>CM076581.1:423679563-424400546 GCA_034641835.2 Pinus albicaulis
GTAGGAAGAGGAATCCAGAAGTACAATGTTTTGGCTGAAAATAGTGTCTACAGAAGCAGGTTTAATTAACGAGGGAGCCGGTATTGGCTGAAAATAGTGTCTACAGAAGCAGGTTTAATTAACGAGGGAGCCGGTATTCACATGTGACAAATAGATAAACTTTAAAGAGCACAACCAAGTTTTTTTGAGTGGGTAAATTTGTACATATAAGATCATAGAGTAGGAAGAGGAATCCAGAAGTATAATGTTTTCGTTGAAAATAACTGGGTTGACAATGGGGGCAAAATATATATATATATATATATATATAGTGTGTCGGGGTGCGCAATGTATATGTCTACCAAAATTTTGGGAGGCTAAGTATCCAATTGTAGTTATATACAACCTTTGAACATTTACTACCCATTGATATAGCAGTTATTTGTAATACAATATTTTTTGGATGTTAAAATTTTGCACTCATTGCAGGAGTTGTAATTTATTGTAGGAGTTGTCTCAAAACAATTTGAGGTGAAATCTTGATTTGTGTTATTTAAACTGGTTTTTTTAATTGTATATATATGGATTCAACACCCTAAAAAATCCTTAGGGCACTTCCATTGTGAAATTACTCATCAACCTTCAAACTTCTATTTTCAATGAATTCACACCAGATTTTAAAGAAATTAAACCGAAAAAATCCACAAAAAAATCACACTAAAGACAACTACGTGCAAAACAATAAAAAAATCACACTAAAAACAACTCGGTGCAATACAACCAAAGTCTTCACAACTATCCCGCCCGTTCACAGTTTAGAAAAGGATTTTGTGAATTTTTAAATTGTAATGGTCAGAAAAATCACCCAATTTGGCATGAGAGTAGTGTCTTCCATTGGATTTATTTTTATCCATCACACCATTTTTTTTTGACGTTTTGGTCATTATGCTTCATGTTCATTATAATCTGTTTCCCATAGAATTTCACAGGCAATCTGGCATAGAGTTCTCAAATTCCCCCTTTCAGACTTGGAAAATCATTTTTGTATCTATCGTTGCCATTTCCCGCCTCCAAAATTCATTATAAATGGCTGAAAATTTCATATTTGAAATATTTAAGGTTTAGCCCTATCGGCCCTGGCCCCTCTGTCTTCTTACTCCACGTGACCAAATGCTGTAACCACGCGTCAGGCCAAAAGGCGCTTACCGAATGCATATCGGGTGCGTTCTAGACCGTCCGATCAAACCATAGATCAACGTATCACATCTCTCCTGCCTTGTGGTCCCCGCCCCGCGTCCACTGTTTAAAAAATGCCCGTTATTCATCGCACCGCCTTTCGGCGATAGGCAGTAATTCCCGTTCGGCCAGCGATTCCACTCAGCGCTCGCCACACGTCCCAGCGTACGGCCTCGAAATCGCTCTCCATCGTGCATTATTGTTCGGTCAAAGTCGTGCAATGATATTCATCACAGCCGTCCGATCTGAGGGTCTCCATCTGACGATCGTCATACCCCGAAGCTGCACGAACATTAACCCAAGCCAATAGCGCCCCTGGCCCACTGTCTATTGCCTCCAGCACTCTTCCAACCGTCGATCTCCTCCTGAGATCGGACGGTCGGGATTTGATTGTCTTCGTCTTTGACCGGTTCCCACATTCAGCACTCCACGTCATCCATTTCCCGTTGTCCCGATATCGTGTCACCTATCTCCCAGTTTTTCTCCATGTGCATTCCGCCACCCTGGATCTATATTTGGTCCATTTCTCCGTTTATTACGTATTTTCACGATTATGTTCACATTTTTCTCCACGACCACTCCACACTGTTACGCTGCATTTCCTACCATCATCCCACATTTCTCCACCAGTCAACCGCTTAGAGACTGTCACACCATTACCCCTACTGTGCCTGCATTCTCGTGCATTGGTTTTCCTAACATGTTTTCGGATTTTACAGGGTGCGAATGGAGGTAATCTGCCATTACTCACAGCCTCCATTACAGAAGCCGAGACCGTGTCAAAGGACAATTTTTCAAAGGCAAAATTTATGGAGGAAAGTTTGGGAAGCTGTTACGACACGACTTTCATTAAAGAAGCAAGGGATAAAATCTATCAAACCCTCTGGAGTTATTCAAAGCGCAGATTTTTGCAGATGAAGACATTAATGTTGCAGCAAAGAGTATCAGTGGAAGATACATGAATTTAGTGTCTAATATTGAAGATTTTCAATCTTAATTCAGGGTCTAGCCTGCAAAGGGTACGATGCACAAAAAACAATACCCTCCAGGTTTTATTTCGGCTAAGTTTTATTTCAGGAAAGGACAGAATGTTGGTATGGTTATCCCTATATCGTGCTCCTGAAGAAATTTCCACCCAGTACATTTATTTCAGTTAGCAGGCCACAGAGTACAAACAACACAGCGCCGTCAAGCAGTATGGGCGGGCACTTCTCCACCGTTTTGTTTTAATGATACAATTAAATGTTCATCACCTACTTCTTTTGCTAGGTTGTAGTTTTTCCTATAAAAACCATGAAGAAGCGCATTGTAAGGGTTCCAGATTTCATCAGAAAATTATGTAGTGAAGGGCCTTTTACATACATTTTGTAAAATTCTTGTATGAAGGCTCAGAGCCCATAGGGTCTCAGTGAGGAGGAGTTCACTCTCTTTTATATGTTATTTAATATATCATTCCATCTCATCCATCTTTCCTGTATCATGTTTTGGAATGCGAGTGGCTCACTAAATTCTGGTATAGATTCATCCTAGTTGATGCCCATGCTCGAATTAGTCAAGCACTTTAAATATGGCTCATGCATGATATTCTGTTCCATTATTCAGCTATCCATCTTTCTGCTATATTAGTTGCTTTGGGAGGGTGCTTTTACAATGCTATTATCATGTATGGATTCTTAGATTGATAAGCCCATGCATGTTCGTATTGTATATCTGGGTATCAACTCAATGTTAACTAGTATCTTCTTAATACTTCTTTCACTACATACACCTTCTGATAATTTATGTCTGTGAAGTATTTCTGAATCGGCCCCCTTTGCAGTAAACTATCTCTAAATTGTCTGTTTCTTTTGTATTAGAAGTTCTACATCTTGCCTCTGTAGTGTCTCTTTCCCTGTGTCAGTTTCTGAGAGTTTGGTCCCATTCCATATTATTTCCCTGTTTACAGGAGATAGCATGTGAGCTGAAGCTGACAACTTCAAACATCATATTATATGCTCCTTGCTATGCTAAGATGTCCTAGGCACTAGTCTATCACAACTCTAGGCTGTCTCTAGGAGCGAAAACACTTCCCATAAAGAAACCTTATGTTTAAAATTTTTCCTTTCATTAATGATGTTCTCGTAATAAATTAACCCTTCACCAATAAAGGTTTGATTAAAAAATTTGAACTTTGAATTTTGGAGTGTGATATACCATGTGACATACTTTTAGTAATTAAAGTTTCAAGAGGAATAACTGATTCTTGTCAAACTCATATTCCTCAATATATATTATGATCTACTGAAAATTACTTCAAAAAGAAAGGAACCTTCCAATACAAAGAAAAAACATGAACGAGCTTTCCCTAAATTGCAATAAATTTATGTTTCTTATTAATATTGCATAATCTATTTCTTATAAAAATTGCATAATTGGACTAAGAATAGATCCTCAATGCGCTTTTTTTGTTGTGATTAAAATAACGAAATAAAGCTAAAGCACGCAGAGCAATTAATCTACAGAAATTAATGATTAGTGTTGACTAAATTCTATAGCAGTTGTGGCAAGCAGTTGAAATTGTTGAGCGAAATTAATCAGGCCATGATGTACCATTTGTTAGTATCTATTTTCTTATGATGAAAGTTGATGTACCATTGAAAGTTTAATAATTCTATTGAAAGTTTAATAACTATAATAACTAAAATTAGTTTTTTGAAAATTTAATAATTAATAATAATTGAATTAAAATCCTTGAAAAACCAAATGGAAATCTAATAATCACGAACTATTATGATCATTGAAAATATATAGACCCTAGGCTGAACAGAGTTACAAAGATACCAAAAAGAGAGGAGTGCATGTGCATGTGCATGATAACCCCCTTCTTGACAATCTACAAACTCCATCCTCAATGTAAGACTCAATTGGATTGAATTGCGTATGAAAACAATAGGAATGAATTAGAATTCAATGAATGATAAGACCGAGAAAATTTATATGGAATGGTAACTTAAATATTGCTCTACTAAACCTCAACCATGATAAAAAATGCTCCCACCTTCTCAGTGGTCCCATCATGGTTCACCATATGAAAAAGAACCAACAAATATGATAACGCCCCCACCTTCTGAATAGTCCCATCATGGTCCACCATATGAAAAACAACCAACAAATAGGATTTTTTATATATTTTTCCATGGCCATTGAACAATGATTTACTATGGTTTTCCTACTAAATTCCGATGGATGATTATTCAAAAGTATTGAGAATTAATTTAGTCTCAAGAAATAGCCAACAGTCTTATTGGATAATTCTAGTATACCTCTCCATTGGATGATTGTATATTTTTCATCTACATTTTCACGTGAGTCTCGGTTGATGCTAGATCTTTGTCTTCTATTTCTTTAGTGAAGCTAAGAATTAACTTTGATTTTACATTAATAACTATACTTACATGAATATCCATGATTTTATACTTCCCCACAGTGGTCAATGTATTTCCCAATGGAATAAGGGAAACAGAAAATGAAGTCTTGATTTTTCTTTTGAGTGTTGTCTACATAATACAAATACTCTTGAAAACCAATTAATATATAAATTGGCATCTTTCATGCCAAAAGAAGTTTGAGTTTTCTTAATGAATCTACTTACAATTAATACATTACATTGCTCACAAAATAGGAGTTAATTTGGAACTATGATTTCACATAAATATATTACCCTAGCAGTTCAAAATTTGAACATACCTTATGAAATTAAAATCTAGCAACTTCCTCAACCAAACTTGAGTTGGTTTCCTCAGAGCCAATCTTGAGCTTGGTGTAAGTCTGAATGCTTTGAGAGTGCTAGTGTCAGGAACTAGACGCCTAAAGCTTTTATTTTGTGCCTGTGTAGTTTACTGATTGACCATGAAGCCAAGCCACCAGCTATGTTAACAGAACTTCATATTGGCTCAGACTGGCATTCTAATTTTTTAGCGCTACAGTGGTACTTTTTCACTGTTTCACTAATCACAACCTTGGAAGTTCGCAAGGCAGCGAGCTTTATTATTTCTTTGGTGTCTTATGTAAAAGGAAGGTTTGGTGAACTTTCTGTAATAGAAAAGGAAAAACGAGATTAATTCCAATTTTAAAATATCAATAATGATCTGTAGTGATTTCTTTATATTAAAATACTAATTTTGAGTAAGCCAACAAAGTAACTATCCCTTACCGTTTGAGTCCAACCTTGCACTTGGGCAGAGGATTGGTGTTGCAAAAATACTGGTAAGTGGAAAATAAAGGGCGTAACAAGGTTTTTGATAAAATTTCAAACGTCAAAATTACGTCTTGCATCCTTACTAGCATGTCAAAGAAAACGAGAATACGCAAATTCTTGTCGTCAAATATGTACGTACAAAATGCATTATGACGGGAAAAATGGACGTCAAATTCGATCCCTGCTTCCATCTATTGTATATAGTGTCTTCCACCACTCATAACTACATTTACCGCCATTTATCAAATATTACCTAATCGAAATGCAAAAGGTGTGTGCGATCCAACTGCTAATTAATATTTTTTTTTGGAGTGGGCTAACCATTCGACGGAATGGACTTGGGTTTTGCGCGCCTGGCAACTGGCGAATCCCTCCAGCGAACGCGGGCCCCACGCCCCTCCCCATCTCTGTCTATCTCCATCCCACGATGTTACCGTTAACGTGCCCCGTCATCCCCCCGTAACCTGTCCCCGTAACGGGTAACCATCCCCATTTGCAGCCACCCTCGCGTATGCCCACACGAACCGTCACGCGAGCTCGCGTAGCTGGTTTCAGGGCCGAAGTGAATCATTTTCAAATTTGAACCAAATGACTTGCTCGAGAGTAATGGCTGATACCTACCAGAGCTACAGAGTTTCCGCCCAAATTCCATCTCAAATTTTTGCATCCACAACTTCACATTATTCATTCCATCAACCCACCATTGTGTCGATTTATTCTGTCGAGAGTCGAGAAATTGAACAGAGCAGAGCAGAGCCGCTACCCCTGATTTGTTCTTATCAACAGAGCAGAACAAAGCAGAGCAGTAGAAAATGTCAACTGACATATATGCCTCCGTTACCCCTGCTCAGTAGAAAATGTCAATTGACATATATGTAGTATCCCAGTAGCAAATTTACATATATGCCTCTGCTGCCTCCGCTGCCCCTGCTCAGTAGAAAATGTCAATTGACATATATATAGTATCCGAGTAGCAAATTGACATATATGCCTTCGCTTCTCCTGCTACTCTGCAAGAAAGAACCAGAAGATAAGACCAGCAGAGAAACCTTCAAGACTCAAACTAAGGACCACCAACAGCAGAGCAGAGCAGCAGATTGTTTCGAAAATTCTGTATTTGTTCATTAACCTTTGCAGCTTGGAAAGGTAAGTAAATTTTCCTCCTTTTTATTCGACGGAATGGCCTCCTTTTTATAACTCACTGTTTCCTCCAAATTTTATTTTTGATTAGTGGCAGCAACTCGCCGTTGCAGTAGCGGCAACTCGCTATTGTAGTAGCGACAACAGTGAGTTGCCGCCACTGTAACAGTGTATTGACGCAACTGCTGTAAATTCCAATTTTTATTTATATGAACAAAATTGCAAACTTCATTTTTTATTTATTTCATAGAAAGCGGCAACTCGTTGTTGCAGTAGCAGCAACAATGAGTTGCTGCAACTGTAAATTTAAATTTTGATCAGTGGCGGAAACAGTGAGTTGCTGCCACTGTAACAATGTGTTGTCGCCACTGTAGCTACTCACTATTACAATAGAGGTAACAACGAGTTGTCGTGACTGTAAATTTAAATTTTGAGCAGTGGCGAAAACAGCGAGTTTCCGCCATTGTAATAGTGTGTTGCCGCCGCTGTAAATTTTAATTTTGCACAGTGGCAGCAACAACGAGTTTCCGCCACTGTAAGTGTGTTTTCACCACTGTAAATGTGTTTCTACCACTATAAGTGTGTTTCTGCCACTATAAGTGTGTTGCCGCCAATGTAAGTGTGTTGTCGCCACTGTAAGTGTGTTTCCGCCACTGTAAGTGTGTTGTTGCAACTGTAATTAGTTAAATTTTGTTTTATATTGCAAACTTCATTTTGTATTTATCTTTTATTTTCCTGTTTTGCAGATGGTTGCAAAATGGGTCGTGGCTATCCAGATATGGTGCCATCCGAACCCAGGGAATGCATGGATAAGGTTCATGCTTCAAAATGAAGCCCTGAGCCAAGTTTATCAAAATAGTAGACAAATACCTAGGATTACAATGAACAACGACACATACTATCATGCATTGATAGAGGGCCTCACGACTGCACAGAGTTATGGTGCGAATGAAATTTTCACTTACACTAACTCCGAGCTAATCATTAACCAGATGAATGGCACCTTCCAAGTTAAAAGACCTAAAATAAAGCCCCTTCACCAGCATGCAAAATCCATTGCTGCACAATTCCATGGTTTTGAGATTATGTACCAATCTGATGTCCAAAGGGTCTATGATTCAATACTTTCTGAAGCAGCATCCAACGGAAGTGGATGTGGTAGATTTGTGGAGCCAACATGTGCTCCAATTATTATTGATAGGCATTGTTATAGATTGCCTATTAATGAATGGATTGTTTCTCTGATTTGGATTGGGGTGATTATGGCGGGAGTAATATTATTGTGTTCATCTTTTTTGAGATAGATTGGAGCAACCTGATCTCCATCATTTTTGTATGAGTTTTTTTCATAGATGGCCTCACTATTTTTTGGTCTTATATCTCAACACATGTATGTAGAAAATGTGATGGATTAATACAGTTTATTTATGTCATTAGATTATGTGATGGATGCTTTTATTATGCCTTTTATTCTCGAAGTCAAATTCCAATCTCATTCAATTGCGCTGGCACATGTACAGAAGCATTGTCATGTATTTAATATTTTTATCAGCAAATAGAGCATTCCCTATTTATTCATTATAATGCCTTCAATACACCTTCACAATTCCAACTTCTATGAATATTGAAAAATTCATTATCCATGAGTAGCACATGCTCCCATAATTTATACAAGCCTCTTTTTTTACTCTAATGAGCTCTAATTCTTATGTGAAATTATGAACTTCATTAAGAAATTATGTGAGATACCCTTGGTTACAAGCCAACCAATATAGATTATATATCAATCATTATTTGTCCTTTGTTACATGGTTAAGCGCAAAATAAAAATGCTACATGGTTAAATGCAAAATGCAAATGTGACATCTTGCACTTTTGAAATCCATAGATCCAACCTCATTTAAGGAGCATAAATGTATAAATATCCAAACCAAAAATCCAATTGTTGTGAATTTCTCCATCATAAACATCTACAGCCACAAGGCCAGGTGTTTTGAAATGGAGCACGTTTTGACATCCATGACAGCAACAACAGATTAGCTTGCAAATAGAAAAAATAATATGAAGAACTTGCAAATCAATGAAGTTATCTTGACAACCCAACTCTTAACATTGTTAGGTAATGAGAACAGAACCCACACAGGTACCAATGCAAGTGAATAATGCTAGGGGATATGCTTTGAAAAGCATTAAGGTATATATGATTTTATGGTTTGAATGAATTGAAAAGTTAGCTTCACATGGACTTGTAAAGGGGAAAATTCATCCCCATCATAACATGTTTATATGAAATCGAGCCATACAGAGACTATTGATCATTGAAGGTCTGTTGTCTTGAGAATCTCATATAAACTTTGACTAAATTTTTAATAGAAAGCCAATCTTTTGATTATGAAAAAATGCACATGTGGTGTTAGTAGATAGGTCAACAATTTCAGAATGGAATGCACTGTTACAACATGAACTCTTTATTTTCACATCTTACCAAGCATACTGATACATATTTATATATTGTAATTTTAATTTTTTTTAAATTAAAGTAGCTTCAATCTCCTATTTCCAAGATATGTTTTAAAAAGCTTGAATATCTATTTTCGACCCCTTGCGGCAACACGTGTCTGCATACAGGCACTGCCATAAATAACCCATCCCTATTATTAATTTATTACTGTACCCATTACCCCAACTCTTCCATTGCGCCATTGTCCCACATTCGATTTCTTTCAAATAGCTAACACAACCAGAGCCGCTCTGAACTCTAGCTAGAGACGGGAGGTGCAAGAGTATGCCATGATAGTGCCGAAGAATTGTTAGACGCATATCCACCCATTAAAAAAATATTTGAACAAGCCGGTAAGATATATTATATTCACAGGTTTCAGGGGGATGACAATGACACAGCCCTAGAATTCGCCATGCATTACGGGGAGGGTAGATCAGAGGTAGCAGGGATAGTGGTGCATGCGACAGAAGAGGTGATTGCTGAAGTGTCAAGGTTACTCGAGACAGGAGAAAAGTGGTTTGCACCCCGAAAAACCCAACCTGATATTGTGGGGAATTTCCTTGAGGTAGGTGAACGATTGATCAAGAGTGGCTTAGGATATGAGAGGAAGTCATTACCACAACCCTGGTCGGATGTTGCATTCCTTGTCTAGAGATTTTTCACTTGTGATGGAAGGTATGTGGTTATTTATTATGAGCACCTCCACTTTTTATACCACCTATGTCATGGCAGGTTGCTTAACATGCCTTTCTTTCTTGCAAAAACCTTAGACCAAATGGCCCGAGGTGTGCATAAATCAAAGCGACCACTCGAAATCCTTTCCCACCAATGTCTTGTTAAAATTTTGGTTGTTTCTGTGCTACAAAAGGAAGGAAGAACTTGCGATGAAGTAGTTGGAAGGCCATTACATGCTGAAGTTGCGACTCCACCCCATGACCTCCAAGCTACAACTCTGCCCCATGACCCCCCAGCTGCAACTCCGCGCCATGCCCTCTCAACAACAACTCCACCCCATGCCCTATCAGCAGCAACTCCACCCAATGCCTTCTCAGCGGCAACTCCACCCCATGACTCCTCAACAAAAACTCCACCCCATGACCCCTCAGCAGCAACTCCACCCGATGACCCCTTAGCGGCAACTCTGCTCCATCACCTCCCACCTACAGAAATTCCCACAGAACCTTTCCATATGGCAACTGAGCCCCCATGTGTTCAAAATAGGAGGGTTTCTAGGGTTTCTGATGGCCAAGATGGCCAAGATGATGATGATGAAATACAAATATTGGGGAGTAAAACTAGGACCAGAAGATTGAAAGGATACAGTAAATGCCCAACAACATTACCAAAAGCCCAGAAGAAAAGGGGAAAGAGAGGTCGTTATGCTGCAGTTTCTCAAACCCTCCCCGTTGTTACAAAATAAGGATGCATGGAAGAAGGATTAGGCCAGCTTGCTGACACAAAAGAACAAGTTGATAAGCTTCCCTCTCCTGATTCTGACTATGAATACATAGCGGGACTAAGCGAATAGTATCGCTCAGATGGCCTTATCTCAATCCAAATGTTGTATGTGGATGAAGAGGAGTACCAACAATTCTGTAGGGAAAAAGTGTTGGCCCAACCACTTGCACAACCCAAATTGTTTGGGGATGATCAAGAGGAACAACTAGCTGCACAACCAAAATTGTATAGTGATGATCAGGAGGATCAATCAGCTGCACAACCAAATTTTTTTGGGGATGATCAGGAGGACCAACCAACTGAACCGTAAATGGAAAGAAGGTTATCGCAAAATTTTGTTCACTTACCGTAAATATCTTCTTCTCTATATATTTTCATTATTAAGAAAGAAATTTCCGCAGAAAAAATATATAACTAACATCAAAGTTAAACCCTAACATAGGAGTCAACAAAAAGAAACTTGACATTAGATTGCCCGTTGTAAGAAAGTTCATCAACATGACATAGCTATTCTTCTCAGTCCAACGAGATATACCTCTTAGAAAACAGACCGATGACACGTTTCGTAGTCCATACCATTATTGCATTTTTCTCAGGTCCAACAAGATATACCCCTTGGAAAAAACAGACTGATGACATTGAAGTTATAGAGTCCCATACCAAAATCACAGTTGTCCATACAAAGGAATAGGAATATCATATCAAAGATACAAAAGAAATGGGTATATACACAAAGGAACAAAAACTAGAACTGAAACTAAAAAAGGATCAGGAACCAGAGATCAAACTGACCAAAGACATTGATGAGAAAAAATATGACGAGGAACCTTACAGTGTGAACAAAAAATCACTTCCTGACCTTGCCAAGATATTTGAAGACGAATATCAAGACAAATTTTTACGAAGACATAAAAAAATAGTGGCTAAGCTGGAAAAGAGAGTGACCAAGTTGGAGAAGGATAAGCATGAACTTGGACAGCTAATGGATGGTGTGCTCGCTTGCAGGGCTCCTTCAACCAATTACAACGTGTACTTGACTGAAAAATTCATGATATTTAAAAATAATGTTATCATCCAAAATATTCCTCTTCGGGTTGAAAGAAGTTATTGTTTCGAGGAGGCATATATGTCAATTTGTAATCAAGATGAAGACTTGCTCTGTGAACTATACCAACATAAGTTTTTGGTAACTTATAATAAAATGTAAACTCTAACCATACGTAGATGTCTAATTTAGGTATTTGATTATATTTGAGAAATCAGGCCAGTTGGTTGGATGATCTGAACATTTATTTGAAAATTTCCAAGAGCCTTCTGTGGGTTAGACGAGAAAATCCCGAACCTGTGGAGGTGATAAAAGAACATCAAAAATACATCAACTTTCCAAAAGTAGTAGAGGTTATCTCCAAGAACAGGGAGATGACCATTGCATATTGTGCAGACCAGATTCAATTATTGGAAACTAAGGCACAGGGAGGATGTAAGGCAAGGTGGGATAGCATGGGAAAAAAACCTCGAGATAAAGATCCATTTAATTACCTCAACATAAAGACAGCCTTAATAAGGGTTCCTCAGTATATTATTGCTATGGGACAGTGTGGGAATTACCAGAGAAATTTTGCATTTCTTAAGATTCAATGATTCTTTGCTTCCAGTTGTTGCAGCAAAGAAATATATTTAATAAAAAAGAACAATTTGATTGAATGTACTATGAGACAGAGGGTATTTTGCTCCGGCGAAATCAAGAATAGTACGTTGTATCGTTAATATTCATGAGTCTTCATTCGCCAGATCTATATTGACAGATCAATAACGTTAATGGTTAATCGCTCACGGTCATTGCCATCAACAGAAAGTTGTCGACACACTGGTTTGCCGCAATGATCAATACCGTTATTTAAAATTAAGTCATTTATTGTCGTGCAACACCTGTAGTCACCGCTAAACTTGCGATAGGTATTATATTACAGCGAAGACATAACTTGTGCTTGTTTTTAATACAGAAAATCAAAATTGTGTTTTGTTTAAATACACCATCAGCTCTCTAATAATTTTGTTACGTGTTTGACATGTTTAGTTACAATTTCATTGCAGTTCCTCTAATAATTTTGTTACATTTCCATTGTTTTTATTTGAATTTATATATCAGATTATTTTTTGCACACGAATATATGAAACTATGCAAACTGGCTCACAGTTGCTGACACACTGGCTCACCATTGCTGCCACACTGGGTCACCATTGCTGCAACACTGGGTCAGAGTTGCTACAACACTGGCTCATTATTGCTGCAACACTGGCTCACCGTTGCTACAACTCATAGACAGTAAAGGCATTATATTTGATGTTGTAATATATAAATCTCTAGTTTGTTTTGTTGGTTATAAAAAACTGGTAAAATTGTGTTTGATATGTTCAGTTACAATTTCATTGCAGTTCCTCTAATAATTTTGTTACATTTCCATTATTTTTATTCGAATTTATATATCAAATTATTTTTTGCACACCAATATATGCAACTATGAAAACTGGCTCACAGTTGCTGACACAATGGCTCCCAGTTGCTGACACACTCGGTCACCGTTGTTGCAACACTGGGTCAGAGTTGTTGCAACGCTGGCTCACCGTTGCTACAACACTGGCTCACCGTTGCTACAACTCATAGACATTAAAGGCATTATATTCGATGTTGTAATCTATAACTCTCCAGTTTGTTTTGTTAGTTATAAAAAACTGGTAAAATTGTGTTTGACATGTTTAGTTACAATTTCATTGCAGTTCCTCTAATAATTTTGTTACATTTCCATTGCTTTTATTCGAATTTATATATCAGATTATTTTTTGCACACCAATATATGCAACTATGCAAACTAGCTCACAGTTGCTGACACACTGGCTCACCATTGCTGACACACTGGATCACCGTTGCTGCAACACTGGGTCAGAGTTGCTGCAACATTGGCTCACCGTTGCTGCAACACTGGCTCACCATTGCTGCAACTCATAGACAGTAAAGGCATTATATTTGATGTTGTAATATATAACTCTCCAGTTTGTTTTGTTAGTTATAAAAAACTGGTAAAATTGTGTTTGACATGTTCAGTTACAATTTCATTGCAGTTCCTCTAATAATTTTGTTACATTTCCATTGTTTTTATTCGAATTTATATATCAGATTATTGTTTGCACACAAATATATGCAACTATGCAAGTGTGCAAAACCACTTGAAAGCTATCTTCCATTACTTACAAAACAATCAATGTATTAAAATAATGAGTGTAAATGCATGGAGTTATTTAATCACCTTAAATGAAAATTCCATAAAATTAGAGAAATCTCCAACCATATCCTCACCACCTATCAATCACACATGGACATAGTCCACAACACATTATTACATCAAATATAGCTAATACAGGAAAAAATATTAATATCAAATTGAAAACAAAATCATGCACAAGAAACCTGGAAAAAAATTCATTGTTGGCATGGGGGCGACCTTGCTTGTTGAGTTATTCAAAACGAAATGATTCATCTTCACCTGCAGGGATATTCAAGTCAATTTCGAATCTTGCACTATGTTGCCTTGTTTTTCTTCTCTTTTTGGGGCTTAGGAAACTCTTCTTCCTCTTCAAAGACAACTCAAAAGCACCCAATCCACACTTGAATTCATAATCCATAATATGAATATTGTTGGCGTCATCCAACACTTTTTTAACTAAAGCAATCAACTGTTCAATCTTGGTCAAAATAGCAGCAGGACTATTTCGAACCAGGTCTAAGTAGCCAAATAACTCCTCCTTGGCCATCTCAATTTCTTCAAAATTTACATCAACATTGCAAATATCCATGGTAGTTGTGTTTGCATCTTCAAGAAGGTCGAATACTGCCTCTATATTTATCTCAGGAGGGTCATTGTATGGCTCAGTTGTGCTTTGTTGATTTTGTAATTGGTTTGAAGCCATTGAACCGGAACACAACCAACCCACCTTTATGGCACGCTTTCTTATGTTGCCACGAATAGACCATGGGCAATCACAAGTTATGAAATCTGTACGATGACAAGTGACAAGATATTGCTTATTAACTTTAGATTGACTCCTCACCCAAAAAGCATGAGACATTTGCGAATGAGGGCTGTAATCACTATCTAGTAGTCTTTTTGCTTTTTCCGTTGATGATTCCAACTGTTTCTCTTTCTCGTAATTATTTAAAAAGCATTCATTTTTTAGAATTTCTTTAAACCGATAATAGGGTTCAACATTTTTTATAAGAACATATACCAACCAATCCATCCTATGAGAACATTTATTTCATCTATCAGATAGAAAGTTTGTCTTTAGGTAACAGTGATATGATTCCACAACATTGTTTGTCTTCTGATTTGCATGGGGAAAATCCGGAAAACCTTTGACCCACATCCGTAATTGCATAAAATTTGGGTTAATGAAGATATTTCATCCATATTTCAAACCAAAAAGAGAAATGTAACTTAAGAGTTTTTCAACGTACAAACCTTGTCACCAGCAACCCAATTCTTGTGGAAATAGTCTAGGAACTTTTCCTGATCAGCAAATTTGTTGAAGAAAGCATTAATTGAAGTGCTGACTTCAACATTGGAACAATAATTCATAATTAAACCCAAATCACTAAACCTTTCTTTTGCTATTTCTGGATTATTGGCCAATCGATTCACATTTTTTAGCCATGCTCGACGTACGTGCCAAACACACAAGAAAAAATTGCACCTTGTGATTCTCCTGCCACATTCAATTCATTTCAAGCATGTTATTTTTGTAATAAATACAAGTTGTACTGTAAAATAAGAATATTGAAGTTACCTTAAAGAACCAATTTCAGCCAATGCATCATCAACCATGAAAGCATTAACTTTCCAACTATGATCAGCTTGGTGACACCTATGCATGAGCTGCTCCAACCATAGCAAAATGTCCTGTGATGTATTATGTGATGCCACCACCCATGCAACTGGCACCCCACTTTGTTGGTGATCAAACACGACGAGTGTGTACAATTGATACTATCACATTCAATATACATAGATCATAAACTTCAGATCATCAATCATTATTAATAAAGTTATTGTACTAGATCAATCATTCTTAATACACTCACCCCATACTTATTCGTGTTGAATGTCGAATCCATGGCTATTAGGATATTATTCGATAGCTTTGCCATGGTCTCCAACATCCACTTCGTCTGAATTCCAATTATAAAAGGGAAATCTCCACCATTGGGCTTTTGATAAAAGTAAAAATCTATTTGGTGTTTCCTATAACAAAGGTTCACACTCATTTCATCCTTCTTATGCAACTGATAATTTCCTTTCATTAGACGATTATATATGTTAACAACATATTTTCTACACAAAAATAAATCCCTATCTTGAGTTGCAGCATCCATGTCAATATATTTTTTAACATGTATTTTGCAAACAGAGTCGACTGGCACATCCTAAAAGAAACAACTCTCAACATAGGAAACCATGTCCCTTGATAACTTTGGTTGATGCAGCACCCTAGCAAGACCCGAGGTGTCATGTTGGCCATGACAAGGCAATCCTTGGCTATCTACATGCTCATACATGTTATATGTTATTATTGCATCCCCTCTTTTTCACAAATGAGTATTTTCGCTTCACTTCATCTTGTCCCCTTCTTTCATCGGGGCCATATGAACAAGCATAGCTACATAAAAAAGTTTGGAAACTCAATACATATCATTCCATGAAATTTTTTTGAGCACTATTCATACCAAAATATATACATAGGATTTATAAAAAAACTTACACTTCATATACCAAGGAAGCAGTAGGCCTTGAGCCTAGGTGTTTGCTTTGTACCTTGGTGAAATAACATGGAGAATTTGGGTTCATTTCCTCTCCTTTAATAAAGTCTCCAATTCTGGTTGAAGGAATTTTTGCAATCTGATCTAAGGAGTCCATGTGTTTTCCTTGTACAAGGGACCAATCTAAATCCGACCTAGAGAAAATGAGCTTTTCTTTAGGATTTTGCACCGGAAGGGAAATTATTGATTCTCATTTCACTTGCTTCACCATTTGTAAGCGAGTATCTGTTTAAGCGAGTTTCCACAATGGTGGAGTGGGCACAAAGGTGGTTCTCACTTAAAAATACACAGACATCGAATTAAAAAACAGACCAAACCGGTTTTCAGTAGCCGTCTAGCAACTCTCCCTTTCGTTTAATCCAACGACTTTCGTTTAATCGATTTTTCAGTAGCATTATAGCGATGGCTTTCATTCTGTCGTATTCAATCATTCCATTGGTTAAGGAGATGTTCGGATAGATGACACGATCATTCCACACCTCTCCCCCGTATTCCCTTGACTGGTTTTCACCGACCTGTTCGCAATGGGCACGGGAAATTTGCATTCATGGGCACTCCTTTACCGACCCGTAGCTCTTAAATGGGCTCCTTCGAACGGAACATTTTGTGGGACGGAAACCGAGACAGAGACGGGGAGAGGAACGTTTCGTGGGATGGAGACGAAGACGAAGATGGATACGGGGAGATGCGTGGGGCCACGTTCCCTGGAGGGATTTTCCAGTTGCCGAGGGCACAAAATCCGAAGGCCATTCTGTCGAATGGTTAGCTTACTCCCTTTATTTTAAAAATGAATCTCATGTTACTAAAATGTGATATTTGTCTGCTTCTTGATGACTTGACTATTGTAAGTTTCACGACAGCACGACTGACTTTTCTGTCGCCCTTTCACTTCTGACTGTACAGAAATGGTAACGGCTTTATAATTGGAATATTTTTTAACTTCTTATAAAGTGATTGCTGGATAACTTAGTTTAATTTTTTTTAGATTATATATATATATATATATTGGTAAATATATTAGTATCTTGTTATTCATTCAAATTGCTAAAATACATGTTACATCAATATGTGTTTCTGTTGACCTCAATCTACATGTAGGAAACCATGTCTCTTGGCCATCTTAGAGAATTATAAGCCATCCAAAAATTAAATATTTTGAAGCGATCTCATGTTATCTTTAGAGGTCTATTGTTTATCTTAACATATATAAACATATAAAAAAATTAAATGCTATCCGTAGTATGCATAACAACAAAAAATAAGGGATTCATAATATTCAGTCTTTGGATGTTTCAATAGGTGTCGGGTCCTTGACACTTGACTCGGGCCTGTCAACCTGGTGCAGATTCTGGAGTTTCCTATCAATTTGTCCAAGGTGGATGTTCTGATGATGTTGTTGTAGATGAATCTCTTGTATGTCTCTCAGTATTTCAGCCAGAATTGAGGCATCCTATGGATCACCCCGAATCTCTTGCACTGTTACAATCGCTTTAGCCAATAAACACTTTAGAGTCTAGTAAATACGAATACACTGTTGAAAAAGCATCACTCTACCTCTAATATGACTAAGATATGTTATAATTGGATCCATTTCTTCCTCGGGAATGTGTTCCTCAACCTTAGTTCTAACATCATGTTCCCACCTAGAAATTAGAGATTTAACATGCCTGGGTGTTCCTTCGAAAGAAGCCTGAAACAGATTCTCCATAATTTCTTTCCCAGACTTCCTTCCTCTTCTGTTTTTGTATGCTTTAGCCTTCCATTTAACCTTACCTTCCTTTCTACCTGACTGTGTTTTAACCATTTTGACTTGAAATTGGTCTCCCCACAAATGTGCATTCACCCAGCTCCAAACCAGGGTACTAACCCGACTTGCGATGGCCTTACGGTGAAAATTGCTAGGAAGACCTGCAGACAAAGACAACATAACAATATTGAGATCAAAAAGGTGGTTTACAATGATGTTCTGCTTACTGGGAGCCAACAATTTTCTGTCAAGCTAGCCATAGGTTATTTCCCGCTTCATAATTAGAGACCCCCTATCACCAAGATAAGTCGCAGCTTCCCTAATATCATTAGGCTCACCCTTCCCAATATTAACCCAGACCATAAGGTTTAAAACAAGACTAGAAATGACCATGATACTCTTTGCAGTGACTCCCATGCAAACCCAAACCAAAGAAGAGATAACCCCCCCAACGAGCCCGAGAATTATTTTTCCGGTTTTGCTCTCGTTAATATCGCTAATGGTATTGATCGATCCTCTAACACTCTTGCTGCATGAATCATTATTACCATTCTTAACCGAACTTCTAACCTCAAATTTGTCATTACGTGACATGCATTCAATTTCCCATCATTTCCAAATAAAATCAAAACCATTGCAGAAGTAAGTATGCAATTTTCTGACAGTAGTGTCAATAGGACCATGTAGAGTACACAAATATTCTGGAGGCATATGAAACAAGCTTTCATAACAGGGATGACGACAATCAAGGATGCAAAATCACACATGCAGTGTCTTCAATATGGCATGCAACGATTACAGAAGAATATAAATCAATATGATACTGACATGCAAAGTGAAGAGGGTAATTAAACTGACCATGGTCATGGCATTGTGCCACCACCTCCTCTGGCATTTCCATACACAGAATATGAAACAAAAAAGAACCAGCTAATTGCAGCGTTGAAGTAGAGTCATGAAAATTAACCAGGACAAGCTTACGAAACTCAATTAAGACCTAGAAATCAGTCATGTAGATCCTATCACCCTTGCAAACCTCATCCCATTCCTCTTATCCAACCCATCGTTACTAGGAGACTGGTATACAGTCATTCCAAACAAGGACCGAAGAACCATAACATACAAACCAACAGTTATCTTCATCTCTAAGGTAGATTTACCGAGTAGAAAACTAAATACATACCCACGCAGATGACACATCGTTGTTGCCAGAGCCCATAGCTGATCCTCTGTCTTCTTCCCAGTTTTCTACGTTCCCTGATCTGTTATAATCCTAATCCTGGCAAAGAGAATGTTTTTAACGGGCCCCCACATCCTCCCGCGCCAGGTTTTTCCCCTAGACCCTCCTGACATGCCTTTATATCTGTCAACTTCCTTAAATGTAGTCATTACTCAACATGGGTGGAGCCACCCGCATTTGTCACCATGCATCATCTGCTTCCACCATTTGGCTCACACGTACGTTCACCACGTTGCACCAAGCCGCTTCCCACTTGGCACCCCGATCGGGGGAGATGATAGACAATTTTGATTAAAGAGTTAAGTAGTATTTGCACTAAAAGGGTGTAAAAATATGTGGATAAAAATGTAGATGAATGTAGAGTGATGCAAATAAGGATGTGGATGTGAAAGACATGAGGAATAAGGAGGCTAAATTATTGGTAAAATAGGGATTTCTAAGTGGGTAAAAGTACATTATAGAATCTGCAATATATTGAAATTTCTAGCTCTGAACTCATAACTAAACTAGAAGCAATTTTCGACGAGACATCACTGTGATATTCTACCATCTTCTTTAAAGAACATCTTGGAGATAATGATGAGAAGTTGTTTGGATGGGGGAGAAAAAAAGGCAATTGAAAAACATGCATTTCATGGTGTGCTTAAAAGCCTAAACGAATTGAAATGTCGTCCTCTACTTCAATTTAAGGAATCCCTAAGTATCAATATCATGTTGTGATTTTGGATGGGAAACAAGTGGATTACGTGCTCCCACATATATATATATATATATATATATATATATATATATATATATATAGTCAATGAATATATATTCAAGCACATATATATATAGTCAACGAATATATCTTCAAAAATAAGAGCAGAGCAGTTTTGAGTAGATCTCAAGGCTAACACTAGAAATAAAAAGGGTCATGAGTTTTATCTAGTGTTAAAGACTCTCAAATAAAACTTATGAGAAATTGTTGGTTGTAAATAGAATATTCCAAGTACTTTTTATTCCAAGGAGTGGCATAAGCCTAATAGTATAATAAGGTTACGACCTAGAACACCCTCTACGCTCCATAAATTTCTTGGAGCCTAGTGAAAATTTAAAAACATGTCCTTTAAGGAAGATGATGCAAGTCTACCTGTTTCTCAGAAACAAGTGAGTGGCTCCTATCACTAATGAAAGGTGAGCTTACCTTTTTATTCTCACGGTGGTGAGACGTCTGCAAGTGCCTTTCCACAACCGTGATGACATAAAACAATAACAATGAGATAAAATAACAATCAGATATAACTTAACAGTAGGAATTAAGTAAGAAATAATATGACATACATGCTTGAAAACGTCTTTGTTAACTTCAAATCGATCTGGTCCTACATGCATGTAAACTAAATGCATCCCTGGGTAGTAGTCATCGTAGAGTCTCCTGCAGAATTTCGTGCATACTGTTTCAGTAAATTAAAACTCAATGCAATGAATCCAAATGCCAAAGCCAAATTGTCCATAAAGAAACTTATTTGAGTAGTTTGATACTCACCACTTTCAATGCAAACCTATAATTCATTTCGTTCATTATCTTAAAGAATGGCTCTGATCTGGGCTTCTAAAAGTGGAAGGAAAATTATGTAAATGTTCTGCTCCTCTTCCCCACGATCCATGTCTTTTCTAAGAGAAGACACATACTTTATCTCAAAGTTCATGAATTGTGTCTCCAATGGAACATCTCTTCCGCAAGTTACCATCCACTAGGTAATCCACCACAACTTCAAGTGGAAGCAACAGATGAAACAAAGACTAATGTCAAACACACAATGTATGAATCCATTAAAAAACAGATGATTTACGATTTTCTTACTCAAGTACCCCAATCAGTAAAACGTGGTGGGTTTCTCTTTCCAATGCATTATCACCATTGAATTCACCTTCGACGAGGCCAGTTCTTAAGTTAGGTCTCAGTATTACGTTATCAAGAATCCTTGTGAGGATGAATTGGCCTTGGATGACAAGGTTGTCATCCATGATGGAAATATTCGGAGTTACCATCAATTTTTATGGCTTTGCCTTTAAAATACTCTACAATCCGCAGCTAAACTGAAAATCCAGAGAATTGGAATTGATTAATGTCATGAATTATACAAAAGTTGAAGAGTACAAAGAAAGTATCTCATATTTATTAAAATAAGATATTTGAGAATCGAATAAAATATATGTGAGCATCTACACACAAACTTTAAACTACCCTACGATCCGTAACTAAACTGCAAATCCAGAGCTGGAACTGATCACTATCATGAATTACACACAAGTTGTAGGATACAAAAAAGGATCTGATGTTTATTGAAATAATACATTCCAGAATCGAATAAAGTATCCGTTAAGTGTTTTTAAATTATTATTATGTAATCGATGAATTGATGGATTCGGGTGTTAGTGGAGAAGGGAATCGTGTTAAAAAAGCTGAGGAATGTGGAATTGAAGCATGAGAGTTTTGGGAACGAAGGTTGGGCAGATGAGAGTTTTGGGGACAAGTTTTTAGGGTCAACGGTTGGTGGAAGCATTAGGCGGTAGCATTGGGACAACCCAACACTCTGTGGTCGATTGCAGTGGCTGCTACTCTGTTGGGAATTGTGCTTTCGAGGCAATGGTGCAAATATAGACACTAGAACAACAAGAAATTAAGGCTACAACTTTGTATGAAGGACAACAAATAAGTGAGTTATTGTACCAAGTTAGTAGATTGAAGGAAGTAGCTTATGGTCGAAGAAAAGTGACAATAGTAAGAAATGGTTCTTTGTAGAACAACTCTATCTGTCATTATTAGGGATGCAATTTTCCTTTCACAAAATTATCAGGAAAATTTATATTCGGAAGCTGCATAATTTTATTTTAGCATGGTTGATCATTGACCTATTTCTACATGTAGTATTTTGTCTGATCAAGTTAATACCTAGTTCAGGTTTAAGACATGACCACTAAAGGTGCAGTGAAATCCCCTTGGAAGTAGTTGGTGTTGAATGGACTGGTGGTTTCACCTGCCACAATAGTGGCCATGTTGATGATCATGTCATCCATGCCCACGTCTCCATTTAGTGCCACCAGGGGAGGAGTTTGGGGTCCGTACATGGGTTGATGAAATGGCAAGGCCAACTGTCCAGGGCATTGACTCAGAGATTTACCAACCCCGCATATGGAATTGAAAACTGCTCCTCTTTCCCTTGCATCATCTTGCTTTGTGTACTTGATACTACATTGAGATTCAGATTGGCATGGAATCTACGGGAGCTTATGCATGAACCATCCATGGTGACATTCTCGGAGGTGAGCACCAAGTACACAACACCTAAATTGATGGAATGCAGAGGCCACGACACTGTTGAGATATGCCACATCTGTTGAGGAAGAAAAATCTCAACAGTGCTACCAACAAGAACATCACAATATAATGCCTATCGACGCGGGAAAACTATAGATATTCTTTAAAATGTGAATTTATATATTTTTTCAAAGCAGTATAAGGAAGATGTGTGTTGGTTTATATAGGTTCTTTTTAAAATAAAAATAAAATATTTTCTAAATAAACAAATATTCTTTAGGAGTGATTGTTAGCTAAGTTTATATAATCTATGAGAAAATTTTGATTAGAAAATTAAAAAATTGTGGTGCAATATTTTATTATATGTATATAGAGATTAGAGTTTTAGTTAACTTTTTCCCATGTTGTAATTTGTTTCTATGTTTAGTTTCTATTGTGTGTTTGTTTACACTAGAAGGCACTAAGGATCCTTTAAGTCAATTACAGGTATGAAGGAATCTGAATGTATTATATTTTTCTATCAATAGAAATGAGTTGAAGAAATTATAAAAGAAAAAATTGTTTCAAAGATATGTATTTCACGTAGAAATATAATTCCTTTCGTGTTCAACAAGTAAATGGAATATATATTTTCAAGAGAAATATTTCAAACTATAAATTTTATATCAATTTGATCTTAAAAAATAAAGTAAATTATTTTTATTTTTTAAATCGTATATTTCATTTTCTTGCTTTCCTTTTTATTTTAAAAAATTATTTAATACCATTCTTAAATAAAATATTTGCATATCCACTTTAAATAAAATAATTTCATACTCAATAACTACTTTAAATAAAATAATGTATATTAATTAAATAATAAAATTAAAATTTGATAAAAAAACATGATAAAATTAAATTTAAAACTCAATATGACACTAGATTGAACACCCTATAAATATATATATATATATGATAACTTATTTATTAAGAACTATTTTACTTTATTATAATTTCTCATTTATTAAAATTAATACACTTTATTATAATTATAAATAATATATATGATAACTCATTTATTAAAAACTAATATACTTTATTATAATTTTTTATTTATTAAAAATTAATACACTTTATAGATTTGAGGCTTCTGCGATTATTATCTTGTGTAAAGAAGTTTTCCTGTTTAATCACATCCATTTTTGTTGATTAATACACCTTATTATAATTTGTGATAAAGTGGTAGGTTGAAATTTCAATGTAATCTAGTAGATTATTAAAAATAGTAGGAAGTAATTTTGAGGTTGTATATTGTTTTTACAATGCAAATAATTGTTGTAACTTTGAAATAAATCTCCTTTAAAACCATGATTTTTATTTATGGGTTAATGATAATTATGGAAAGTTATGGTGCACTAATTAGATGTGACGTCAAGAGAGGATGGAGGTATGTGTGAATGGTGGACTAGCAAATTGGCAATTAATCCCTTTTCATACATGTGAAATATGTAAATTAGAAACCCTTGAAATGGTTTGGTGGTTTAAGGTAGATATATTATGGAACCATCATTTTCTAGTAGATATATAGGTTTCAATTGGTGGTTTCATGGCTATGATAAGGATGTAAACATGGGATGGAGGTATATGGAAATGGATTCACATGATTTCTTGTTAATTGGTGTTGTGTGTATTTATGTGGGTTATGATAAGGATGTAAATATGGGATATTTCAACACTCTAGAGGTATATGGAAATGGATTCAAATGATTTCTTGTTAATTGGTGTTGTGTGTATTTATGTGGGCAACTAGTTTGAATCCAATTTTTTTTTTCACTTGCAAATTTATCCTATTTTTCATTAAATTTATAATTTTGGTTGAAATGATTCCAAAGAGAGGAACTCACTAATTTTTTTTTTTACTTGCAAATTTATCCTATTCTTAATTAAATTTATAATTTTGGTTGGCATGATTCCAAAGAGAGGAACTCACGAGGTTGATTTAGTGACTTGTAGGAGTATGTTTATGTTTTTTCCACGATTAGAGCAAGTGCCTCCAACTTGGAGATAAGGGGTTTCATCAATGGTCTTGTTAAAGGAATTTTCTAAATTCTTAGGTGGATATAAGAAGATGTTCAATTAAATTATCACCAAGACCTCCTCAAATCCCTAGTTCAACACTAACCTTGAGGTATACTTATGGTCCACTCTCCTAGCTCGAGCTTGGTTCTTTCTTTTTATGGTTTTATTTTCGATGTTCAATTGAATCATCTCCAACACCTCCTCTAAAGTCTTAGGTGGATATAAGAAGATTTTCAATTAAATGATCAACAATACCTCCTCAAATCCCTAGTTCAACACTAACCTTGAGGTATGCTTATGGTCCACTCTCCTAGCTCGAGCTTGGTTCTTTATTTTTATGGTTTTCTTTTTTATGTTCAATTGAATCATCACCTAAAAACCTCCTGAGCTCCTCGGTTCAACAATAATTTTAGGCTTGCTATGTTCCACTCTCCTAGCTTGCCCTTGGTTCTTTTATTTTTAGGTTTCTTTTCCAATTTGTTGGTATGTCTTTGTCTAAATGTGATTTCAATTTGTGTGCCTTTTTTGGTGAGAGTTTCACTCTCTTATACTTTATTGAAGTATAATTCCTCTCTTTGCTCACTATTTATTGTTTCTATTAAGTTTAGCTTAAAGAGGGTCTTTTTCCAGTCTTGTTTTAGTTGGCTCCTCTTGTCCTTTTAGTTATGCGTATTTTATTAGGAACTTCTGAGCTCATTGGTTCCTTCCCCCTTTCCCATACTTTGGTCAAGCCACCCTCAGGTTAATTTAGGTTCTAATTCTCTCGTCCCTTCCATCTTAGAGTATTTGGTCATCCACTTTATGACGATGGTTCATCCAACTCACTCAAACGGGACTCAAAAGGAGAAGAGTTCAACACACCCCTTCTTGCTCTTAGACCCACTTTTTTATAAAGCATTTTGTTGCTATATATGCTCAATCCACTGTTCAAATTTGCAGAGAGATAAGGGATGTTGAAATGTAGGCTAGAATTGAGAAAAGGTTCATCATAGATGTTCAGGTAGAAGATTAGTGCCTGGCACATAGAATATAATAAATTTCTACACAAGATAATACAAACAATTGATATTTATTGGTAGTTGAAGGCTATCATGGAAAAAGTGTTAGTAGAGCACTCTAAAACAAACCAAGATAAACTCTTGTGTATTAATGAAATGCAAAAGAAAAATAAATTTACCTCTAACGTCTTGATTCTAACCAAAAAGATTGCAAATCTTGAGTTCTTTCCCTTTGAAGAGAAGGATGACATATCAAATATCATTCAAGTAGCTTCCCTATCCACATAAATGTCTTTTCTTTCTTTCTTATATATAGTAGCAAAAAAATGTTTCAATCTTAAATACCAATAACTCTAGATTTATCAATACAATGTTTGAATATTGTATATATTTTTTTATATTTTATCATCAAATTTAAACTATTTAAATGAAAAAAAAAACTTTTATATCACTAATATGATTTTCTAATAAAACAATTATATGTTTGATATATATTTCTTTATACAAATGTTATCTCATTTACCCACAAAAATATCATTCAAAATCATTATTATAATTCAAATAGATATCAAAAGAGAGAACAAATAAATAAATAAATATTAACCATTAACTGTGAAATAATAATTATTTATAAAATTTTAAATTAATTTTGATATATATACCCGGTTCATGATCTTAACCTTCAAATAAAATACCAGGTGGTCCATGATGTTAACCTTTCGAATAAAATATAATTTAGAGGATTTAGTCTTAATGGTTCTGTGGGGAGATTTTGTCTCTACATATGCTATGATGTTATGGTCTAATCCTCGGTAAAACTAGACTATATAGTAAAAACTTTAAAATTTCCCAGTAAATCTTAAATACCTCCAGCCATTGGTGACTTATGCAAAGCTTCCCGCAGAAATATCAAGTAAAAACCCACACAACAAGAATCCACTTGCCAGGCTTCACAAACTTATGAATATAAGTTTGGTCAATACTCCCTACTTCAGCTCAACAAGCAAGACTGTATAATGCTCCAGCTACAAAATATATTCACTAATATATCTTGCATACAAAGTGGACATAACGGCTGCAAATATTATTGCTTCAATAGGATCCATTCAAGTGAATGAAGGTGCGATGCAAATTCACTATGACACGGAATTAAAACAATGGTAGAACATTGCAGAGGGGAAATAACAGATCCATACGAGGGCCAAAGAATAGAATCGCTCAAATTTATGAGCAAATACATGCAGAGACATCGGCCCTGCAAACTAGACTTGAGCATTATAAATGATTTTAGCGTCTGCTGATCAAGTATTAATTTCATGAGACATCTCATTTTTCCTCCAAACCATTTACCAAGACTGCGTAAAAGAATAGCGTATATGAAAGTTGATCGACATACTTTCTACCACCATATTTGTTGTGTCTATGCATGCCCATAAATGATACCAGCCCATCAAATAATTAACACATACTTCACACAAGTAGAAAATCTGAAAAGTCTTCCAAGCTCGGCTCACTCATAGCTAGATGGTGTAAAAACTGAAGGGGTTTGAGTGTGTGAACTTGGGCACCAAACAAAAGAGTTTATAGCCAAGCTTCCATCAAGCTTCTGTTGGCTATGTGTCAAATGTTCCACTGATCATGGTAGAGAACTGCAGTTGGAGTAATGGACCACTTCAGAAGCCCCCAACAAGAAATTAATTTACTGCAGTTAATTTCCGTAATTTCAGAAAATAACTGCAGTTGGTTTCCATAGTCTAAGGAAATGACTGCAGTAGTTCCAGAAATCAAGGGAGTAGTTCTTGAAATCAAGCAGTGGGAGAGGGAGCGTAACATTCTCCCTCTTGGTCCATAATTCCAATCTTAATGTCTCGTCTTAAAACCCATTGATAATCTGTATTAAGTAATAGATACATGAATCATGGCGATAAGTCCTCTAATGACGAGTATTATCTTCCATGTATTACTATGTATTTATTCTTATTAAAATTTATGTGGCAACAATTTCTTAATGAATAAACCCCATGTTTATTCTTGGTCCTACACAGATGAATTCTCTCAAATCAAATTAAGGTGCACATAAATATGAGAAAAACATCACAATAATTAAGAATTTCATTAAAAATAGAATTCTTCATACAATGAGAATCTGTATAATGGAACCAAGTCCCATATTCATTACATGATCCTTGAATTTAAACGGTGGCATGCCCTTAGTCAAAGGATCAGCGATCATCAACTCAGTGCTAATGTGCTCAATGACCACTTTCTTTTCTTTAACATGTTCCCTTATAGCTAAATACTTAATGTCGATGTGTTTATTTCGACTCCCACTTTTTTTGTTCTTAGCCATAAAAACAACAGCTGAATTGTCGCAATATATTCTCAATGGCTTAGAGATAGAATCCATAATTCTAAGCCCATAAATGAAATTCTTAAGCCATACACCATCTAAAGTAGTCTCAAAACAGGAGATGAGCTCGGCTTCCATAGTAGAAGTGGAAATCAAGGTCTGCTTGGCACTCCTCCATGATACAGCTCCACCGGCCATCATAAAAATGTATTCTGATGTTGATTTACGTGAATCAACACATCCAGCAAAGTCAAAATCTGAGTAGCCAATCACTTCCAAATTTTACATCTGTCTATACATAAGCATGTAGTTTTTGGTTCCTTGAAGGTACCTCATTACATTCTTTGCAGCTCTCCAGTGGTCTAAACCTGGATTACTCTGATATTGTCCCAACATTCCCACAAAAAATGCAATGTCAGGTCTTGTGCAGACCTGAGCATACATTAGGCTTCCGACAGCAGAAGCATATGGAATGTTCTTCATTTGTTCCCTTTCAAAGTCGTTCTTTGGGCATTGGTTCAAACTGAACCTATCACCCTTCACAATGGGAGCAACACTTGGTGAACAATCCTTCATCCGAAATCTCTCTAAAATTTTATTAATATAGGTTTCCTGAGACAGACCCAAGATGCCTCAAAATATTTCTCTATGAATATTAATGCCAATGACATAAGATGCCTCACCCATATCCTTCATATTGAAATTATTACAGAGGAATTGTTTCACCTCATGCAGCAAACCCTTATCATTGGTTGTTAGCAAAATGTCATCCACATATAAAACAAGAAAACATATTTTACTCCCACTGACTTTAAGGTATATAAATTCATCCATAATGTTTTCTACAAAACCGAAAGAAGAAATTACATTATGAAATTTCAAATACCATTGACGGGATGCTTGTTTTAATCTGTATAATGACTTCTTGAGCTTGCAAACCAAATGCTCACCATCACTAGAGGAGAATCCTTCAGGTTATTTCATGTAAACCTCCTCCCCTAGATCTCCATTGCGAAATGTCTTTTTCACATCCATTTGGTGCAACTCCAAGTCAAAATGGGCTACTAATGCCATAATAATGCGCAAGGAATCTTTCTTAGATACAGGAGAGAGAGTCTCCTTGTATCAATTCCTTCTTTCTGAGTGAATCCCTTTGCAACGAGTCTTGCCTTGTATGTTTCAATGTTGCCCAATGAGTCTTTCTTTGTCTTAAAGACCCATTTACATCCAATGGATTTTGCACCATTAGGCAACTCAACAAGATCCCAGACTTCGTTACTCTTCATAGAATTCATCTCTTCCTTCATGGCATCGTACCATAATTCTGATTCTTTGCAACTCATTGCTTGTGAAAAAGACTCAGGATCATTTTTGGCTCCAATGTCATAGTCAGATTCTTGCAGATACACAACATAATCATCAGGCATTGCTGATCTCTTTGGTCTAGTAGATCTTCTTAATGTTGTCCCACCATCTTCTTGAGAAGTATGTGGTTCAACTTGCTGTTCAAAAATTCTTGGCAATTCTTGAACTATCTGATCTACTGGAATGTCGTTAGCAGCTTGTGGAACTTCAAAATTTGGTTTTTCAACACCAATTTGTACTTGAGGGGTGCTGTGAACAATAACCAATATTTCACTTGAGGTGGAAGGTTGATATTCTTAATGATCCTTCTCAGAAACTATATTCCTGGTTTGATCGCTCCCACTGATCAAGTCATTTTCAAGAAACTTTGCATTTCTTGACTCCACAATCCTAGTGCTATTAGATGGACAGTAAAATCTATAACCTTTATACCTTTCAGCATATCTAATGAAATACCCACTAATGGTCCTTGGGTCTAGCTTCTTCTCTTTTTGATTATATATTCTCACTTCAGACAGGCATCCCCAAACGCACATATGTCACAAACTCGGTTTCCAACCTTTCCATAATTCAAATGGCATTTTAGGAACAACCTTGGTTGGAAATCGGTTTAATATATACACTATCGTCTTAAGTGCTTCATTCCACAAGAATTTAGGAAGATTGGAGCTGCTAAGCATACTCCGCACCATGTCTAATAATGTTCGGCTTCTTCTTTCTGCTACACCATTCTGGTCGGGTGAACCAGGCATAGTGTATTGGGCAACAATCCCATGCTCTTGAAGAAATTTTGCGAATGGCCTAGGTGCTTGTCCATCTTCTGTGTATCTACCATAATATTCTCCACCTCTATCTGATCTCACGATCTTAATTTGCTTGCCGCATTGATTCTCTACTTCAGCCTTAAAGATCTTAAAGGAATCTAATGCTTCGCTCTTTTTATGAAGCATGTAGAGATACATATATAGTGATTAATCATCTATAAAAGAGATGAAGTATCTCTGAACATGTGAGTCCATGTCTGGACTACATATATCAGTATGTATGATCTTTAATATGTCCGAACTGCTATTGGCACCTTTCTCTAACTTGTTGGTCTTCTTTCCTTTTATGCAGTCCACACAAGTCTCAAAATCAGTAAAATCCAGAGTATTAAGTACCCCTTCATTTACCAATCTTTTAAGTCTTTCTATGGAGATATGACCTAGTCTCCGGTGCCATAATTTAGAGGAATTTTCATCAATAACACATCTTTTAGTACCAGTGTGAACATGCATTGAATCATAAGTGACATTGTTTTGTAAATTAATGCAGTAAAGACCATTAGACAAAATACCATTCCCAACACAATCAGATTTATGAAATAAACTGAAGGATGTTTCTGAAAAGTTAAAGGAATATCCAAAAGGTACAAGCCTTGAAACTCAAATCAAGTTTCTAGAAAAACTTGGTACATAAAAGGTCTTTTTTTATTCTAAAACAAAGCCACTACTTAAAGTTAAAAAAAATGTTCATATAGCCTCCACATGCGAACCCATCTTGTTTCCTGATAAGATGCTTTGCTCACTTCCCACTGGCTTCCTTAGGTTTTGCAAACCCCGCAAGGAATTCGAAATGTGAATTTTTGATCCAGAATCAATCTACCAGGTGTTAATATTGACATTAACCATATTAGATTCATAACAAACAAACGAGATTGAATTACCTTTGTCCGCAAGCCATTTCTGAAATTTGGCACATTCCTTCTTCATGTGTCCCTTATTTTTACAGAAGAAACACTTAAAATCCTTCTTGATATCGGCTTGGGGAGGTATTTTACCTTTCCTTTTTTGATTGGCTTGAGATTTTCCTTTTTCTTGCGTTGCCAGCATTGCACTTTCTCCCATTTCCATTACCAATCTCTCTTCCTCTTGAACACACATGGTCATAAGTTCATTAATTGACCATTTATCCTTATGTGTGTTGTATGAGATTTTGAAGGGTCCTTATTGGTGTGGAAGAGTGTTCAAGATGTAGTGCACCAGGAAAGACTCTGATATTTCAACCTCGAGTTTCTTCAATTGAGCTGCAGTGTCCCTCATTTGCATGATGTGCTCGCGCACACCATTTACACTAGTGAGTCTTAGAGATGAGAACTTCATAATTAGGGTGCTTGCTAGTGCCTTGTCTGAAGTGACAAATTGATCATCAATGGCTTTCAGCAAGTCTTAGACCTTTTCATGCTATTCAACAGAACCACGAATACTAGCTGAAATTTTAGTCTTAATGAACATCACGCTTAGACGATTAGATTGTTCCCATCATTTATCAAGCATGATGTCCGCTGCAGTGCTGGTATTATTGAGTGCCGGTGGTTCGTCTTTCCTAATAACATAGTCTATGTACATCCACTCCAAATGAATGAGAACTCTCTCATTCCAGATCTTATAGTTATCTCCCTTAAGTTCAGGGATATCAGTACAAATTTCAGAGAAATTTGCAGATTGTACAACTACATAAAAATAAAAAATCACATGCTTATGTTAAAATTGAGGCATAAATAAAATTTCATGCTTTACTAATGTAAATCATGCTTTAAAATTGAATCTAATGACATAAAAATTGTCTATGGACTAAATTTTTAATTCAAGCAGATTCAATTATTCTTTTGAACTTTATGATAAAAGTATTAATTCATAACTCCTATGGGTAAGTTATGAATATTTTATCCTAATTAATTACTTAAATATAATAAAAATTCCTGTGGGATAAAATTTATTATATTTAATATAATTAACTACAATTAATGTCTAAATATTCTTATGTAATCCTAATCAATCATAATATATAATTTTATTTAATTAGAGATGATGTGGCTATTCTCTAATTAATTAAAATTATATGGATCACTAGACATTATTTTCATAAAATCAACTGATAATTTGCATAAATAAAACTACAACATTCATGCATAACATTTAACCATGGTTCTTGTATACTCATTCATGATAACATATTTTAATTAAAACTTGAATAATTAAATCATGCAAACTAAATATGAGCATATTTTCCAAATTTTCCAAATTGCATATAATTAAACTAAATAAATATTATATGCATAAAAATTGAGCAGACATATTTCCAAATAAATGTTTTAATTCGGAAAATTTTAAAAAATAAAACATTTAGTTTCTCTGATACCAAATGTAAGCTAAATGTCGATTCTTCAAAACGCGGAAAAATAAATAAATAAATAAAAAAAAAATAAAAAAAATAAAAAAATAATAAAAAAATTGGAAAAGTAAAAACTTTAAAATTGCCCAGTAAATCTTAAATACCTCCAGCCATTAGTGACTTATGCAAAGCTTCCAACAGAAATATCAAGTAAAAACCCACACAACAAGAATCCACTTGCCAGGTTTCACAAACTTATGAATATAAGTTTGGTCAATACTCCATGCTTCAGCTCAACAAGCAAGACTGTATAATGCTCTAGCTACAAAATATCTTCACTAATATATCTTGCATGCAAAGTGGACATAATGGCTGCAAATATTATTGCTTTAATAGGATCCATTCAAGTGAATGAAGGTGCGATGCAAATTCACTATGACGCAGAATTAAAACAATGGTAGAACATTGCAGAGGGGGAATAACAGATCCTTACGAGGGCCAAAGAATAGAATCGCTCAAATTTATGAGCAAATACATGCAGAGACACCGGCCCTGCAAACTAGACTTGATAGTTTGTCAGCATAAATTATTTTAGCATCTACTGATCAAGTATTAATTTCATGAGACATCTCATTTTTCCTCCAAACCATTTACCAAGATTGCGTAAAAGAATAGCGTATGTGACACCTGATCAACATACTTTCTACCACCATATTTGTTGTGTCTATGCATGCCCACCAATGATATCAGCCCATCAAATAATTAACACAAACTTCACACAAGCAGAAAATCTGAAAAGTCTTCCAAGCTCTGCTCACTCATAGCTAGATGGTGTAAAAATTGAAGGGGTTTGAGTGTGTGAGCTTGGGGACCAAACAGAAGAGTTTATAGCCAAGCTTCCATCAAGCCTTTGTTGGCTATGTGTCAAATGTTTCACTGATCATGGTAAAAAACTGCAGTGGGAATAATGGACCACATCAAAAGCTCCCAACAAGAAATTAATTTATTGCAGTTAATTTCCGTAATTTCAGAAAATAACTGCAGTTGGTTTCCATAGTCTAAGGAAATGACTGCAGTAGTTCTAGAAATCAAGGGAGTAGTTCCTGAAATCAAGCACTGGGAGAGGGAGCGTAACATTCAACATTCAATTCAACATTCAACGCGTTCATATCTTGACCTGATCCTACACGTCAACATTCAACGCGTTCATATCTTGATAATGCATTGGCTTAGGTCAATGACTTCAGAATATTATCATAAGACTGGCCTCCATGGTCCATGACTCTACTATTCTTGAGTGAGCATATAGGATTATAATTCTCGTATCTGTTCAGAAAATAATAAGATTGTGTGGAGCATTATTGGGTTTTGGCATTTTGTTTCACTAGTGCAGGCTTTCCATTGTTCAATGGCCATGGCAAACCTCGGGAATCATACGGACCTCAATGGAACAGTTTCATGCTGGACTCTCCCGATGGGGAAAACTATTAAGCTGTTCTACATGATGACTCTACTAATCGTCACTCTTCATGGAGAGATATGCAACGCACAGTTGCCACTAAGTATTTGCAACCACGGCTTTAAGTATACAAACGGCAGTATGTTTCAGCTCAATCTGAATACAGTATTGGAGATTCTTGTTCAATACACGTCCCAACCAGGTTTTAGCACCACTGAGTATGGCCAAAGTCCGGACCGAATATATGGTCTCCTCCAGTGTAGGGGAGACACAATAGTTGAACAATGCTACAGCTGTTCGCAGCAAGCAATCACTGCTATTGGACAAGATTGTGAGAATGCTGCAGGCGGATTAATTTGGTTTGACTTATGCTTCTTAGGCTATGGAAACTATAGATTCTTTGGACAACTGGATATTGTCGATGGATGGTATCTTTACAATGTATATAACGTTTCAAGCACTGATGTCTTTATGACGGCTCTCGGGAACCTATTCAACAATTTATCAGCTGAGGCAGCATCTACCTCTAACTTATATGCTTCCGGAACATCTATAGACTCCATGTTTCGAAAAATCTACGCTCTGGTCCAGTGCTGGAGAGATATATCCAGTGAAGAGTGTACAATATGTCTGTCAAATACAATTAATAATATTTTTACAAGGTATGGTGGGAAACAAGGAGCTCGAGGTTTGATAGGAAGCTACATGGTTCATTATGAAATATATCCTTTCTTTAATTTGGATGGGTTGCCACCCCCTGCGAAAGTGGCCAACAGATCAACCAATTATTCGACGGCCACACAATTGAGCAGTAATATGACAATTAAATGCAACTACACCGTGAACTATACAACTGGCAGCAAGTACGATAGAAATCTGAATAAATTCGTAGGTATTCTTGTTCAGGAGAGGAACCCAAATGGGTATAGTACTTATGTGCATCACCATATATATGGCTTCCTACAATGCGGGGTAAATGCAACACTATATGAATGCAACAATTGTTCACAAGAGGCAGTGAATACCATTCGACAAAACTGTACGAATGCCATTGGCGGTACAGTTCGCTTGGATGTCTGCTCGTTAGGTTATCAAAACTATAATTTCCTTCATCTTCCTGCACCTCTGATGCGGATCACTCGATCGATAATTTTAGGTGTTGTTGGCAGCTTGCTTCTCGCGTTGCTCGTGTGCCTCTTCGCATCTTGGAGAAGACTGAAGACTACCATATTTCAAAGGGGATACAAAGGTATTGTAAATGATCATGTGAGCTGGTATTGTAAAGGGATTTTTCTTTGCAATAATCCCTTGCTTGCGCAATGTCGAGTGATGTGTCTTAGTTTAACAGATTGTAGATTTGGGAATATTTAGCAACTCTAATTTATAATAGTGAAATCAAACAGTTGTTCGTTAAGTTTCTAGAGTATTTCGACAAAACCAATATTGATGGTCTAACCACCCATGCATATTATCAGACTGAAACCCTGTTAATCGGGTCTGTGCCGTGCACATATTCAGTACATACTGTAGAATTCATACATTTATTTTAGTTTCCGATAAGACTTTGTATCTAAAGTTTCTGGTAGACACTGTAATTAGCTCATATTCATTTTAATCTTAATTTATGAAGGTCAAATCCCTTCTGTTCGGTTGCGAAACCTCCTATCCTTTTGGAACTCGAACTTGATATCGAAGGGGATTTGACCACTATCAAGAAATATTTGATCGCTCTGGGTGGCGATTGATAAATGGAGTTAAAATGAATGTAAAGTAGTTAAATAAATAGGTGTACAGACATAGAATTTATACGTTGCATCTCGCTCATCTGTGTGTGAAAATATAGATACAATGAATCATCACATTGAAATTGCATGCAATTTAGAACATTCTGCTCTCTGACTAATGTTGAGAACACAAAATTTTTACAGATATGGTTCAAGAGACCCACCAATGTTGGTGAGACAGAGGATTCAGTCACACAAAGAACACGAATATTTCACACGAACAATGAGCTGCTGTTCTTCCATTAATCATAAAACTATGAATCATAAAACTCTCTTAAAAACAATGAACCCGTGAAGGGTATTTAATCTAATTGACATGCACACACTGTCACTCATAACTGGACTTGATCTACTTGCTTAACTCACTGTCTAACTCACTCACCAAATCTAACTGTAACTCAACTCAACTAACTCCACTTAACTATTTGTCTAACTTCTGCATGAGGAAGTAATTATATATTTTAACACTCCCCCTTAATTACGACCTCTAAACTAAAACATAACTTATGACAACTCAAACATGCCTGTTGGTCTATGTTTCAGCTAGGCTTACAACACCCAAGTTTCTTTTGTGAAACTCAAACAAATCTACTGTTAATGGCTTTGTAAAGATATCAGCCAATTGATCACTTGTTCTACAAGGCTTCAAGTGAACTTCTCCATTGCTCACAAGTTCTTGAATAAAATGATATCTAGTATCAATATGCTTGCTCTTTTGATGAAACACACTATTCTTGGATAGTGCAATCGCTGATGTGTTGTCACAATATATTGCTGTTGATCCTTGCTGTTTCTGCTTGAGTCCATCCAATACTCTTCTTAACCATACTTCTTGACATGCTGCTGAAGTTGCTGCTACATATTCTGCTTCTGCTGATGATAGTGTCACAATGGGCTGCTTCTTAGATGCCCATGCTATCACACCTGAACCGAGATGGAACACATAACCAGATGTGCTCTTCCGATCATCCAAACTTCCTGCAAAATCACTATCTGTATATCCAATCAATTCTTTCTTTTCTGTACTTGCATACATTATGCCATAATCTCTGGTTCCTGCTATGTATCTCAAAATTCTTTTTCCAACACTCCAATGTGTGTCTTTTGGAGTTTCCATGAATCTGGAAATCAGACTCACTCCCTGCATAATATCTGGTCTTGTCGTTGTGAGATACATGAGGCTGCCAACCAATCTTTTGAATAGAGTTGGATTGACATCTGCCCCTTCATCATCCTTACTTAGCTTTATACCTGTTGCAACTGGTGTAGGTACAGGTTTGGAATTATCCATCCTGAATCTTTTCAACAAATCTGTTGCATACTTATTTTGGAAAATAAATATGCCTTTTTCAGATTGCTCAACTTCAATGCCAAGAAAATATTTCATGAGACCCAGATATGTCATCTCAAATTCTTTCATCATGGCTGCTTTAAATTCATCTATTTCAAGATCACCTGTAAATATCATATCATCAACATATAAGAAAACTATCAAAATCTGTCCATGCTCATTTACCTTTGTGTATAAGGTAGGCTCAATGCTGCTTCTGCAAAATCCATTCTTGATCATATAACTATTGATTCTGCTATACCATGCTCTAGGTGCTTGCTTCAGTCCATAGAGCGCTTTCTTCAATCTGTAAACTTTATCTTCTTGTCCTTCAACTTCATAACCTGGAGGCTGCTGCACATAGATTTCTTCTTCTAGAATTCCATTCAAGAAGGCTGATTTTACATCCATCTGATACACTTTCCACTTGTTCTGAGCTGCTGTCACTAGAAATGCTCTTACAATATCCAATCTGGCTACCGGAGAAAATGTTTCTCCAAAGCCTATTCCCAGTTGCTGCGAGAATCCTTTTGCTACAAGTCTTGCTTTAAATATGTCAATCTCACCTTTCTCATTCACTTTGGTCTTGTATACCCACTTCACACCAATGAGATTTTTATCTTTTGGTAAATCAACCAAATCCCATGTATCATTATTTTCAATTGAATTCATCTCTTCATCCATGGCTTGCACCCAATTGTCATCTCTGATTGCTTCTTCAAACGAAGAAGGTTGGAATGCCAACAATGCAAAATTTGAACTAACATCCAAATCATCATAAATATCTTTCAGACTTCTCATCTCTTTCTTACCAGTACTTGATTCATTACCTGATTCGCTGCTTGGAGAATTCTGGTCTGTGGATTTGCTTGAAGATCCCTGCTTCTCTGAAAATCTTGGAGTCCTTGCTGGTGTGACTCTATTTGGTGTCTGCTCTCTTGGTTCTTGCTGTTCCTCTTCTTCTACAAGATCATCCTCCATCAATGGTGTTTGAGCATCGATTAGTGTGTCTACAGTCCCATTCCATGAATTTTGTTCTTTGAACACAACATCTCTGCTAATGATTGTCTTCTTTGTGACAGGGTTATACATTTTGTAAGCTTTTGACTGCTCACTATAACCAGTGAATATACATTTTTCACTTTGATCATCTAATTTGCCTCTTATTTTCTTAGGCACATGTGCATAGGCTACACATCCAAAAACTCTGAAATGAGATACACTGCAAGACATACCTGACCATGCTGCTTCTGGAACTCTGTTCATCACACTCTTTGTAGGAGATCTGTTTATCACATAAACAAAACATGCAACTGCTTTTGCCCAATACTCATTAGACAAGTGTCTTACGTTCAACATGCTCCTTGTCATGTTCATGATTGTTCGATTCTTCCTCTCTGCTACACCATTCTGCTGTGGTGTGTATCTGGTCGTAAACTGTCTTCTAATTCCATGTTGTTTGCAGTACTCATGGAATGCCTTCGAATCATATTCTCCACCACGATCTGATCTCAATACCTTGATCTGTTGATCACTTTGGTTCTCCACCAAAGCTTTGACCTCTTTGAACTTTGAAAAAGTTTCAGACTTCTGCTTCAAAAAATAAACCCAAGTCTTCCTACTATAATCATCAATAAAGGTGAGGAAGTAACAACTTCCACCAATCGAATGTGTCCTCATAGGTCCACACAAGTCGGTATGTACCAATTCAAGTGGTTTCTTTGCTCTGTAAGAAACTCCTGTCGGAAAACTTTCATGGTGTTTCTTGCCTACGATGCAACACTCACACGTGCTAGCAGGTTCTTTGATGGGAGGTAGACCTCTCACCATCTGTTTCTGCTGCAATAATTTTAAACCTGAAAAATGCAAGTGTCCAAACCAAAAGTGCCATAACCAGTATGCATCAGAACATGCAGTTGTAAAAGAACTAACCTGATCATTGTAGTTCATAATGAGAGGAAAGAGTCCGTTCCTCATCATCTGCACCTTTGCAATCAGTTGCTTGCTTGGGGATTTGTCGTAAATAACACATTGTTGCCCCTGAAAGATAACTTTGTATCCTTTCTGCATCAGTTGGCCAACACTAATCAAATTGTGTTTGAGTCCAGGGACATAGTATACCTCTGATATGGTCTTTGGCTCCCCCTGCTTGGTCACAATGTTGACCACTCCTTTGCCATCTACTGCCACAGTCTTGTCAGTCCCCAACTTGACCTCTATTTGCACTATGACATCCAAATTAGCAACCAAATCCTTATTGCCTGTCATGTGGTTACTGCAACCACTGTCTAATAGCCAGACCTTATGAGACGGTGCATGCATGGTGTTGCATGCTAGAAACATAGAGTCAGTATTTTCTGTACTGACATTAGCTCTCTGATTGCCTTGATCTGCAATCTTCTTCCTACAATCACGAGCATAATGACCAAATTTATTGCAGTAATAACACTTTACCTTTGATTTGTCAGACCTTTGATTGTTATGAAAGCTTCTGCTGCTGCTGCTTCCATGTTGATGCTCATGATCATCTCGGCCATCTCTGTGACTGCCATAGTTGTTGCCTCGTCCTCTGCCTCTCGATCGACCTCTTCCTCGACCTTTTGAAATATAGACTTGACTTTGGAAGGCAGTTTCCAAACTCGAATCCTTATTTCTGTCTATCCTTGCTTCATGCGATAGAAGGGATCCCATCAACTCATCAATTGTCAATGTTTCCAAGTCATTTGCTTCTTCTATGGCTGCTACCACCACATCAAATTTGGTAGACAGGGATCGAAGAACCTTCTCGATCACTGTTCGATCTTTAACATCTTCGCCATATATTTTTAACTGATTGACGACAGACATGACCCTATTCATGAAGGAATCAATGTCTTCGGTCTCCTTCATCTGCAGACTTTCAAAGTCTCTCCTGGTGGTCTGCAGTTTAACAATGTTAACTTTCGCCATACCTTGATAGCTTGTCGCCAAGGTGTCCCATGCCTCTTTTGCTGACGAGGTTATCATGATCTTCTGGAACACGGCTCGATCGACTCCCTGCTGGATCAGAAGCAATGCTTGTGCATTCTTTCGCTTATCTTTCTACCACTGTTCCCTCTCTGCATTACTGAGGGCTCGTTCTTCCGCCTCATCTTTAGGTTCTGCAAACCCATACTTGACATGATCCTAGACATCATGCGCTTTTAGCATGGTCTCCATCTTAATGGCCCATATAGCGTAATCTTTCCCATTGAAAGATGGAATTTGTGGCTGAAAACTTGATGTGGCCATCTTGCCTAAAAAAAAATTGTCTCTGACAAAAAACCCTAAATTTTTTTTTTTTTTTTTTTGTAAAAGTTGTGCTAACTTTCTTTAAAAAAAAATCTTTCAATAAAAACACTAAATCCTTCTTCTTCCTTTTTATTTAATATAATAAAACTTTTATATAAAAAATTTATATATATAAAAGTCTTCTTAAAAACCCTCACTTTTAAAAAAAACTTTATGTGAAAAGCCCTTTTTAAAAGATTATATGAAAATCGTTTGTAATAAACTCCTTTGGTTTTAAAACAAAATGATGAGAGCGGACTTTTAAAACTTTTAACAAAAACCCTTTTTTGAAAAAATACTCACGTGCTTTCTATTCACGTGACTTCCAAAAATTCAACGGATTTACTTTTTGAAAAAACTCACACGGATGTATTTTCTGAAGACGTTCACGGGCCGGTTTTGTCTCTTGTGCACTGCCCCCGCCCGTGTAATTTTGATTGACCAGGGTTCCGCACCCCGATTGAGCGAAAACTGCGTTCTGGTTCCGCACCCCCGACACTAGTAAACTGCGTTCTAAACTGGAATTAAGTTTGGCTAAATTCCGCAGTTTCTTCTGAGAGAAGTGGCGGACGGGTCCGCAGGTGATGCACTAAATACGTGTGAACTTCTTTGCGGGTAAAAAAAAAAAAAATTGTGTAAAAAAAAATTACGGCCTTTTGCTTTTGCCCTCCTTACTAGCTTTGCTTGCCCATGGATCTCTGATCCTTCCTCAGCTCTGATACCAATCTGTTGGTGAGACAGAGGATTCAGTGACACAAAGAACACGAATATTTCACACGAACAATGAGCTGTTGCTCTTCCATTAATCATAAAACTCTGAATCATAAAGCTCTCTTAAAAACAATGAACCCGTGAAGGGTATTTAATCTAATTGACATGCACACACTGTCACTCATAACTGGACTTGATCTACTTGCTTAACTCACTGTTTAACTCCCTCACCAAATCTAACTGTAACTCAACTCAACTAACTCCACTTAACTATTTGTCTAACTTCTACATCAAGAAGTAATTATATATTTTAACAACCAATAGATTGCGAGCCAAATTAGACATCACTCAATTTTTGCCCCAAATTTTTTTTTTTTCTGATGTACCTATCTATTTTGCAGATTTTATGGTTCATGAGGAAGTGGACGAAGACACAACAATCAGTGAGGATCGACAAATAGTGTTCAAGAAGGAAAAATTGCTAGCTGCTACGGAGAATTTTCATGATGACAACAAGCTAGGAGAGGGAGGACTTGGTTCTGTATACAAGGTAAACATAGGTTAAGAAAGCTTCAACGAGTTTTAAGTTTTCATATTCATATGATCTGTGCGATGCTCTCACTGCACCCTCGACCTCTGGAAGTACATTGCTATCTTGAAAACAAATCTATAGTAGTGAAATCATTTTTCATACTGATTTTTGTTGGAAAGGTGGAAGAGTATAGGCAAAAATTATACAAAGATTTCATTCAATAACACAAAAGAACTGTGGCTTTTTATTAATCACACTTTTGTTGAATACAATGAATTTCAAGAAGGGTATTTCATACACTTACCAAACTCATCTATTACATAAGTTGTTTATAGTTCACTTAACTAACTCTCTAACTCACTCACCAAATTCATCTATCACACAACGCTATCCAATACTTACTTAACTGATTGTCTCACTCTAACTAATTGTTAGTCTGACTCTAACTATTTTAACAATTTTTTGCTTGAGGGAACCACTGATGATGGGAAAAACATAGCTGTGAAGAGGCTGTCCATAAACTCTATGCAAGGAAGAGAACAATTTATGAATAAAGTTAGGCTTGTGGCCAAAATACAACATCGAAATCTTGTGAAGCTACTTGATTGTTGCGCAGGCGGTTCAGAAACGTTGCTCGTTTACGAGTACTTACAAAATATGAGCCTTGATAAGATTTTATTTAGTGAGTCGCTTACATTTTATTAAATACATATCTAAAACTCTTATATTTCAATAGATGCAGGTCAGCCATGATTATCAATTAGTTGACTTGTTTCAACATACAGATCCAACCAAACGCAAAGACCTTGATTGGCAGAAGCGTTTCATCATTATACTGGGGGTAGCTAGTGGGCTTCTCTATCTTCACCAGGATTCTCAACCAAGGATAATTCATCGGGACATTAAAGCCAGCAATATTTTGCTGGACGAGGATCTGAATCCTAAGATATCAGATTTCGGCTTAGCAAAACTTTTTCCTGAGGATGAAAGTCACGTCAGCACAAGGGTTGCTGGAACTTAGTAAGAATTTAAAACAATGATCACTCTCACAAGAGTGATTTAATGATTTAATTTCAAGAGTATTAGTAGTATTGTAGGATTCATATTCTCGGTTATGTTTTTACCATCCAGGACTTGGGATTAAAATTTTGTTTTATTTTTTAGATGTGTTTTTTGCTAAATCGATAGGAAATATGTAATTTTTTTAATGTTGAGCATTTAATAAAATAATATGGAGTTAACTTAATATGGTATTGAAATAACTTAAAATTAGATTTATTCTGATCAGATTTTTGAGGTAAAAATATTAATTTATTTAATTTTTTTGAAAAAGTTTACATTGAAGAGATCAAAAACTATATACAAAATGGATTATAGTGGTTCGTACCTTATTGTTTATCTTTGCTTCACTATATCTAACACGTTTTGGATATGCAGTGGGTATATGGCACCGGAGTATGCTATGCAAGGGAAATTATCTGTAAAGGCTGATGTCTATAGCTTTGGCGTTCTTCTCCTTGAAATTATCAGCGGAAGAAAGAACACAGATTATAATTTGGCAGAAGAAATGCAGATACTTTTAGGATGGGTGAGATATGTTTCCTTTGTGCATATTCACAATAACTAAACAACGTTCTTCAGTTCAACTTAAACCATTTAAAAGTTGGACTATGTTGGAATTATAGCTTTTGGAATTTAAAATTTTAAATCATGTTGAATGTATTTTCATTGCAAATTCAGAATATATAAAAAAATTGATGGTTATAATCAAAGTCAAACAATTGACTTTGTTAATAATCATAAGATTTACGGAGACCACGCTTCATGGGTAACTTATTTTGATATGGAATGTACCTCTCCATCATGTATAGATATCTTATTAAAATGACGGCCTGCTGTCATGACCATTTAGGCATGGAGATCATACGAACGAGGAAGTATTATGCAGATGATTGACTCATCAATAATTGAAACGTGCGATGAGGAGCAAGCATTGAGATGCATTCATGTTGGTCTTCTGTGTGTACAAGCGGACTCATCACTTCGTCCACAAATGTCGACTGTCACTTTGATGCTTTCCACTGATTCTGTCTCATTACCCGATCCGACGAAGCCTATTGTTATGAGTTTTATTACTCAAAACACGAACGCCACCAGCTCTGCCTCTGGGTGGTCACATACACCTGCGACCACAACATCGGCCTCGTCTCTCACTTGTATGGTAGCTGCTATTCCATCTAACGCCGATGCTTCTATTACTGTCTTGGTAACCAAGGTAATGCCTAATGTCGCAACATTAATGTTTTCCGTTTTTTAGCGAACTTGGGTACATATAAATGTAAGTTGTCAAGGTGTTTTCTGTTTCCAACGAACTTGAGTACATAGAAATGTAAGTTGTCAAGTTGTCAAGCTGGCTTCGACATATAATGTTTGAGTACTATAGCAAATTTTGTTGCAACGGTATGATTGTTGATTGTACATCATTAGAGAAATACAAATAATTATATCATGATAAGATTGGCGTATTTTTTTTTGAAAAGTAATATTTTCATCGTTTTTTCCATATAAACTTCCTACTTTTATATTTTTTTAGTAACTTATATTTAATTTAACATTTTTACCACATGATGTGTTAATTTTTTTTTTATATTATTATGTTGTTAATTATTATTAATTGTATGTAATTTATATATAATATACTAGAATTTATGTTTATAAATCAATATAGATCTATTTTAAGTATGGATCTAATATGAGTGGAGAGGGATCAAATTTCTTGACATGCAAACTTCTTATATAAAATACAATGTGTTATTTTTCATTACTTAAATTGTTTTTTTGAATTCTAAATAGAGTATATATAAAACCAAATAAACATTTTAACCATAAAATCATAATTTTTTCATGATATATACATAGTTTTTTGTATATTTTACATAACATGTACATCAAAACTTTTTATGAGGCAATAGTGGAGATTATTTTTCTATTTAAAACATAAATTTTAACTTTTATTTTTATTTTAAATGGTTGTAGAATGAGCTTCTCCTATCAATGCCCCTCTAGGCCAAGGTTGGAATTTGGATTTCTCTTTACGAGTCATACAATTTTTTTGAGGTTTTGGGTCCTTATGGAGTCCTTATGCTTCCCATTACGTTATGTTTAAAATTTTTCCTTCCAGGAGTGATGTTCTCATAATAAATTAACCCTTCACCAATAAATTCTTGACTAAAAAATCACTCTTCAATACCATAATTATGTTAAAAAATTTCACATATTTATCAAAAGGATAAAAAAAATTGAATATTGTTATTTTTTTGTATGTGACATCATTATAATTACTTACTATTGATCAACCACATTATTTTTCATTTGGAACAAAGATACTACCTTGTAAAATTACCATAGTCATTAAAAAAACAAATTTAAACATTTCATAATAAATTAGATTTAATTAACATAGTTTAAATGTTATATATTATGAAAATTTTTCTGGGCATATTTTCAATTTAAAATTTTCCAAAATATAGTTAAAATTTATTACAATTACAAAATAATTGATAAATTTATAAAGTTCAAATACTTCAAAAAAATTTCAAAACATTAAATTCATTTCATATTAAAAAATACAATTTTAATAAAAAAAAAAATATTATTAGATTTCAAATGGAATTTGTAAACAATAAAATGATACACTCTTATTTAATGTGGTATTTATTAGTTTTCTTTTTGATAATTAGTATCTGACCCTTTCTATTTAGTGTTCATACTTTATAGTGAGAAAATGCCTTTGAGTTTTCTTCTTGTTAACTAGTATGTGACTCTTTCTATTTAGTGGTCATATTTTATAGTGAGAAAATGCCTTGAAATCTTCTACATGTTGCATAATTTTTTGAGATGTTTTCGTCCTTAGATCAGGGAATGATTGTTTCTTCCTATATTTTTTAAAACACGTGTTATTTTAAAATATTATTTGCAATATGTAAAAGCAAAGAGAATATCTAGAACACAAAATCAAGGAATGATTGTCTCTTCCTATATTTTTTAAAACACGTGCTATTTTAAAATATTATTTGCAATATGTAAAAGCAAAGAGGATATCTAGAACACAAAAAGGCAATTGTGGGTCTTTCTCAGGTTGTGCAAAGACACATGCACACACATACACACCAAAGCTGTTATCTTAAGCTTTTGAGAATTCATGCTTAGGAATTGTGTTGGTTTGAAAAATCCTTTGCATCCCTGTTTCGTGCAACTTCGATTTAGCTAAGGGAAATTGGTTGAACTCTCTCAGTATGCACACCTCTAGTTCCATTTAGCTAAGGGAAATTGGTTGAACTCTCTCAGTATGCACACCTCTAGTTTGTCTATAAACCTCTCTACGTTTTGAATTTTCTTACTCACAGGGCATTGTGTTTTTATTACCTTTTAATGATTAATTATTATTAAATTTCAAATGGAATTGTAAAAAGATAAAATGACAACAAACACCAAATTAAAACAAAATGGCCTCTTAATAAAAGGGAAAACATACTCCACTAAACCTCAACACAATAAAATAAGGCTCCTTACTACAACAAGGGCAACTTCATAACCATTCAAAGGTCTAGACAAGTATGATTCTAATCAACAACTTCTCTCCAAGTGCAGCCATTGAAAAAAAAAGCAAAAGCTAATGAATGCAATGTTACCTGCATAAATCACTCGAGATTGTGGTTCTCTTAAAAGTGTTAGTAAGCAGTGAATGGGTAACAATTCAAATTCATTTAAAGAATTCAAACTAACTCAATAAAAACAAAAATGACTCTCCTTCAGAATGTTCACTTCCCCCCACCCCCCCCCACACACACACACATATATATATATATATATATAACTCACCACCTACATCCAATCTTCAAGAAATACTATATTTTATGTTTTATTAATGAGTTTCAGGGTCTCATTTTGAAAAACAAATATTCAAATTTAGTTAATGAAGTTGAAGGGGAAAGCTAAACTGGGGTGCTCATAAGCGTTGAGTAATGTTGTGGATGCAAATTGATAGAAATTAATGGTCGGAGGGAGTTGAATCACTCTTAACTCTCTGAGTCTCTACTATCTACTAGGAGTCCAAAGCCCAATCTTCCTATTTGTAGCCAATAATTCTCTTTGTAGTTCTATATGTGCACTTTCAACGCCCAATCATCCTATTTGTAGCCAATCGTCATCTCTGTAGTTTTATATGTGTGCCTTCAAGGCATCCTATTTGTAGCCAATCATCCTCTATGTAGTTTTATACTCAACTACTCCAGCCTCCAAGCTTCATTTCAGATTATTTATTTTTTATTTCTTGTTTCGTTTATTTATTTTTATTTCTTTTTTTGTACTTGAATATATATAAGATTTTGAATTTACGTTGTAACCTATTGTTCTTGGGTGGTGCTTAGTTCACTGATGAGAATTATGCCATAATTCCATTAAAAGAGCACCCTCTACATATATAATGGCACTATAGGCTCATTATCTACAATGTAACCTATTGTCTTTGAGTGGCTCTTAGTTGAGTGATGAAAATTATGTCATAATTCCATTAAAAGTGCACCCTCTACACATTTAACTACACTATAAACTTATTATCTAGAAATTAAAGCCATTGAATATATACTTGAAATCAGTTTTGTAGACACAATTTTTTTTTAGCAATCAAATACGTACAAAATACCCCATAACAAGAAAAATACCCCTAAATTTCATCACTGCTCTAGACTCAATAAAGTTAATATAAATGTAATTTATATATAATTTAAATCTGAGATTAATATAGATGTAAAATTTCTGCTTAAAAATGAGATTAATATAGATATAAAAGCTTAAATTAATGTAACTATTATTAATATATTAAAGACTCTTCTAAAGGATTTCTATATGACATTTTTGTGTCAATTTATCTTTTCATTCTCAAACAACTCAATTGTGTGGTATTATGAGTTATTTATGCGTGGTCGCATTACTTAGTTTTCTCTATTCATCCACGGGAAAAAAAGAACTAATCATATCAAAGCGAAAGCGAGAGTAGCCACCATAAACCAGAGTTGTCATCTGCCACTAAGGTGAGCAGCCTTCCTTGTTTGTTTGCAGAGCCGTGAGCTGGCTTTGTTATTTTCAAAGCCTACGTATCAAATGGAAGAGATGCTTCTTGTGTCGGTTTACTTCCGCCGTCATCTTCAAGGAAGCTGTTGTCGTAAGCTGTCTCGCCACCCTGAGCCCCGAATCATGTAAACTGCCACAAGCGCCGAACGAGTCTTCCAAATCGCCACTAGAGATTAAGAGTCATATCATCCACATTGTATCCCGTGATTATAATAATTTTCAAAGTGAACAAAGCAAATAATGGAAGTTTAATTTAAATATTTATAATATTTATCCACATTTTATCTGGTGATTATAATAATTTTCAAAGTGAACAAAGCAAATAATGGAAGTGTAATTTAATTATTTATAATATTTTTCAAAGTAATTGAGGAGTAAAGAAAGAGTCCCTATTTTTCAAAATGAAAAAAAAAATTATGGAGGATTTAATGAAGGAAAAAAGAGAATAAAAAAAGAATATATTGGAAAATTAAAGAAAGTGAAATATAAAATGAAAATATAAAGGTAAATATTAAAGGAAATAGTTATAGTGTAGAGTAGTCTTGATCTTTATTTTCCAACATTCTTTTTAAATATGATATTTGGATCATTAAAATTAGAACTATATTACTTTTAATAGATTTAAAAAACATTGGGTTGAATTAATTTGAAGAACCATCAAGTCAATCAATATATGAAGTTATGGTGACAAAAATGTAGAATCTGGAATGACCCTTACACTTAGAAAAACAATGAAATAAAATAAAATAAAAACAAAGATCATTGTTCAATTTGTAAATCTCATATTGAATCAAGTATGTAAATACATTGTTATATAATGAACTTATTACTAATATTATTATCTATCAATTACTAAATAAATTATTTACTAACATGATTACCAATCATTCTGAGCACTGACCATTATGCACTGGCCATCCTAATAATCAATTGCACTAATTTTTAATAACATAACCACAGAGAATCACAAAATCTGCTGACTAATGTCAACAATTACAAGGCGGGATTTAAGTATTATTCTCAACACTCCCCCTTAATGCTTAAGGAGGGCTTACTGACTTATCTCTTAGTGCCAAAAATTGAGCTTTCACAACTGCTTTGGTGAAGATATCTGCTAGCTGATACTGAGTATTTATATGCTTCAATTCAACATCATTATTCTGCACCAAATTCTGAATGAAGTGATATTTCATGTCAAAATGCTTTGTCCTACTATGATGAATGAGATTCTTTGCGAACTTGATGAAACTTATATTATCACAATAAATCATTGTACGATGAATTTACTTCTCCCCAATTTATACCAAAACATTTCTGAGCCAAAGAGTTTGTGTACATGTTGAAGTAATTGCAACATACTCTGCTTATGTGGATGAGAGGGAAACAATGCTTTGTTTTCTTCAGTTCCAGGTAATCAAACCAGAACCAAAAGAGAAACAATTTCCAGATGTGGACTTACGGTCATCCATATTGTTGATCATAATTCGTTTCCTAAAAAATTCCACAGGCAAACTGGCTTATAATCCTACAAATCCCCTCTTCCAGCCTTAAAAAATCATTTCTATGAATATCATTGCCTTCCCTCCCTCAGATCACATTATAAAAAGCCACAGATCGTAAAGCCGAAAATATCACAGGCCTAGCCCCTTCTGCTAAGCCTCTGCTCCTTTCCTCCATGGGACCAAAAGCCAGAACCGAGAGCAAAGGCACTAGGCGCTTATCAAAGAATATCAGGCACGTTCTAAGCCGTCCGATTAGGTCATAGATCAATGTACCTCAGCCCTCCCACCGTTGTGGTCCCCGCGCCCAAAACACTGTTCAAAACCCGGTGGTCTGTATCGCACCGCCTTTTAGCGGTAGGTGGTATTTCTCCTCAGGCCAGCGATTCCATACAACGCTCACTACGTGTCCCCATGTACGGCCCGAATACCGCCCTCCATCACGCATTAATGTTCGACCAAAGTCACGCAGCGATATTCATTACAACCATCCGATCTGAGGGCTCTCATTCGACGGTCGTCGTGCTCCGAAGCTGCACGAGTTTTAGTCCAAGTGTACAGTGCTCCTGGCCCACAGTCCATCGCCTCCGATGCTTTTTAACCGTCGATCTCCTCCCGAGATCGAACGGTCAAGATCTGCTCACCCCGCATTTGACCAGCTCTCAAAGTCAGTCCTCCACGTCATCCATTCCTCGTTGTTTTGATATCGTGCCCCCTGTCCTCCAGTTTTCCTCCACGTGCTCTCCGCCACCCCAGACCTATATTTTGCTCATTTCTTCATTCCTTACGTATTTTCACATTCATTTCCATAGTTCATTAGTTCTCTCTATGGTCATCCCACACTGTTGCGCTGCATTTTCTTCGTCACCACCCTGCGCCGCTTCACCATTTCGCTAGTCTGTACAACCGCTTCCATTAACCCCGCCACATCTTCCATCCTCATATGCTTGGATTTCTTAACACGTTCTCGGGTTTTGCAGGTTTGTAGCAACGGAGAATTACCATAAGTTCCAGCCTCCATTACAAAAGTCGAGTATGCTCCAAAGGACCATTTACTAGAGGCAGAATTATGGGAAAAGGATTTGGGAAGCTGTTATGACGTGACTTTCATTAAAGAAGCAGGGGTAAAATCTGTCAAACCCTCAAGAGTCATTCAAAGCATAGATTGTGGCAAATGGAAACATTAATGTTGTGGCAAAGACTATCAGTCAAATGACAAATGAATTCAGCGTTCAGCATTGAAGATTTTAAATCTTAATTCAAGATCTAGAAGGAAGAGGGTACAATGCACAAGAAACAATGCCCTCCAGGTTTTATTTCAGATGAGTTTTCTTTCAGGAAAGGACAGATTGTTCATATGGTTTTATCTCAATACCGTGTTCCTGAAGAGGCTTTCACCCAGTGCATTTATTTCAGAGAGGAGGCTACAAAGTACCTACAACACCACCTAGTCATTCAACAGTATGGGCAGGCACTGTTTTCGCCATTTTGTTTTAATTATGCAAATTAAATGTTTATCACCTACCTCTTTTACTAGGTTTTGGTTTCTCCTATAAAAACCATGAAGAAATGCATTGTAAGGGTTCCATATTTTTATCAGAAAATTATGCAGTGAAAGGCTTTTTGCATACATTTTGTAAAATTCTTGTATGAAGGCTCAGAGCCCGTAGGGTCTCAGTGAGGAGTTCTATCTGTCAAAGAGGATTCTGGTCTTTGGTATTTCACAGTCTGTAACTCTCTTTATTGTGTTATATTAATAGAACATTTCATTTCATCCATCTTTCTTGTATCATGTTTTGGAATGCGAGTGGCTCACTGATTTCTGGTATGGATTCATCCTAGTTGATTCCCATGCTCGGATTAGTCAAGCATTTTAAATATGGCTCATGCATGATATTCTGTTCCATCACTCATCTAAATCATACTTCAGCTATATTAGTTTCTTTGGGAGGGTACTTTTAAAATGCTATTATCATGTATGGATTCTTAGATTGGTAAGCCCATGCATGGTGGTATTGTATATCTGGGTATCAGCTCAATGTTAACTAGTATCTTCTCAATATTTCTTTCACTACATACACCTTCTGATAATTTATGTATGTGAAGTATTTCTGAATCGGCCCGCTTTGCAGTAAACTGTCTCTGAATTGTCTGTTGCTTTTGTATTAGAGTTCTGCATCTTGCCTCTGCAGTATCTCTTTTCCTGTGTCAGTTTCTGAGAGTTTGGTCCCATTCTAGTTTATTTCCCTGTTTACAGGAGATAGCATGTGAGCTGAAGTTGACAACTTCATACATTATATTATATGCTCCTTGCTATGCTAAGATGTCCTAGGCACTGGTCTATCACAACTCTAGGCTGTCTCTAAGAGCGACAACATCTTTCTGGTGCCATTGCCGGGGATCGAAGTTAATAAAATCAGAATCCCTGGGCCTCGACAAATCATATTCACTCTCTAAGTAGGTGAGCATAGAGAGTTGAGAGTTGTAAATCCCTCACCTTGGCGACTCCACATTTGTTCATTTGATAAATCTATTTGCAGTCCTGGCTCCTCGTAAGCCACACCTGAGGTCATATACATCTAAGCCAAATATACCTACAGTGTCTAACCCTGACCAGATTATACATAGAAGAAATTGGAGGGAAAGGAAATTAGCCCATTCCGAAATTCCTGAAGTGTCTATAGAAGACTTTCCATCCTCTTCTTCTCAAGAAACTCAAGTGCCAGATCCCGACTCCACTGTGGGAGATACTGATTATTATTATTTAGATAGTCCACCCCGGGAGGGTATCAGAAATAAAAACAGTCTTCATCCTACTCCTGAGGTTGAAGAGGTCAAGGAAGTAACCGAAGTATCTACTGTTAACAGACCTTTGTTCCCCTCAACCCCTCAAGCTGCAGTTGAGTATATTCCTATTATTATTCATACTCCACTTCCACCTCCTCCTCCTCCTCTTACTCATCAAACTATTGCACTACCTCCACCTCCTCCAATGGCTAATGTTCCGGCCTTCTTGATGAATAAATATGCTCCCCTGGCATTACCCCAAGTGTTGAATGATATGCCCCAGGATTATCTGAAGATCTTGCCCAGATTCAATGGGGAAAACGAGATTGATGCTCAAAAACATCTTGAGACTTTCTGCTCCTTTGCAGAGAACTTTAATGTTGAACATTTAGATGTGGTCTTAAGACTATTTGTGCAATCTCTAGATGGTGAAGCTCGAAAATGGTTTAAGACATTGGCTGGCCATTCTATTACCACTTGGGATAACATGGAAGACACTTTTCTCAGGAAATGGGGAGAGAAGAAAGATCATGGAAATTGCCTCATTGAATTCAATACATTAAAGAAAAGACACAATGAAGGAGTGTCAGAATTTATCAAGAGATTTAATAAATTGTATCTGAGTCTCCCTGCTGATATGAAACCCCATCAAACTGCTGCTAAAGTTGTTTTTGTAGTAGCCTTTGATTCAGAATTTGGTTTCTCTCTCAGAGAAAGAAAGCCTGCTACTCTGGATGATGCTCAGGCAGATGCACTAGAGTTGGAAGCAAACTTTGTCTCCACTGGAAAATCAAAAGGAAGAGCTGAGCAGGATACCAGAAGAAGGGGCAAAGAGGAGGTGTCTACTTCTAGTCAAGATAGAGACTCAGCCAACGACAAAATGGAAGAAATGAGCAAATTAGTTAAGAAAATGGTCAAGCTTGAATTGGAAGCCAAGAATTCAGCCTTCAGGAATTTTCAGAATGCTCCAAACAGAGGTTACAATCCTCAGTATAGGAAACCACCCTTGCAAATATTTCCAAGGGAAGCAAAGGAGCAACAGGATCAAGTACCACACCCATTGTACCTGGAGGGACCAGTAGATGACTCCACTGAGGACACTGCCTATAGACTGGAGGATGAAAATCTTGCCTTTTCAAATAGTGATGGAGAAGAATTCCCTTTACAAGGGAATGATGAAGTTGGGTGTTCATTGCAAAAAGAAGAAAAGATCAGAGACACTAAAGAAGCAGAATTTGATCATTATTGTAAATAATTTGATGATTTCATGCAAGCACATTTCAATAGAAGATATGATCTCAGATATTCTAGGAAGAGGACTCGTACTCAAGAGCAAGAAGAAGAGCTCCCCCAGAAGGAAGCTCCTGCTCAGGAGAAACCAACAATGCAGAAAGCTACAGACAAAGGTAAGCAACCTCTAAACAAACCTTTGCAGTCTAATGATCAAATTCCTTCTTCTTCAAAAGTGGTTACTCCCCTAATGACAAACGAGTGTCAAAGGTAGTCAAGCCCCCAGTTGAAAATAAAGAGCCCAAAGAGGCTATGATATAAAAATCCCCTCCTACTTTCAGTTTGCAAAAAGAACTTGAAAAGGTCAAAATCTCAGTCCCCTTGACTAAACTATTGAAACAACCAGCATATCAATCTCAAGTCACATCTTTCATGCTCCCTCCAGAAGCACCAATCATCCCAGATAGTCTCAACCTTCAAGAAGAGAGACCATGGTAGTTTTCGGCCCACATGTTGAGGAGATAGATCCCTCTACTCCTCCCTTCTATGTGTCTCTAGTAATCCATGACCTACTATTACATAACTGCATGTTAGATTATGGAGCTTCCCACAATCTTATTCCTCTGTCAGTCATGGAACAACTAGGTTTACAAATCACGCGTCTCCATATAAAGACCTCTATTCATTTGACTCCAAAAGAGTTAAATGCTTGGGGATGATCAAGGATTTGGTGGTTAATTTGGCCCAAATCCCAGCAAAAAGTGTGGTAATGGACATAGTGGTAGCTGACATCCCAGCTCGTTTTGGTATGTTGCTGTCAAGGTCATGGGGAACAAAAATCGGTGGATCACTCAAGATGGATTTAACATATGCCACTATCCCAGTTTTTGGGGGCCAAGAGAGGAGATTGTACAGGGAGACCAGATTTTTCAAGATGGTGACTAAGGCTGAAAATTCTGTAAATTCACCAGTTTACAGTAAGGAAGGATATTTTTCATGCTTGATGCTGGAAGAAGATCAAGATTATTCTCACGAGCCATCCTTCTGCCAGATCAAGAGTGAGCAGCCTTCAGAGGGTCATGAAGCAGGAATATGGACACTACATTTTGATGGAGCAAATTCAAGAGAAGGAAAAAGAGCTGGAGTGCTATTGATTTCTCCTACAGGCAAATGGATCCCACTGTCTTTCAAATTAGAATATGAAGCCACCAACAATGTGGCTGAATATGAATCACTCCTGTTAGGATTGCAGACAGCCGAGCATGGGTGCCTATGTGATTCAGGTTACGGGAGACTGCGAAATAGTAGTCGAACAGTCGAGAATTAGTGCCAAACCAAGCATCCTAGGCCCCAAGAGCAGGAATGAAGTGTGGGACATGGTAGAAAACTTCTTTTTGGCATTCAATATATAGTTCATGCCCGAATAGAATAGGATGTTGATTCCCTTCTTTGTGGTGCAAGTACATTCCAAGACACCTCGAGATACCTCTTTTAAGATATGAAGTAGAGGTGCGTTATCGGCCTTCAGTCTTGTTGGGAAAAATACTGAGAGGGGGGGGGGGGGGGTGAATCAGTATTTAGTGCAGACAATCAAACTTTTATTTTTTTTCTTCCTTAAAACCCATACGCTACTTTCCTTTATTAAACTTGCGTATACACGCGGATATCTTTCAAGCAACTAGCGTATACACAGAGATCTAGTTATGTCAACAGTTCTTTGCTGATATCATTCCATCATTCATTCATCGGATGTTCAATAAATAGTAAACATGTGCAGTAAGAACAGAATAAGCCATCACACAAAGCATCACACATGAACACCGGGATTTTTAGGTGGAAGCCCAATTCGGAAAAACACTGCATTGCGGTTGCTCAGCCTTCAATATTTTATTATAGAGAAAACATCTTACAACATATGTGCTGGTGCAGACTCTACCAGCACGCAGGCACCCACCTGCGCTCATTTACCAGCCTCTCCTGGAAGGGAGCTACGACCCCCTGACTCGTTTACCAGCCTCTCCTGGAAGGGAGCTACGACCCCTTGATCTCGTTTACCAGCCTCTCCTGGAAGGGAGCTACAACCCCCTGACTGAAGGTTACAACCCTCAGCACCTCTATGGACCACGTTTCATCGATTTTCACACTGGATCCAACATCTTCAATAGAACACCACTTGTAGGCCACATTTCATCATATTTTCAGACTGGACCCTTTCCATACTTTTAAGCACAAACATACATCACCAACAGATACTTATCAACACAGATCAGATAGCAGAAACACAGCAGAACATATCAAATATTTCATACCCCTTGCTTCAACAAACCCTAGTTTGCATACGTGCTTTCCCTTCACTGATGTCGCGTATATACGCGCTTCCATTCACACAAACCAGCGTATACCTCTGTGTATATTTCATTGCGCATACGCGCTTTATCTTCAGCGAAGATGTGTATATACGCGCTTCCTCTGCGGCGAAGTAGCGTATAGATATTCAATCATTATAGAGCAGCATACTTCTTCAGATCAGATATTCAGTTCAGATTTACCCTTTTACTTCAGATAGATGTTCGCCTAGATGTTCGCCTCATCACAGATCTAGTCATTTCATAAACAGATTTAGCAAATACAAGTATATTTCAGATCTAGATCCCCTTCTTCATCATTGGTGCATCATACATTCAGATTTATCTTCAAGTGTAACCCTTTCCGTTCAGATCTACTTCAGAGAGAAGTATTCATTCAAGCTCAGACATCTTGCACACACCCACTTCATTTGCACAATGAATTTCTTCTCCTTATATAGGTTTACCCTTTTTCAATACCATGAGCCCCTTTTTCAATACCATGAGCCAAAACAATACCATGAGCCCAAAACTACATTGCTTCCGATGGTATTCCTGGACGGGGTCATTTAGACGAATCATTACCCAATACAATGGGTCAATACCATGGTGGTTACCCCTGGTTTTGCACTTTTTGAGCGCTTTTGCCCATATGCGACTTGGAACGTTTATTCCCGCGTGCATACGCGACTTCCCCTAGGCAAATCCACGTATGCCTAGAGACATACTCTTTTCATCATAGATCTATCACATGCTGAATTTCTTTCTTCATTGCCTTCTGTACTCACTGTAGATGCATCAGATTTAGTTCATCAAGACATATTCTATCAAGCACAACTTCATCCAGTAAGTTGCCATTATCTTCATCAAGAGGGTTGCCTTTCAAGGACAACATTCATCATCATATTGCTAACAAACATCATTTGCTAAGTCCATCAAGTCACGACTAACTTCATCAGGTGGTTTGCCATCAAGGACAACACATGTCAACAGTCGCATGTCTTCAGCTTCATTCTGTGGGTTGCCATCAAGGACAACACTCTGCATCATATTTCCAACAATCTCCCCCTTTGGACTTGATGGCAACCACAATGGTGTTTGGTTACCACAACAGATAGGTACATTAAGAATACAATGACACCATGTCACTCTCCCCATTTTGACACCATTCTTTCTCTTCATTCAAACACCATGTCATTCTCCCCCTTTGACATCAAGGGCAAAGGGCGGAACAAAACCAACACACTCTCCCCTTTTTCTCCTCATGTAGAAGAAGCGTTCTGCAGATCTGATATATAATGAAGTGACCAAGCTCCCCCTGAGTTCATGCTGAATCTTCAAACAAATTTTCCAATGAAGTACATGACTCTATGAACTTCCTATCACCAAAGACTCATACTTACATCAAATATCCATCCAAGTGGATTTACATATGAGACTCAACTACCCAACCAAGTGGGTTTACATACTTGACTCAGCTACCCAACCAAGTGGGTTTACAAAATTTGACTCAGCTACCCAACCAAGTGGGTTTACAAATTTGACAAGTCCTTACATGACTGAATATTACAATTTTTTACATCATGGGTCTCAACAAGAACTTTTCATCAAATTACACATATGACCATTTATAACCAATACCAAAGAGACCTCAAGAGAGATCATATATCAGAACCATCATAATGCCAACAATGCATTATACTCAGCAAAGCTAATGCTCCCCCTGAATCTATGCAACCAAGCAACCTTTCCAAATGACTAAGGCTCCCCCTTAGTTTGCGCATCCTGAACACTTTCACCAACAAATCATCAAGGCATCTTCATCAAAACATTAGAAACATAATTATGAGAACTGGAACACCACCAGAGATACCAAACAGTATTAGAGATACCAAACAGGACTGCAGCTATGCTGAAGAGAGCTGACTCCAAAAAAAAATGTCAGTAAACAGACATACGCGGTTTTCTGTGCAGGAACTCGCGTATATACGCGACTGTGTTTCATGAAACCCGCGTATCCAATACCATCTTCTATATTTCGACCAGATCTGATCCTCTTGAGAGAGAAAGACAACGTTCAACTTCTTTCTGGGATATTTGAATGCTTCCTTGGACTACAGATAGATAGAACAGTGTAGATGTGTCTTCAAGCGTCATCCAACGGTTGTAGCATAAGCACATTAGTAACCAAGCCTTCAGATTCTTTGTAGCATCAATACAATCTTTCCAAGAGAGATTATCATACCAGAACAATATCTTCAAATATGTGTCAAGCAATCATCCATGTGTTCCAATCTTCCAATATTATCAATATCTTCAAGATATAACATGAAGTAACATATGTAGGCAAAAGATCTCAATCATAGTAACAAACTCGACATCCAACTCATCCAAGTGTGAGCACACAAGATACTTATCAGTACCCAGGACTTCAAAAACTCATCATAATAAACCATGTACCAAGTCATCATCATTTGAACATGAGTATCACAATAACCAAGGAATAAGCAGTCATATTGCCAACAATGCAATTATTAGTATTCAACCTGCTGCTTCCCTTGAACCAGTGCTCCTTCTTAACTTGTGTAACCTGAACACCTTCATCAGCACGTCATCAGCAACAACCTCTGTATGATTTATCCTCATCTCTGAATTATAAGACTTTCATCTCAACAACGAATGCTCTTCATCATAAAGCAACCAGGCTTCATCCATAATCTTCAACACAAGAACCCATGTATCATTTCATTATCATGAGTATAACCAGAATAATGCTAACAGTGCAATCATCAGCAGTCGGAATGATGCTCCCCCTGGACCTCTGCTCCAGATCTTCAGCTATCAGATAAATTCTCTTATCATCAATGCATACGCGGCTGTGTCAGCTGGAACTCGCGTGTATACGCGACTTTGTTTTATAGAACCCGCGTATGGAAGGTGAAATATAGAAAATTTCACACCTTCATCTCCTCCTGCAAATTTACCTTCTGTTCCTGTCTTTTCTTCACACCAGATGCACTGTTAGAAATACATATAATCAGAATAATCAAATCAACCATGAGAGACATCATACATTGCTCCCCCTGTGACGATACATTACTAAATCTGATAATGTATCCCACATTATTCCTGCATTCAATCAGAGAAGTAAGCTTCAGAAGCGAATGACGACCGTAGGGTCAGAATTCCCTATGTTTCTGATCGGTCCTCCATATTTTTCCAGATTTGTTTGAACTTTCTATTTGTGTGCTGGAAATTGTCCACTTTCTCAGATCTGTTCAACCTGCATTCCTTTTCTACATGTCCATACTTGTTACAAGAATAACATCTCATATGTCTAGAAAAGTAAGCATAAGAATCATAATGAGTATTTCTAATCTTCCTCCTTTTGCAATCAGCTGCTTTATGTCCATACTTGTTACATGAAAAACAATATCCCTTGAAGCTACCAAAGTACCTTTCTGAGTAGAATCTGTTTATTTGTGGCTGAATTGTTCTGCTTCTGCAATTTGCTGCAACATGCCCATAGTTATGACATTTAAAACATTCAACGTTCTTGAATGAATTCCTTTGAGAATTCATGATTGTTGGTTGATCTTTTGTCTCTTTCAACACTTCAGGTTTTGCATTGACATTCTCTGAATTTTTGGCACTTCCTTGTGAGCTAGATTCTCCTTTAACAGTTTCATGGAAACCAAGACCAAGTTTGATAACAGGAGACCTTTGATTACTCAGAATATTGTCCAAAATATTAGTACTATCATGAAACCTCAAAAGTTTAACCTTTTCTTCTAATTTACCTTTGAGAATGTTTACCTCAACCTCCAAGGCTTGGCATTGCTTTGTCATGCTTTCTTCTTTTCTTCTTCCATCTTCTACTTGATCCTTCAGATTTAGAATCTCTTCTTTCAGCCAATTTTCGTTTTCTTCACATGTTTGTTGTAGCTCTTTATTCTTCTTCTTCGATACTTCGAGATTTTCTTTCAGAGATATGTTTTCTGCTTCAAGCACTGCATTCTTCTTATTTGATGCTTCAAGATCTGTTTGCAGAGCGGCTTCAAATTCTGCTTGTAGAGAAATGATTCCAGCTTTAAGACCTTCATTCTTCCTTTTTTATTTTTCTAGATCTGTTTTTAGAGAAACGTTTTCTGCTTCAAGCCCTTTACATTGATTGGTTACATTGTCATACAACCTTTGATACTTGTTCATCTGTTCTTTCATTCTAGAGATTAACTCTTTGTTGATAGAATCCTTTTCTTTATATGATGTAAGTTGATCTTCAACTTTGATCTTGATAGCTTCTTCTAGATCCATGACATTACTTTCACTCTCTTCATCATTGCATACACAGGAAAGCGAATCATACGAATAATATTCAATACCTATTTCATTTTCTCCATTCTCTGCTATACAAGTTTTCTGAGACAACTCCTTGCTTTGAATAGCCTTCTTCTTTTGCTTCTTTCCCATTGCGACGGATCTCCTTCAAGCGATTAAGCTTCTGCAGAAGAACCTGCTCTGATACCAATTGTTGGGAAAAATACTGAGAGGGGGGGGTGAATCGGTATTTACTGCATAATCAAATCTTTTTACTTTTTCATTCCTTAAAACCCATACGCTACTTTCCTTCAGTAAACTAGCGTATATACGCGGATCCCCTTTATGAAACTAGCGTATACACAGAGATCTAGATCTGTCATTAAATCTTCACTTATATTATTCCATCATTCATTCACCAGATGTTCAATAAACAGTAAACATGTGCAGTAAGAACAGAATAAACCATCACACAAAGCATCACACATGAACCGCCGAGGATTTTGGAAAAAGGGTGGAAACCCAAGTCGGGAGAAAACCACGCTGAGTTGCTCGGCCTTCAATATTTTATTATAGAGAAAACATCTTACAACATATGTCTTTGAGTCTGAACTCACCGGCAGGCTTCCACTGTGCTCGTTTACCGGCCTCTCTGGAAGGGCTGCGACCCACGGCTCGTTTACCCGGCCTCTCCTGGAGAGCGGTGACCCCCACAGTCTCGTTTACCGGCCTACACGGGAGGAGCTACAACCCCGGGCAGAAGAGGTGCAACCCTCGGCACCTGCATGGACCACGTTTCATCGATTTTCACACTGGATCCAACAACTTCAATAGAACAACACTTGCAGGCCACATTTCATCATATTATCAGACTGGACCCCTTTCCATACTTTTAAGCACAAACATACATCACCAACAGATACTTATCAACACGGATCGGATAGCGAAACACGGCGAGCAGTCAGATATTTCCTTACCCCTTGTGAAAAACCTAGTTTGCATACACGTTTTCCCTTCATGATGTCGTATATACGCGCCCGTTCACACGAACGGGCGGTATACCTTTGTGTATATTTCATTGCGCATACGCGCTTTATCTTCAATGAAGTTGCATATATACGTGCTTCCTACGCGGCGAAGGCGTATAGATCTTCAATCTATAGAGCGTATACTTCTTCAGATCGGATATTCGGTTCAGATTTACGCTTTTACTTGAATGAGATGTTCGCACGGATGTTCGCCTCATCACAGATCTAATCATTCCATAAAAAGATCTAGCAAATACAAGTATATTTCAGATCTAGATCCCCTTCTTCATCATTGGTGCATCATACATTCAGATCTATCATTCAACTGTAACCCTTTCCATTCAGATATACTTCGGAGAAGTATTCATTCAATCTCAGACATCTTGCACCCACACCCACTTCATTTGCATAATGAATTTCTTCTCTTTATATAGGTTTACCCTTTTTCAATACCATGAGCCCCTTTTTCAATACCATGAGCCCCTTTTTCAATACCATGAGCCCAAAACTACATTACTTCCGATGGTATTCCTGGACGGGGTCATTTAGACAAATCATTACCCAATACAATGGGTCAATTCCATGGTGGTTACCCCTGGTTTTGCACTTTTAAGAGCGCTTTTTCCCATACGCGACTTGGAACGTTTATTCCCGCATGCATACGTGACTTCCCCTAGGCAGATCCGCGTATGCCTAGAGACATACTCTTTTCATCAAGATTTAGCACATGCTGAACTCCTTTCTTCATTGCCTTCTGTACACACTGTAGATACATCAAATTTACTTCATCAAGAACATATTCTATTAAGCACAACTTCATCAAGTAAGTTGCCATTATCTTCATCAAGAGGGTTGCCTTTCAAGGACAACATTCATCATCATATTGCTAACAAACATCACGTCAACAATAACTTCATCAGGTGGATTGCCATCAAGGACAACAGTCGCATGTCTTCATCTTCATTCAGTGGGTTGCCATCAAGGACAACACTCTACATCATATTTCCAACAAATCCCAGATAACATCAAACACTGGCAGGTATATGAAGAACAGATGAAGAGATTCTTGCAAACAGTGGGAGAATTCTCCAATATGGAGATTGATGATGAAGAAGGGGTAGAATCTGAAGATATTTCAAAAAGAGATTGGGAGGAAAAAGTGGCAGGTAGCAAAGTGTTGCAGTTAAAGGGAAACATAATACCTAGAGGACTGGTGTCTCTAGAAATATTGTTTGACAAGAATGATGTCTCATTGCAGCCGAGCAAAGTGGTAGAAGAGAATTAGGTAGAAGACCTGAATTTGGGTACTGAGGCTAACCCCAAAATTGTAAAACTGTCCAAGAAGATCCCTGGAGAATATAAAGAGCTATATCAGAAATTATTTCAGGCTTAAAAAGATGTGTTTGCATGGTCCTATCAGGGCTTGAAGACTTTTGATATCAATATTATGCAGCACAAAATTCCACTAAAAACAGATGCAAAGCCCCATAAGCAGAAGCTCAGACAAATAAACCCCCTGCTGCTGCCTTCTATTGAGAAAGAAATAAAAAAGCTGTTGAAGGCCAAAATAATTGTGCCATTGAGGTACTCTAAATGGGTGGCTAACCTTGTCCCTGTACGCAAGAAGAATGGAGAAATAAGGCTGTGTGTGGATTTCAGAAATTTAAACAGAGCATCCTTAAAGGATAATTATCCACTTCCCAAAATGGATTACATCCTACAAAAAGTGGTTGGATCTTCTAGGATGTCAATGATGGATGGATTCTCTGGTTATAACCAGGTGGCTGTACTTCCAGAGGATCAAAAGAAGACTTCTTTCACCACACCATGGGGTACATTCATGTATGCCATAATGCCTTTTGGACTGATTAATGCAGGGGCCACTTTTCAGAGGGCAATGGATATTGCTTTTGTTGGGGAGCAGGATAAATTCCTGGTGGTCTACCTTGATGATATCACGGTATTTTCAAAAAATGATGCTAAGCACATTGAACATCTGCGGAGAACTTTTGAGAAATTTAGAAGGTATGGTCTCTCTTTGAATCCTCAAAAGTCTTTATTTGCATTAGAAGAGGGAAAGCTTTTGGGCCATATCGTGACCAAGGATGGGGTGAAAATAGATCCTAAGAGGGTAGAGGTTATAAATGGTATTGCTTTTCCCAGGAATAAGAAAGAAGTAAAAGTATTCCTAGGGCACATTAATTTCTTGAGAAGGTTTATCCCTAACTATGCTGAGATAGTTAGGCATATAACATATATGCTAAAGAAAAATAATGAGGTAAATTTGTCACAAGAATCATGGGAGGCATTTACCAGGATAAAGAATGCTTTTGCAGAAGCCCCTGTGCTGGCTGGACCAGATTATGATAAAACTTTCATGTTTTTTTCTTTTGCATCACCTCATACAATAGCAGGAGTTTTATTGCAGAAAAATGAAGAAGGGTATGAGCAGCCTATTTCCTTTTTCAGTCAGGTGCTTCGTGATGCAGAATTAAAATACAACATATTGGAAAAACAAGCATATGCCCTAGTGAAATCCCTCAAATCATTCCGTGTATATATCTTACAGTCCCACATCACTGCATTTGTTCCTGCAGCTACTGTAAAATATATCCTTATTCAGGGGGATAGTGAAGGAAAAAGGGGTAAGTGGATTGCCAAAATACAGGAGTATGACTTAGGCATCCGCCCTACTAAGTTGATCAAAGGACAGGGGCTTGCCAAAATGTTATCTGAATCAAACTATCAAGCCTTGGGCATAAATCTGTCCATTATAGCGGGTGAGGAATCTGAGGAGAAAGAAGAATGACATGGAATCAGAGTAGCTACTCCAGAAACACATTTAAAGTACCTCACCAGTCCGTGGTACAAAGAGATAGTAGAGTATCTCCTTACACTCAGCTGCCCTCCCAGTTGTGACAAAACTAAATACAGAGCGCTGAGATTGAAATCATAGAAGTATATAGTCGCCAATGGCTGGCTATACTGGCGAGATCCCTCAGGCATCTTACTCCTTTGTCTCAGAGAAAATGAAGTCGAGAGTATTATAGAAAAATTCCATGAAGGGATCTATGGAGGCCGTTACAGCTGGAGGGCCACAGCTCATAAAATTCTGAAAGCTAGCTTCTATTGGCCAAAGCTTTTTGGGGATGTTTTTGCCAGGGTAAGAGCATGTGATAAATGTCAGAAATTTGCTGAGAAACATAAATCTCCACCATTTCCCCTGATTCCAGTGCATGTAGATGAACCATTCAAACAATGGGGTATTGATTTTATAGGTGAGATACATCCCCCATCAAGTGGACAACATAAATGGATATTAAAAGCCACAGATTATTTCACCAAATGGGTGGAAGCCATACCCGCAAGGAATGCTACAGATACTGTGATCATAAAGTTCATGGAAGAAAACATCATATCCAGGTTTGGCTGTCCTGCTCGGATAGTGACTGATAATGCACAGGCCTTCAAGTCTACAAAATTTATGAATTTCTGCCAGAAATACAATATCATACTGAGTCACTCTACATCTTACTATCCGCAAGGGAATGGCTTGTCAGAGTCTTCAAATAAAAATCTGGTGAGGACCTTGAAGAAGACTATCAATGAAAATCAGAAGAATTGGGATTCCCAATTGAAATTTTCTCTATTGGCTAATAGAATTACCAGCAAGAGAGAAACTGGAAAATCTCCCTATGAATTGATATATGGAAGAGCAGCAATTTTTCCTGTACAGCTGGCTTTACCAGTGGCCCGCTTCATGCAAGATAGCCAGGAGGAACCTGATGATATGATCAGGAGAATCAATCAACTGGTGGAATTAGAAGAAACACGGGGTCATGTGAATTAGAGGTTAATAGAATATCAAGAGAAAATGAAACACATTTTTTATCAGCACGCAAAAGATAGGAAGCTACAGATTGGTGATTTGGTGCTCAGGTGGGATATCTGGAGAGCTGAGAAGGGAAAACATGGTAAATTCGACCCCCTCTGGTTTGGTCCTTTCAAAATTGTGGAACAAGGGGGCAATAATACTTTCAGGTTGGAGAATTTACAGGGCGACTTGCTGGATGCCCCTGTAAATGGTCAATTTCTTAAACCCTATTTCCAGTTCTAACCCAGGCAGAGACAACCTGATGTATTATATTGTATGATAGTTTCCTTCTTGTTTTCGTTTGAATAATATGGGTGTCATTATGAATTATAAAGTGAAAAATGGAGGTGCTGGAGAGGCAGAGTCTGTATACAGGATGATCATAGGGTCTACGAGTTCTCGACACGTCTAGGGATGAACGTGCCATCCCTAGGTGGAGCCGATGTTGATCATAATTCGTTTCCTAAAAAATTCCACAGGAAAACTGGCTTATAATCTTGCAAATCCCCTCCTCCAGCCTTAAAAAATCATTTCTACGACTATCATTGCCTTCCCGCCCTCAGATCACATTATAAAAAGCCACAGATCGTAAAGCCGAAAATCTCACAGGCCTAGCCCCTTCTGCTAAGCCTCTGCTCCTTTCCTCCACAGGACCAAAAGCCATAACCGAGAGAAAAGGCACTAGGCGCTTATCAAAGAATATTGGGCACGTTCTGAGCCGTCTGATCAGGCCATAGATCAACGTACCTCAGCCCTCCCACCGTTTTGGTCCCCGTGCCCAAAACACTGTTCAAAACCGGGTGGTATGTATCGCACTGCCTTTCGGCGGTAGGCGGTATTTCTCCTCGGGCCAACGATTCCATACATCGCTCACCACATGTCCCCGCGTACGGCCCGAATACTACCCTCCATCGCTCATTAATATTCGACCAAAGTCACACCGTGATATTCATCACAACCGTCCGATCTGAGGGCTTTCATCCGACGGTCATCGTGCTCCGAAGCTGCACGAGTTTTAGTCCAAGTGTACAGTGCTCCTGGCCCACAGTCCATCGCCTCCGACGCTTTTTAGTCGTCGATATCCTCCCGAGATCGGACGGTCAAGATCTTCTCACCCCGCTTTTGACCAGCTCTCAAAGTCAGTGCTCCACTTCATCCATTCCTCGTTGTTTTGATATCGTGCCGCCTATCCTCAGTTTTCCTCCACGTGCTCTCCACCACCCTAGACCTATATTTTTCTCATTTCTTCATTCCTTACGTATTTTCACGTTCATGTCCATAGTTCATTAGTTATCTCTATGGTCATCCCACACTGTTGCGCTGCATTTTCTTCGTCACCACCCTGCGCCGCTTCACCATTTCGCTAGTCTATACGACCGCTTCCATTAACCCCGCCACATCTTCCATCCTCATATGCTTGGATTTCTTAACATGTTCTCGGGTTTTGAAGGTTTGTAGCAATGGAGAATTACCATAAGTTCCAACCTCCATTACAAAAGTTGAGTACGCTCAAAAGGACCATTTACCAGAGGCAGAATTATGGAAAAAGGATTTGGGAAGCTGTTACGACGCGACTTTCATTAAAGAAGCAGGGGTAAAATCTGTCAAACCCTCCAGAGTCATTCAAAGCACAGATTGTGGCAGATGGAAACATTAATGTTGCGGCAAAGAGTATCAGTCAAATGAAAAATGAATTCAGCATTCAACATTGAAGATTTTAAATCTTAATTGAAGATCTAGAAGGCAGAGGGTACAATGCACAAGAAACAATACCCTCCAGGTTTTATTTCAGATGAGTTTTCTTTCAGGAAAGGACAAAATGTTCATATGGTTTTATCTCAATACCGTGTTCCTGAAGAGGCTTTCACCCAGTGCATTTATTTCAGAGAGCAGGCTACAGAGTACCTACAGCACCACCTAGTCATTCAACAGTATGGGCGGGCACTGTTTCTGCCATTTTGTTTTAATTATGCAAATTAAATGTTCATCACCTACCTCTTTTACTAGGTTTTGGTTTCTCCTATAAAAACCATGAAGAAACGCATTGTAAGGGTTCCATATTTTTATCAGAAAATAATGCAGTGAAAGGATTTTTGCATACATTTTGTAAAATTCTTGTATGAAGGCTCAAAGCCCATAGGGTCTCAGTGAGGAGGAGTTCTATCTGTCAAAGAGGATTCTGGTCTTTGGTATTTCACAGTCTGTAACTCTCTTTATTGTGTTATATTAGTAGAACATTTCATTTCATCCATCTTTCTTGTATCATGTTTTGGAATGCGAGTGGCTCACTGATTTCTGGTATGGATTCATCCTAGTTGATGCCCATGCTCGGATCATTCAAGCGCTTTAAATATGGCTCATGCATGATATTCTATTCCATCACTCATCTAAATCATACTTCTGCTATATTAGTTGCTTTGGGAGGGTACTTTTAAAATGCTATTATCATGTATGGATTCTTAGATTGGTAAGCCCATGCATGGTGGTATTGTATATCTGGGTATCAACTCATTGTTAACTAGTATCTTCTCAATATTTCTTTCACTACATACACCTTCTGATGAATTATGTTTGCGAAGTATTTCTGAATCTGCCCGCTTTGCAGTAAACTGTCTCTGAATTGTCTGTTGCTTTTGTAGTAGAGTTCTGCATCTTGACTCTGCATTATCTCTTTTCCTGTGTCAGTTTCTGAGAGTTTGGTCCCATTCTATTTCATTTCCCTGTTTATAGGAGATAGCATGTGAGCTGAAGCTGAAAACTTCATACATTATATTATACGCTCCTTGCTATGCTAAGATGTCCTAGGCACTGGTCTATCACAACTCTAGGCTGTCTCTAGTAGCTACAACACATACTACCTCTCCAATCTGAATCACTAAATCGAACAAGATTGAAATTTTCAACGGAGTAGTAATGAATACCAAAATTTAGAGTGTCTTTCACATACCTTAAAATTCTCTTGGCTTCCCTCATGTGTATTTCAGGTGGATTTTTCATATACCTTGAAACAAGTGAAACTGAAAATGCAATATCATGTCTTGTGTGGGTTAGAAACATCAAGCTGCCACAATACTTCTGTAAGTTGTCTTATCTACAAAATCAACACCATCATCTCTACACAATACAAATCCATGAGAACTTGGAGTAGGGGATGGATTACAATCAAGCATATCAAATTTCTTCAACATTCATGTGGATACTTTCTCTGACAAATGAAAATCTCATCCTTACTTTGATAAACCTCCATTCCTAGAAAAATATTTCATGAGATCTATAACTTTCTTCTCAAATTCATTCATCATAGCAACTTTGAACTCATCGTTCATTTTAGAACTACTACCCATATACAATAGATCATCAACATACAAACTTATGATCAAAATATCAATACCTTCTAGTTTGTAGTAAAGGGTAGGATTGATCTTACTTCTGTGGAAGCAATTTTCCTGAAAGTATCCATCAATCCTATCATACCACACTCTTGGTGCTTGCTTGAGACCATACAAAGACTTCTTCATCTTGTATACATTATTCTCTTTTCCTTCCACTTCAAAATCTTGTGGCTGCTCCACATATACTTCCTCTTCTAAGTACCCATTCAAGAAGGCACTTTTCACATCCATATGATGTATGCTCCACTTTTTCTGAGCTATTAATGAAATCAACATTCTAATGGTCTCCTGTCTTGCTACTGGTGCAAATGTCTCTTCATAATCAATTCCATACTTCTATGTGAATCCTTTGGCAGCTAATCTTGCCTTGTGTCTTTCAACACTCTCATCACTGTTAAATTTGGTCTTGTAAACCCATTTTGTGCCAATATTTTTCTTTTCATGTGGAAGCTCTGTCAATTCGCAAGTGTCATTCCTGTGGAATCTGTTGTTCACGATCCTCTCCTTATGGAAATCTCCATGAGCCAGCTGATTTAAATCATCATATTCCCTCGCCCTGTGTTGCAAAATCCATTAGCTGTCTATCGTTGCCCTCTCGCTGCTTTAAAATTGCATTTTTAAATTGCCAGAATCCATATTTGAAATTATATTGGGCCCAACCCCTTCTCCGCTAGCCCCACGCCTTTTTCTCTCCATGTGACCCGACGCCGTGACCGAAGCGTTTCCCCTGCGGGGGCTTTACTCTATCCATAGGGTCAAACCTTGGTGCCACCGTAGTTGACTCCTCGGGATGGGTGAAGAATTAATCTAACGGTTGCCATTCACTACGGGGGGTCGCTCCAAAAGTCTCGTGTCCGTACACCTTGGCCCCCCGCAGTTCATCTCCGTCGTCCGATCAAAAACCAATCAATGGAGCGGAACTGTTTCCCGTGGTGGTCCCCGCGCCCGCGTTCATTGTGTGAAAACCGATGGTTTCATTCTGCACCACGAGAGGGTGGTATTCTCCGCGGGGCCAGTGATTCCATAGATCGAATGACAAGTGTCCTCATGTACGATTCCCGAAACCGCCCATTTCGCGCATTATTGTTCAGTCAAAGGTCGGGCAGCAGAATCATCGTCAGCCATCAGATCTCAAGTCCTCCATCTAACAGCGATCATCCTTCGGACCTGCACGAACGATAACAAGGGGAAATCGTACTCCGGGCCCGCTATCTGTCGCTCCAAATGCTGTTCCAGCCGTCGATCTCGTTTTAAGGACGAAGGGTCAGGATCGTCCGCGTAATTGATTGTTGACTAAGTCCACTGCCCCCGCCACGCCATCAACCCATATCTCCACGTCATGCCCTCCATGCAATCTGTCGTACATCCACTTGTCTAAATCCGATTCATTTATCGTACTTTGACGTTCTTACGTTATAAACCTTTGCCAGTTCATTCTTTGCTATTCCATTACGTTTTCTCCACCCCCCTGTAATCCTTCCACCAACTCCACACGCCATTACCATTTGGCCATGTCCTCACCGTCATTATCATCGACCCCTCCATGTTCCTCACACCTGTGTCTGGTTTTTCTAATGTATTTGCGGGTTTTGCAGGTTTATATTAAGAAGGAGCTGCCGTAATGTATCGCCTTCGTTATAGAGGGCAAGATATTCTCTAAGGACAGTTCTTAAAAGCAGAAATTTAAGAAGGAGGCTGGTGGTAGTTGCTATGATATGACCAAATTAATGGGAGCAGAAATAAAATCCATCGAATCCTGCAAATACATCCGGGGCAAGATTACGCAGCAAGGCAATATTAATTGGGCGGCATACAAATACCAGGGAATGATCGAGAAACTGAGCCTCGGGCATTTAAAACCTTAGATGTGGATTCAAAAGATGAGAGGCAGAGAGTACAATTATCCTCCATGTTTAATCCTCAGTAGATTTCTCTCTCGAAGAAAGTACAGAGTATTGCATATTTTATCTTGCGCATCTCATCTCTAGAGGAATCTACACCTACAACATTTACTCCATGGAGCAGCAGCAGAGTACACTCAGCATTTCAAGGTTGTCAAGTAATATGGGCACGAGGGTTTTTCCGCCATTTTATTCAAATAAAATCATTAAATGTGCATCACCTACCTCTTCTTCTACAATTTTCTATTTCCTCTATAAATACTAGGAAGAAAGACATTGTAAGGGTTCCGGATTTCTATCAGCAATCTGTGCAATGAAAGGCTTTTGTATACATCTTGTAAAGTTTCTGTATGAAGGCTCAGAGCCCGTAGGGTTTCAGTGAGGAGGAGTTATAACTGTAATGAGGATTCTGGTCTTTGGTATCCCACAGTATGTAATATTTTCTTATGTGTTAATGTAATATCTCATTTCATGCTATTTATCTTCTTGTATCATGTTCTAGAATGCGAGTGGCTCACTGGTCTTAAGTAAGGATTCATCCTAGTTGGTGCCCATACTTGGATTAGTCAAGCACTTTAAATAGGCCTAGTCATGATATACTGTTCCACGTTCATTTCATCCATATTTTCTGCTATATTAGTTACTTGAGGAGGGTGCTTTTAAAACGCCATTGTCATGTATGGATTCTTAGTTGGATAAGCCCATATGTGGTTTTGTTGTGTATCTGGGTATCAGCCTCATGCTAACTAGTATCTTCTTCATATTTCTTCACTGGATCCACTTTCTGATATTTGATTTCTGTGGCATATTATTTGAACTGGCCCTCTTTGCAGTAAGCTGTCTCTTAACTGTCTGATGCTTTTGTATTGGAATTTTTCATGTTGTTCCTACATTATTCTTATCTTTGTATCAGCTTCTGAGAGAGTCTGGTTCCATTTAAACTAATTTCCTTGTTTTACAAGAGATAGTAAGAGAGCTTTTGGATTGACAACCCAAGCTATATTATGAGCTCCTTGCTATGTTAAGATGTCCTAGGCACTGGTCTATAGCAACTCTAGGCTGTCTCTAGGGTAGACAAGAATTGTCGACAACATCTTTCTGGTGCCGTTGCCGGGGATCGAATTTAAGAATATCAGTTTCCCTGGGCCTTGAAAAATTATATTCACTCTCTAATCAGGTGAGCACAGAGAGTTGAAGAGTTGTATATCTCTCACCTTGGCGACTCCACTATTGTTTATTTGATAAATCTATTGGTAGTCTTGGCTCCTCAAAAGTCACATCTGAGGTCAGATACTGCTAAGTTAAAGACATCTTCTGTGCCTGACCCAGAAAACATTATACATAGAAGAAGTTGGAGAGAAAGACAATCAGCCCGTGTTGAAATCCCTGAGTTTTCTCAAGAAGATTATCCATCCTCTTCTTCTCAAGAAATTCCAGTAGAAAATCCTGACTCCACTGAGGAAAATCCCGAATATTACTCAGATAGCCCACCCAGGGGAAGTGCTAGAACCAAAGATAACCCTCATCCTACCCTTGAGGCTGAAGAAGTTAAAGAAGTCAGAGAAGTAGCTGCTATTAACCGTGAACTATTCCCATCTACACCTAAGGCTTCTGTGCAATTTATTCCCATTTTTATACATACTCCACTTCCTCCTCCTCCCCTTCCTTTCTATTGTACAACAAATTGTTGCACAACCCCCACCTCCTCCAATGGCTAATGTTCCTTCTTTCCTATTGAACAAATATGCTCCCTTGGCCTTGCCACAAGTGCTTAATGATATGCCGCAGGATTATTTGAAGATATTGCCCAGATTTAATGGTGAAAATGAAATTGATGCTCAGAAACATCTTGAGGTCTTCTGTTCTTTTGCAAAAAATTTAAATGTAGAACATTTGGATGTTGTCTTAAGACTGTTTGTCCAATCTCTTGAGGGTGAAGCTAGAAAATGGTTTAAAACATTAGCAGACCACTCAGTTAATACCTGGGATAGAATGGAAGAGCTTTTTCACAGAAAATGGGGGGAAAAGAAAGATCATGGGATGTGTCTTACTGAGTTTAATACTCTGAAGAAGAAACACAATGAAGGGGTGTCAGATTTTATTAAGAGATTTAATAAGTTATATCTAAATCTCCCTGCAGATATGAAGCCTCATCAGAACGCTGCAAAAGTTGTTTTCATTGCAGCTTTTGACTCAGATTTCGGTTTCTCCCTCAGGGAGAGAAAGCCTACCACCCTAGATGATGCTCAGTCAGACGCTCTTGAATTGGAAGCTAACTTTGCTTCCTCTGGAAAATTAAAAGGGAAGGCTGAACAGGATGTTAGAAGGAGGGGAAAAGAAGAATTATCCACTTCCAACCAGGATAAGGATTCAGATAAAATGGAGGAAATAAGAAAAATGATAAAGAAGATGGTCAAGCTTGAACTGGAGGCCAAGAACCCAGCTCCCAAGAAATTTTATAATGCTCAAAACAGAGGTTACAATCCTCAGTACAGAAAGCCACCTCTGCAGATATTGCCAAGGGAAGCAAAGGAGCAACCAGATCAAGTACCACACCCATTGTACCTGGAAGGCCCAGTAGATGACTCCACTAAAGATGCTGCTTATCAATTAGAAGATTCAAATCTTGCTTTTTCAAATAATGATGATATAGAATGCCCATTGCAAGAAGAAGAAGAAGAAGCAGAAATTGATCATTATTGTAATCAATTTGCTGATTTCATGCAAGCACAATTCAATGTAAAATATGATCTCAGATCTTCAAGGAAGAGGACCCGAACTCAAGATCGAGAAGAAGAGCCACCTCAGAAAGAAGCACCTGCTCAAAAAGAGATGACAATGCAGAAAGCTGCAGAAAAAGGTAAGAGTCCTCTAAATACTCCTCTACAGCTTAATGATCAGATTCCTTCTTCTTCAAAAGTAGTCAGTCCTCCTAATGATGGATCTGTGTCAAAAGAAATTAAATTTTCAGCTGAAAATAAAGAGTCAAAAGAAGTTGTGATAGAAAAGCCCCCTCTTGCTTTTAGTTTGCAAAAAGAACTTGAGAAAATTAAAATTCCAGTCCCCTTGACTGAGCTGCTAAAACAACCTGTATATCAGTCTCAAGTTACTTCTTTTATGCTCCCTCCTGAAATATCAATTGTGCCTGATAGTTTAAACCTTCGAGAAGAAAGACCCATGGTAGTCTTTGGCCCACATGTTGAGGAAGTAGATCCTTCTACTCCTCCTTTTTATGTGTCTCTAGTTATTCATGACCTGCTGTTACACAATTGCATGTTAGATTCTGGGGCTTCCCATAATCTTATGCCTCTATATGTCGTGGAACAACTAGGAATGCAAATCACACGCCCATATAAAGACCTTTATTCATTTGATTCCAAAAGAGTCAAATGCTTGGGGATGATTAAAGATTTAGTGGTCAATTTGGCCCAAATTCCAGCAAAGAGTGTGTTCATGGACATTGTGGTGGCTGATATCCCAGCCCGCTTTGGCATGTTGCTGTCAAGGTCCTGGGGTACAAAAATTGGTGGGTCAATTAAGCTGGATTTAACATATGCTACCATCCCAGTTTTTGGTGGACAGGAGAGGAGGTTATACAGAGAGACAAAATTTGTCAAGGTAGTTACTAAGGCTGATAACTCTGAAAATTCACCAGTCTATAGTAAAGAAGGATATTTTTCATGCTTTATGCTAGAAGAAGATCAAAATTATGTGCATGAATCCTCCTTTAAAATTAAGGATGAGCAGCCTTCAGAAAATTATCAAGCTGGAATTTGGACTTTACATTTTGATGGGGCAAATTCAAGAGAAGGCAATGGAGCTGGGGTGTTATTAATCTCTCCCACAGGCAAATGGGTCCCACTATCCTTTAAATTGGAATATGAGGCTACCAATAATGTAGCTGAATATGAAGCACTTTTGTTGGGATTACAGACAGCCAAGAATATGGGCATACAAAGTTTAAAAGTCATGGGAGACTCTGAGCTGGTGGTAAGAGAGGTCCGAAATCAATGCCAGACCAAACATCTTCGGCTGAGAGCATATAGAAATGAAGTATGGTACCCAGGAGGCAAAGACAACCTGGTGTATTATATTGTACATTATTTTTCTTTTTTGTTTCATCATTCTTTTAATAATGTGTGTGTGTTGATGAATTATAAAATGAAAACTAGAGGTGTCGAAGAGCAGAATTCACACAAAATGATCAGATGGTCTGCAGGTTCTTGACATGTCCAAGGATGAACATGCCGTCCCCAGATGAAGCCAATGTTGTTCACGATCCTCTCCTTATGGAAATCTCCATGAGCCAGCTGATTTAAATCATCATATTCCCTCGCCCTGTCTTGCAAAATCCATTAGCTGTCTATTGTTGCCCTCTCGTTGCTTTAAAATTTCATTTTTAAATTGCCAGAATCCATATTTGAAATTATATTTGGCCCAGCCCCTTCTCCGCTAGCCCCGCGCCTTTTTCTCTCCATGTGACCCGATGCCGTGACCGAAGCGTTTCCCCTGTGGGGGCTTTACTCTATCCGTAGGGTCAAACCTTGGTGCCCCCGTAGTTGACTCCTCGGGATGGGTGAAGACTTAATCTAACGGCTGCCATTCACTACGGGGGGTCGCTCCAAAAGTCTCGTGTCCGTACACCTTGGCCCCCCGCATTTCATCTCCGCCGTCCGATCAAAAACCAATCAACGGAGTGGAACTGTTTCCCATGGTGGTCCCCGCGCCCGTGTTCACTGTGTGAAAACCGGTGGTTTCATTCCACACCACCATTGCTGAGAAGGCGGTATTCTCCGCGGGGCCAGCGATTCCATAGATCGCATGACAAGTGTCCTCATGTACGATTCCCGAAACCGCCCATTTCGCGCATTATTGTTCAGTCAAAGGTCGGGCAACGGAATCATCGTCAGCCATCAGATCTCAAGTCCTCCATCTAACGGCGATCATCCTCCGGACCTGCACGAATGATAACAAGGGGAAATCGTACTCTGGGCCCGCTATCTGTCGCTCCAAATGCTGTTCCAGCCGTTGATCTCGTTTTAAGGACGAAGGGTCAGGATCATCCGCGTAATGGATTGTTGACTAAGTCCACTCCCCCCGCCACGCCATCAACCCATATCTCCACGTCATGCCCTCCATGCAATCTGTCATACATCCACTTGTCTAAATCCGATTCATTTATCGTACTTTGACGTTCTTACGTTATAAACCTTTTCCAGTTCATTCTTTGCTATTCCATTACGTTTTCTCCACCCCCCTGTAATCCTTCCGCCAACTCCACACGCCATTACCATTTGGCCATGTCCTCACTGTCGTTATCGTCGACCCCTCCATGTTCCTCACACCTGTGTCTGGTTTTTCTAATGTATTTGCGGGTTTTGCAGGTTTATATTAAGAAGGAGCTGCCGTAATGTATCACCTTCGTTACAGAGGCCAAGATCTTCTCTAAGGATAGCTCTTAAAAGCAGAAATTTGAGAAGGAGGCTGGCGGTAGTTGCTATGATATCACCAAATTAATGGGAGAAGAAATAAAATCCATCGAATCCTGCAAATACATCCAGGGGCAAGATTACGCAGCAAGGAAATATTAATTGGGTGGCATACAAATACCAGGGAATGATCGAGAAACTGAGCCTCGGGCATTTCAAACCTTAGATGTGGATTCAAAAGATGAGAGGCAGAGAGTACAATTATCCTCCAGGTTTAATCCTTAGTAGATTTCTCTCTTGAAGAAAGTACAGAGTATTGCATATTTTATCTTGCGCATCTCATCTCTAGAGGAATCTACACCTACAACATTTACTCCATGGAGCAGCAGCAGAGTACACTCAACATTTCAAGTTTGTCAAGTAATATGGGCGCGAGGGTTTTTCCGCCATTTTGTTCAAATCAAATCATTAAATGTGCATCACCTACCTCTTCTTCTACAATTTTCTATTTCCTCTATAAATACTAGGAAGAAAGACATTGTAAGGGTTCCAGATTTCTATCAACAAACTGTGCAGTGAAAGGCTTTTGTATACATCTTGTAAAGTTTCTGTATGAAGGCTCAGAGCCCGTAGGGTTTTAGTGAGGAGGAGTTATAACTGTAATGAGGATTCTGGTCTTTGGTATCCCACCATATGTAATCTTTTCTTATGTGTTAATGTAATATCTCATTTCATGCTATTTATCTTCTTGTATCATGTTCTAGAATGCGAGTGGCTCACTGGTCTTAAGTAAGGATTCATCCTAGTTGGTGCCCATACTTGGATTAGTCAAGCACTTTAAATAGGCCTAGTCCTGATATACTGTTCCATGTTCATTTCATCCATATTTTCTGCTATATTAGTTACTTGAGGAGGGTGCTTTTAAAACGCCAATGTCATGTATGGATTCTTAGTTGGATAAGCCCATATGTGGTTTTGTTGTGTATCTAGGTATCAGCCTCATGCTAACTAGTATCTTCTTCATGTTTCTTCACTGCATCCACTTTCTGATATTTGATTTCTGTGGCATATTATTTGAACTGGCCCTCTTTGCAGTAAGATATCTCTTAACTGTCTGATGCTTTTGTATTGGAATTTTGCATGCTATTCTTACATTATTCTTATCTTTGTATCAGCTTCTGAGAGAGTCTGGTTCCATTTAAACTAATTTCCTTGTTTTGCAAGAGATAGTAAGAGAGCTTTTGGATTGACAACCCAAGCTATATTATGAGCTCCTTGCTATGTTAAGATGTCCTAGGCACTGGTCTATAGCAACTCTAGGCTGTGTCTAGGAGGGACAATAATTGTCGACAAGAGAATCCATCTTTTCTTGCATGGTTTTCACCCAAACCTCATTAGTACATGCATCTTCAAAACATGATGGTTCAAAATCAGCCTCTCACCTATTGGGTTTTCTTCGTTTTCTTGATTTGCAGTCCTATGATATATATCACTCAATCTCCTTACCGTCCTTGTAGAACTTGGAGAAGAAGTTGGACTTGAACTTGATACTGAAGAAATTGATGAAGGGCTGCTTGGTGGAGTTAAACCAATAGATACAGAAGCATTAGCTGGCTGCTCAATACCAACAATCATATCATCATTTAAAACATATTTTGTCTTCTCAACATGGCCTTTTTGATGACCATAAACTCGCCCTTCATAAAAATTACATCTCTTGCGACAATAAGCTTTTTAGTGAGGGGATTATACAATTTATAAGCCTTGCTTGTCTCAATATACCCAATGAAAATACATAACTCACTCTTTGCATCTAAATTTTTTCTATTTTGATAAGGTACATGCACATAACCCAAACAACCAAAAACTTTGAAATGATTAACATTAGGATTTTTTCCATACCAAGCTTCATAAGGAATCATCTTTTCTAGTGCACTGGTGGGGCTACGATTGAGGATGTACACTATAGTAGCAACTGCATCTCCCCAATAAGAATTGCTTAATCCCTTAGTTTGTAACATGCACCTTGCCATTTCAACCATTGTACGATTATTCCTTTTAGCTACGCCATTATTTTGAGGCGTGTATGCTATAGTATGTGGCCTCCTGATGCTATTCATATCACAATAACTCTGGAAAGCTTTTTAGCATAATTCTCCTCCACATTCAGTTCCCAAAGATTTGATGTTGCACCCTTACTCATTTTCTACAAGTGCTTTGAACTTCTTGAATGTATCAAGGGCTTCAATTTTTTCCTTCAAAAAATATACCCAATAATTTCATGAGTAATCATCAATAAAAGTGATGAAATATGATGACTTATCCAAACTATTAGTTGGCATAGGACCATATATGTCTGAATGAACAAGCTAAAGTGGGTGATGAGCCCTCCATGCATTTCCCTTTGGGAACTTTTCCCTTGCATTCTTTCCTTTATCACATCCTTCACAAACCTCCTTATGCTCCTCTACCTTAAGAAAACCAGAAAAGAATTCATTTGAGGTTATAATCTTCAAACTAATAAAATCTAAATGCCCATACGTGAGATGCCATAGCCAACTTGAATCCTCATAAGCCATAGTTGCAAGGATTTTTCTATGTTCATCAAACCTCAAGGGAAACATCCTATTTCTTGTCATAGGCACAATAGTGATCACCCTATTTCCCTTATTCTTATCATATATAGTACATGTCTTATTTTCAAAGACTACTTCATAATTTTTCTCACATAGCTTCCCAACACTTAACAAATTGTGCTTCAATTGTGGAGTATAATAAATATCATGAATACTCTTTATACCTTCTTTTATTTGGACCTTCATATCTCCTTTGGCAACAACCTCTAATGGTTTATCAGCACCAAGTTTTACCTTGGATTTAAAACTTCCATCCTTGGTTGAAAATAATTTTTTATTCCCTGTCATATGGTTAGAGCATCTAGAATCTATGTACCAAACATCTTTACTAGTATTTTCACCTTTAGCATAAGATAAAAATAAGTGATCTCGAGGATACTCATTAATTTCTTGAGCATAGTTAACATTTTTACCTTATTTCAATCTGCATTCTCTTTCAAAGTGGCCATACCTGTTACAATAGTAACATTGGACATTTCTCTTATCACATCTACCTCTACCTCTGAAACTACCTCTTCCTCTTGAACCACCTCTGCCTCTACCTCTAGAAATTTTTTGGCTTTGCCATTTACCTTGACCTTGATTGGTTTTGGCAATACTGCTGCTTTCATCTTCATTATGTGTAATTTTTAATTTAGAGGAAAAATATTTCTCAACAACTTCAAAAGTGACTTTCAATATTTCTTCTTCATGTGACATGAGAGATACAACTAATTGATCAAAATTTAATTGTGTCAAATCATTTCTTTCTTATAATATAATGGCAACATGTTTCCATCTAGGTGTTAAAGATCTTAATACCTTTTTTATTAAAACTTCATTACTTACCGTTTCCCCAAGTGTAACTATTTTATTGACCACATCTTTGACTCTCACATAGTAGTCACTTATACTTTCATCTTCTTGCATCTTCAAATTCTTGAACTCTCGCTTCAATGTCTGAAGCTTGACCACCTTAACTTGATCACTACCTTGGTAAGCTTCTTGTAGATTCTTCCAGGCATCTTCAGCAATTGCTTATTCTGATATTCTTGGAAATAAGATCTTATCAATAGCTATCTGAATGTGAAACAAAGCTTGAGCATTCTTGTTCCTTGCTTCCTTTCTTGTTGTTTTTCATTGGCTATAATGGAATTCCACTCATCTAGCTCATCATAACCTGATTTAAAAGTCTCCCACAAATCTTTTCCAATAAAAAAGGTCAGCATCTTAATGCGTGAATAATCATAATCGTTCCCATCAAATTCTGGAACATGCATGTTAGAATTCGACATGTTTAACTTTGATGAAATTCAAATAATAAAGCTTTTACCCAAAACAATTTTATCGGCTCTCATACCAATTGTAGAATCTGGAATGACCCCAGCACATATAGAAAAACAATGAAATAAAATAAAGACACAGATCACTGCTCAACTTGTAAATCTCATATTGAATCAATTATGTAAATACATTGTTATATAATGAACCTATTACTAATATTATTATCTATCAACTACTAATTATCTACTAATATGATTACCAATCATTCTGATAACTGGCCATTATGCACTAGCCATCCTAATAATCTATTGCACTAAATTTTAATAACATAACCATAGAGAATCACAAAATATGATTAATGTCAGCAATTACATGGCGATATTTAAGCATTATTCTCAACAAAAAAAAGGATCAACAGAGAGAAAATAAGAAGGATGATGCAACAACTTTCCATGTCCACATAAGCTTGATTATTATAGAGATGGCATATAGTGAAAAGGGGATCAACATAGATAAAGTAAATATTATGATAAAATGACTAGAAATTTTGATATTGCATAAATAATTGGAGATCTTGTGGAAGACCTTGCCTAAGAAAAAGAAGATAAACATACATATATATTATATTTGTCTTAAATTGCAAAAGAAAAAAGAGTCTATATACAAGATGTAGGGCATGAGCATGGTGATGACAACTACAAATATATCCATACATATGTGGATGACTAAATTGAAATTGAAGGAAAATTGGAAACTAAATTTGTAGTAATATCAAAATGTGAGGGGGATCTTGCAATGAAACTTGTTAAAGACATAACTAACACTTTAGTGGAAGTTGAATTTCATTATGAATTTGAATTAATAATTTTTTATAAATGGATTGAAAATCAAAGTAAATAAAATTTGGTATAGAAAATCAACAATTATTGCAACATAAGAAGAAATAAAAGAAATGAAGGAAAATATTGGAGTTGTTGAAGCCTTTGGGAAAGTGGAAGAGGCTATGAAAGAAAAAATGAATCTTTTTTTTTTTATCTGACAATTTTGTAGAACAAAGGATGTTGAGATTCAACAATATGATGAGCTTAGTGAAAAGAGTCGCCTTCACTAAGTGGGCCTGCAGGCTATTTTTGGCGTAAGTCTATTTTTAGACTATGTCTATTTTTAGACATGATGATCATATTTAAGAAGTTGTAGGATGCTATTTGTGGATGGTTGATCAAGTTGGAAAAATAGATGAAATTCTATTTTTAGAATATTGGGCGAAGTCTATTTATAGATTGTCAATCTAAAAATAGATGCATTTTGATTATTATTAGCTCTTAATAATAATCAGACTCTAAATAACAACTTATTCTCTTGGAGCACTTAAGTTCAGTGCACAGATGTGGCACAACAGCTGACAGAAGGAATTACGCTATTCCTAAGGGTTTACTGGAGCTATTGCATGGAGGAATTAGTTAGAACTCAAGTGGCAGAGTTATGACACAGATGGAATAAGTAGTTATGGAGTTGTATTCAGTTTAACTCAGTTAGACTCAGTTGAGCTAGTTATATCTAGTCTAACTGATTGATACACTAGTGAGAGTGGAGTGAATTAATTAGTTAATTAATTCACAAATAATAACTCATTAATCAACTAAACGATACATCAGTTAACTACAGTGCATGGCAGTTTCAGTGGAGACCAATGGAGAGATAGGTGAAAGGGCAAGATAGACTATCCGTTGTGACTATAGTGATGCATTGATTGCATCACACACTCAGTGGAGATGCCAATGAGGATTGTGCAGTCAAGGATGGAGTGATTCGAATTCATTCAAAGCTATTCTTCAGCAGAGATTGCGTAGCAGAGGCAGGCTAGAAGGTGGCAAAGATCGGTGCATGGATTTGCAAGATTAGGCCTGATTAGTGTATGACGATTGTACTATACTGAGGGCTTGTGATAAGCTTTGTATGTTTGTATGAGATTTTCATATGATCTCCATGTTACATAATATATATTTTGGGTTTTCAGCTTTAGGCTTTCTCAGTTAAAAACGGTGTTATGTGCGATTGATAATTTTTTTTTATGCTTCACATGTGTGTGCAATTAATTTTTCCACAAAAGATTAACAAGTGGAATAGATTCAGTATCTTGCATAAAGTTAAATATTGTGAAATCATGTGGATATTGGACATATTCATGCTTAGTGCATATAATTTCTACATGGTATCGGAGAATTGTTGATTGAAGATTTCAATTATGAAGTGAGTTTGTGCTGGTGGACAATTCGAATTTGCTACAAAAGATTCTTGGTGCAGAAATCGAGTATACATTGAAATGTCTTTCAACGGATTGATATTTGAGTATGCCCTTGATGGGAGCTCGAATTACATAGCCTGGAAGGACAGGATGGGGGCCGTGCTGGAGGATAATGGGCTAAAGGAGTTCATCGATAGCAATGTTCCTAAGTCGAGATCTAGTGATGCTGCATTACTTGATGCATGGAAAAAGAAGACTCCAAAGATGAGGAGGATTTTGTTGGAAGGTGTGAAGGACCACATTGTGCCCAGCCTTCATGGGAAAGCCACTCCATTCTTAATGTGGAAGGCTTTGATAGACTTGTTCCAAAGTATAAGTGACCAGAGGAAGTTGGCGCTTAAAGACAAGCTCAGAAAAATAAAGATGGAGAAAGGCAACATTATTCCAAAATACCTCACAAAGTTTGTCCACTGCAAGGATGAGTTGGGAAGTGTGGGGTTATTGTTGATGAAGAAGAATTTGTGAGCTTGGCTCTCCTTGGGCTTCCGAAGAGTTGGCATAGCTTCGAAGACTCTATCAATGGACAAGAGAAACTACTAAGATGGGAGCGAATTTGGTTGATCTTGTGCAGGAGAAGATAAGGCAGGGTACCAGGGATGGATCTTCATCGAAGAGTGAAGATGAAGAGAATTGCGCTTTGGCTGCCAAAGCAAGGAAAGGGAAGGGGGAGAAAAATCCTTCTAAATCCGGTGCGAAATGCAAGAAGCAGGACTCGTCCAAAGTGAAGTGTTTTCACTATCACGAGCATGGACATTTCGCCACTAACTGTCCACAGAAGAAGAATAATAAGCAGGTTTCTGGATCTGCAGCTGGAGAGGCCTTAGACTCACAATTTGAGCTGGATTTTTCCTTGATCGCATGCTTGGTTTCAAGCTGCATGGGATCGGTGTGGTATCTTGACAGTGGTGCGTCTTTCCATATGACGGGAGACAAAGAGTTGTTTAGTGACTTGGAGGATAAGGACCTCCAGATGCATATAAATATGGGTGATGATGGTTGGTACAGTGCGACTGGCATTGGGACCATTACCTTTGAGAAGGAGTCTGGTAATCCATTCTTTTTGAAGAATGTCATACATGTTCTAGGTCTGAAGAAGAACTTGGTCTCAGTCGCAATGCTGGAAGATAGGGGTTATGATGTTGCTTTCAGTGAGGGAAAAGCCTTCCTTCGACATAAAAAAATGGGTCAAACCAAGAAGATAAGGGTTCGAATTAAGAATCTCTACAAGCTAGAGGTATATGGTGGCGCTGCAATGGTGGGCAAAGCAGAAGAAGTGGTGAGCCGAGATGATGGCGAATTATGGCACAGGAGATTGGGCCATATTCACCATGGCACTTTGAAAATTTTGCAGCAAATTTCTACTGGACTTCCCAAGGGTACTCTTGCGTAATTAGATCAGTGTAAAGGAGGTATAATGGGTAAGTTTGTGAAGACCACCTTTCATGAGAAGGAGAACCATGCTTCGGTGATCCTGGAGAGAATTCACACAGACGTGTGTGGACCATTCTCGGTTGCTTCAACAGTGAAACACAGGTATAATGTGATATTTGTTGTTGAATTTTCTCGTAGATGCTGGATCTTCTTCATGCAGAAGAAGAGTGAAACGTTCTCAAAGTTCTGTGAGTTCAAGGCATTGATGGAGAAGGATTCGGGGAAGTAGGTGAAAGATCTAAGGAGCCATAATGGTGGTGAATACATCTCGGGCGAATTCAAAGAATTCTGTAGCAAAGAAGGAATTCTAAGAGAACTCATAGCGCCTCATAACCCACAACAGAATGGGGTCGCGGAGAGAAAAAAATTATCGTGGGTGTTGCATGAACGATGCTGCATGACCAGGGCCTACCGATGCACTTGTGGGCGGAAGCATGGAACACTACAGTTTATGTGCAAAACCGTTGTTCTCATAGAGTACTTGGCACGAGTACACCCGAGGAAGCTTTTACTAGTAAGAAGCCTGATATTTCTCATTTGAAGATTTTTGGCTCACCTGTTTACATTCTTGTGACAAAGGATGCCAGCAAGAAGTTGGAGCCGACTGCAGAAGTTGGGATATTTTTAGGGTACACAGAAACACCACATAACTATCGTGTGTATTTTCCAAACAATTTGATGACTATTATGCGACGAGATATAAAATTCAATGAGGTGAAAGCCATGAAGTTGTCGCTTGAGAGGGAGCTACACTTGCATGCGGAGGAGGAACTTCTTGTTCCCAAAGATGAGGCTCTGGATGTGGATCAACCACAGGAGGAGATTCATGGACTGGAAGAGTCCACTCATGCAGAACCAAACATCAAACAAGGTAGGAAGCGTACCACAGAAACTGAGAGACTAAAAGTGGATGCGGCACAGAATGTAGGAGTTCCTACATCACAACGCAGATAGAGACAGACACCTGACCAATATACTAGATACATGGCTCTTATGAGAAAATGTATTGTGACAGGGCCATCTTCTTTTGAAGAAGCAGTGTAAAAGCCCACATGGGTAGATGCCATGGTGGAGGAGTATGACTCCATTGTCAGAAATAATGCTTGGGAGATTGTTCCAAGGCCAGTGGGAAAATCAGTTGTAGGATCAATATGGATCTACAAGGTAAAGCAAGCTACTGATGGGAGCATCGAGAAGTATAAGGCAAGATTTGTTGCTCGGGGCTTCTCACAGATTGAGGGGATTGACTATGAAGAAACCTTTGCACCTATCGCATGGTATTATTCCATACAGACCATCCTTGCTCTCTCAGCACAGATGGGTTGGCACATTCATCAGATGGATGTGAAGACTACGTTCCTTAATGGGATCATTGAGGAAGAGGTGTACATTTAGCAGCCTAAAGGATTTGAGATCTTCAGCAGTGAGTCACATGTGTGCAGGCTGAAAAGAGCGGTGTATGGGCTGAAACAAGCACCCTATGCTTGGTACACTCGGATCGATAGCTATTTCACTGGACTTGGCTTCACCAAGAGTGAGGCAGATGCAAACCTGTACCAGATTGTGGTTGAGGGTAAGCTTTTGATCATTGTACTTTATGTTGATGATTTGATACTAACAGGTGATGAGTAGTTGATACACTCATGCAAGGCAGACCTTGCAAAGGAGTTTGAGATGAAAGATATGGGCCTCCTTCATTATTTCCTTGGATTGGAAATATGGCAACGGGAAGGTGAACAGTTTGTGTCTCAAGGCAAGTATGCCCGGGAGATACTAGAGAATTTTCACATGCAAGGTTGCAAGCCTATCGACACTCCTCTTCAAGGAAATTGGAAGAAAGAGGATGCTACATCGGCAGAGGTAGTGGATGCCACTGTTTATCGATAGTTGGTGGGTTCGCTCATGTATTTAGTCAATACAAGACTGGACATATGCTATGCGGTGAACCAGCTTTCACAAGCGATGGTTAAGCCTACCAAGCTATTTTGGAAGGCGGGCAAGCATGTCCTGAGATATATCAGAGGCACATCTGAGTATGGTTTATGGTACAGACAGATGGATGAGGTGAAGTTGCATGGCTTCACGGATGCAGATTGGGCAGGAAGCCCAATAGACAGAAAGAGCACATCAGGAGGGATTTTTAGTATCGGATCTATAGTAGTTTCTTGGTACAGCAAGAAACAAAGATCTGTGGCACTCAGTTCAGTGGAAGCAAAATACATGGCAGCAAGTTTAGCTACATGTGAGGCTATCTGGATGAGAAATATTCTGGTTGGTTTGTTCAGTTCACATTTAGATCCCACAGTGATTCATTGTGATAATCAGAGTTGCATTAAACTCTCGGTTAATCCTATGTTTCATGATAGATCTAAACATATTGATATTCAGTATCATCATATTAGAGATTGTGTGCAACGGAAGATCATGTTGCTTCAGTACATTCCCACGGAGGATCAAGATGCGAATATTCTGACGAAGGCGCTCACCAGGAGCAAATTCAAATACCATAGAGGCAGGATCAGGGTGAAGGATAATCCCTATATTGTTGAGAGGGAGTGTTGAGATTCAACAAGATGATGAGCTTAGTGAAAAGAGTCGCCTTCACTAAGTGGGCCCACAAGCTATTTTTGTTGCAAGTCTATTTTTAGACTATGACTGTTTTTAGACATGATGATCATATTTAAGAAGTTGTAGGATGCTATTTGTGGATGGTTGATCAAGTTGGAAAAATATATGAAATTCTATTTTTAGAATATTAGGCAAAGTATATTTATAGATCGTCAATCTAAAAATAGATGCATGTCAATTATTATTAGCTATTAATAATAATCAGACTCTAAACAACAACTTATTCTCTTGGAGCACTTCAGTTCAGTGCACAGATGTGCACAACAGCTGACAGAAGGAATTACGCTATTCCTAAGGGTTTACTGGAGCTATTGCATTTAGGAATCAGTTAGAACTCAAGTGGCAGAGTTATGACAAATTTGGAAGAAGTAGTTATGGAGTTGTATTCAGTTTAACTCAGTTAGACGCAGTTGAGCTAGTTGTATCTAGTCTAACTGATTGATACACTAGTGAGAGTGGAGTTAATTAATTCACAAATAATAAATCGTTAATCAACTGAACAATACATCAGTTAACTACAGTGCATGGCAGTTTCAGTGGAGACCAGTGGAGAGATAGGGGAAAGGGCAAGATAGACTATCTTTTGTGACTATAGTGATGCATTGATTGCATCACACACTCAGTGGAGATGCCAATGAGGATTGAGCAGTCAAGGATGGAGTAATTCGAATTCATTCAGAGCTATTCTTCAGCAAATATTGCGCAGTGGAGGCAGGCTAGCAGGTGGCAAAGATCGGTGCATGGATTTGCAAGATTATGCCTGATTAGTGTATGACGATTGTACTATACTGAGGGCTTGTGATAAGCTTTGTATGTTTATATGATATTGTCATATGATCTCCATGTTACATAATATATAGTTGGGGTTTTCAGCTTCAGGCTTTCCCGATTAAAAATTGTGTTATGTGCGATTGATAATTTTTTTTTATGCTTCACATGTGTGTGCAATTAATTTTTCTGCAAAAGATTAACAAGTGGAATAGATTCAGTATCTTGCATAAAATTAAATAGTGTGAGATCAGGTGGATCTTGGACATATGCATGCTTAGTGCATATAATTTATACAAATGATGGTTTTCTTTTTCATTTTAATGACATGGAATTTCCTCTCTAAAATATTTTTGGCAATGTTTTTCTTATTTTGTAATTATTTATAAAATACCAACATTCTAAATGATATCTACACTATTCATATAGTTGCAAGGTAAATCTTTTAGGTTGCTTGAACTATAAAGTTTTATATGATTATGGTCTTTTTATTTTTTATTTTTTATTTTTTAAGTCTATAATAAAAACTATTTTATTATTATTTCCACTTCATATTATATAATATGGGATTTATATGTATGAATATTTTCCTTTTATTTATCACCAACCATATGATAGGGAATCCATCAATTTCAGAGGTGTAAACACTAATATAAATTTAAACTTTTATTATTATGAGGAGTATATGAAGCAACTAAAGAAAGAATGTTTCCATTAAACAAGTATTATTTTCCAGTAGGATTAAATAATTTTAATTTAATAAATTTGTTTATTTTGATCGACACATTATCAAGCTCACCAAATAAAGAATGTATATATGTTGTTAATAATTAAGGTACTAGATTTCCTAAAGGAAGTTCAAAGTTTAGAGGTGTGACCTTGCACAAATGCCATGAATAGAAAACAATATTGACAATAGTTTAAATGGTAAAAATCAGTGCATGCAACAACTATAAGTGTTCTCTTTGTTTAATTCAAAGATAAATTTTATTCCTAGCATGTATTCAAAGCAAGAAGCAATTTCACAATCAATTTTGATATAGCAAGTCTAATAGAGAAAGCATCCAATAAAAAAAAGTGTATTGCCACCTTTCGTTTTATCCCATACAAAAGAAAGGATCATTTAAATCCACAAGTAATTTCATGTTACATGTACTCAGACGAATAAGTCGGAAAAGTAAATCTTTGCATGCTTCATCAAATACTAATCCACTAAAGGAATATGTATACCTTACATTTGTAGGGGCAAATTTGGTAATTACACTTCCATATATTTTAATTTAAATCATCAACATGTTGTTGATGTTGAATTGGAAAGTCAAATTGGGAAACATTTTAACAAATAACTACTGAATGTAGATGCCTACTTGTTATCTAACAATGGATGAATGGGAACATTCTTAAGGAATCCTTGCATAGTGGTAATCAATTAGAAACCCCTTGAGTGTCCCACCTTCCCAACACTCAAATAGAAGTTATAAAAGTAGTTGTGGGAATCGACCCCATGTCATGTAAGTAGGAGACTTGCTTACACAAAAAGAGAAAACAAATTAGTGAATGTAAGTAGGTTCCACTAAGAATAGAATAAATTGAACAATATTCATTTAGAAGTTACTATTGTGGCATATTTTGATAGATGACATAGCAAGTGACCATCAAGAGGCGTTGCTCGTAGAAATGATAGAAAATTACTAGTGATTTAAAGAATTATATTTTTTTGAAGGATTAGAATAAAATCCCCAAGGATACCTTTTGTGGATTATTTCATTCCACATAGCCTCTATATTTATTTGTCTTTTCTTGGAAGCACAGTACATTGCATATTTGCAATATTTTCTAAAATTTTCAATCCTAAGTCTTCCTCTATTTTATATAACTTTAGGGGAGTTGTAAATCCATTTGGACTCTAGCTTATTTATGTGAAGGTGTTTATATGTCTAGAGAAAAAATAAGCCAGAATGTAGCATGCCCATCTTTTCATCTGAGAATTAGATACATATTCTGAGCATTCCCACCATCTACCATCTTATCATCTAAGAATTAGGTACATATTCTCAGAATCCCCACCATCTACTGACATGTCATGAATCCATACTATGCAAAGTCCCATTGTGCTCCCATAAATGAAATGGACATAAGACCTACGCCCTCATGTATACACATCATTTTCTTTGTTGTAGAAATATGATAGCATCTTCCCAGATGGTGTAGCGAAATCAAATCTGATTGCAATAGATTAAAATTTGGATTCTTGGAATTAGTACTAAAATATAATATTATTAGATTTAAAACCGATCATTCTGATGACAAGTAAAAGGACAAGTAAATTTTTTAAGTGCAAATTCAGATGATAATTCTCAATTCATTCTACATAATTGTGCACATGAAACATCTGAACTTCAATTCCCAATGGTTATGATATATGATCATTGCTTACTGATTAAGGAAACCTTTCAATGGTTTTTTTCATTTGAAAATCATCGAGTTTAAAACACACAGATTGTTGTCTTTCTTTAGTTACCATAGTAAGCAACAACACATTAAGATATATCTCCCATGAATATTATTGTTATAAAAAGCATTGGATGAAGTTTACAAACGAAAATTAACGAATTTAAGTAATGTATTTTGAACTAGGATCCTTGTCACTCAACATGAAAAGTTCATATGCCTGAATGTTTAGAAAATAGGTATAATGTAAATATTATGGCCATGAAACATGGGAGTCCCAACATATTTTTCTGCAAATTTACTAATACAAATTTGTTGTTATAATTCATTGGAAAAGACCTTCGATATCGATTTGCATGTGGATACTAGTAAGATGGAAGCGAGTAAAATTAAAACAAGGAGCTATCAAGGAAATAGAAAACTCGGTTTATTTTGATGTGGTGAAATAATAGTAAAACTAAAAAAAGGCGCTATCAAGGCAATAGAAAACTCGGTTTATTTTGATGTGGTGAAACAATAGTAAGATGGAAGTGAGTAAAACTAAAACAAAGAGCTATCAAGTAAGGAAATTGAAAACTTGGTTTATCTTGATGTGGTGAAATAATGTAACAATTTATAATGGTTTTTTGGTTTTTTTTGCCCAAAGTGTAAACATGTTATGTTGTGGAGTTTTGGAGTTTTGGTTGGAATTTGCTTAAAAAAATATTTGGACAAATTTTAGTTTTGTTTTTTGAAATGGATTTTTACGTATATATATGAATTTAGCACTCTAAATATTTCGTAGGGGACTTTGATTGTGGAGAGTTTACAACTCAAACTTGTGATTCTATAATCTCTTTCTCATTCTAGATAATTTAAACTTAGAATTAATTCTTACAATACTATATTCATAGATTGAGTTTGTTGGTTGGATTGGGTTGTTCATATATTCTCTCACCAATAATCTCTTAGTTTGGCATCTATTGGATCACATAAGTACTATATATGTCGAATATATTTTGATTTTGAAATGAAATATACAAATATTCTTTTGTGTGTAATTTGTGTATTATGAGGTTGTTCCTATAATCTCTATTTTTTAAACTAGAAAATATGTCAAAAACCCTCCAAAACATAAAACAGAAAAACCAACTTATCTGTAATTTGAAAATGGTGTGTTACCAAAAAATTATGCATTAAAAAATTTATTTGGTCATACCATGACAATGTAAGGTACTATCTCAATTACAAGTCAATACATAGAAGCAAAGTGTTTTGTCCCCTATTTGTTGGCTCAATGAGTGCATAGTTACTAGGAAATTGAGGAAACAACGAAATTTCAATATAGAATGGTTGAATTGTTCAACTGCAAATATATTGGAGAATATATTGTTTCAACCTCACTAGAGGAAGTGTCGTGACTATGTATTGGTATTATTAACTTTTACTTACTTTTTGAGTTTAAAGTGAGTTAATCGTTGAATTGTTCATGTCAATGATCTTGGAAAATCTATTGTTTCAACCTCACAACACTACTATTGTAATCAAATATTTTAAAATTAATTTTTTTTTTTAATAAGCTATTAGTAATTCATTGTTAAAATGGATGCTCATTTTAGATAAGCTTGATGTATTTATATTGTATTATTTCATAATTATTTATACTTGGAATAATTTTAAATGAGATTAAATGAGATGAAAACCTAGACTATGCTTTCATCTTCTATTATAATATCAAAACTAGTTTATGGTAGTTTAGGATCTAATCCCTCGTAAAAGAGCCCAAAAACATAAGGGTCTTGAGAACAAATCATATATATAGGAGATTTCATTTAATTATTTCGAAGGCGTTTTCCTATTGTGACGTTCTTTGTGAAGACATTGTTCATATTCGTAGTGACTCACAAAATATGAATACGTTCTCCTACTTATATTATTCTAATCGAACTCTTGTGTTGAACTCACCCAAACAGTATGTTTTCAAACCCACAATGCACACCCTATCATTGTTTCCTTGCAACTTCCATTGGACACCGTACATATTTATGGTAAAATAGGTAACCAAACCCATGCCCTATGCATGTGCATGTGTATGGACCTACACGGTCTGCCTAGGGCCACTGACAAGCTTCACTTGTCTAGTCTCAACATAATATTCCACACCAACACACCCACGTGACCACAATCACATGCCTTTTTTCTTCACTTTCTCTTGTGCTTCCTCTTCGCAGAGATTGCTGTCCATTTTTCTTCACTTTATCTCCTGCTTCCTCTTCGCAGAGATTGTTGTCTGAATTCCTCTTAACAAATGCCATCTGTATTTCACCTACTTCGTGATCAGGATACCTACCAAAAAAAACCAAAAGGAATAGAATTTCAACCATAGAATGTATGCAAGAATATTTGGCTTAATTTGAAAACGAGAAAGGCCATCATCTATTGTTGCAAAGGTTGCCTGTGCGACCAACCCAAATGTTGAATTCTAGCAATAAATTTTGAAAATATTTGTTAGCTCACTAAATGGTAAATCCAGCTACATGTAGACATTTCATTTGAAAGTATATAACCCCAAAAAGTAGGAATTATATGAGATCAAGTATAGTAAATGGAACTCACGAGATAACAACAACATCTTTAATATCTAGGTTCGACACGAGCAACTCCTCTAATTCTGTAAGAGCAACCTGACAAAACATAAGATGAATATTTTGGGTTTGCATCCGACTCTAAATAGTTTCTGAAACAATTTTTACTTGAAAGTCTTTGTACTTGATCAACTCATTTATTCTGTCCACAACAAAAAGGAATTTGTTCTCGTCGATGTAACATAGATCCCTAGTTTTCATCCATCATCTGAGTCTAAAGTGAACATAGTTGCTTCAACATTAACAAAATAATGTGGATGATCAAGGAACTATCCAAATCAATCTCTTAAAATAAAAAAATTGAAATACAGACTCAAATCAACCAGGTCTACAAATTTGTTAAATGTTGTGAATTAGTCTCTAAGGGAAAAATGAGATGATGACTTACGAATACCTTTCATGATTGTAGGTTTATGCAACCAGAGCTCCCCTTTATGGTTAGGAGGTGTAGCTTTTCTAGTAGTTGTGTCCACCACTTCAGCTTCCACATGAGATGTAAGCAAGCCTGTTGTTCCATAACGTCTGCTTTCTTCATAGGTTACTGATCATAAACTGAATTGGGAGCAAAAATTTGCTAAAAATTCAAAGCGCTCAGAATCGCTCCGAACCCGAACGACTATGAGGCTCTCATTTCCCTGATTTTGGCACACTTCGTTTAATCGATAATTGACTCCATATGCGAAATTTAGAGCGTGCTGTCTACTTTGCGAAACAGGCGAATTTAAAAAAAGAAGGGTCAAACAGGGTCAAAGGGGTCAAATTTTTGGTTTTCCTCGGACAAATGGTGTGCTAACAAGTGTTGAAATATGGTTGGCCCAAATTTATAGGCTATGTGGAAATTTATGGGTGGTTTTGGAGGAACGAGTGGGATGTTGACACGTGGTTAGCCCGGAGACCGCCACGTATCCCTCCCAAAGACCGAATTTTGGCTATGGAAAGGTCAAAATTACATATTATATGGTACAAAAATTATATTATGGTGGATAGGTGGAGGTCAGGCTCGACCCCGCGATCTCCCCCACACTACGCATAGGTCTTACCGTTAGACCATGGCAATGGTTCTTAACAACCATCCCATTCAACTTATATTTAAAGTTTGAAATGGATTAGATCAGAGGTAAGCGGGGCCAGCCCTGTAGGGTCAATACCTTACTAAAGAACCTTTTTCTATGACCGTGGTGGAGTACTATTCATAAAAGGTGGAGGATTACCAATAATGCGAGTTAATTTAACCCTTAAACCAAGTTTAAGCACTAATTAATTTTTGTTAATGTGGATTCATTAATCATGCTTAACGCGCCTAACTATGCCTTAAAATCCCACTTATATATAATTAATTATACCATTAATTATGTATTAAGTTGGCAGAGGCCTCCAAATTCGGTGCTAGCTTTATAATTTTCGGAGTTAATTGGAGTTGCTCCAGTTTTGGAGGAGCTTTTCTAGGGAAAAGTGGAGAAGCCATAACTTTGGCATATTTTGACCAAATTAGGCTTAGAAACAGTCAATCCTAGATGATTTGGATGCTCTGAGAATGATGGTGTAGGTTGCAAAGGTAGAGGAGAACTTTTTAAAGTGTTTTTTTCACTTTTAAGATTAAAGAAGCCTAGGGCCACCAAGAGAGGAGGCCATGTCTAGATCACCTGAAGACCATTTGCAGAGCCAAAAGAGGCTACTTAGGGGTTTTTGGGTCTTATAAATCTAATGGAGTAGGGTGTAGAGCCATTGGAGGACTGTAGGTGCATGTAATCATATAATTGACCATTAATCCAAAGAGGGTTAGGCCATTGAAGCAGGTCCATGGAGATGTAGCCCAGGAGGGGTGAACTCTGTTATAAACTCTATGTTATGTGTTTGTTGTGTATTGTATTCTCTGTAATTCACTGATGTTATGTGTTTTTAAAAGTGAATTTACTTAATGAATTTATCATAAAAGACACACAAACTTGACACATAAACCATCTTATAACTTGCTATTTGAGATGATCCTTAAGCACACTTTTATTTTATATTAATGAGGGAGATATCAAAACAAAAATAGTTTGTCCATATTCAGATCAGTTAAAGTCAAGGAACCTGCCTCGTTAGACTCCTCCAATCCATAAATCTTCATAACAATAAACACCTTCAATCGACCTCTTATTCAACACAGAATGAAACTTATATAGCTGCACAAATAAAATTTATATAGCGACCATGTGATAAACATGAACAGTTGGAAATCGAGTAGTGAAGTCGTGGATGACATCTTTGCCAAGAGGTGCTCCACAACAACATATCGTGTGAAGAGAAGTCAAATCGTAATTGGAAACAATAGGAGACTTATTTAAATCCACTAGAACATGTGGAGCAATAGGGAGGGACTTCACTGTGTAATTTTTTTATGGCCAAAAATCATTTCACCTAAATCAAATTTGGGCAGGACAACCATGGTATTCCTAGCTTCAGTGCGATAAAGTGTATACAAAAACCCAGAAAGATGAAACCACGAGGCAATGCATAAACATATATTCTCCCCTCCTTCCATATCGTACTGAAATTAAGATATCATGGCAATGAGATTTCTATGGGTGGAGATGAATCCCTTGCTTTGGCCCCTTCTCCCCTACGAGTAGAGATGCATTGCAGTGTCTTCTTGATCTATGTCTACTCTCATCTCTGCTTCACTTTCTCTTCTGCTTTCAAATTTGACACACTACCTTCATTTTCTTCATAAAATTCATATTATATACAACTTTTCATTCTAGAAAACCACGCAATTTTAGTGCTTTGAAAGTGATGTTGATCATCCAGATTCCACGCAGCTAACCTTTTTGTTGTTGCATGAGTTGTTGGGTTCCAGACCCACAGGTGCTTACCAAGGTTTCAGTGGTAGAAGAAATAGTAAAACAGGCGCAATTTCACGATTCAACCTCTGTGAGGTTATGTAGAATTTACAAATTCCTGTGACATTAGGTCGATTTTACATTTAAAATGTTTCATTCCAACCATTTTGTATAAAATTTATAATAAAGGGAAAAAGTCATAACTTCAAAAAATTCCCGATAATTAACCAACATTCAACGATGTTTTAACTAAATACAATAAATTTGAAATTTTTAATAAAAAAAATTACAATTTTATTTTTTTAAATTATATTTAATAAAAACAATTCTTGGGAAGTTTGTCCGTCAAATTTTAGTATCATGTTTGCTAATAATATAGCTCAACCCTCCATAAATTTTTCAACTAATGAATCATAAATCAATGACTGGGTAGATGGGTAATTTATGAGAAGGAATGCCAGGGCTATCATTGGAATGTAAACCTTATGGAGAAATTGAGATTATGGGAAGTGGAGAAGCTTGATGGAGTTCAATTTTCTAGGAAAGCACCAAAATCCAAGGGAATTTGATGAATAGAAGAGGTGATGTGTATAAATTAGGGTGGAATCCAAAGGAAATTGATGAAAAGATGAAGTAAACAGTATAAATCAAGGTGACCCATGCTAAGTTAAGGGAAGGAGGGCTACGTGATGACAAGATGACAATGATCAAGTTGGACACCCAACTGAGTGCGATGGATGAAGGGTTGTGTGGGTTATTTATTACTGGTGCTATGGTCCATGGGACATCAATGCCTCGGTCAAGCGATGGATGAAGGGTTGTGTGGGTTATTTATTATTCGTGATATGGCCCATGGGACACCAACGCCCTAGTGAGTCAGTTCGAAGTGGTCGGTAGGATCATACAAGAAAGATATGGGGGCCATGGATTTAGCGGCACCATATCTTATTATAATGTTATTTGGGCCTCTAACGTTGGTGAAATTTGTTAGGCCGATTATTCGTTAGTTGTAAATTGCATTGATGTTGGAATTGGCAACTAAAATTATTGGTCTATTTATTTTTACCTAGAAAATTTTTGAACTTCATAATAGTATTATTAGTCTTGGCTTGGCAGACCATAATAATCAATTTTTTTGATTTACCTTTAAAATTAATATTGCAGGTTGAGTGGAAGTCAAAAAAGTTAAGAAGTTCATAAGATATCATTGTTAATATGAATACAATATCAAATTATTTCACAAACAAATCATTTAAATTGTAATAGTATTGACATTACTATATGTAATAGTGAATCATTATATGGTGTTTTTAAAATTAATGAGTTATATCTCTTTAACATTGTAAAAGAAAAATAAAATGGAATGAATGCTTTAGAGTGGTAAAACACACTTAATAAATAACTAAACTTGACTTTAAACAAATATTTTATTAAAAATATAACAACTACTTATAACTTCATGCTCTTTTATATTGTTATGATTCTAATAATAAACCTATCACATAGAATGAAAATGGAACATGTCTTTAAAATTGGATAAATATTTAGCAAATTTTCATAACTATATTAAATTTTTATGTTAATGTTTGTTATATTACTTTTGAAAATCAAATTTGGAATATTATATTTATACCAACTAAGTTAAGAGTTTTATCAATATCTATGCATTTTAAATTATATATATATATATATATATATATATATATATATATATATATATATTACAAAAAAAAATGTTTTGATGGTTTGAAACAACTTAGATTGTGTTGCTTACCAGGTTGTTCCCGCTTTTCAACATAGCCAAATAAAACGACATAGTGTACATGGTACATCTCTTGTGTCACATAAGGGATTTGAGCCGGCTCTTGAGTCATACTGACTAGCTCAATATTTCTCAAGGAAAATATATTTATCTTATAGATACTTCATAATTTTCGTCTTTAAAATCTATTTCATGCAATTTTAAAAAACCCCAAATAAATTGAACTCCTCTCTTATGTACCTTCTTCCTGTAAGGATTTCCATTGTTCTATGACATTTACCTTTATGTAACATTATTCTTAAATTTAACGTCTTACTACATTGTTTAGAATATATAAAGAAACTCAAATATTGATTGGATTTAATTGTCCATATATTTCACTTTATTATTGCTTTCCACATTCCACTCTTATCATCATTCTTACGACGTTCCTTTGCACCTCTCAGTACAACTCTTGATATATGTTTTAGTAAATTTATTAGTAGGAATTATTTCTACATTAAATTTGCAATTGAATTTTCCAACGACTTTATGTACATAGAGAATTATAGAGATTATTAGTGTTGTGCAATAAAATTATTTCTAAGAAGATTGTGCCTTGGTGATCCAAAGACGACATCACCTACTCAGAAAAAGTTAGATTCACCTGATGGAAATTGTAGGAATTGCGACCATGATAACCTTTGCCCATTTTCTCAGGGTTAAATTTTCGACTTTCACATTCATGAACATACGTTTTTTAATGTTTGGATAAGAAGTGTGTTCTATAAAGAAGTATTAATAATATTATGTTATTGTTATGAATATTTATTTCTAAAAATTAATTTAATTATAAAAAGGTTATTAATTTATGAATTAATTAAATAATTTTTAATTCGTATAAATTCAAAATTCTAATCGTGGCATAGAAACCGTCGAAATTATTACTCATTGATTAAAATATAAATACTTTTTATTATTATTTAATTAATGTCGCCATGAGTGGAGACACCCCACGTTATACATTCACACTATTTTAAAAATGAATCTCATGTTAAAAAAATGGGATATATGTCTGTTTCTCGATGACTTGACTAATGGAAGTCTAAGGACAACAAGACTGACTTTTTTATCGCCCTTTCACGTCTGACTGTACGTAAAAAGTAATGACTTTATAATATGTATATTTTTCGGAGGAGTTTTTTGTTCGACGAATTGGAGGTTGATTTGACAGCTTCTATACTGCCTCTCCAGTAACAGTGCACGCTTTTCCGGCTTCAGGTGGACCCCACCCAGTTTCGATGGTTGACGTTGAAGGCAAGACCTCCGGCAGACGGCGACGACAGCAAACTTCCTTTTGTCATGTCCATTACGGCCTTCGTCCGTCACCGGCTCCCACGTTTTCCAACCTCAGTTTTCTCACTCCCATATGTCATCCATGTATCAACATGGATCCATCCAATTCAATTTCAAATTTGAATCAGTGGCGGGATATTATTCTAATTTGAAATTTGAATATAGGCATGGTTTACCCCATTCAAGAGCAATAGCAGGAGTGGTTTCGTGGATTTCTTGAACAATAGGGGAGATACACGCACCTTCACAACAATAGGGTGCCCACTGGAAGTGGCAGCATATTGGAGGCAACAGAGGGAGGCTGGGCGCGACTCTGCAGAGTGCAATGGTGATGATAGAGTGACAGTCCAGTGATGCGGGCAACGTGAAGGGCATTGGGAAACGAGAGACCTCTGTAACATTTCATGCCCTCCGCCAGACCATATTCACAATGCACTTTCTGCACCTCCCCCAACAGATCTTTGGAATATTATCACTGGTTCTTCTCTAGAAAAAGAAGCAGCCTTGGATCTTGCAGGAAATAGTATCACTGGTTGTTCTCTAGCACAAAGCCACCAAATATGCAAGACCTATAATACAGTTCCTCTACCTCACACATCAGCAAATGCACCGCCCAAGAAGTTGGGATTTTTAAGGAAGCAAAGAAGTCGCCCTCTACCTCTGTCTCTGTGGCATACCTCAGCGAGCCGTAATGTGTATATGGTTGTTGTAGAGGTAAATCCCCTTTGCGAATGGAGGCGATCACTACTAGCCCAGATCGGGTCTAGCAACAATCATATCACGCTAAGGTGCAAGTTCCTAATTGCAATAAAAAAAATGGCGAAGAAGGCTTACCTTAGGTCCAACGCTATTGTTTGTAGAGAAGATAATGCTCCCGCTTCCTTGCTCCAGCAGATCACAATCATCACGCTTGTCGCGATCGAACACCTGCACACACAAGAAACATGACAAACACAAGCCTAAAACCCAATATATGCAATTATGTATCAGTCAGAGAAGACACAACTCATGATCATAATGAACAATACGAGTGGAACCATAACCAAAGTCACTTATCATTAATCAATACAAAGGAAAATACAACCTGGCCCTGATGCTGAATCTTCCTTCGGCAGGTCGTCAGCGGAATACGTCTCAGTAAAGTTTGTCAGGAATGGGACAAGCCTCTCCCTTCGAACGTCAATCTCCTTGCTACTGATTTGGCTCTATGAGGACTATCAAGGCTCTTGCAGCATTCTTTAGGCTATGAAGGCTCTTGGAGATTAGCTTGCAAAGGAAAATGGCAAGATTATATAGATGGTGGAAGGGGAGTTGGGATCCCTACAATCATGGGATTGGCCCTATCCTCAAGGAAGCTTCCATGAGAGGTGGAAAAATACTTCCTCTACATGGAGATCCAAAGCCAAACCTCCCAACTCAATCTAGAGACCAGTTCAGGAGTTGGCTGGAGTCAATATTCGGCCATTTATTTTTAAAAAACACTCCTTATTAAGCTTGGCATGGGTGCAACACTAGGACAAAGCGCCAGTTGGCGCGCCCTCTTGGGTGGATTTCCCCCATTGGCGCGAGGGCTGAACTGTCTATCCGCGCCAATGCAAAAAAGGCTATTTTTAGGGTTTTTCACAAGGAGTTTTCTTTAGGGGAATGAATGTCCATGTCCAGGGGGATGCCATGAAAGTTGTTTCAGGTCATGTCACTCCTCACAGGTCATGGAATGAGCCCTCCAATGTGCGGGACGGGGAATTGCAAGGACGGTGACAAATTGCTGTGTAACAGATGCCCCCTAAAGCATGAGGTCCGAAAGAGAGAGAGGAGTGAAATTCTTTACGAGAACGTGTCTAACTGAAAACATTGCCATTGGAAAACCTGCGTAGAGAAGTACAACTAATATCTCAAATACATAATATACGTGGTATGGACGCAACCATCCATAACAGAGTATACAATAATCAAGATCCAAGGCATGGATGCAGCCATCCAGTAAGGATCAATAAAGAGACTCAGATATGGTCACAACCATCCAGTGAATGAGTCATGTAACCAATCATAATAATCCACAAAATCACAGCCTAGATTCTAATAGACAAAATTCAGGGTCTTGCGCTCCATCTCGACCCGAACAGAGTACAAGTTCAAGCATGTGAATAAGTGAGCTGAAGTCGAACATGCAAGAACATCGTCTGATTACCAGCCAATGATGAGAGTTGTTAACAGACGCGAGAGGTACCACCAATAATGACAATGGTCCTCAAGGTACTATAGGTACAATCTACGGCATGTGAATCAGTGAGCTGACGTCGAACACCTGTAGAATCACTCGGTCAGAGGCCAGTGATGAAAACCTCACGTCGAACGCGAATAATCTGCCATTGAGACATGCAGGCTCCAAGGTACCAGAAGGGAGTCTCTAGATCATCTTCTCAGATAATGAGCTGAAGTCAACAGGAAGTGACCTTGATCGAAGGTGGGCCATAGTGTTTCCCGCATCATCGACACGATACAAAGGAACATAATGTTTTCGTGAATCAGGATCAGATGAGAATCAGAGGAAGGTTGATACTTGCAGAGGTCAACTTCTCTTGAACATATGGTGGCACGACAATGAGTTTGGAAGTATTTGACATCAAAAGATCAGAGGTCATGATGACGAGTCAAAGAGCAGATGAGAGGTCAAAAGGGATTACCCAAACCCACAGAGGCAAGTGGAAAACAAGATGAGATGTCCCCAACTCGACACGAATGCATACGAGTGCCATGTTCAAGAGCGACATACTGCCGACACGACAATGATACTGGTTCCATTTTTCCCCACCATTTCTGGTGAGTACCCCAATTATTTTTGAAAACAAGCTTGAAGGGGATATCATATGCTTGTAATATAAGTCCGTCCTTCAGACGAATCCATCCTAGTACATTTAATGAGCCCTAGGAAGGAGAAACTCGAATATCGTCATTACGACTGAATCCAATGTCATCAGGGTTTAACGAGTCTGACAAAGGAAGAACTCGGCGTCTTTTCATGTTTAGAGACTTTGAAAAGACAGCAGAAAAGTAAACTCCAACGGTCCCTTTTCGTAAATAGTTCCTCAGATCTGAAAAGGTAGAAAACTATGTCTGAGAAAACCTCCTAGTCACGATAGGCTAGGGTATTTCTTTTTCATAAATAATCTATCCCAACCCGAAAAAGGGGTAAACGTATACTGGGTAGATGTTGTTTCGTGGCCACTTTAACGAGATCGAAATGACAAGGGACTCAGCAATCTTTTCATGTTTAGAGAGTCAGAAAAGAGTTAAAAGATGACTCCAAAATGACATTTTCGTGTCTTTAGTGAGTCTGAAAAAGTATAAAATACAACTCGTATCACCGTTAAAGTCGCGTAAAAACCTGTCGCTACACATAAATTCAAGTGTAAAATCCATTTTTCGAAAAAATATATTAAAATATTGAAAAAAATGACTTTTAAAACCTAATTTTGACTTCAAAAGTTATAAGTATGCCACAAATGGTAAAAAAAATATTACTTTTACTTTTTACCTCATTTGGAGAGCAACAATGGTCTTTTTGTGTGCGAACTTTCGGCGGTGATTGCGACTGATCCAGGACACCATTCAGATCCTTGTTTGTTCCAGGTAAGAGGCGCTCTCTTAAGCTCTGTTTTGATCCATTTTTTATGAATTTCCATTGCGCATTCGACCTCTGGAGGAGACCTTTTGAAATTTTAGGGCTCCTCCCATTGGCGTGGGTATCGAGCACAGACCCGCGCTAATGGACTTTTACTCACAAAGGGTTCGCGCCAACTGGCGGGACTGTTAGGAAAACAGTTGTGCCAATGGCGCAATGCGGTTTTACGCTTTAGATTTCTAAAATGTGAGCCATCTATATGGATTTTTAAGTGTAACAGAGATCTAACAAGGCATTTTTGACCATGTTGGTGCAGGTATCTAGGCACAATGGTGATTGAATGGAAGGAGAGGGAGCATGGCGAAGAGGATGAAATGTCTATGGAAAATGAAGCTTGCATGAATGCACTTTGAGACTGCGGTCTCAAGAAATTCTTCCTCACGCCATGTTTACGAGCTCAACCTGAGCTATTACAGTACTTGGTCAGCATATGGGATGAAAACGAGGAAGTGTTCAAACTTCGGGACCAAGTATTAGCTCTTGAGGTCTCTGATGTTTACTTTATAATCGGAATGTCATGCCGAGGCCCAGTGCCGATCATCACAGGCAACAGAGCTTCTGGAGAGAAAATGGACATGGTAATGGCAAGAGTGTGCCCGGGGGCACGAACAGAATCGGGAAGTGGGAATGTGGACATCCACACCATCCGCGACCTTGCACTCAGAGTAGTGCTTCATACCATTACGCGGGCTGTAGGATCGCAGGCCCCGCATGAGGCAACAAAGGCATAGCTCCTATTAGCCGTCGAGTGCATGAATCCTACACTGTTCGATTGGGCCACCGCGGTGACAACCAACATCAAAAGGCAGCTAAAAAAGTGCAAGAAAGCCAAACTAAAGTAGTTTGGATACGGTTCCATTCTGGTGTCGTTCATCCTGGAACGACTACCCATTTTTTAGGGCCAAGGGGCAATAGTTGCCGAGCCGGTACCAAGAGATCCGAGGATGGCTCGCTCGGCAGCACTTATGCCTAGGTCAGGAGGGGGCCAGCAGATGTCCTGGAGGCCCGAGTTCTTTGTGTGGTTATGGCGTCAACTAATCGTGGTTGAGGATTGGCCCTATGCTGGGACCGATTTCACTGGAGACCCAGATCACCCACTTCCGGAGGGGGATGACTGGGACAAGGAGCTGGGTATGACTCTTTTTTGATTTTTATGTATTTATGATTTTTTTGGTGATACACGTCTATTATAACAACAGTTTTATGTGTATGCAGATGTTGGCCCAGAGAGGCCCGCGGGCATGTCTCCCATTGCGCGGAGGACCCCTCTCGCACATGACCCTCAAGCTGAGGGTGGCGAAGGGAGCGAGCTGATCCGGAACCTAGAGGGCATTTCCCAGGGAATCCTGGACTATGCACGGCTGGCAGACGTCCCATTAGCTTACCAGCGACACACTGTGGGGGTGCCTAGTCGCCTCCACCAACTGCTGAGGTGATTGGTGCGCGTGGTGGCGTGTTACCATGAGAACCATGCTGATTAGCTATTTAGGGCTTCCATATGCATATTTTTTGAGAGACATGTTGTCTCCGGCTATTATTAGACAAACATGTATATTTTTTGACTTTATGTGATGTACTGCAAACTATTCAACACATATATCTATATATCTATTTCTGGATGGATCTTTTACATGTGATGATGTTTTTATAAGTTGCGCAAATGTCGATCTAAAACCAAATTAGCTACTGCATCTGTTAATGTATTCATATGTCTGGGTATGTGTTGATATGTGATATAGTAAAAATTTCTTTCCAGTAAATGAATACGTAGATACAGACGTAAAATGGATGGGTTTATTATTGAATAATGACCGTTAAGTTGTAATACTACAAGCTGTGAGTCCAGATACACAAGTAATGCACGAATACCGAGGTTGACAACCTTGGTTAATAATTCTAAAATAGCACTATACTCCGCAACATTATTTGTGGTAGGCCCTAGACACACACCCTGCAAATTAACCAACTCACCAGTACGATCATAGATTACCCAGGCTGCCGAGGACAGATTCCTGGTACTACGGGAGGCACCATCCGCGAAACCGATAAAAGGAGTAATAGACATCTGCACAATCAGGAAGACCCAATCAGCAAAAAGACGCTTACAATGCACATCACACCACACATGCACACAAATGAATATACACACCTATGTACACACACCACACCAAAAATAACTCAAGCGTAGTATTTTTTAAGGTACAACCCATTCCTAGGCTCCGTCAACGGAACTCCTTCGTAATCAATAAGCTCATAAGCCCCATTTTTCAATACTCATTTTACTATATAGGGCCCATGCCACATGGGTTGGAACTTTCCTACTCCAAGTTTGTCGTGCGCTTGGTCGTATAGGAGGATGAGGTCCCCTTTGACAAAGGAACGTGGAGAAACTGATTGATCAAAGTGAGCTTTGACTCGCTTCTTCTGTGCTTCAATGACTAAAACAGCCAAGCGGCGAGTTTTATCCAGCCGTTCCAAATACAAGAGACGCTCTTCTTCAGGAGAAGTGTCGGGAAAAAGTTCCACAACCAACTTTAAGGAAGGATTTTCGCACTCAACCGGAAGAGTTGCTTCCAGACCATACACCAATTGGAATGGTGTGAATCCGGTCGCACTCTTTGCTGATGTCCAGTAGGCCCATAGAGCTGAGAACAATTGGAGATGCCAATTGGACTTATGAATACCAATTGTCCGTTGGAGCATTGTGACCAAAACTTTGTTCACAGCCTCAACCTGGCCATTTGCCTAGGGGTAATATGGCATTGAGCTATCATGTCGTAAGCCCAATCTTGATGTCAGCTCGACCATCATGTAATCTCGAAAATGAGTGCCATGATCGGTAACAATGGCCTGAGGGACCCCGAAACGTGCAATAATTTGGTTGAAAATAAACTGGGCAGTTGTCTTACCATCGGCGGCTAGTGTAGGCATCGCTTCGGCCCACTTAGTAAAGTAGTCGACAACGATGATTATATATGCATGCCCCCCGGCCGAATGAGGGTTACACGTCATGAAATCTATGCCCCATTTTGGAAATGGGCCGATGGTAATGACAGGGTGCAGAGGGAGAGGTGGCGCACACATCTTGCGCTGAAACACCTGGCACGCATGACATTTTCGGATTGCAACAATACAATATTTGAATATCGACGGCCATAAGTAGCCCACACGCAGAATTTTCTGGGTAGTGGCATATCCGGACATGTGACCACCACAGGCGGCACTGTGATAGTCATTCAAGACTCTTTCAGGCTCGTCTAGGGTCAAACACTAGCGGAGCATCGAATCTACTCCAACCTGGTATAAAGTATCTCCTACAATGCGGTAGGGTTGAGACTGATGCCGAATCCGACGTCGGGCATCTTTGGTCAACTCCAACTGAAACGTTGATGTTTGAAGATACACAATAATATCACCGTACCATGGATCACGAGTACTGATAAGGAAGAGGGTTTCGTCCGGGATATGTTCCTCGGAGTGAGATGGGGTGGACTCTATCGGGAGGGAGAAAATGAGATCTGCAAAAACCAGTGATTTGGTCGACTTAGCAATGGTAAACTCTAAGTCGAACTCCTGAAGAATAAAAATCCATTTGGAGTATTTTCCCCCCAGTAATTGTCAAGATAGAATGTATGTCATGGGGTTGCAATCCGAAACCACGGTTACTGTACGCAACAGGATGTAGTGGCGAAAATGCTGCACAGCTTGCACTACAGCTAATGCCAGCTTCTCGACATGAGCATAACATGTTTCTGTGTCGAGAAGATTCCGTGATAGATAATAAACAACGTGTTCATTGCCATCATCGTCATCCTACACCAGAACCATATCTATGGTGCTAAACGCAACGACCAAGTATAGAGTGAAATCACGGTGATAGTTTGGAGGACGAAGCAACAGAGCATTAATAAGTAACGTCTTAAGCTTCTCAAAGGATCATTGAGCAATCTCGTCCCAATGAAAGGGAACGTTTTGATTTAAAAGACGCGTGAATCCTTTGGCCACTTCCGCGTAGTTTGGGATGAAGAGTCATATGCAATTAGCTTTTCCCTGTAGACTTTGCAATTGGTGTAATGAGGAGGGTGATGGGAGATTGACAATAGCCTCGACCTTTAGGGGGTTGAGGCGAATCTCATCCTTGGAGACTATAAACCCCAAAAGACAGCCAGAATCCACACAAAAGATGCATTTATGAGGGTTAAGCCGGATATTATAGCGTCTACAGTGAAGGAAAATTTGGTGGAGGTGTTTAGGATGGTTCTCTCGCCGAGCTGAGTGAGATGGAAAATCGTCTAGATAAGGTTGAACGATATGGTGTATGTCATGGAATGCATAAGACATAGCATGCTGGAAAGTAGCTCCATCATTCTTTAAGCCGAACAGGAGCTTTTTATAAGAAAAGGTACCCCACAAACAGATGAATGCAGTCTTGTGTTGTTCGGCAGGTAAAATATTTATCTGATTGTACCCGGAAAAGCTGTCCATTAGGGAATAAATCTCACTCCCAGCACATTCATGAATGATTTGATCTATGAAGGGAGTACAGTAATTGTCCTTGGGACAAGCCCGATTAATATCACAGTAATCAACGCAGACTCTTATAGTACCCTGCTTCTTATCTACAGGGACAATATTTGAGACCCATTCTGTGAGGGGAATTGGGTAAATGAAGCCCGCGTTCAAAAGTTTTTCAACTTCTAATTTAATGGCAGCGGGTTTGCGAGGATGCACTGGGCATAGGCGTTGGCACACGGGTTTCACACCAGGTTAGGTAGGAATCTCGTGCACTACTATGCTGGGATCAATCCCAGGCATCTCCTCATAGGACCAAGCGAACACGTCTCTGAATTCATGGAAAAGATCGGTATAAACTCGTATCTCGTCAGGAGAAAAAGTTACTCCCACATGTATGTTCTCGACTATCCCCGATTTGATGGAGATGTCAATCGGAGTGGTTTGAGTAATGTTGCTCAGGTTTCCCTCCGAAAGGACCTCATGTGTCAATATGGGCATCTGGAGAGGTGGAGTGGGAACTTGAGATGCAAAATGCTCTAGACAATCTGACATTGCCCCTAGGCTGGGCATGAAGGAGGAACGATGATGTCCATTGCTCCAAGGTAGCTCCTCAAGAGACATTGTTTCAACAATGGCTTCGTCAGAAGGGAAAAAATATTTAAGAGGATCAGGTGAGTCGGCCTCGCCGAGCCAGGGGGATTGAGAATAGATATCTAAAGCCATTCTTGAGGGAGCATGTTGAGGAGGAGGAGGATCGGATACGGCGACAATTTCGCAATAGTTATCCTCTACTGGAGTTAAGGGCATTGCTTCTCAAAAATCAGTCACCTGTTCAGGCGAAGGGATGATCCATGGGTCGTCAGACCTAGAGATCATATTAACTTGAATGGTGTGCGGTGGTGGTGTGGGAAAGATACCCATGAGGATAGGGTCCTTGAAGAGACTGGGTCCTACACTATCAGGGGGATTGGGGATCTGATCCACATAAGGAACGTTGTTCTCATAGGTGGAGGTGAAGAAGGAAAACTGATCCACAGTAACGATTTTTCCCTCATGAGGGAGCTTGAGAAGCCGGAAGAGGGTGGACGGTATGCATAACATGACTAGAGTCCAACTGCGGCCGAGAAGCAGATTGTAGTTAAGCTTGGCGTCAACCACTTCTACTTCTACGTTGATTGTCTTCCCCTGTAACGTAATCGGAAAACTCTCGAGAACACCCAGGGGTTTTGATTCCCGACCATCGAATGCCTCTAAGGAGACGATGAAATAGCCAGAGAGCCAATGGCCTTCTAGCAGGCGGATGACATGACACAGGTAGAAGCACCTTCATCCACAATGGCTCTATGGATGTTAAGACCGTTGATTCCGACTTGAATAACAAGAGCGATTTGATGTGGAAGTTGGGGGGTAAAATTTTCTAAGTTGAAGGTGAGAAGATTAGAATCAGTGGGATAAATTCCACCGATTGCAGACAACAGAGCTTTCCATTGTGATGGGCAACTTTGAAGAAATTCCAATGCAGACATGGCAGAAGGTGCCTGTGCCAAATCCTTAACAATACTTTAGTGCTGAGCAGCATGGGAATTTGGGTTGTAGGAAGATCTTCGCAGAACACCTTTAGAGGGTGGCCTAACAACAGGTTCAACGCTAGGCTTCTCAATTTCCAAAGGACCGGAGACAGGTGGGGGAGGTGGGCTATCCACAACTTCCTTTCCAGCTTCCTGACACGATCCGGCATAATCCTTCGAACGCGTAGCAATTGAGACAGGTGAAGCACCATTCATCATAAAGACCTGGGACCCAAATGGTGCAGATGGTGAAGGCTGTTCAACCATCTGGGTCTGCTGACATGGTAACGATTCTTTAAGAACTGCCGGAGTCCCTTTGGAACCTTTCAGGAGTTGAGTAAGTTCAGATCGTCGTGGAAAATATTTGGTATAATGGTCTCCTTCACAAATAAGGCAGGGATACTTTGGTTTACATTGGGAACCGTCATCAGTACGATGTTTAGAAGACTCTGGTTTTGGGGCGTCAGGTTTAGATTTTCCTTTGCCCTTCTTCTTTCCTTTGGAGGCCTTTTCCGTAGGATTATCCTGAACGGCATTGACCTATGCAGTCTTGCCAGAATCTAGAGGGGTGGGAAGAGCAGAATTATGGGAAGAATTTGACTTCTGCTTCCCGTTTGAGGATTTTCGAGAATTTTGAGACATGGAACCAATAACACCATCCACCACTGGGGTAGGTGGAGCTTTAGAGGTTCCCGGGCGTGGAGCATCAGTCAAAATATCATAAAGCGTGCCGGACTAAGAGTATACCAGATCAAGATACTGGGCATGCGCTATGGCTTGTTATTCAGTCACACACGCCCCCATAGCAATATCTTGGGCGATTTTGCTAACGAAGGAAGTGGTGAACCAATGAGTTAGTAGTTGATCAGGTATATCAAACTTGATCAGTCTACGACGACGTCGCCACTCATGAATGTGATCAGATATGTGGGTGGCTTTATCCTGCTTCAAAGAAGTCAAGAGATGTGTCTCGACCTCGTAACGAACCGGTAACTGGAAGTGAGTCAGAAAAGCCATGGCCAACATATTGAAATCCTGAAAGATGCCACGAGGTAATTCAATATACCACTTAGCGGCAGCACTAGTAAGAGTGCACTAGAAGAGACGTAGACGAATTGAATCATCCACCCAAGAGTTGGATGAACACCACAGATGGTAAGTCATTACATGAGCTTGGGGGTCCTCTCCAGCTTTACCCTCAAACTTAGGGTAGTCATTGGGTACCTTGGTCGGAACCGGAGGCCAATAAGGGTTGTGAAGAATCGGATCATTGGTTAATTTAGAAATGTCTAGTAGTTCCAAGGTAGCCAAGAACGGCAATTGCGGATTGAACGACATGCCAGGCCCTTGATAAGGACTTGTACCTGTACTCCACGCTGGTTGAGCATATCCTTGCCCCCATAAGTTCTGTCCCGCAAGATTCTGACCATAGGGGGTATAGGGCGTATAACCAGTATGATTCAGTTGCTAGTAAGCAATGTACGAGGTTTGATAACCAGAGTATGGACCTTGATTATATGTCAGCCCCGTTTGAGCAGCATGCAGATTCAGTTGCTGAGTATAGGTGTAGATGGGTTGTTGAGGATAATAGTTAGAACCTTGGGGCTGATTATAATTCGGTCAAGATTGACCTTGAGGATAGTAACCACCTTGAGGTTGAGCGGGCTGCTGATAGGTGGGACCCTGCTGAGCCTAATAATTAGGGAACACCAGTTGATTCGGTTGTGGCATTGAATTAATCGACTATTGGATAAGGTTGACAGGATGTGCAGGCTAGCCTAGTTGGACAGGTTGACCTGGCTGAATGGGCTACCCTGGTTGAATAGGTTGACCCGGGTGAACAGGTTGTGCCGGTTGTGCAGGTTGACCTGGCTGATGTGGGACACTAGGTTCTGCTGGATGGGCTGGTTGGCCTGGTGGTGGAATGGAGCCAGGTTGTGGCTGGTAACCGGTTTGACCTTCAACAAGATCGTAAGATGATCCTGGTTGATGTGCAACATTTGAACCAATAGGATACTGAGGTTGCATGGGTAGGGAAGGTTGGACTTGCCCCCCAGGACCATATACCAGTCCTACTTGGTACCCCGGTTGACCTGTGAGTCCTTGAGGTTGCCTAGGTTGGACTCCAGGGAGAGGCTACATAGGTTGATTCGAAGGGTTGTAATACTATCCTTGTGGACCGTATAATGGCCCCTGCTAGCCCGAAGGGTAGCCTTGTAAGGGCTGTCCTTGCGGGTCATAAGGATAGCCAGGCTGGCCCGAAGGTTGGCCTTGAAAAGTTTGTCCTTGCAGGTTATAAGACTGTCCAACCTGGTTAGACGGAGAACCTTGAGCATGAAGGTGAGCCTCTGGAGTGGGTAAATGTAAAGGATTCCCGTACTCATCGTACTGATATGGAAAAATGTAAACGGGTGTACCATCCTGTGCATAATGCGAAAAATATGAGTAGTTGGGATCTTGAGAGGATTGTCCAACCTCATGGTTCTATTGTTGTAAGAAAAATCGATACTCCTAAGGAGATATGTTCTCCGGCATAATAGATGCTATATAGATGTCTTCGGGAAGCGACGCAACCCTTACGAACTGAGTGGTAACAGCAGGTGTAGATGCAGCCACACAAACAATGGGCCTGACGGGTACAGAAGTGACCTGAGGGGATGACGTGATGGGTGTCCTAGGAGACATCCCCAATGACGGAATAACTGGCCTCGTAGAAGGAGTTGATATCCCCATAGAGGCAACGGCGGTCATAATCTAACTTAAAGATCTATACCCTGCTGGTAGTGAAGGACAGGGCGAAGACATAACAGATAATTCGGGGTTGTCTTCTGGGAACAAATGGTAATATTCACCAAACGTGGGGATTTCCTCACTAGGAGAATGGCTGGATGCACCCATATCTGAACCTGCCACTAGATCTCGTAATAGACGGCGAGGACTAGGAGGAATAACAACAGCTAGAAAAGGTGAACCCGATGTAAGAGGAGGGGAATGTTCCCATACTCCAAATCCAGACCAAGGGTTGGATAAGGGCCAATTGAACTCAACTGGTCCTCCAAAGGGAAGCTCAGACAGAACCGGTCCCCCATCGGGAAACTTGGAAATGATGGATTGCTGATGTTCAACAGATGATTGAGAAACCTCTGATGAATCGTCTGTATATGGACTACCAGTAGATGAAACTGAGGGTTTCGCCACTGTGACAATAATGACAAAAGGAAAAAATCAAACACAACACATGGGCTAAAACGAATCAAGGCACACAATCAAACTACCAACAAGCAAGATCTAAAAGGGCGTGTGATCGCGGGTGATTTATTTTACGACATTGAAACTTAGAAACTTCACCGTTTCATGTTTTAAGAGTCGAGAAACGGATGAAAGATGACTCTATCTCTTTCAGTTTTGAAGCAAGCGTGAAAGGACAAGCACTTGGTGATCTTTTCAAATTTAAATTGTCAGAAAAGACCAAAATGACTTCTCTGGTAATCTAGGCAAAGGGTGTACCAAATAACCGTGAACTGCAATATACACCTTGGTTTCAAAATGAAATAGAAATCAACCAAGGACTTAATGTACGTACAGGTAATCTCCCCGAATGCTGTGTCTGGTGTATCACGGATATAGGGTGATAGACTCGGCTTCCTATGGATAAAGGATGGCAACCTAGTGGGGTATCCCTTTATATACGAAATGGTACGGGGAGCACAAGTCCGTACTAGTGCTGTCTAAAGCCAAGAGGCGAACGACATCTACTAGGTTTAAAGATGCCGGAACACGTCTCTAGCCTAGACCTCTAAATATTTCACTAATGTTCCAATGCTGCCTTAGTGTAAATTGAATAAATTTTAATGTTTATCTTCAATTATGTTTCAGTTTTCAGGCCCTAGCGGGCGTTATGTCTCAAAATCTCCTAAATGCACACTACATGCCATAGTATATCATTTCATTTGACGAAAGCTAATTATGAGAGAGTTAAGAGCTTTTCACAAAATAAAAGAATGATCAGACAACAACCAGTAATGTCTCTAATGCAGCTAATGGAAACTAAAATCTTTTCTTTCAAAGTTACTAATCACTAATAACACAGAAAAGATTTAATTCACACTAACTAATCAAAAGCAAAAGATATTTTTTTTTGTATTTCCAATGTTTAAGAGCAAAGTGCACTAAACAAAATGAAAACTAATGAAAAGAGAAATTTGAGAAGCGATAGAAAAGGAGTAAAAACAAGCAAATTTCACTCATGGCAAACACACAATCAGACCTCAAATTGACAAAACAATCCCTCAGAACCAGAGAATCCTAAAGACTCAAATAAACCATGTAATCTAGGCTCAAAGCGAGACAAAGAGGAATTCGAATGAAGAAGAAACCAATCACTCAAATATCACAATAAAACAATAGACAACCACCAAACGAATGCAGAGAAGCAATCACAAGGTTGACTGAACAGATAGAAACCAAAAACTCCCACGGGAGGCTCGGCACACTATAGCACCTAGATGCCCTAGGGCTAGAATGTAAAATCGATAGAAACAGGCAAACAACCAAAGGATGAAGGTCACAGTTAGTCAAACAAGGCTCTAGAACACTCAAGAAGTCGTAAAAATAAGACCAAACACACAGATCAAGCTCAAAAAGCTCAAAACAGAGTAAACCCTAGCACCTTACAGGATTGGCGCGACTGTCAGGTGGAATCTAGTGCCAGAACAGGATTGGCGTGGGTAATACACTGGCAACATGCGCCAATGGGCGCGACTGTCAGGATAATAAGTGCGCCAGTCGAGTTTACAAAGGAAAAATAAAAAAGAGCAATCCAAGAAACAAACTAGTGATGGTAAAGCTAAACAAAAGCCAAACACACAGAAAGAGCTAGCCAAAAGAGCTGATCAAGCGAGCAAAGTCAAGAATCGACCGAAAATACAATATAATACTCCAAATCAACGATCCCCAGCGGAGTCGCCAATTTTTTGTAGAGGTAAATACCCTCTGCGGACAGAGGCGATCCCTAATAGCCCAGATCGGGTCTAGCAACAATCGTATCATGCTAAGGTGCAAGTTCCTAATTGCAATAAACTAAATGGCGAAGAAGGCTTACCTTAGGTCCAACGCTATTGTTTGTAGAGAAGATAATGCTCCCGCTTCCTTGCTCCAGCAGATCACAATCCTCACGCTTGTCGCGATCGAACACCTGCACACGCAAGAAACATGAAAAGCACAAGTGTAAAACCCAATATATGCAATTATGTATCAGTCAGAGAAGACACAACTCATGATCATAATGAACAATACAAGTGGAACCATAGCCAAAGTCACTTATCATTAATCAATACAAAGGAAAATACAACCTGGCTCTGACGCTGAATCTTCCTTCGACAAGTCGTCAGCGGAATACGTCTTGGTAAAGCTTGTCGGGAATGGGACAAGCCTCTCCCTTTGATCGTCAATCTCCTTGCTACTGATTTGGCTCTATGAGGACTATCAAGGCTCTTGCAGCATTCTTTAGGATATTAAGGGTCTTGGATATTAGCTTGAAAAGGAAAATGGCAAGCTTATATAGATGGTGGAAGGGGAGTTGGGATCCCTACAATCATGGGATTGGCCCTATCCTCAAGGAAGCTTCCATGAGAGGTGGAAAACTACTTCCTCTACATGGAGATCCAAAGCCAAACCTCCCAACTCAATTTAGAGACCAGTTCAGGAGTTGGTTGGAGTCAATATTCTGCCATTTATTTTTTAAAAACACTCCTTATTAAGCCTGGCGCGGGTGCAACACTGGGACAGAGCGCCAGTTGGCGCGCCCTCTTTGGTGGATTTCCCCCATTGGCGCGAGGGCTGAACTGTCTGGCCGCGCCAATGCAAAAAAGGCTATTTTTAGGGGTTTTCACAAGGAATTGTCTTCAGGGGAATGAATGTCCATGTCCAGGGAGATGCCATGAAAGTGTTTTCAGGTCATGTCACTGCTCACAGGTCACGCAATGAGCCCTCCAATGTGCGGGACAGGGAATTGTAGGGACGGTGACAAATTTCTGTGTAACAATGGTGAAGTCAGCCAACCCAAATTTTACATGCAGAATGAATGAAAATGTGATGGTTGTGGTTGGGCCAAGAAATTTTTTATCATAAAATGTATATTTGATTGGAAAAACCACTTGCGCTTCTCCTATTTTCATTTTTGTTAGTGCAAATTTTTATTCTAATTTTGTCGGAAAAATTAAACTATTGGCTTGGCTACAAGAATATTTGGTAATTTTGGTAAAATTTTATTTGTTGCACTTCTCCTATTTTCACTTTTGTTACTGCAAATTTGTATTCTAATTTTGTGAGAAATATTAAACCATTGGCTTGGCTACAAGAAAATTTGGTAATTTTGGTAAAATTATATTTGCTACACCTCTCCTATTTTCATTTTCCGAATTTTTTATTCTAATTTTGAAGGATTAAACCATTGGCTTGGCTACAAGAATATTTGGTAATTTTGGTAAAATTATATTTGTTGCACTTTTCCTATTTTCCTTTTTGTTACTGCAAATTTTTATTCTAATTTTGAAGGATTAAACCATTGGCTTGGCTACAAGAATATTCGGTAATTTTGGTAAAATTATATTTGTTGTACTTTTCCTATTTTCCTTTTTGTTAATGCAAATTTTTATTCTAATTTTGTGAGAAAGATTAAACCATTAGCTTGGCTACAAGAATATTTGGTAATTTTGGTGAAATTATATTTGCTGAACATTTATGTTCAACAGTCATTTTACAAGAAAAAATTTGTTGTATTGGAAAATCTGCGATTAGTTAGATCAACAAACTTTGAGATAGTTATCGTATTTTATGTGGTGTCAAACTCTTGTCATTTTTACTCGAATGGTTTTGAAAGCCTCATGCAGTAACCTCTACTCGAATGGTTTTGAAAGGCTCATGCAACAACCCCTGTGAAAGGTCGGATTTTAAGTCTCAATCAATGAAAATAATTAATTTATTAATACATAGTTGTTAATGATTTAATTCATTGGCAAACAAAAATTAATGAAAATGATTAATCTATTAATACATAGTTGTTAATGATTTAATCAATTAGCAAAGAAAAATAATTAAAAGGTAACTATATACCGAAGAAACAAATATATAATTTATCTTGAAAACGTTTAAATAGAGTAAAATTACACAGAAATAAATTTATTATTTTGTAATTTAGAAATAAATATTTGTTTTTTATTTAAACAAATATCTATTTGTAATTTAGAAATAAATTTTTTTTTGGACTTAAACAGATATCTAAGGTAATCAATATTAATCTTTTTTTGTTCAACTCCTAACTCTTAATAATAGAGAATTACCTAAGTCTTTTAAAGGCTTTTAAGTGCATGTAATATCATGGATTCAATGTCAATGTCTTAATCACCATTCTCAACCTAAAAAATTTGACTCTTGTCTGAAAATCCCACTTTAAATTTAAGTTTGAAGATCCAATCTTTAAAACTCATATGCTTCTCCTCCATCACCTATGTTTAAGCAACTGACCATTTACATGTAGCTTACAAATTTCCATCTTGAAACTAAACTTTTCATTTTTTGATGTTGCTACCATGGCACATATTTTGTCATTTTCTCATTCCCACACACCTTCTCATGCCCTTAGATTGGAAACAATATCTTGATTTGGTTTCATATATGTTGGTTTTGGACTTTTCCTCTACATCTCATGTCATCTCTGTATAGGCCATCCATGCACTACTCTTGGTCGGTTAGCAACTTGACCAAACACTATAGTTATTTCTTCACTAACTAGCAAATTCACCTTTTCCGCTCTGTATTTGGCTCATTCCAATTGTTAATAATTAAATTGACCAACCAAAAATAAATCTATTATATCATAAAAGCAACTAGCCATATTTTCCAACACCTTGACCCAACCATTTAAACCTTATCCCAACTCTACCACTTTACAATAGAGAATAAATCTATTATATCTTAAAAGCAACTAGCCATGTTTTCCAACACCTTGACCCAACCATTTAAACATTACCCCAACTCTACCACTTTACAATAGAGAATGGTCAAGTCTCTTAAAAGCTTTAAATACTTGTAATATTGTGAGTTCAATATCAATATCACAACCACCAATACCAACTTAATAAATTTAACTCAATTATCAAATCAAATTTACTTAACAATAACATGCTAATAACTTAAAACAAAAATACATATTGTTTACAAAGCAATTCGAATAAATTAATAAAATTTAGAGTTTAATTAAATTTTAAGTAAAAATTATTTTAAAAATTGATGTAAATCGATTATAAAATATGTATTTTAAAATCCAGAATTTTCATCATAAAATAATATGTAAATTAGTTATAAAAATAACCAAATTTTAATGTAAATAATATTAATTAGTTATAAAAGTATATATTTTTATAACCTAGTATTAATTATTATCTTAAAATAGTATTAACAAGGTAAATTTCTTATAAATATGTAATCTATGACAAAGCATTAATTTAATGTATTTTGAGAATTTCAAAGACACTCAAGATAAATGCCATATATCTTATTTTATCTATAAAATAAAATACTTTGATAGTATTTATAAATTGATTATATTTTATAATTTAGTTATTAAATAAGGTTAAACTTTTGCCATCATGTTTCCTTAGCACAATCGGTTGATGATGGACGTCCTTAGGAAGACGACCCAGGATTGAACCTCACAGAGGTCACTTGACAGAAAAAATTAAAATTTAAAATTTTTCCATATTTATTATTAAATTATTTAATATATAAATATATTTATTTTAATTATATATGTATATTTATATTATGAAAAATGCAAAAGAGTAGGAGAAGAGAATTGTTATTATCGCCAATTATGTATATTTATATTATGGAAAATGCAAAAGAGTAGGAGAAGAGCATTGTTATTATTGCCAATAAGTCAATGATTGTTTCGTTATTATTATTATTATTATTATTATTGTCAAGCCTGGAAGATCACTTGAGAAAAAAATTAAAATTTAAACTTTTTCCATATTTATTATTAAATTATTTAATATATAAATATATTTATTTTAATTATATATGTATATTTATATTATGGAAAATTAAAATTGCCAATAAGTCAATGACTATTTTGTTTTTATTATTATTATTACTACGAGGCTTTTCATGACATAAGTTTTTTTTAACAATGTCATAACCTAGGTTACTAATAAATTCACAATTCTTCATTTGGAAAATTCATTTTAAGAGAAATGAAAAGGAGGTTGGTTAGTGAAACCTAAAAAAAAAAACATTTTCTAAGCAATATTGCTTAGAATTAGTAATTATATGATTATAATTAGTAATTATATCCAGTGTATGTTGGATCACGGTGTTGAAAACAATTTTTTTGGGCTGCACCCTATGATAAAGCCCTCATGTACTTTGATAGGGTAGATAAACAGTAGGTGGAAACTAGAAGGACTTATGGAACTCAAACTAAGCTCTAAAGCTTTCTTCATGACCATATTCACCAAAAAAATAGAGAAAGAAAGAGTGTTTAAAAATGGTTTCTACTTCTATAACTCTATTGGCCCATTTCTTCATTAATATATGAAATATTTAGCCCAAAAGAGGAGGACTTCACCCAAGTCCAAATCTGTCTTCATGTGTACTCATTTCCTCGAGAATTCTAAGATAAAGAGATAAGAGTTGGTATAAGCAACACACTAAGTACCTCTGTGAAAAATCTAAGGTCACCTAAGGCGGTTCATGTGATGAAGATCAATGTGTTCATAAATGTCGTTAAGATTTACTAGACTCTATTCACATTAGTCACCAAGATAATGAATGGATCAAAACTTTAGATTATGAGCACACTACCTTCATATGCTAGAAGTGTCATGAACATAGGCACCTCTTCAAGGAATGGCCTTTGAATGCAACCAACATAAAGGACAAACATGTATAAAGTAAAGGATGAAGAGGGGTTTAGAAACCTCAAAATAAGTGAAAAAATAACAACGACACAATTTAGAACCCTACTTCACTTCTTGCTCAAAGAAAAAATAGCATTGCACCCCTCCAAGTACGTCCAAAAAACAACACAACCCAACAAGAGAAATTTATTTCGTAGACCCAAGTTAATCCCAAAAGGAGAAAGGAGATGGAACCCAATAAAACCCAACCATAATTGTCTTAATAAGGCCAAGAACAAGCAAAGAAAATAGTGAAATAAGTCATGGAGCTAGAAACGTTAACTTATAGAGACCCTACTATCATTCTGCAAATAGATGATAAATGGAAGAGGAAGAAGATCCCACAAAAGACACATTATAATGAGAAGACTTAGAAGAAACACAAGAGGACATGTTGATGAGAGAGACTCTACTTATTTTCTCTTATAGAAAAATATGCATAAGGGTTCCCAAAGAACATACCACTATAATAACTTATTCAACTTCATAAGGGATTTAAGTCAAAGTTGGAAACCCTATCATAAATCAAGCAAAAATAATAGGCATTGGCATTAAAATGAATGCATATAAATCCCCAACAAGAGAAAATAAGTTTATTTTTTAAATAAAGCAATGTAGAAAATCTAAGAATGAGATTCAATCTGATCTTGTAATGTACTAAAACAACATACTGAATCCTTCTAAGATTTGTGAAAACAAAATTCGATCGCACAATCACATAAAAAATAAGAGAAAGAGATAATCAATTGCACAACACAAGATGGATCCGGGGAAAGAAAATGCTCAAAGCCTCGTTTTTTTTATATTACATATAGCCAAGATCATGAAAAAATACAATGTTATTCCTCACACAGAGAAACCTCTACACTCTGCTAACTATCTCACTCTGATCCTACTTGAATTTTGCATGGATCTGACATACAATCTAAGTAAGTTTGGTCCTCTATTGAACATTTTTCTTGCCTAGGCCTGGTCTTCCTTTCTTATGCATTCCTGGGCTAACTGAGCCCCTATTAATTAGAAAAATCTCAACTAATGATTGTACAGTTCTTTCAAGCCTTCTCGATGACCTCATGCATGACCTGTACATTTTTATAATTATATAACTGATAGTTATCTTCCCTTTAACCTCTGTCTCAATTACGCCTTCCTTAGAAATGACATGCAACAACTATTTATATCGAATTATTAGTTAATTGATTGATCACTACTTGTGAATTAAATCATATTTAATTCATTGGACCTTTCACTAGCTCATCCCTGAGTTAGAACTAGTTAAATTGATTTTAACTCAGTTTCTTGAGTAAACTAATTACAACTCACAAATAACTGTAACTGGACCCCGTAAAATCACGGGATAACTCTACATGCCTCCTCTCTGACCTCTAACTCGAATTTCGTAAGCTAACTAAGTCTTCATGACTCAGTTAACTAATACAAGTTGTCATGAGATGAAATTACAATTTTTCTTCCAATTTAATTAAGGGAAAATTAAATCTAAAGCTCCCTATGGTACCATTTATGGGTGCCATTTTCTGGATGTCATTTTCACTGTTTCTTTTTGCCAATTTCAACACTCTCTCTCAACAAGAAAGGAAATCAATCTATCTTGATATGGTACCATTGGAATTTTCTGCATGCAACACTTCTCTAGTGTTGTTTTCTCCTGCAACTCCTAAAATTGAAAATCCTCCAAAAACTGAATCAATATGATGCATATGTCATCAGAGTTTCTAGCTGCTACCAATTACTGCACTGTCTACTAAAAAATTTGCATTGCTACTGACTCTGCAATGCCACCAAATCTGATCTGCACTCTAGTATCTAAAAACACTTGGCCTTGGACAAGTCTCTCATTCCCTCTTCTCCTTGGGACCTATTTCCATTTTCTTTCCTGCATTCTACGATCAATGCAAAATCTTCTTCTTTTTCTATGTTGGAGGTCCCATTTCTAGTGCTCCACTTATCTCTACTTGTACCAAGTAAGACCATAAGCGCTCCCAGTCTAGTAGCTTCTCCCTCCCATTCACAGAGTCCTAGTAACTATGCCAGCTCTTGGGAAGGCCCAGAAGAGCTAGGCTCACCAAATCATCTCGAGGTACTGTGACACCAACACTTTGAAGCTCATCTCGACATTGAGTGAACTTAGTCAAGTATTTTGGTATCATCTCACCCTCCTCCATATTGATATTTCTGAGCTTGTATTTGAGCACCAACTTCCTACGATCACTATTTTTCTGAAACAGATATGTCAAGGCCTTCCACATAGCATATGGAGTCACCTTCCCATGGATACTTGAGACAATATGATCTCGAACTCCAATTAACAAGATCATTCTCGTTGTTTCTACCTTTTTCTTCCATGCATTAATAATTTGATCATTTGTTGTTGTGGGATTGGGAATATCACTATCTATGAATTCCTTCAGTTTATTTTCCTTAAGGACTGCCTCCATCTTGTCCTTCCATGCTATGTAATTCAAATTTACCTGGAGTATTATTGCATGGAGTACTGAGCTGGGTGATTTCCTTGGGGAAGATGAGGTATGAATCTTTGGGTGAGCCTTGGGAATATGGTAGATACCAATGAGGCTTTATGATTAGTTCTCAAAGTTGGGAAAAATGACTTGAACTTCCTTGGGATTTCTCTAATGATGTGTAGAATTTTGATCCCTGATGGTATAGTAGTTCTACAGAGGGTGTAGTCCAAACGTGAAGTAATAAATAACTAAATAAATTAAAATAAAAAAATAAATGATTCAACTTAACTTTGGGATGAAGTTCCTTAAAGAGGGGGAATATGTAATGCCCCACAATAATAATAATAATAATAAATGAAATAATCATTGACTTATTGGCGATAATAACAATGCTCTTCTCCTACACTTTTTCATTTTCCATAATATAAATATACATATATAATTAAAATAAATATATTTGTATATTAAATAATTTAATAATAAATATGGCTAAAGTTTAAATTTTTATTTTTTCAAGTGACCTGTGTTTATCCAGGCTTGACTCGTGGCTTAAGAAACCACGACACGAACCCTAAGCTGACTGGATTTTAACGTGTCTCCTTCTCCTGGGACGGTAGCAACAACTTGCCTGAGGTTCAATATTGAGTTGTCTTCCTAAAGAATTCCATCATCAACTGATTGTGCTAATGAAACATGATGGCAAAAGTTTAACCTTATTTAATAACTCAATTATAAAATATAATCAATTTATAAGTATTATCAAAGTATTTTATTTTATAGATAAAATAAGATATATGGAATTTATCTTGAGTGTGTTTGGAATTCTCAAAGTACATTAAATTAATGCTTTGTCATAGATTACATATTTATAAGCAATTTACCTTTTTAATACTATTTTAGGATAATAATTAATACTAGGTTATAAAAATATATATTTTTATAACTAACTAATATTATTTACATTAAAATTTGGTTATTTTTATAACTAATTTACATATTATTTTATGATGAAAACTCTGGATTTTAAAATACATATTTTATAATCGATTTACATCAATTTTTTAAATAATTTTTACTGAAAATTTAATTAAACTCTAAATTTTATTAATTTATTCGAATTGCTTTGTAAATAATATGTATTTTTGTTTTAAGTTATTAGCATGTTATTGTTAAGTAATTTTGATTTGATAATTGAGTTAAATTTATTAAGTTGGTGTTGGTGGTTGTGATATTGATACTGAACTCATAATATTACAGGTATTTAAAGTTTTTAAGAGACTTGACCATTCTCTATTGTAAAGTGGTAGAGTTGGGATAAGGTTTAAATGGTTGGGTCAAGGTGTTGGAAAATATGGCTAGTTTCTTTTAAGATATAATAGATTTATTGTTGGTCGGTCAATTTAATTATTAACAATTGGAATGAGCCAAATGAAGAGAGGAAAAGGTGAATTTGCTATTTGGTGAAGAAAGAACTAGTGTTTGGTTAGGTTGCTAATCGGCCAAGAGTAGTGCATGGATGGCCTATATAGAGATGACATGAGATGTAGAGGCAAAGTCAAAAGCCAACATATATTAAACCAAATCAAGATATTGTTTCCAATCTAAGGGCATGAGAAAGTGTGTGGAAATGAGAAAATGGAAAAATATGTGCCATGGTGGCAACATCAAAAAATGAAAAGTTTAGTTTCAAGATGGAAATTTGTAAGCTACATGTAAATGGTGAGTTGGTTAAACCTAGGTGATGGAGGAGAGAATATGAGTTTTAAAGATTGGATCTTCAAACTTAAATTTAAAGTGGGATTGTCAGACAAGAGTCAAAGTTATTAGGTTGAGAATGGTGATTAAGGCATTGACATTGAATCAATGATATTACATGCACTTAAAAGCCTTTAAAAGACTTAGGTAATTCTCTATTATAAAGTGCTAGGAGTTGAACAGAAAAATATTAATATTGATTACTTTAGATATCTGTTTAAGTCAAAAAAATTATTTATTTCTAAATTACAAAATAATAAATTTACTTATGTGTAATTATGTTCCATTTAAACGTTTTCAAGATAAATCATATATTTGTTTCTTCCCTATATAGTTACCTTTTAATTATTTTTCTTTGCCAATTGATTAAATCATTAACAACTATATATTAATAGATTAATCATTTTCATTATTTTTTGTTTGCCAAAATCATTAACAACTATCTATTAATAGATTAATTATTTTCATTAATTGATACTTAAAATCCGAATTTTCACGGAGGTTGCTGCATGAGCCTTTCAAAACCATTCGAGTAAAAATGACAAGAGTTTGACACAACATAAAATACGATAACTGTCTCAAAGTTTGCCGATCTAACTAATTGCAAATTTCCCAATACATCAAATTTTTTCTTGTAGAATGACTACTGAACATAAATGTTCAATAAATATAATTTTACCAAAATTACTAAATATTATTTTACCAAAATTACCAAATATTTTTGTAGCCAAGCCAATGGTTTAATCTTTCTGACAAAATTAGAATAAAAATTTGTAGTAACAAAAATGAAAATAGGAAAAGTGCAACAAATATAATTTTACCAAAATTACCAAATATTCTTCTAGCCAAGCCAATGGTTTAATCTTTCTGACAAAATTAGAATACAAATTTGTAGTAAAAAAATGAAAATAAGAGAAGTGCAACAAATATAATTTTACCAAAATTGCCAAATATTCTTGTAGCGAAGCCAATGGTTTAATCTTTTTGACAAAATTGGAATAAAAATTTGCAGTAACAAAAATGAAAATATGATAAGCGCAGATGGTTTTTCCAATCAAATATACATTTTGTGATAAACTTTTTCTCGAGGCCCAAACACAACCATTACATTTTAATTCATTATGCATGTAAAATTTGGGTTGGCTGACTTCACCATATACACATCACGACTAGCAGAGGTATACTATAGAGACAGAGGTAGAGGCCGATTTCTTATGAAGTCGAAATAGCTTCCTTAAAAATCCCAACTTCTTGGGTAGTGCATTTGCTGATGTGTGAGGTAGAGGAACAGAATTATAGGTCTCGCATATTTGGTGGCTTTGTGGCAGAGAACGACCAATGATACTATTCCCTGCAAGATCCAGGGTTGCTTCTTCTTCTAGAGAACTACTAGTGATAATATTCCAAAGATCCTTTGGGGGAGGTGTAGATAGTGCATTGTAAATATTTTCTGGTGGAGAGAATGAAATGTTACAGAGGTATCTCATTTCCCCAATGCCCTTCATGTCGCCCGCATCACTAGACTTTCGCCCTCTCATCGCCATTTCTCTCTGCACAGTCGCGCCCAGCCTCCCGCTACTACCTCCAATATGCCGCCACTTTGCCTCCTCAACTTGATCTGCAGTGTCACATGACACACTCTTAATGGTTGAGCAAGAATCTTCTCAGTGTGAACCCTGTTGTTGTGAAGGCGCATGTATCTCCCCCATTGTTCATGAACTCCACGAAACCACTCCTGCTATTGCTCTTGAATGGGGGTAAACCATGCCTATATTCAAATTTCAAATTTGGATAATAGCCCACCACTGATTCAAATTTGAAATTGAATTGGATGGATCCATGTCGATACATTGATGACATATATGGGAGTGAGAAAACAGAGGTTGGAAAACGTGGGAGCCGGGTGACGGAGCGAAGGCCGTGATGGACACGACGGAAGGAAGTTTTCTGCCGTTGTTGTCGCCGTTCGCTGGGAGGTCTTGCTGTCGACGTTAACCATTGGAACTGCGTGGGGTCCACCTGAAGCCAGAAAAGCACGAACAGTCACCAGAGAGGCAGTACCAAAGCTGTCAAATCAACCTCCGATTCGTCGAAAAAAAGACTCATCCATATTTTTCTGCTAAATGTTGTTTTTTTATGGAGTTGGTTGGGAAAGCATTGTTCAACCCAAAAAATCTCCTCGCTCCATTTTCATCCTTCCATTCTATTAGAAATTAGCACGTCGAAACTTGTGGAAACCAGATCAGCCTGAATAACTCATCCATCAAACTAGGCATGCCTGGCCCAACATATTTTCTAATTACCTCTCTCCATTCCATTCCTTAAGAATTCCCCTCAGCTCGATCGAACCACATTTCGCATGTGTTACCCTCAGTGCCTTACCTGAACAGTCTACCCGAATCTCCCTTGATCCTCTCCTCCTTTGCTTACAACCTCGATTCCGTGGAACCCAAGAGCTCCCTGCCGACTGTTCCATCCAATCTATCAGCCCAGATGACACCGAACCCTGGAGCACTGCATCAAAACTATGTGGCTCGCAAACCTCCTTCCACCATGAGCCCATCTTCCTCCCTGAATTGCGATTCTTTTACCCTGAACCACAATTTCAATTTCCATCTTACCCAACCGTCATTTGATAGGTGTGATAATAAATTTTTAGATCCTACAACATTGGGTTGCACTGTTCCTTTACTGAATCCAAATCTGATTAAGATGGATTTACCTCAGACTGGAATTGAGGTGGGTGTTTTCCTGTTTCTTTCACATTTTTTACTTGGGATAATTATCTAGGAGTTTGGGATTGAATTATTATTTTTGCAAGCCTTAGTTAAAATTCATCATGTAGGATTATGCCAAGAATATTCAAACTCAAGAAAACAAGTTACTCCTATGAGAAGAATGGTCTAAAGCCATACAAGTCTATTTCGAATACACTGACCACTATGAGTCCCACGAGGAGCTCAAGAAATCACTGTGTATTGCCTTGTCCAACAGGGTATAGGCTCAAATCCAGTTGCGATATTGCGAGAATGTAATTCGAGACGTGAACACGTCACTGGAGGCAAATCCAGCCCACCCGAATAGCCTCTATTGCAAGGGAAGAATTCTGCTGGAGCTTGAACAGTATTCACAGGCTTTCAAATGCTTCCAATCGACACTTGAACACTAGCCTAACACCATAGAATTCATGGATTCCTTGGAAAGGAGTCGTAGGTTCGAATCGCAGTTGCAAAATGAGACATGCGATTTATCATAAATGATATCAAATGGGTTCGCCAGGCAACCCCCTGAATGTGTGGAGTATGTGGGTCCCATGGAAATTCAATCCTACAACGTGGGTCGTAGAGAATGAGGGTTGTTTGTTACTAGATATGTTGAAGCTGGTATGCTCTTGGAAGTTTACAAGCCTGTTGCCATAGCTAAGGGTATTCTTCCAGAGAAATTTGCATAAAATACAAAAATTGTTATATGGAAGGACCTTGTGACTGAGTTTGAGAGGGTTGCTAGGTAATCTAGTATGGTTTTAAGGAAAATGTATACTTTGGCAGAGTGTGATGATGGGAATAAGAAAAAATATCTTGGGGTTCCGGATGTGGAGATGTTTAAAGCCAATGCAGTGTTAGGATTTGAGTTTGAGTGCACATGTGAGCCTGTGGATCTGAAGACAATTTTGGGGATTGCGAACATCAACACACTTACTGAGAAGGGTTGTGGGGTTAAGAAGCTGAGGAATGGATTGTATTATTCTAATGAGATCGACTGCATTGGGTTGTGGGTATTGCCTGCTTTTGCGAATCATTCTTGTAGTCCTAATGAAGAGTGGTTACATGTTGGGAATAATTTTTTTATCCATGCTACGAGGGACATCAAGACATGGGAAGAGGTAGCCTTCAATTATTTTGATGTGCTACTTCCATTGGGGATTAGGAGGGAGTTCTGCAAGACATGGTCATTCGTCTGTTAGTGCCACCGGTGTGAATGGGAGTGGTCTCTAGAGGGCGATTTGAGGGGCATTGAGGAAAATTATGGGAGGATTTATAAGAATGGAAAAGAGATGGAGATGAATAAATTGGCTCTGAAGTTGGAGAAAAATATTACAAAGTTACAGGGGAGAGTTAAGGCTAAGGATAGGCAGCCAATTCATGCTTCGTTCTCCAAGGCTTATTGGGCCATGTTTAGGTCTCCTGTGCTTCTGAAAAAATGGAGCAGGTAGATGCCTTGCATTGAGGGTGTTATTGATGTTATTACTTGTGCATTTCCTAGGGATGGTACTTCCCTCTGTGCTATTGCATCTATAGTGGATAAGTTGAAGGTGAGTAAGGGATTGACCCCATACATAAAGGCCACGGATCAGGCTCTACAGATATGTAAAGGACTGTATGGGAAACATATGAAGAACAATGTGATGAAGGATTTGGTAGATGCCCATGTCTATAACATAGGTATTATTGCTCCTAAGTCTTTCACATTTTAGCCTTTCTCATTGGCTCAATGCTAGTATACATTTTCTTTTGAAATTTGGATTAGCCTAGTAACTTCATTCAAAATTTGTTACTATTCTTTTTATCCTAGTCCATTCAGAGCTTTAGCCTCTTTCAATTAACCAATTCAAAATTCTTATTTGTGCAAATGAACATCTCTTACCATTTCTTATTCTTTTGTATTTCACAATCCGTGATAGGAAAACTATTTTGACCACTTTTGCTTCCCAGTACAAAATTTGGAAAACGAAGCACCTCGTATCCCTTTTTCAAGACCAATAGCTTTATCACATTTTATTTCACTTTGAGTGATGTTGGAGCAGGTTCCCCTGAGGAAAAAGTTCCAAAGCAACTTTTTGTATGTTTGTATGTGCTTTTTGCTCCAATTTTGGATGTAACTAGGCTTAAATGTAAATTGTGGGCCTCTAACCATCGTCTGAGAACATAAAAACTTCGTGCTAGGCATATTATAAATAGATATAGTGAGTCTAAGCTAAGTATTTCTAGTTAAGTCATTGAATGTTATGAGATATTGATGCTTTGATAGTATTTTCATCTGTAAGGGTTTTGGGTTGGGTTGAAAGGCTCCTGCTGCATGTGTGTGCGGAGAACTATTCCTAGTTGTGTGCGGACTCCGCTGGCTATGTGCGTGAGAGGGTTTGCTAAGGGTTTTGTAAGGGTTTTGGAAAGACATTTGATGTATTGACAGATCTGAAAGATAATAAAAGAACAGTTTTGGTGAAGCTCTCTATGTTATGCGTCTATGTTTACTGTTTATACTCTGATAAGATCACAATATATGTTTACTTATTTATGAATGCGTAAAACTGCCTGATATTATTATTCATGATTATTGATGATTAAGAGATCTGTTAAGTGTTTACATTGGTTAAGATCTAGATCAGGTTCTGATCTGTTGTCTGTGTTAAAGTGAATAGTATTTTTGTATTATTCTATGATAATTGCGCATTCTCTGTGTTTCTGATATAAACTATTGCGCACATATGTATAATTTCACTTAGGTTTTTGCTGAGGACCACTTCATTAAATTCTCTCTTAGTGTGCAGAAACCTGGTAACAACACCCCCCCATACTGCTTCGGGTGAGACTTTGATCTGCACAAACAGATCATTTCCAAAAGGGCCAGTAGTTGGAGGGTTTGTTGGTTTATCCATAAAATCTGAACCTGGGTCAGGACCCCTCAAGCCAACAAATGGTTCCATTTTCGGCACTAGGATCATCATTTTGAGGGATATTTTATGTGGTGGCATCCATCCCGCAACGAATTATAAGACTGGTTGGATAGAAAGATCCTTGAATTTTCACTGCAAGAGAATAAAAGCACTAAATTATCTGACGAACAATGGGTACATAAGTATATTTATACTGAAGTGCATGAAATTTTCTTTTTTTTCCTTTGCACATGAACTACAGGAGTGGTTGTTGCGCTTAGTTGAATTCTATCACTGCATAAAGGACGACGTAGTCAGTGAGTGGACTCTTGAATTGATCCAGCATGTAGAGAAGTTTGATAATAAGATCACTCGTGCTATAGATCATTGGATCGATCGCCTTCTGGGTGGATTTGTGACTGAATTAGTTGTTGACCAAATTCTGTCATATTCTAAAGCAGAAATAAGGTTTTTTAAAGTCCCTAGAGGTAAGTTCCTATGCTTATTGAAATTATTACTAAAAATTATATTGTGTGAACGAGGTTGTCTGTGGGAACATACTGCTTGAATGCATCAAAGAGGTTCAGTTACGCACAGTGGAAGAATTTACCGCAAAGACTCTGAAAAAGTCCTTTATAGCCCTCTAAAGCCTAGATTTGATACTGAACCTGAACCATAAACTGAATCTGAAGAAGAAATATCATCATATCAGAAGCCCTTGAATCTGTTTCCCACTCCATCCACTCCACTTCTCAGCTCACATCACATATCAGAACCATATCTAGATCTTAAATAGTGTAACCACTTAAGAAATCTCTTAATCATCAATAATCATGCATAATCATATCATACAGCTTTGCCATTCATCAATAAGTAAACAAATATTGCGATATTATCAAAGTATAAATAGCAAACATAGACGCATAACACAAAGAGCTTCACCAAAAATATTATTTTATTATCTTTCATATATGTCAATACATCAAATCTCTTTCAAAAACCCTTACATAGCGCTTACAAAACCCTTCCACACACACAACCATCGGAGTTTGCACACAAGAAAGACTAGGTCTCCACGAACACAATCAACAAGATCGTTTCAACTCAACCCAAAACCCTTACAGATGAAAATATTATTAGAGCATCAATATCTCATAACATTCATTGAATTACTTAGAACTACTTAGCTTAGACTCACTATATCTAATTATAATACGTCTAGCGTACAGATACTATGGTCTCAAACCATTGTTTGAGGCCCACAATTTACATTTAAGCCTAATTACATCCAAAATTGGAGAAAAAAGCCCTTTTAATTCATGCAAACATACAAAAATACAAAAATTGTCTTTGGAACTTATGCCTCAAGGGACCTCGCTCCAATAGGCCCCCAGCACAAACATGTGACTCGTCCCGAGTCACTGAGGCGATGTCTCCTTGGTTTCAGCCTTGAGCGTCTTGACAAAAGTCTAGAGAGGGAGCACTAACTCAAGGTTCTACACTGCTGCACCCTGTGCTTACTAAACCATATTTCCTATAGTAGGCCCCTTAGCGGCCATCTCCACATTGCACTGAGTCTGCTGAATAATCTTTAGGGTGTTTTCCAATGTCTAGGATAGTTGCAGTGCTTCCTCTGCCATGTAGGAATTTACAGGGTAAGTTCCGTAGATTAAGAACCAAAGGTCACCGCTCACAAAAAAATCACAAATCAGTACACCAGTATAATCACGTGGTTAAAACCATCGAAGAGGGAAGTAGTCCATGGCCTGATCCAACGTGGCCACTTCAAGCAATTTATTAATATAAAAATAAAAGTTACATATGTTTCTCTCATAAACGGTTAACCAACAAATGACCCTCCATGCTCTTTAAATAGAGTTCATGGACCCACAGATCAAGTGTCGTTAATACCGAGGAAAGAGTGAATCGTCGGATCACTACAAATCGTGATCGTCAGATTATAAGTTAAAAATGTACATGGTAAAGAAACACACTTTACCTAACTCTACACTAGATTAAGTTATTCTTAACTATTTCCTATGTGTTGGAATATCCTAACACCCCCCCTTAAGAACAACTTGGGATAGGATTGAAGGATTTACAAAGGTGACATGAAAAGAGCCTATTTCCTATGTGTCGAAATATCCTAGCATCCCCCCTTAAGAACAAATTGGGATAGGATTGAAGGATTTACAAAAGTGACACAATAGGAGAAGGAAGGAGGCATTAGAGCCTATCCCCCCTTAATGACAACTTTCCTAAACTCCAAGCATGGATCGAAGTTTGGTAAACTTTTATTTTGTGAGAGCCTTTATAAAGATATCGACTACTTGATCATTGGTTGGACAGTGTTGCAATTCAAGAACACAATCATGAATGAGATTTCTGTTGAAGTGTATGTGGAGTTCAATGTGTTTCATACGCTGATGTTGAACTGGATCTTTATCTAGCTGAATGGCACTCTGATTATCACACCAAAGTGTAGTTGGATGCTGCTGATGAAGACCAAATTCAGACAGGATCTGACGAAGCCACATGGCTTCCTTGCTGGCTTCAACTGCACCACGATACTCTATTTCTACTGAAGAAAGAGAGATGGAACTTTGTTTCTTATAGGACCAAGAAATAGGTCTTGAACCAAGAGTGAATACATATCCTGCAGTAGACTTTCGATCATAAGGGTCACCAGCCCAATCAGAATTAGTGAAACCAATCAATAATGGAGATGCTCCTACACTGTAATGAATCCCGAACTAAACTGTACCTCGAATATATAGAAGTATTCTTTTAGCTGATTTCCAGTGACTTTCATGGGGTTGGCGCATAAACCGAGCAACAAGACCAACAACAAAGGAAAGGTCAGGACGGGTGTGGGTTAGATACAAAATTTTACCAACAAGTTGACGGTATAAGGTGGCATCAACTTCAGGGGTAGTACAAGTGATTGAATCTTAACTCTAGACTGAAAGGGAGAAGGGGCTAGCTTAAATTCTTCCATGTGAATGTGGTGAAGAAGATTGTAGTCATACTTGGACTGAGAGAGGTAATTCCTTCCTTGGATTGCAAGACTTGAAGACCAAGGAAATAATGCAAGTGTCCTAAGTCGGTCATTTCAAACTTCTTTTTGAGGCTAGAATTCACATGGTTTATATGGTTTGGATCACTACCAGTAAGGATACGATCATCAACATAAAGAACAAGGATGGTGAAGGACTTACCCACTTTCTTGGTGTAGACAATGTTGTCAGAATGACACCTAGAAAAGGCATTATCTAAAAGAAATCTATCCATTTTGGCATACCAAGCCCTAGGAGCTTGTTTGAGACCATAGAGGGACTTCCTAAGGCGACAAACAAGGCTAGAGTCATTTTGGATAAATCTAGGGGGTTGTTCCATGTATATTTCTTCATGAAAATCTCCATGTAAGAAGGTGGATTTAAAATCCATCTCATGGACTTCCCATTTAAAAGAGGCAGCAAGGGAAAGAACAAGGCAGATAGAATTAATTTTTGCAACAGGGGAGAAAGTTTTAGCAGAGTCAATTCCTTCAACTTGTGAAAATCCTTTAGAAACAAGACAAGCCTTATGTCTATCCACTTTTCCATCTGGTCCAAACTTTGTTTTGTACACCCATCTGCATATGACAAGTTTTATTCCTTTTGGAAGAGGAACAAGATCCCAAGTATCGTTCGCCAATAAGGAACGATATTCTTCATTCATAGATTCATCCCAATCTGGATGACTGAAAGCTTCTTCAAAGGTTTCTAGACCAAGATTTGTTGGAACTTGAGCCAATAAGGAAGAGGCTCTTTTGAACTGAGAACGAGTACGTCGTCAATCTATAGGGTCACCTGCAAGAGAACCTGCTGCATCCTGAGTAGAGCGGACCCATCTTGGAAGTTGTGGAGTAAAAGGAATAATTTCAATAGGTGGAGGATTTTCATCCTCGCTGTCATCATCTGAACTAGAAGGAATGCTATTAAAAATAGAAGAGAGAGAAAGAGAGGTGGCACATATGCCAAATCAGGCTCGCAGGACAAAGGCGACACACCCGCCGAACTAGGCTCGTAGGCCAATATATTTTCATCAAATTTGACATCTCTTCTAATGATTATATTTTTGGATTTTGGCTGATGAAGTCTATATCCTTCGACATCTTCAGAATATCCAACAAAAATGCATTTTTCACTCTTAGGTTCTAAGGATTTATGTTTCGCATCTGGAATATGGGCCCAAGCATCACTTGCAAAAACACAAAAGTGACTTACATCTGGTTTGATGGAGCTCCAAGCTTCTTCGAAAGTTATATTCTTTAAAACCTTAGTAAGAGTGTGATTTACTATGTAATTTGCATATTTAATGGCTTATGCCCAAAAATTGAGACCAAGTCCTTTAGATTGAAGCATACAATTAACCATTTATTTTAAGGTGTGACTCTTCCTTTCAGCTACACCATTTTGTTGTGGAGTATATGGAACAGTATGTTGCAATTGAATGCCATGCTCAGTGCAGAAGTTGATAAATTTGTTGTTAACATATTCTCCTCCATTGTATGATATTAACTTAAGAATTTGATGTCCAAATTGTTTCTCAACAAAGGCATTAAAGGCCAAGAACATGTTAAAAACTTCACTCTTGAGGTTTAAGAAGTATACCCAAGTGCATCTAGAAAAATCATCAACGAAAGTTAAGAAGTAGTTGCAACCAGATAAAGAAACAACAGGACGTGGACCACATAAATCACTGTGCACAAGCTGCAAAGGGGCTGAAGCATGCCAAGAGGCACGTTTGTCAAAACTATCCCGATGATGTTTTTCGAGTACACATCCGGAGCAAACACCATCTCAGCAAGATACCATACGAAGACCCATTACCATATTTTCCTTACATAGAGTTTCAAGAGAGCGATAGTTTAAGTGACCAAATCGCTCATGCCAAATTTTGCTCACTTCATCATTATTAGCAACAAAAAAAGAGGGAATACATGATGACCTAAAGTTTTCACACTTATACAACCTTGTGGAATCATCAACAATGCCAGTAGCTAAAATATGTTTAGGATCTTTGAGGTCCTTGATTACAACATCATGAGGTGAGAATTCTACTATTTTCCCTTCACCTGAATGAGTTATCTGATAAACAAAGAGAAGGTTGAATTAAAAGGTAGGAACACATAGTACATCATTAAACTGACCATTATCTAGATGAATGGTTCCATATCCTACAACACTAAGAGATATATCATCACCAACATAAATATGTTTGGTGTTACAATCATTTAAATAAGAAAACATGGCTTGATTTTTGGCCATGTGGTAAGAAGCTCTAGAATCAATGAGCCACTCATGGGAATGAGAAGAAGAAGATACATTCAATGCATAACCAAATCTTGATGCTTGACAACCACAAGTAGAAAGTGCCATTCATGAAGATGAAAGTGACGAGTGCTCCAAATTGATGTTGTTCTTATTCATCGCTACTTCTAAGGCTTCCAAATTCTTAAAACATTTGGATTCTATATGGCCATCATGATTGCAAAAGTTTCAATGTCTATCTGTCTTCTTTCGTTTGTTTTTATATGCCTTATCATTTTGGTGAGTTGCTTTTTCAGTTTGCGGCTGGAATTTCTTAGGAACCTTGTTTAGTTTCGGACCATACATTTTAGGATACTGCTTCTTGGGATTCTTTTGATATGATTGATGTTGGGTTGCTAAGGCTTTCTTAAAAACGTTTCCAGAAGTGATAAGACCAAGGTGTAAGATTTTTTCTTGTTCTCGTATTAAAGAATCGAAAAAGGAATCAAAAGAGGGATTCTTGTAGGTGGTTCCTGAAGAAATGATGGCTTCTCTAGTGGAATGGAAGGCAGAAACAAATACAGAGTATGTAGGGCCAATCTTAGCAAGAATTCAATAAATGAGGCTACCATCTTCCTTTTTGACCTTACAACCTTCTAAAAGAATTCTAAGGGTCTTGAATTTGGACAAAAAATCCTCAATAGAGGAGAAATTATTGGGGTCCAAAGTAAGCAACTCATTTTCAAGCTCATGGGCCCTGATTTGATTTTGAATGCCAAAGACAGTATTTAGCTTGTCCAGGGCTTCATGAGGGGTGTCAATGTTAAGGATATGAAATCAAAGATCTTGAACAATGGACATTGCTATCAACCCTCATGCTTGATCTTGTTTATTTTCCCATTTAGTGACTTTATCATCATCAGAAGGTTTAGTTGCTTGACCTGTGGCTATTATATAAAGCCTTTTACTTCTAAGTATATCTACCATGTGAGGTAGCCATTGGAAATAATTTTTTTTGTTAAGAATAATCGGGCATGCACTTTCCATTTAAAAAAAAAAAATTGAAGCTGATAAAAAGTGAAACTAACTTCTCCAGCGAAAAGATCTCAAAAAATTAGGCTGTTTCACAAAAAATGACTTGAGAAATGGCTTCCGGATGAAGACGTTATGCCCTTTTGAAAAACACGAGTCAAGGGGAGCGTTAGTTTGATATACTAACACTCTGTTTAAGAGGATCCCCAACGTTACTAACACAAATGTCAAGAGCAGGGAGCGTGTTATAACGCACTGGTCAAGAGCAGAGATTCGTGTTAATGGGCCTTTACTTAGAGCGATTTCCAACTAACGTGAGTTGATTTCCAAACAAATTTTTAAAAAATATAACTCTCTTTAATCTGTTTGGCTGTCAACTATTCTTCCATGTGCGTGTTTTTTCCTACACACAACGCCGAGAAAACAAAGAAATGCAAGCCTTACGGAAGAATGTCAGATTTTTGGTTAGCCTTACCGGCAACTATCTATTTTTACTATTTCTGATTTCCAGAGATCGCACAAAGATGCAGGGAAAGAGCGTACGTAGTAAAAAAAAATTCTTCCTATTTCTGATTTGCCGAGATCGCACACAGCACAGGGAAAAGAGCATACGTAGAGAAGATTATATAGATTCGACAAATAAATAAAACCTAAAAACAGAAATAAACAGAGGGAACCGAAATAAGCAGAATTATTAACAAATATAACTACAAAATAGATACTTTACTCCATATATAAATTGACATAAATTGGGCAACTGGAAACCTCTTCGCATGAAACAAAAGGCCTTCCTCACTGTAACATATGCTCTGGAAACAACAGAGTAGTTCTCCAGGCCTAAAAATGTTCAGAAATAATATATATAGAAAACGACAGTCGCATGCAGTCAAACTGGCTTTGGATTTGGATCATCAACGGATGCGGCCCTCAAAATAGCTCTGATACGATGTAGGAATTTACAGGGTAAGTTCCGTAGATCAAGAAACAAAGTTCACGGCTCACAAAAATATCACAAATCAGTACACCAGTATAATCACGTGGTTAAAATCCTCGAAGAGGGAAACAGTCCATGGCCTGAGCCAACGCGGTCACTTCAGGAAATTTATTAATATAAAAAGAAAAGTTACATATGTTTCTCTCATAAACGGTTAACCAAGAAATGACCCTCCATGCCCTTTAAATAGAGCTCATGGACCAATTGGATGCTAAGCCACAGATCAAGTATTGTTAATACCAAGGAGAGAGTGAACCATCGGATCACTACAAATCATGATCATCGGATTATAAGTTACAAATGTACATGGCAAAGAAACACACTTTACCTAACTTTACACTAGAATAAGTTATTCTTAACTATTTCCTACGTGTCAGAATATCCTAACATGCCCACGGTTGCTTGCGTTCTTTCAACACTTGTTCCTTGCGGTGCAAGTCTGCAATCTCTTCTTGGATTATATGACCTTCTTACAGACGAGCAAGTCTTTGTGTGAGGACCAATGTAGGTGCTACGGTCCAAATCTCTTCAAAATTCTTCTCCTTTTCATTGAGTCCATTGGGTAGATGTTGCATGATGGAATCGTTCTGGACAAAGGCCCAAATTTCAATGGCCTCATTTAATGACTTGTCACACTGGGTAACCGCAGTAGTGATGCTATCCTATGCCTGCTTGACTTCTGTTGCCCTAACCCACCATGAAGTCCACCTCCGCCTCTGCCTTGACCTCTCCCTGAAGTAGATATGGCTGCATCCATGAAGTTACCTGATTTCAAAGGCATTGGAAATGAGGACACTGATCACTTCTAGTTTGTAACTGAGGCTATATGGCAGGCTCAACAAGTAAACAATATTGATATTAGAAAAGCGCAACTAGCTACTAAATTTCAAGATCACGCATTAGATTATTTCATTAGGTATGCACAAGCAAACCCCCATTCTACCTTGGAAGAAATTAAAGCAGCCCTAAAAGAGAAGTTTAAGAAACCTAAGTCATACACGCAGTTGGTAACATAAATGAAGGATATTCATCAAGAACCTAATGAGTATGTATGGGAGGCTGATTAGAGATTAAAGCGCACCATCAGAGATCGTGGATTTGTGATTGATGATACTCAGCATAAGGAATGGTTCATTGCTATGTTGCTTCTGCATCTGTGCTAGCCATTAGGTCAGCAAAAGATTGCTACACAAACTAAGGCTGTAGAAGTTGCAATGAAAATGGAAGCTACCTCAACACCTATTGCGCTTGGAACTCAATAGATTCAGAGTTAGATGGAAGAAATACATCTGGAAATTCAAAGTCTGCGCAAGGACAAAGGGAAGGAGGTCTGTGTAGAGGTATGGTGTATCAAATGAAAAGCTTTTGGGAATCATAAAGACCAGTGTATTGTTTTCGACAACTATCTGAATGCTGGTGGTCCTAGTCCATTGAAGAATACTGTATGGTCTACTATATGCCAAATTAATAGACTACATGACATAGATTTTTGTCCAAGGATTGGAAAATAGCAGCCTGACTTGAAGCATTTATTTTGCAAGTTTTGTTCGTCATTAGGTAATGATGAGAAAAATTGACGTACTTATGATATGATGTTGGATAAAGCAAAGATATATAGAATTTAGGTTGAGCCTACATCACCAGCATCCCCTTTTGGGTGCGAAGGATTCCAAGGCAGAGGAAGAGGTCAAGGTGGTGGATCAGCTGGTTGAGGGAGAGGACAAGTGATTTTCTATAACTGTGGTGATGCTGGCCATTATGCACGTGTCAGTCTTGTAGGTACTGTAGAAAATTTTATCATGTTATAGAATATTGTCTGGCGTTGATTGCTAAAATACAGGAAAAGAAGACCCCAATGCAAAATATTCAGATGGTTCACGCAAAACATTAGGAAGAAGATACTTGTGCGAATGTAGTTACCAGGAATAGTGTACCTACCAATGAAGATAAGGGAAATAAACTTGCCACTGATGTATGGATCTGGAAAACACCTGAGTACACAGAAGACATTAATCTTCAACGTGCCAAAGAAACTTTTATCGAAGCAAGGAAAGAATTTGTAGAAGGAGATAATTCAACAAGTGGTAGAACATTGAAAGAAGTAGGAGGAGAAGAAGAGATTAAGCCATTTTTACAAGCATGCATAAATTTGTTGCACAACAAGAAGGCTACTGAAAATTTGCAGGTATTGATAGATAATTGCACGGAGAAAGAACAACCCATGGTAGAACAACGAGCGGTCAATAAGATTTACAAAAACAAGAAGAGAACAGGTAGACTGATCTGTATGACTACGCAGATTGGTGCTTATGAAATGGACCAAGTCATTTTATATTTGAGATCAAATGCTAACGTTCTGCCTAAAAAAACATGGCAGCGCATGGGAGAGCCAAAGCTATAATGGTCTACTATCCAACTATGCATGGCTATCAGCAGAAGATCATTCCTTTGGGAAGGTTGTCAAAATTTGTGGTCAATATAGAAGGTCTTAAGGTGTTGGCAGATTTTGAAGTCATACAGATTGTGGATGCTACTGATCCCTATCCTTCATGACTAGGATTGGATTGGGCCATTGACATTGACGGTGTTATCAATATGAAGAGAAGGAGAATGGAATTTGAGACCAATGTAGTTAGGGTAATCATTCCTATGGACCTTGCAAAAGGCCAAAGGTATACTGAACCAGTGCGCGATGAGGATGAGATTTATCAAATTTATAAGATAACTTTGCATGAGGAAGAATGGAATGATCCAATTGCAGATGGGGATCATAAATGGGAGAAGGATAGTTCTTGTTTCTCAGACTCTGATGAAGAAATGGAGAATTGGAAGAATTGACTGCATGAGGTGTCTGTGTTGCGTTGTAATCGTGTGACTCGTGCTCTGCATTGTATAACATCTGAGGTACGTGGTTTCCCACATTATGATGGCTTAATTGATGTAAACATGTTCCTAGGAGAGCTGCAAAGGTCTGTGCCTATAAAACAAAGATTCCATGCTTTAGATCTTGGCTTGCGTGCTACTCCAGCAAGATGGTGGGAAACACATAAGGAGAATATGGGATATTGGGAGGAATGTGCACACATAATCAGGCTGTGGTTTGAATCTCCAGTAATTAAAATGGAGGATTTATATTCTGGAAAAGAAGAATCGTGTAGCCATTTGGCTAAGTGGAATCAGGTATGGGGTGTAAAACCAAGACCTGAATGGGTTCATATGTTTATTCACACATTGGGAAAGGTGCCTATTGAATGGTACTTGGAGACAGAGATGCATAGAGGCACTAGCGAGTGACCTACGCTGGTCAACATTTTTATTCTTACGTATATCTTTGAAAGTGGGGTTGAAACAATTGGCTAGGCTCTGCATAATATCCAAGAAGTCATCTTTGATTCCACTAAGCCTATGATTGAGTGCACGCCACCAGCTTGGGATGCGCAGATGAACGCCATTGTGAATTGCAAAAACTTGACAGTTGAAGAAAATGATGAGGATCCAAGGAATATCATGGTTCCTAAATCTAAAGGGCAACGCGCAGTGGTTGGGACCTCAATCACATCGATGGATGTGACAAAGCCATTGAAATTAAGATAGATGAATATTGGAACTGAAGAACAACCTAAGTTAGCAAATATTTGAGACTACTGGGATGATGATACAGTAGGCAAGGTTGCTGAGTTGCTGACATAATATCATGATCTGTTCCCCAAATTTTTTTTAGAATTGAAGGCAATCATTGGGGACCTGGGAGTGATGAAAATCACATTGAAGCCTGATGCATGCCTTGTAAAACAATGTCTATACAGGCTGAACTCCAGATATAAGTAGAAAGTGAAATAAGAGTTGGAAAAAATGGTGCAGCAGGAATCATTGAGCCTATGGAGGAATATGACTAGGTAAGCCCAATGGTTGTGAAATATAAGAAGACCAAGGGATAAATTAGAATATGTGTTGATCTGTGCAAATTGAATTATGCTTGTGTTCATGATCTATTCCCAACTCCATTCTCATATGAAATCTTAGATAATGTTGGAGGTCAAGGAGCATATTATTGTACAGATGGTTTTCTGGGATATCATCAAATCCGGATTGGGCCAGAATATAGGAGTAACACCACTTTTGATAATGAATGTGGATGTTTCCAATATATAGTTATGCCATTTGGATTGAAGAATGCTCCTGCCATTTTATCGTGCGTGGTAGTTTCTTCTTTCAAAGAATTTACACATAAGTTTTTGAAGGTATATTTTGATGATTGGACTATCTTTGGGTTGTTGAAGAAGCATGTGTCCAATCTGCGCTTAATACTAGATAATTTTAGGAAGTATCAGATCTCATTGAATTTGAAGATGTATATTTTCTATGTACCCTTTGGAATATCATTGGGACACATTGTCTACTAGCAGGTATTGATGGTGGATCCTGCCAAGATTGTTGTTATAGTAAATTTGGAAGTACCCGAGAATATTAAGAAATTGCGCTCAATATTGGGGCATACTGGGTACTAAAAACAGTTTATTCAGGGATATGTGCTAATAACTGCGCCCATGGAAAATCTGTTAAAAAAGGATGCAATGTTCTGCTGGGATGCCGACTGCCAAAACAATTTTGAGCTGCTCAAGGAAAAGATGGTCACTATGCCCATCCCAGTCTTCTTGAATTGGTCCAAGGCATTTCATGTACATGTGGATGCCTCCTGTATTGCGCTGAGAGTTGTGCTAGTGCAGCCAGGGGAAGGAGAAATTGATCATCCTATATCTTATGCCAGCCAAAAACTATCAAGCGCAGAGAAGAATTACTCAACCACGGAAAGGGAAGGGCTTGCAATGGTATATTCACTGCAAAAATTCCGCCACTATCTGTTGGGAGGTCACTTTAAAATGTTCAATGATCATTCTGCTTTGAAGTACCTAGTAAAAAAGCCTATGTTGGGGGGGAATATCTGCCAATGGTTGTTATTTCAAGAATATGATTTTGAAATTATAGTAAAACTAGGATGACTAAATGTTGGGTCAGACCATCTGTCGTGCATTGAATCAGGAGAAGAGCCCACAAATATAGATGATGGATTTCCAGACACGCAGTTGTTTACGATAAAAGTGGTTGATGAGAATTTCACTGATATCATTTAGTTTTTTACTACCGGTCGCGTGCCTGAGGACTATACAGTTCAGCATAAGAAAGAACTTATGGCGCATGCAACGGACTTTACCATTATTGTTGGGAACTTGTACAAATTAAGTGCGGATGAGGTCCTGCGAAGGTATGTCTTGGAGCATGAAAGGAACGCCATCCTCAATGAAGCTCATGGAGGAGTTGTCAGTGGTCATTATGCAGATAAGGCACTGCGCAGAAGATATTGCGCGCTGGGTTGTGGTGGCCCACGTTGCAAAATGATGCCTATGCGCACTGTCGTGCATGTGATGTCTGTTAGAGGATAGGGAAACCTTTGCGCAGGGATGAGATTCCATTGAATTTGCATATGGCACTGCAAGATTTTGAGAAGTGGGCTATTGATCTTGTGGGACCTATCAATCCTCCAGGAAGAAAGAGTGGTCTATGCTACATCATCACTGTGACAAATTTTGTAACCAGAGGGGATGAAGCCAAACCAGTGAAGGATTATACTGCTGATACTATTGCATAGTTTATCTTTTAGAATATATTGACTAGGTTTGGTTTTCCTAAGATTGTGATTAGTGATCAGGGTACACATTTTTTCAATGACACTATCAAAGCATTGAGTGAAGAATTCAAGATGCGCCATCAGAAGAGTTCTCCTTATCATTCTTAGGAAAATGGCACAGTTGAAGCTTTCAATAAGATCTTGGAGACTAGGCTCATTAAGGTATGCAATTCTAACAGAAAATATTGGGATAAGCAAGTAATTGCAGTTCTCTCGGCCTACAAGACTACTTGCAAAAGGTTGACTAGGAGGACACCTTTCAGGATGGTATATGGGAAAGAGGCTGTGTTTTCCATGGAGTTCATTTTTCTCAGTCTGCACATTGCAAAATTTACCAATATGGCTAAATAAGATGCTCTAGAAGAATGGTTGTCGCAGTTGGTTTCTCTGGAAGAATATCAGTTTATGGAAAATTATCACAAGCAGGTCCAAAAGACGCGCGAAAAACCCTAACATGATAGGCATATCAAGAAGAAGGTGTTAAAGGAGGATTATTTGGTCCCACTATATGACAACAAGTTTGTGCACCACCCAGGGAAATTGAAGATGCATTGGCTAGGGTCCTATGTTGTTAAGGAAATCACCGATGGAGGACCAGTGCGCCTGGCCACGTTGAGTGGTGAATACCTTCCGCGATATGTCAATGAAAATCGTTTGAAGACGTACAGGGATGACCCTGTGCCTACCAAATGACTATATGGTAGGAGTATTAAAATTGCGCAGATGAGATGGTGAATGCATAGTAAGGTGTGGCATGTGCGCAATATCTGCGCAAGGAGATTGACTGGTGCGCAGAGGTGTCAAAAACTAGCTGTTGGAACAGTAAATCTAGATAAGACAGATTTATTACCATTTTTAGGAGCTTCCAAGATGCATTTAATGAAGATATTTTTCCAGGTTTGGGACCGTGTTTTCATTAATGGAACCTCATTAATCCACAAGGAGCCGTTTTAGATGCACCACAAGTATAAATATGACCTATGGGGTCGCAATAGTTCCCTTTGCATTCTAAGTGATTTTTATGCTCTTATCTCTGTGTTTTCCATTGCATTTGTGGTGCCTATGTCAGGTTTGGATCCATGTTTGAGGACACATTGCGCCGAGCTGGGCTAGGGTACGTAATTCATAACAAGATGACAACCACTAAACCAGGTAATGACCCTGCTGCGCCGAACGTGCCCATTGTAGAAACACTTGTGAAATCAAAAGCAAAGAAGGGCCAAACCTCTGGAACACATAGGTCTCATAGATAAAAGACCCAAAAACCACACCATTCAGTGGGAGAGAAATGAAGATGCCTATGGCCAAATTTCTGGAGACTATTGTAGAAGAGGATGGTGAATTTGTTGAAGTAGCCCCATTCTTGTGGCTGCTGAGTTATATTGTGCTGCGAAAACCTAATGTCAAAGCACTGAAGGACTTGGATATGGCGCGCGTGAGTATCCAAGTGCCTCTGATCCCAGAGAATATCCCAATGGAGGGGATATGCTTGCAAAAATCCCACAACTACGAATGATTGGGACATCGCAAATGTCAAAAATTTTCTGGAGCTCATGCTAGAGCTCTATTTAGATCAAATTACTTATGGAGGAGGCATGGTGCACCTCAAGCCAAAGAGGGAAATGCTAGGTTTACACAAGGCAAGCCTGATTAATTTTCTGCAGATCACTCATTTTGGGTGCAGTCCCATTAATGATATCTGTGTCAGGAAGCTACTGGCGTTGGTTCATGATGATGCGCTCTAGTTGGTAGAGTGCATCCCGATTGATGTAGAGTTAATTCACTGAATCAGAGGTCTACCGAATAAGGGGCCCAAACCTATGGCAGAATTTGGAGGCAAAGTGTAGGAGAAAGTGCTAGCAAATCAGATAAATAAAAATATGATTTCACTCGCAAATCCCGGGGTTTCGTTGTTGAGGAGATTAATGACTCCGTTGTCTGTTTTGGCATGCTCATCTTGGCCTGCAAGATGATGCACAAGTGTAGGCCAAAGGAAGTGCCTGTGTACATGATTGTTCTCACTGGACAATGTGAGAAAGGAGTTATATACTCCTGGTGTGGGTACCTGAGCAAGGAATTTCTTGAGAAAGTGCACGAGGTACAGGAGGAGGGAAAGCGCTTCCAATATGCTTGGCTCTTGTTACTCATTGCCCTTATTGGATGGAGAACACCCGAAGACACATAGTTCACTGAGCTTGAAGCGAATATGTGCGAAGTTGCACACTACACCACTTATGTGGAACTCATCTGACCCTATGCGTGCAAAAGAAAACAAAATATTTTGGGTGTTGTATGATGCAACATTATACCAAGCAGTACAGTCGAAGTCGCGACTGTTACCTACTCTTTATGTACAATACAAAATGATAGTCGACTTTAAGGCTACATTTCACAACATACATATCCACGCGAAGGGATCTGTAGAGAGTGTGTGATATGAGATGCCCTACTTAGTGGCTGAGCACTATCTTATCAAAGTAATAACAGAATGGTCAACGACCTGGCTGACTCCACCAACACAACCACACACTCTGACAAGCAAATCAAAGGAGAAGGCTAGTGAAAAGCCTATAGAAACAGTGACAACAACGGTCACAGACAAACCTACTAAGAAGGAACCAACCCCAACTATAATTGGAGAGATCGTTGATACAACCACATTGCTGGAAAAGAATGGCTATGCGCCTAATGAGATCGGGGAAGTAGAAACATCAAAAGGCACAAAGTGTGATGCTTAGGCCACAGGTGGATCACGCAAGAAACAAAAGAGATCTAAGAAGGGAGGACAAGAGGTCCTGAACTTACAGAGGATGATCTCAATGAGATCGTGAATATAGTTACATCTACGTAGGAAGACCGATGGATGGACATGGAGGTCCAAGAAAAATATGCGTTGGAGATTTTTCAAGTGGGGTTGCAAGAATTAAAAGTTCAAGAGAGCGAGATCCAAGAGAGTGTGATCCATGTGAGTCGGACCAGTGCTCAACCATTGGATGTTGCCTTACCAACATCCAGGAATAATCGATTCTTCCAAATCCCCCTACCAGCAATACAAATGGACGCTAACTAGCACGTTCAATTTTCAGGTATAGGTGATATTTGTTAGTCATCAATAATTTTTGTTGTTCTGAAGATGACTACGTAATGGTCCTGGATTTCTAAAAAACAACATTTGTGAAATGTTGTGAGTTTTAGAAATATCACTACCTTCATTATCCTAAATCAAACTGTTTCACTATAAGTTTCCCTCTTTGCCCTCTAAATTTCACCTCATTGCTCCAAAAGGACTTCATTTCTGGGCCTATTAACCTCATTTTTCACTCCCCCAACCCACACTCTCATTCACTCCCTTTTTCCTCTAAAAAACCCATTTTTCCCTTAATAACCTTCCTAAAAGGACACTTTTATTCCATTTCCCTTTGCATATATTAAACAATGTAAAAGACCACTTTTACATTGTTTAAAAACATGATTTAAGCTTGTCGGGTCTCATTATTTTATATAAAACTTTGTTTTTTGTATAATAGACCTGCTCTTACAAAATATAGTCCTAAGCCCCTTCTTCTCCAAAACCCTAGCCCCCTCGCACTCATATGACCATGACCTCTGCCTATCCATAAGCCCCTCCCCTATGTAAATTTCACCTCCGCCCTTTCCATTTTATAAACCCCCATAAACCTTATAAAAAGGCTCCATAAACCTTGGTTATATTAAAAATGGGCCCCGCCTTCCACCATGCCCAACGCCCCTTCCAAACCTTATAATTTAACACATTTTTGTTAAATTATTAAACGCCCTTGGCCCCATTCTCTACTTAACCCCGCATACGTTTTGACCCCCCTCACTATGAAACAAGAAACCCACCACGTCACCCCACGCTCAAACCCCACCTATGTACATAACCACCACCCCACATTATGTGATCACCGTCGATCTCCGCCTCCGAGATCCGACGGTCGATCACTCATATCGCAAATTAAATTGTGTGGGATTTAAAAAATCCCTGACCACATGATATAGGTGATTTCTACTTGCCACACATCACATGCTAAGCCATATCGCATGCCCTCTCCAAAAAACCCCTTATTGCCTTTTCTCCATGCGATAAACTGTTCTTGGTTTTTCGAAACCGCTTATCCCTCCACACCTTTTTTCAAACCTTCCTGCCTCCATTCAAACTCCTGCCTAGTTCTACCTTCGAAACCCTACCTCCCACATCGGTTTCTCCTCTGCAAACCGCTCCGACTAATCTAAACCATAGAAAACGCAGTTATGTGCCCTCCCCATGGGTTTTTAATTAGAAAATTATGTTTATGCACAGGTTTAATGGCAGAATGCCTAAGGGGCATTTTGATGGTCCAAAAACGACCAAATTAGCCTCTCGATGATGATCTAGGGGCTTAAATCAAATCAATGGTGGCCAAAGGGCTTATATCAATGTTTTCCATCAATGAAACATGATCATCGATGGATAAGAAACCCTATTGCCATGACAGGAGGCCTCCCCTACACACAGAAGACAAATAAAGTCAGAGAACACAACAAAGAAAGGAAGATTGAAGGATTAAAGGGCTAATCCTTAAAATCAATAGCAAAAACAGAGTATTAGCCAGCTAAAGCAGAGGTTAAAAAATAAAAGGCAGATAGTTAAAGGTTAAATGATAAAGACAGAAGCTCAGAAAGGTTAATCATAAAGGATTAATAAACATGCCTAAACACAAAGAATAAAGATAAAACAAGAGGCAGATTGGCTGAAACCATATTCGAATTAACTGCACCTACAGGTAGTTACTTATTTCAAAGATATCTCTGCCACCTAATGCTTTGTTTCCTTCAATAAAGCATTAAACAGTTATTGAACCTAGTCAGAGATTATTTCTATCTACCAAGCAGTTATTGAAAAGTTATTAATAGGCCTTAAAGTCAAAAATTTTACCAATAAACCCTCAGAAGTTAAGATAGAAGTTATTATTCAGAGAAATATCTTCAGATATTCCTGCCTTGGGCCTTGCATGGTCTTCAAGGTAAGGAATTCATTAACTCTGTAATAAATGACACCCAAACCCTAAACTTAGCTTCACCTCCTCATATGTAGATAAATACTACATTTGAACTCATTATCTTGTTGGCATTTGATGACTCTTTGAAGTAATACATAGTTTTTTAGAGGTTGAAAATAAATTGATGTCTTGGAGCTTGTGAAAGCCTTGAATTGTTTGTTGATGGAGGAGGCTTGCTTGCAGGATCCCTGAGCTTGGTTGATGTTGAAGTGCTTCTATTATGTTATTTTTATTTCCCGTTTCATTATGTTTCCATCTTTATATGTTGCAGTAGAACAAAGTATTTAGACTAAGAAATGTTTCCAAAGGCACCTTAGTTTTGTTTGTTCTTCACTGCCTTTATGTTTTCCTCTACTAGGACATTTTAGAGAATTCTTAATTTCTCTCTAGAGCCCCTAAGCTTGTTTATTTCATGAATGGTTTAATACAGTAGGTATAAAAAATGATTTATGGCTAGACCTGCCTATTTGATGTCACTAAAACACTGTTTCTAAAGTCTCTCTCTAAAGTACCATTACTTGGGTTTGCCAAAGAGGTTTTGTTTCGATCATACCCTTTGTACTTGCTTAAATAATTGTTTTAGAGATCTTCATAGCTATGATAAAAGATGTTTAGGCATTCCCTCTTCTCTTATTACAGTTATATGTGTGTCTTAAATGTTTACTATCCTTGAAAGTGAAATCACTAGAAGTTAAATGAGTTTCTCTCCTTCTATATTTCATTGGAATGTTTGTCTTGAATAATTATCTTCTTAAGTTGAGTCAAAGAATTTATGGTTTTCCCTGTCTATTGATTGCCTATTTATGCTTATGATATTTAAGTCCCTTTGTTAAAGGTACATGATAAAGGATTCTTGATTACCCTTTGTCCTACTTTTATTCTCACAATTAATGTCCATCTCATTTCCCTTAAAAACCTTGACGACCCACTGACCAAGTTAGATTTTCCCTGTGATGCTCCCCGATCCATTGATGAATCCTTCATGACTTTTATAGACTCCATTGCCCAATGACTTGGAGATTTCCTCATTCCATCTATTCTCTTTAACCATCTTTCCCAACCAAAACAAACAACAAATCCTACACTTCATAACTTGCCTAAAATCAACCATCCTAAGCAAACAAGTTCATATCCTTTGCAACAAATAGAGAGAGCCCTCTCTGAGTCCAGGAAGGCTAGGTCCTAGGACTCCAAAGAGTGGTCTGATGTTACCCTGTGTATTTTATCTACCAATCTGCTAAATCACGGGACACTAACAATATTCATGTTAACCTTTCAGTGTTGCCTGCAGGTAAACTCCATTTGCTTCATTCAATGATTGTAAACGAGGTCCAATTATAAGAAGCAACCACACAAACGAAGACTAGAGATGCACAACAGTAGGCTGCACAAGTTCATCAGAAACAACAACACACTGAAGCAGCATGCTGAGAATTAAAGGCATAGTGCGCTGTGCTGGAGGCAAAAATCAATTAGGTGTGCTGCAACCTTCTAGTTGTCTTGGCCACAACTAAACTTGCTGAGAAGTTAGAGGGATTGGATATTGCAGTCAAAGAAGCACGCGAATAGTTTCAAATAATTCGCACAAAATACGAGTAGGATATCGTGGACCTCCAAACCAAATTGCAGTCGGAGACACTGCAAGGATTTCGCACAAAAAGGGTAGCAGAAGTCAAGTAGGCACATGATAGCATCACTACTGTAGTCACCTAGTATGACATGTCATTAAACGGGGCCATGGAAATTTGGGCCTCTATCTAGAATGATCCGATCGTGAAGTAGCTGTGCAATGCACTTAATGAAAAGGAGCAGCAATTTGAAGAGATTCAGACCATAGCACCTACATTGGTCCTCACACAGAGAATTTCTCGTCTACAAGAAGGCCACAGAATCCAAGCAGAGAATTCATACTTGTGCCACAAGGAATAGGTGATGAAAGAAGGCATGTAACCATGGACAGAGGAAGCACTGCAACTATCCCAGACGCTGGACAACACCCTGTAGATTATTCAGCAAACTCAGCACAACGTGGAGATGGCCTCTGAGGGGCCTAATAAAGACAAGATGGTTCAGCAAGCACAGGGTGCAGCAGCGTAGGGCCCCAATTTAGTCCTCCCTCTCCAGACTTCTATCAAGATGCTTAAGGATAAAACCAAGGAGACAACACGTCAGTGACTTGGGATGAGTCACATGTTTGTGTTGGGGTCCTGTTGGAGTGGGGTCCCCTAAGGCACAAGTTCCAAAGAAACGTTTTGTATGTTTGTATGTGAGCATGAAGTAAAAGGGATTTTCTCCCCAATTTTGGATGTAATTAGGCTTAAACGATGGTTTGAGACCATAGTATCTGCGCGCTAGGTGTATTTTAAATAGATATAGTGAGTCTAAGCTAATTAGTTCTAAGTAAGTCAATGAATGTTATGAGATATTGATGATCTGATAATATTTTCATTTATAAGAGTTTTGGGTTGGGTTGAAAAGCTCGTGCTGGCTGTGTGCACAGAGAACTAGTCTTGGCTCTGTGCGGACTCTACTAGCTGTGTGCACGGAAGGGTTTTGTAAGGGTTTTGGAAAGACAATTGATGTATTGACAGATCTGAAAGATAATAAAAGAACAGTTTTAGCGAAGCTCTCTGTGTTATGCATCTATGTTTACTATTTATACTCTGATAAGATCACAATATATGTTTACTCATTGATGAATGAGCGAAGCTCTCTGATATGATTATGCATTATTACTGATGATGAAGAGATCTATTAAGTGTTTACATTGGTTAAGATCTAGATCTAGTTCTGATCTATTGTCTGCGCTAGATCGAACAATATTTTTGTATTATTCTGTGATAATTGCACATTCTCTTTGTTTCTTATATAAAATACTGCGCACATCTGTATAATTTCACTTAGGGTTTTACTGAGGACCACTTCATTAAATTCTCTCTCAGGGTGTGGAAACCTGGTTCCAACACCCTCCCATACTACTTCATGTGAGACTTTGGTTTGCGCAAGAAGATCACTACCAAAAGGGCCAATAGTTGGAGGGTTTGTTGGTTTATCCATAAAATCTGACCTGGGTCAGGACCCTTCAATCCAACAAGTGCTTCGAGGGGAGAAAGAAAACAGGAGAATTTCCCCAAATTATAAATGTAATTTAATGTTTTGCATATTTTTATTTTGATCTTGAGCTTCTGAAGATTGCGGCTGAAACTCAACTATGTCCTTATTGGGCATATACATTCTCTATAGATTGGAGTTTCATACTGTTTGTTGAAGGCATTTCATAGGTTGGTGTTTAACTTGGAGGCATGTTATGGAGGTTTCAACATATTTTGAGATTAAATAAAATTTTCCAATACCAACCATAATTTTAATTTTGACATTACACAACCATTGTATGACAGCTATGATAATCAATTTTTGGCTCCTACGATGTTGGGCTGCATTGTTCCTTTATTGAATATGATTATTAATAACATGATTTCTTCCGATACATCATCCCTCGCCGCTAAATCTTCCAATTTATTGATTTCTTCCTCCCTTAGCATTATTAATTCTCTCCTTATATCTCTTCTCATTCTCCTACCACTGATTCCTCTTGCAATTTGGATTCTTCTAATCTAATGGTTAACCCAATACCCTTCAATAATAATAAAATCCCTCATTTTAGTAACTATATTACCTCCTCTCATTTAAATGTTTTGAATGATTCAAATATGATTCTGCTTGATATTTCCCCAATTCCCATCTCCTCCTTTTCCATTATGCCTCCTCTTTTTATTGTCGTAATTCCTCTCCATCCCCACCCATCTCTCATCCCTCTTCCATTGTGAATCTCTCCTCACTTATTATTGATCCCTTCACCTTTATGCTTATGAAAAAAGGATTCAAATTCACCCTTTCTCCACGCAAGGTTCCCTTCGAAGAGATTTTGTGTTCCATCGATATTATCGCTCAAAACCTGCCTTCAGATCTGGCTGAAGAAATTCGTCAAGATTTTGGTAGGATTCTTCATTGTGCTAAAATGCCTAAGCCTAATATTTCTAAGGAGGAGGTCCAAGACTTCTATTTCAAGAAATTATTTATAACATGCCCGTGAGTAGTGAATGAGTAACACATTTATGCCCCATTGCACTAATACTCAAATACCCAGTCGTAGTGGTATAGGAGACACCCTAAGACAATGTAGAGCATTAGGCAGAACAATCCATGCAGAAAGCATTCACTAGATGTGTGGATTATCCCTTTAACCAATCTGATTCAAATGTCTCATACTGCACTAGGGCATGCAACATGTTACTTACGAGCATGTCAGTCCTTGGATATATTCAACTTGCATGCTCTTCATGTTAAATAACTACAACATCAAACATTTCACCAGCATTTTTGAGGCTATCAACAATAGACTGCAAGCAACTAGAACCCTTCAAGATTATTCCTGCATTAAAGAAGATGCAAAAATTGGAAATGTTGTAATTAGCAGGGATACCAGGTGTTAAGGATGAGTTTGTCAGTGAAATTATTTCTTATCTGGGTTGTGACTTGAAATAATTTTCTTTAGAAGATTGTGGAAAGTTGACTGATGGTGCCCTAGAAGAAATAGGTGTTGTGTTATGTGCAATGAATTTTATCATTCTTGAGAATTTTTCTCTTTTGACTCTCACAACACTTGGCCACCTTTCACATGGATGCAGATCACTTCGAACCTTATCATTAAAAATATTTTCATTCAATGATGAAGTTGTTACTGCATTCATTGGTGCTTCAGGGAATTGTTTATCTGATCTTTCCCTCAACAATGTAAAAGAGGTTTCAAATCATATTGTCTTAGCCCTTGTGCACAATACGCATGACACTTTATCAAAGTTATATATGTATCTTCATGCAACAAATTGAAAGATGAGGCTTTAAGGTTTTTAGAAAATTTATGTTTTCTTCTACAAGAGCCTATATTATTTGGTTGCACCTATGTTACAAATATATTCTTTGAAGGTCATTCAAATATTATTATGAAAGTTACTAGAGTGAAGCGGAAACCCCTTTACTGAAAGGTATTTTCATCGTACTGTATTAAAATAAAGGGAAAACTACCTTCTACACAATGTGTGTCACAAAGGGTTGGATGATCCTTTTATCGCACAATATTTCATTTTGCAGTTGCACACTTGTAAGGTTTTTCTCGTGATCCTAAAGAATGGAGGATGATTGTGGTCTACTCAGTTTTTTAAATTTTTTTTTAAGTCATGCAAGGTTGATTTTTACAATGTACAACATTATTCTCTTGCAAATGTAAAGTGTTAGTATGTGTTTTCAAGATGTACACCAATGCCACTATTATAAAATGATTTATCAAGAGTCAATAATCATCAAAGAAGACCCAATGTTACTTATTTTTTTAGGATAAAGGAATATAACTACTTTGAGAATACATAATTGCAAGATTTTGAGGATTCCAACTATTGATGAGAATATTCCTTCGAGTCTTTTTTTGACGGTCCCTTGTCGCTGTTGTGCATGTTGCTATACTTGTTGCCATACAAATTGAAGACCAAATTCAAGTTAATGTTTCCAAATTGATTTTAATGTAAAAATCATCTTCATTTTTAATGACTAGTCAAAGATTGACACAAAGAACTTTGATTCATTTCTTAAACTTTTCTAGAAGTCCTTGAACTCCATCATGAGTAGATTTTTCCTTTATATTTAATTTTTTCAGTTCTTGATTGTTAAGCCTGTAGATTTTTACAAGAGGTGCTTTTGTTTGTATCACTAGAGCTTGGCCTATTAATTACTGGTCTTTTAATTGCCTCTTTACCAAACTCCTCTAATCCTTAGTTGACTCAAGTCCGAATCTAGTATTTTGGGAAAGAATCAAATCAAGGCAATTAAGAGATAACTTGGTCTAGAGTATTGTAGTAATATTCACTATAAAAAATTATTCTATCTTTAAAATGACAGAAAAAAGTAATTATCCTTGTTTATTTATCCGATTTCATAACTTGGTCTCATAACATATAGATGACAAACCACCTGTCGATGCTTAGAAACCATGGCATTTTGTTGGATGTGCTTTCATCTATAGCATTCGTGGATGATATAGAAATTAAGACTCAAGTATAGATCACATCATCCATTGACACAACCTTTTTTTATTGCAAGGACTAGAGTGGTTCTTGAGGTTTGGAGGTTAGAAAATTTTTCCCCTTCAGTGTGGCATTGTGCACCCCATAAGGTGACATTGATGATGTGCCCTAACATGTAGCACAAGGATATAGTTTCCTTCCACATTCTCGGCTCCTCATTTTAGCTTTCCTTTGCACCTCTTGGTGAAATTGCTAGTTTAACTTCGTATAAAGTGATTGCTCGCTAGGTTCATATAATTTTTGTACATGATAGAAAATTTTGATTAAAGAGTTAAACTAGGATTGGCACAAAAAAAGTTTTAAAACATGTTGATACAAATGTAGATGAATGAAGTGAAAAAAACAAGGATGTGGACATGGAAAGAATGAGGAATAAAGATGCTAGATTACTAGTAAAGTAGAGCTTTCTAAGTGGGTAAAAGTGCATAATAGAATCTACAATATGTCATATTTCTATAACTAAACTCATAAATAAACTAAAAGAAGTATTTGAGGATACAACACTATGATACTCTACCATATTCTCTAAAAAACATCCTAGATATTATGACGAGAAGTTGTTTCGATGGGGGGGGAAAAATCAATTGAGAAAAATGAATTTCATAGGGTGCTCAAAACCCTAAACGAATTGAAATGATGTCCTTTACTGCAAATTAAGGAATCCCTAAATATTTTTATCATGCTGTGATTTTATATGGGAAATAAGTGGATTATGTGCTCCCACATATATATAGTCAACGAATATATCTTCAAAAATAGGAGTAGATTAGTTTTAAGTAGATCTCAAGGCTAACATTGGAAATAAAAAGGCCCGTGAGTTTTATCTAGTGTTAAAGACTCTCAGATAAAAATTCTCAAAAATCATTGGCTATAAATAGAATATTCCAAGTATTTTTTTTCTTCTCGACAAAAGGAGTGGCATAAGCCTAATATTATAATAAGGCTATGACCTCAAACACCCTCTATGCTCCACAAATTTCTTGGATCCTAGTGAAAATTTAAAAACTTGTCCTTTAAGGAAGATGATGAAAGTCTACTCGTTTTTGAGAAATGAGTGAGTGGCTTCTATCACTAATGAAAGGTGAGCTTAAATTTTTCATTTCATAGTGGTGAAGTGTCTACAAATGCCTTTACACAACCCTGATGACACAAACAATAACAAAGATATAAAATAACAATTATATATAACTTAACGGTAGGAATTAGGTAAGAAATAATCTGGCATACATAATTGACAACATCCATGATAACATCAAACGGATATGGCCCTGCATGCATGTAAAATAAATGCAACCCTTATGTAGTAGTCATCACATATTATCCTACATAATTTCATGCATTCAATTTTAGTAAATTAAAACACAATGTAATAAATCCAAATGCCAAAGCCATACCATCCAACAAGGAACTTATATGAGTAGTTTGATACTCACCACTTTCAATACAAACCTCTAATTCATTTCGTTCATTTCCTTGAAGAATGGATCTAAACTAGCCTTCTAAAAGAGGGAGGAAAATTATGTAAATATTTTTCTCCTATTCCCCACGATCCATGTCTTCAATAAGATAAGACCCATACTTTCTCTCAAAGAGCATGAATTGTGTCTCCAATTGAACATATCTTCCACAAGTTCCCATCCGATGAGTCATCCACCACAAATTCAAGCGGAATAAACACATGAAACGAAGATTGCTATGAGACACAAATAGGAATCCATTAAAAAACAGATGATTTAAAATTTTCTTACTGAAGCACTCCAATCGGGAAAACATGGTGGCTTTTTCTTTCCGGTGCATTAGCATCAATGAATGCACCTTAAACGAGGTCATTTGTTGAGCTAGGTGCCATTATTATGTTATTGGGAATCCCAACGAGCATTACTTGGCCTTGGATGATGAGGTTGTCATCCATGATGGAAATATTCAGAGTTACCATCATTTTGTCTGGCTTTGCCTTTAAACTACTCTACAATCTACAGCTAAACAACAAATCCGGAGAATCGAAACTAATTATTGTCATGAATTACACACAAGTTTTAGAGTACAAAGAAAGGATCTCATATTTATTGAAATAAGATATTTAAGAATTGAATAAAATATTTGGGAGCATCTAACATGCACAAATTTTAAACTACCCTACAATCCGTAGCTAAACTGCAAATCTAGAGAGATGGAGATGATGATTGTTATGAATTACACACAAGTTGTAGGGTACAAAGAAAGGATCCGATGTTTATTGAAATAATATATTACAGAATCAAATAAAATATCCATTAAGTGTTTTGAAATTATTATTACGTGCTCGATGAATTGATGGATTCAGGTGTTAGTGGGAAAGGCAATAGTGTTTTAGAAGCTGAAGAGATGACATATTCCCCCTCTCAAGAAGAACACCATCCAGATGTTCTCACAACCTTAAAACAAAGTGGGGTGTACTTTTTCCACAATCTTCTCATCCTCCCAAGTCGCCTCTTCTGGGATAAACTGCTTCCACTGCACTTTAACCTGGGTGATAGCTCACCTCCGCATCATTAATTCTCTCTAATCGAGTATACGTAGAGGTTCGACTAGGAATTCTCCTTCCGGTTCCACCTATATATTCACGATTACAATTATTATTATTTTGTATATATCTATATACAATTAAACTGAAAACTATAAAAATATTCCTTTCAAGTATATCCTTACAGTCTTCTTACATGTATACTTTGCTACTCAATAACATGTTTAGGATCATAGATGTATTTTTTTAATAACGATACGTGAAGCACATATGTTTTTGGGTACGGCTAATTGATATTACACGAGTCCAATTCAGGCTAAAATTTGAATGGGCCACAAAATCGGGTGGGGGTAGGGGGGGGGGGGGGTGTTGGCGGATTTGGCACAACTTCCCCAATGAAGAATGTTTTTCTTAAGTTTTACCTAAACATATATATTCTCACCTACTTACAACTATCGATGGTCCACTCTTTATCTACATACATATTCTGCCTATCCTGGGCAACGCTTAAATTTCCCCTTACCTTCTTTACTTCCTCCTCCATTTACTTCAACATATCCGGTCCTCGAATTAATTTCTCCTCTGGGTTATTCTAGTTAGCAAGTGTTCTACACCTGTGCCCATATAACATTTCAATTGGGCTCATTTTGAGTGAATTGTGATAACTGTTATTGTATGCCAACTCCACTAGATGGATATATTCTTCACACCTATTGGGTCACTACATTAGATATGTTCTTAACATGTCCTCGATTACCTGTTTCACCCTCTTAGTATGTCCATCTATTTGAGGGTGGTATGCCCTGATAAACTGCACTTGAGTACCCAACCCAGTGAAGAAAGCCTTCCAAAAGGTAGATGTAAATTTTAAATATCTATCTAAAATCGTGCTAACTTTGGTAGTCCATGTAACTGAAAGATTTCTTTCATAAATATGTTGACAATTTGAATTGTTTTAAAGCTGGATTTTACTTGAATGATATGAGATGCCTTTCTCAATTTGTTAACTACAACCATTATGGAGTCATTCTGCTTCCTTGTCTTAGGTAGACCTGTAATGAAGTCCAGAGTGATAGTCTCCCATTTCCATTCGGGAATGGGTAGTGCATGAAGCAATGATGCTGGATGTTGGTGTTATGATTTCACCAGTTGGAATTCCAAGCATTTGGATAAGTATCTAGCCACTTATTTCTTCATTCTTGGAAAAAAAATATTACTTTCTTAAGACAAATTAAATTCTGATATCTAGGATGGGAAACATATGTAATTATGTGATATTCATCTAGAATTAATTACTTAAGGCTGGTTTGGTTGGGAACATATAACTTGTTTTGATATACTAGTAAGTTTTCTTCATTTATCCCATGCCCCAACTATCATTCATTGATGTTTGGGTTTATTACTTTTTGCCGAAGAAATTGATATTCTAGATCACTTTGAGCTGCTTCTCTAATTTGTTCCTTAAATGAAATTTCAACCTTATTAAATGAAATTTCATACAAAAATTTAGTTTCCTGTTGAAGGCATCCACCACTCTATTCTCCTTGCCCTTTAAATTCTTAATCTCAAATTCGAACTCACTTAGGAAGGAAACCCAAGGAGCTTGTCGTGCATTAAGGTAGGTTGTTTGAAATAATTTGTTAAAATAATGTGGTATGTCATTAATACAAACCTCTTTCTGAGTAAGTAATGTCTCCACATCTTGAGGGCATGTATAACAGTTGTTAAATATAAATCATAAGTCTAATACTTTTTTCATGTTCCTTGAGTTCGCGAGACCCATATGCAACAAATCAACCTTCTTGCATCAGTAGCCCTCCTACACCTTCTTTGCAGGAATATTTGAAAACAATGTATTCCTTGTCTGGATCAACAATTCTGAAAATGGGGGCAGTGGTAAGGAGATGATTTAACAAGCCAAAAATATTTTGGCATTCAACTATCCATTTAAAGATTCTTCCTTTCTTTTTCAAGGATGTAATGGGATATTCCACACTCAATAATCCTTTAATAAAATGTCTATAATAACCAGGAAAACAAATGAAAGATCATATATCAGCTATGTTATTTGGAATAGTACACTCCATCATAGTTTTTATCTTCTTAGGGTCCACAACAATTCCATATTTAGTTATGACATGACCCAGATATTGAATTTGTTACTTGAAAAAATCACACTTACTATTTTTTTCCTACAAATGATGCTCCCTAAAAGTCTCCAAAACAACTTGTAAATGTTTCCTATGCTCCTCCATGTTTCTAGGATAAATTAGTATATCATCAATTAAGATTAGTACAAATTTATCTAAATCTTGATGAAATACATTGTTCATAAGACACATGAAATTTTTCAGTGCATTAGTTAACCCAAAGGGTAGGACCAAAAACTCATAGTGCCCATAACGATTTCTAAAGGTTATTTTACAAATGTCTTCTTCTTTAATTGTTATTTGATGATACCTCGATCAGAAGTCAATATTAGAAAATACCATAGCCCCTTTCACCTAGTCAAATAATTTATCAATGTGGGGAAAAGGGTATTTATTCTTAATTGTTGGTTTATTTAATTGTCTATATGCTATACAAAACCACAACATGTCATCCTTCTTTCTAAAAAATATTACCGAGGCTCCCCATGGTGAAGCACTCGGACGAATATACTTTTTATCTAACAATTCTTGCAGTTGTATTTTAAGTTCAATTAACTCAGGAATGTTGATCTCGTACAATGTTCTAGACACATGAGAACCTCCTGGAATAATCTCAATAGTGAATTCTATATCTCATTTAGGGGGAAATACAAGTATGTCTTTTGGAAATACATCTGCAAAGTATTGCACTATCGATAGACTTTATAGTGTAGTAGTTTTTCCCCTAGAGTTGGAAAAATTAGGGGAATTTTGATGTGTGAAATGGGCCTCCTAAGGAAATTATTATTCATCCAAGGAGTACCCATGTTGAATACTTTTGATCGACCCAACTACATGAAAAATGATAAATACATGAAAAAAGTGATTGCAATCATGTTGTTTCATGTCTTTCTCATTTTTTGTGTAGCAGGGTGCATCAAAAGTATGCAACATGGGTACTCCTTGGATGAGGAATTAAAGTTTTCATCCAACGAGTACTCCCACTCTAAAATTGAGTAAAAAATCAGGGAGATAAGTTGAAAATACAAGTTGAAAATGTAGTTTTATTATTTTATTATTTTTTAATCTTTTTACTTTTTTACTCCAAAAATGGTGAATCATCCCCCATGGTTGACATCATCATCTTGAATCCTATGGCTTCTTATAAAGTTCATTTTGATTGTACATTTTTCTTAGGAGGCAAAGTTTAGACCTCAAAATTCCCCTAATGATCCCAACTGTACATCATAAATCTAACACTTATTTTTATACACTTAGCCAAATGAGATGTTGTGTTTGGTCTTAATTTTAAGGGCTTCTTAACTCTTTGTAACTATTGCTTCAATCCTTCCTCATTTAAGAAAATGATGGTTGTCTCCTTACAATCCACAAGGGACCAATGTTTCTCTAACCAATCTATACCAATTAAGATATCATATGATCCTAAAGGCAGCACATTTAAACTTTTTGTTATAAGATAATTTACCGGTTTTACTGGGAAACAATCCACTTTCACTACCACTCTTCTTTTAGCTCATGTGGCTAATTCAACTAACTAAGGGTTCTTAAATTTAACAGTTTACAAATGACATGTCTCTACCAACTTAGGACTTATATAACTCAAACTAGCTCTAGGGTCAATTAATATAGACACATCTTTGTCAAAATATTTACCTTCAAATTCCACCATTGTAGGTTGATACTTTTCCTGGTGTTCTTCCAATGCAACGTTAATCCTAGGAAAGATTCTTGCTACTTTGCCCAAAGTTGAAGCTTCGTGAATCTGGGACACCGTCTTTACCCATTTTTGGAGGGGGAAATTATTGACATAGTGTGGTACTCCACACCCCCAGCATTGTAATAGAGGTTTGGATGTTGGTTCCAAATATTCTTTGTTCGACTATTTACTAACTTTCACTTCATTTGAAAATTTCGACTTCTGCTGGATTCTCCCCAAATTTCAATCCACTGGTCTTTATAAGGGCCTTTAAAATTTTCTGTTCTTGATCCCTTAATATTCTGCGAAGGTTTTTTCCCCTTCTTTTCTGGCCACCTCTTGCTACTTTCACCTTTCTGTCTCATTTTTTGATAACATATGCAGGCCTTCCTTATCACCTCATCCATAGTTTTTGGGTTCCCAAATTCCAACCATTCCTTCATAAACAATGGAAGGTTGCTAAGAAACTATTGAAATTTTTCTTTTTCCTATCTTAAATAGAGGAAATATCATAACAATCAAGTGAAATTTGTTATAAATTCATCCATATACAGTTTTCTTAACCACAGATCATGAAAATTTTTCACCTTCTCATCATAGAATCGCTGCATCAAATATTTTATTTTCAAATGTTTTTTAAACTCCTCCCAAGTAACTTCCTATTCATTAAATTTTCTCACAATTTTCACTTCTTCCCACCAGAAGGTGGCCTTACCCTGTAAATTATAAATAGCCACTCGAGCGTTCAAATTATTACCATACTCATAAATCTAAAAATACTTATTCATATTAATCAACCAACCTTCAGCGGATTCCCCCTGTTTGCCATCAAATGGGGGCAGTTGTATTTTTTTGAATTCTCCTTGTAATTCCATTTTATTCCTTTTAGATCCCTTGTGATATGAAACATTATCATACTCTCCTTCATTATTCTCCTAATCACCCTTTGGATCAGGGTAACTATACCTATGTCTATGAATGCCGACTTTTTTTCCATGCTATGGACTTGGATTTGAGTGTCAATTATTTTTCCGATCCAACATGCCTTTCAAAAAAAACTCCTCCTCTTGTATCAATCATTCATTATCTACTCTCAGCCTCGTCATTTAATTCTTTAATTCTTGCATGGTCTCAAATAGTGTTTTTTTTAAATTTTGATATTCCTCTCCCATTTGTACCCACATTTCAGGGTTAGCTTCAGTGTATCGTGCAAACCTTTCTCCAAGAGTTGATCTTTCCAATGTAAGTCTAGTTATCCTCATCTTTCTAGTGTTGCTTTCTTGAATACACAACAATGTATATTACAAGTTCGTTCTATTCCCTTTACTATTACCTAATTAGGCCTCGGTGTTGAAATTGAGCTCCAATACCAATTTTCATATCCCAACATAATACCATTATACCAATATAGTAAAACATGGAAAATTTAACCATATAAATAACTGAAAAGTTAACAATAACAGAGGTTAATTGATATTTTCAATATAAATCAAATAACACATCAATCGAGGAGAATAATAATAATATTACAAGCAATGTGTCATATTTAAATTGTATTAATGTTATGTCATTTTTCACATGGGTCCTTATAATTAAAAAAGTTTGGTTTAATAGTTCACATTGCAACCCTAGAAATACTAATAACCAACGACCCCAACCCCAGGTTAAATAAGGCGATGGGTTAACTGTGATGGAGTTGGATCATTCTAGATTCTCTTACATGTTTTACTTGTGTGCGAATATGCATGGATCTGTCAGTCATATAAACGGTTTGAAGTCTCTTGTTCATATCGAAAATGTAGGATGGATGGGCATAGTTGAGGTAACCGAAAACCTTCCGCTAGCACTGTAGAGGGGTCATTCAGTTTCCATAGCTCCCTCACCACAGTTCTGGTCAACTCCTGTTGTGCACCTTTTTCCAACCTAATGGTAGGTTCGTTGCTTCCTTCGGCAGGATATTTTTCCGTTTGATTGTTCTTGAGTGTTCTTCATGCATTGAGGTTCAAATTTCTGCTAGGGTTTCCATCGTTCTAGCCTACGAAATTGATTTGGGGTTTTTTCATCTTCCTGTGAGTGTTTGTACCTTTTTGGTCCAACCACAATTTTGTACCCTTATTAGTGTGGCATGTAAATCTTCAGATTGAATTCCAAGGGTTTTTTATTCTACATGTATATTAATCGTATAATTATTTCCAGATATAATTGCTTTCTCTATTGATGGAAGTATTATACTAGTTTTCTTATTAGTTTATTTTTGTTTGTTTTATTGTTGGAATTTAACCCCAACTATAAACCTGAAACAAAAGGACAAAAACTTCAATTTTAATGTGAATTCAAAGGACAGGAGCTGTATTAAATTTGTTTTAGTTTTTTCACTCAACCATGCATTGAATTTATGTGTTTGATATCTCCTGTAGGTAGCTGGATTCTTCATTTGTCCGTATCCCTCTCAGATTTGTTAAATAGTGGTGTAAACCACACAACCTCCCACCTTTACTCCTATCCACCAACCAGAGTAACTCCCGCACCATCGTTTTAATTTAAACCACTCCATGTCACCTATTTTCCAACCAATCAAACCCTATCACATCACTCCCTGCTTACATAAGCTCCATTCGCATCCATGCAATGTGTGGATCCTGCCACTACCACATCAACCACCCGATGACCAATCAAATACGTATCGCATAGCCCAGTGCCTACATCATCCTCCCTTTGTGATCGCACGATAGCGTGTTCCCACCACTTGCCAACTCATCTCCGTCAGCCAATGGCCCTCTATTGCACAGCCCAGTTAGCGAGCACTTTAAACGATGCGATAAACCATCTCAAATGTTCTCCCATTTTTTTATCGCATGGATTGAAGCTGACGTCATCCAGCATTGTGTTTGATGTGATAAAACATATCGAGACATTTTGTAATATTATTTTGACTTATGGTTTTATGTAATCTCCGCGATGTAATTTTATTTTTATAAAGTTTCATACTTAGGTTAATATTGTATATATGTATTGTATACATATATACATGTTCACAATACATACGAAATATAGTAGTGTATGCCAAGACTATGTGAGAAACAAATACACAAAGTGTGTTTGCAAAGTGAATGTAGACTGTGAGAGAACAAAGAAGAGGAGCAGAGTTTTTGTAAATCCAGAACAAAAATTCTGAAGAAAAAATTGTTTTTTTGTAACAGTATGTTTAATGAAATATAGAGTTTTTGCTCCATTTACAGTGTATTTTTATTTTTCCTCTCTGTGTTCAAAAGAGGAATTTTGTTTTCTCTGTTGTTAAGGAATTCTCAGAAATTTAGACATGGTATCAGAGCTAGTCGGTCTCTCAGTAGTTGCTGACGAAGATGAAGGAAGAAGAATACCGTTGAAGCATTTCTCTAGCAGAGTGAAGGTTTCAAAAAGTCAGGTATTTTCATAGTAGTATTTACTGTTTGTTTAAGAGACAGAGGATAAATCTCCAGCAGTGGGAAAGTTTGTTTTAAATACATAGTCAAGTTTTAGCATAGTTAGCAATGGCAGGAGCCAGCACAAGCATGAGTATGGGAAATACTAAACTCCCACAGTTCAATGGGAAGAAATATGACTGTTGGGAAAGCACAATGAGAGCCATGTTTGCATCTCAAGATTTATGGGAGCTGGTTGAAGATGGATTTGAAGAACCAATAGATGAATAAGCATTTAATGCCCTGACACAGGCAGAGAAAGATTTGCTGAAGAATAATAGGAAGAAGGAATCAAAAGCCCTCTTCTATCTCTATCAAGCAGTGCATGAAATCATATTTCCAAGAATTGTAGTAGCAAAGAAGTCCAAGGATGCATGGGATACCCTCTAAATAGCCTATCAAGGTATGGAGAAAGTAAAGACAACAAATCTTCAATTAATGAGAATATATTTTGAAGTCATTTTCATGAAAGAGTCTGATAGCTTAGACTCATTCTTCACACAGTTGATTGGCTTGGTTACCCAAATGAGATCTCATGGAGAGACAATAAAAGAAAGAAGAATAGTGGAGAGAATATTGAGGAGCTTACCCTCAAGATTGTATGTGATAGTAACAACGATTGAAGAGATAAAGGATCTGTCAATGTTTACTGTTGATGAGCTTCATGCATCATTGATGACACATGAGTAAAGAATGAATAGAATAACAAACTCATCTTTGTAGCATGCCTTCAAGACCCAAATGTCCTTTGGAAGAGGAAGAGGTCGAGGAAGATCAAACTATAGAGGAAAAGGTAGAGGCAGAAACCAAAACAGAGGAGGAAGAAATAACCCTACAAGTACAAGTGGAAGGGGCAGCAATCAAAGTCAGAATCAAAGCCAAGGAAGCGGCCAAAAAGGTGGAAAAAATCAAGCACCTGGACAAAGGTATGATAAATCTCAAGTCCAATGTCATTACTGTAAGAAGTATGGGCACTATGCCAATGAATGTAGAAAGAAATAGAGTGACATGGGTAATAGACCCAGTGCTAACTTTACTAATGAAACTCTAAGTCAAGAGAATTTATTTTTAGCATGTAATATGGCCGAAGAAAATAATGAAGATATATGGTTTCTAGATTCAGGATGTAGCAACCATATGACTGGAAACATTTCTATGTTTTCCATGTTGGATGAAAATGTGAAGTTTCAAGTAACATTGGGGGCAGATAGTAAAGTCTTTGTCATGGGGAAAGACAAAGTAAGTGTTTTGACAAGAAAAGGAGAAAGGAAATCCATATCAGATGTATACTATTTACCTGGTATGAAATGTAACCTCTTGAGCATTGGACAACTCATTCAGAAAGTCTACAATGTATTCTTTGAAGATGATCTATTTACTATCATGGATAAACCACCAAGCAAGAAATGCATTGCACAAGTGAAGATGACAAGAAACAGAATGTTTCCTCTGAAGATGAGAGCAGATTTGAATAAAAGAGTTGCAATGGAAGCTGCGACACATGAGACTTACCAAAGAGAAGCAAAAGATAAAAATTGGTTATGGCATTTGAGATTTTGACATCTCAAATTTGGAGGTCTGAATTTGTTGCATAGAAAAGGTATATTAAAGGGATTACCATTGATTGAGAAACCAGATAGCCTATGTGAAGGCTACATCTTGGGCAAACAACACAAAGAAAGCTTTCCACCTGGAAAAATAATAAGGGCAAAATCATCCTTAGAAATAGTCCATTTTGATTTGTGTGGACCAATGCAAACACCATCATTAGCAGGCAACCATTATATGTTGACCTTTATTGATGATTACATAAGAAAAACATGGGTATATTTCCTAAAGTTGAAGAGTGAAGTATTTTAGAAGTTCTTCCACTTTAAAGCTCTTGTCAAGAATCAAAGTGGGCAGCACATAAAAGTTCTCAGAACTAATAGAGGAGGATGTTGTGAAACCAACTCCAAAAATAGAAGAAAAGAGATATCAACGCCTTAGAAATAAGCCACTTTGAGGGGGCAACCTCCAATACATTACATGAATGAAAAATTCTTGGATGATACAAAATGCAAAAACTCCTTTCTATATATAGGAGTCCATGGGGCCACAATGTAATCCTAGCCGACCTAACAATAATAATTTAAGGGCACAATAATAACAATATGGGGTTTACAAGGGTATAATAATAACAATAAGGGGGTTACACTAACAACAATAAGGGACTATACTAGTAATATAGGGACCTAACATGCCCCTCTCCTTCAAAAAAGTGTTGTCCTCAACACTTGAGTAGCTCTGGGTGCTTCTGTATAAAATTCTCATCCTCCAATGTAGAATCTTCAGTGGGTAAGTTCTTCCACTTGATGAGATACTCTGAAATTGATCGATTCCGTAGTTGTCGAGTTCTTTTTTCTATGACTGCTTCAGGTTCCAATATGATCTTCCCTTCCCCATCAAGTTCTGGCAATACTGTTTGAACTGGAAGATTTTCACCTATAACCTTCTTTAAGCATGAAACATGGGAAACTGGATGTACTCGCGAAGAAGCAGGAAGCTCCAATTTGTATGCCATAGTACCAATCTTTTGCAACACCTTGTAAGGACCATAGTACTTTGGCGATAATTTATCATCCTTCTTAGCTTGCTTGAGGGACATTTGTTTGTATGGTTGTAGCCGTAAAAATACCCAGTCTCCTACATCAAAACTTCTCTCGCTGCGATGTTGATCTGCCTGTTGTTTCATTCGATTTTGTGCCAAATTCAGGTTATCCTTTAAGAGTTGGAGAACTTCTTTTTGATGCTCAATGTGATCTTCCACTGCTTGAACCTTCAAATTTTCCCTTAAATATGATGTGATGGATGGTGGATGATATCCATAAAGTGCCATAAATGGGGTCATTTTTGCTGCAGTATGGAAGGAAGTGTTATACCACCATTCAGCAAGAGGTAACCACTTGACCCATTGTGATTGTTTATCAGATACAAAACAACGAAGATATCCTTCCAAACATTTATTTACTATCTCAGTTTGACCATCAGATTGAGGATGATAAGATGAGCTATGAGCTAATTGAGTACCCAAACAAGAAAATAACTCCGTCCAAAAATTTCCGGTAAAAATGGGATCTCTGTCGCTCACAATAACCCTTGGGCTTCCATGTAGCTTTTGAATTCTGTCCATAAATGTAGTAGCAACTGTACTTGCTTTAAATGGATGAGATAATGCACAAAAGTGTGCATACCTGGTAAGTCTATCAACTACCACCATGATGACACTCTTTCCTTCGGACTTAGGTAAACCTGTGATAAAATCCATTGAAATCTCCTCCCAACGTTGACTTGGAATGGATAAAGGTTGTAGAAGTCCTGGGGTCTTAATTGTTTCCACTTTATTCTGCTGGCAAACCAAACATTCCGCCACAAGCTTTCGAATATCAGATTTAAGGCCATCCCAAAAAAATTCTTTCTTCACCCTGTGGTAAGTTTTTAAAAATCCTGAGTGTCCTCCTAAAAGAGAAGTGTGCAATTCCAGAAGAATCTTTTGTTTTAGTTGGGAATTCTTACAAAGATATAAGCGATCTTTGTACCATAAGGAATCATTTTTCCAACTAAATGTATCGGATGTACTAGGATCTTGCTGCAACTTTTGAATGAGTGTCCATACATCTTTGTCCTTCTTCCATTCATCTCTTGCTTCGGTTATCCAATCTGGTTGGATAATAGAAATGGCACAAAGCAATGCTTCCACTTCTTCATTCTTTCTTGAGAGTGCATCTGCAACAACATTTAGCTTCCCTTTTTTGTATATTATTTCAAATTCATAACCCAACATCTTTGTGACCCATTTTTGCTACTCTTCTGAAGATAGTCTTTGTTCCAAAAAGTGTTTAAAACTATCATGATCAGTTTTTACCTTGAAGTGTCTTCCCATTAGGTAAGTTCTCCATTTCTTTAGTGCATGCAGTATTGCTAACATTTCCTTCTCATAAATAGGTTTCTGTAAATACTTTCCTTTGATTGGATGACTTTCAAAAGCAATGGGTCTTCCTTCCTGCATTAAAATAACACCAATTCCATTTCCTGAGGCATCACATTCCACAATAAAGGTTTTTGTGAAGTCTGGCGTAGCTAAGACCGGTGCTAGGCACATTGCCTCTTTAAGATGTTCAAAGGCCTTAGTTGCTTGAGGAGTCCATGAAAATGCATCTTTCTTCAATAATGTTGTTAGAGGTGCTGCTATTCTCCCATAATTCTTAACAAACTTGCGATAATACCCTGTTAACCCGAGAAATCCTTGCAATTGCTTTATGGTTGTGGGGACTTTCCATTCCTTAATGGCTTTAATTTTGTTAGGGTCTACCTTAACACCCTCGTGAGATACAATATGACCCGTATATTCCACCTCTTGTACTCCAAAGAAACATTTGGATGTTTTTGCATATAATTGTTTCTCCTGCAATAGTTTGAGCACCCTGTCAACATGTTCAACATGATCCTTCCAAGACCTGCTGTAGATTAGTATATCATCAAAAAATACTAGCACAAATTTTCTAAGGAAGGGTTTGAAAATGGAATTCATCAACCCTTGAAATGTTGAAGGTGCATTGGTAAGGCCAAAAGGCATGACCGAAAATTCATAATGACCCTCATGAGTTCGAAATGTTGTTTTCGAAATATATTCTGTCTTTATTCTAATTTGATGATAACCTGAACGAAGATTTTTGGAGAGGTAAATCCCCTCTGTGGATAGAGGCAATCCCTACTAGCCCAGATCAGGTCTAGCAACAACCGAGTCACGCTAAGACGCAGGTTCCTAGTTACAAAAGACCAAGATGTGACAAGAGGCCTACCTTAAGTCCCACGCTGCTGTTTATTGCAAAGAAGATGGTGCTTCCATCCCTCACTTTGGTAGATCAAAATTCTCCCACCTAGCATGTTCAAACACCTGCACGTACACGAAGATACAACAACACACAAGTGTAAAACCTAATACATGCAACCATATATCAGTCAGAGAAGATATAATTCATAACATAAAACATGAACATATGAATGGAACCATAATCGAATTCGTTTATTATTAATATCAATGAAAGAAAGATAGAACCTGAGCTCTGACGTTGGATCTTCCTTCGGCGGGTCAACAGCGGAGCACATCTCGATGAAGCTTGTCGGGATGGGACAAGGATCTCTCTGTAATAGTCTCCTTACTACAGATTCAGCTCTATTCAGGCTAGCTTGCAAAGGGAAAATGACAAGCTTATATAGATGGTGGAAGGGGAGTTGGGATCCCTACAATGGTGGGATTGGCCCTATCCTCAAGGAAGCTTCCATGATAGGTGGAAAACCACTTCCCCTACATGGAGATCTAGAGCCAAACCTCCCAACTCATTTTAGAGATTCGTTCAGGAGTTGGTTGGAATCAAACTTCCACCATTTATTTTTTAAAAACAATCCTTATTAAGCTTGGCGTGAGTAATACACTGGGACAAAGCACCAGTTGGCGCGCCCTCTTTGGTGGATTTCCCCCATTGGCACGAGGGCTGAACTGGCTAGTTGTGCTAAGGCTAAAAGGTCTATTTTTAGGACTTTTTATGGGAAACTGTCTTCGGAGGAATGATTGTGCTTGTCAAGGGGGATGCCATGAAAGTGGTTTCAGGTCATGTCACTGCTCACAGGTCACGAAATAGGCCCTCCAATGCGTGGGACGGGGGATTGAAGGGACGGTGACAAATTACTGTGTAACAGATGCCCCCTAAAGCATGAGGCCCGAGAGAGAGAGAGAGAGGTGAAATGCTTTGCGAGAAAGTGTCCAACTGAAAACATTGCTGTCGGAAAACCTGCGTAGACAAGTACCACTAATATCTCAAATACATGATGTGTGGTATGCGCGCAGCCATCCATAATAGAGTATACAATAATCAAGATCCAAGGCATGGACGCAGCCATCTAGTGAGGATCGATAAATAGACTCAGGTATGGTCGCAACCATCCATTTAATGAGTCATGTAACCAATCATGATAATCCACAAAATCTACAGCCTGGATTCCAACAGACAAAATCCAAGGTCTTGCGCTCCATCTCGACTCGAACAGAGTACAAGTTCAAGCATGTGAATGAGTGAGCTGAAGTTGAACATGCAAGAACATCGTCTGATTACCAGCCAATGACGAAAGCTGTTAACAGACGCGAGAGGAACCACCAATAATGAAAATGGCCCTCAAGGTACTATATGTACAATCCACAGAATGTGAATAGTGAGCTGGCGTTGAACACCCACAGAATCATTCGATCGAAGGTCAATGATGAAAACCTTGCATCGAATGCGAAGAACCTACCATTGAGGCATGCAGGCTCCAAGGTACCGAAAGGGAGTCTCTAGATTAGCTTCCTGGATAATGAGCTGAAGTTGACAGGAAATAACCTTGATCGAAGGTGGGCCATAGTGTTTCCCACATCATCGACGCGAGACAGAGGAACATAATGTTTGTGAATCAGGATCAGATGAGAATCAGAGGAGGGTTGAAACTACAAAGGTCAACTTCTCTTGAATATATCGGCGACACGACAGTGGATTTGGCAGTATTTGACATCAAAATATCAAAGGTCATGATGATGAGGCAAAGAGCAGATGAGAGTTTAAAAGGGATTACCCAAACCCACGGAGGCAAGTGGAAAATGAGATGAGATGTCCCCAACCTGACACAAATGCAAACAAGTACCATGTTCAAGAGCGACATACTGCCGAAATGACAATGATACTGGTTCCATTTTCGCCACCATTTCTGGCGAGTACCCCAATTATTTTTGAAAACAAGCTTGAAGGGGATAACATATGCTTGTAATATAAGTTCGTCCTTCGAACGAATCCATCCTAGTACATTTAACGAGCCCTAGGAAGGAGAAACTCAAATATCATCATTACGACTGAATCCAATGTCACAGGTTTTAATGAGTCTGGCAAAGGAAGAACTCAGCATCTTTTCATGTTTAGAGAGTTTGAAAAGACAGTGGAAAAGTAAACTCCGACAGTCCCTTTTCGTAAATAGTTGCTCAGATCCGAAAAGGTAGAAAACTATGTCTGAGAAAGCCTCCTAGTCGCGATAGGCTAGGGTATTCCTTTTTCGTAAATAATCTATCCCAGCCCAAAAAACGGGTAAACGTATATTGGGTAGATTTTGTTTCGTAGCCACTTTAACGAGATCAAAACGACAAGCGACTTGGCAATATTTTCATGTTTAGAGAGTCAGAAAAGAGCTGAAAGTTGACTCTTCCTGGAGGAACGAGTGGTATAAAGGGTAGCAACTGGTTTCGGTAATGGTGGAACTTCTCTAAACAAATAAAGGTCAAGAGGCTGGCTAACAAGACCACTCATCGTAGCTGTTCCTTAGGAACGGGTAAAACAAACAAGTGAAGGCATATAATCGGCGAAGCAGATAATGATGATGGAGTGAGAAAACCAAGGCTCATTTAGAAAAAACAGGCTGATAAAATGGCAATCACAAGAGGTAAAATGGGAATGGTTTCATTTTTACACAAGCTTGAAATCAGAAAACTCTGCTTGAATATGTTTCATTTTTACACAAGCTTGAAACAAAGATAAACTATGCTTGAAACCGGTTTCATTTTTACACAAGCTTGAAACAGAAACAAACTATGCTTGAAATAGTAAGCATGCCCCTAGCATGGCGACTCAATTCGAGGTACATGCTCGCCAAGCTTAAATCCATATGAAAGGAAGATGGGGTGAAGGTTCAAGTTACGAGATCAAGAGAAAGACTCAACTGGGATTTTATGAGATCTGATCAAAGACTCGAATTGAACGAGAACGTGTTTCATTATTTTAATGAGGTTGACACATTAAAAGAACTATCCTCAGATGACCTTGTTTCATTTTTTAAGGAGCTTGAGACAAGAAAAACGAACTCTGCTCTGATGACCTTGTTTCATTTTTTAAGGAGCTTGACGCAAGACAAGGAACTCTGCTCAAACGACCTTGTTTCATTTTTTAAGGAGCTTGACATAAGACAAGGAACTCTACTCTGATGACCTTGTTTCATTTTTTAAGGATCTTGACACAAGAAAAGGAACTCTGCTCCGACAGACCTCATCATAATTAAAAAGAAGTCATGGCTTCCAAGAGTTCCACACTAGATGGGAGAACAACATCTCGGAAATCAGGACCCAATTCCCCCAACAAAATATGTACGACGACATCATCACTGAGTATAGGCACGGGGTAGGTAGCCACATAGTTTACCTGTGGTGGGGCAGATACAACAGGTGGATAAAAACCAAGAAAGGATGACAACAGGCCAACTACCATATCAGGACCAAAGAACGAAAGATGATCAATGGTCACGATCCGTCCTTCATGTGGAAAACAGACCACACGAAAAAGAGAGGAGACAAGCGCTCCCATGGCATAGGTGTAATCGCGCCCCAAAATCAGATTGAAATCTAAGGGGCCTAGAACAACCATCACGTTCATATGGACGGTTTTACCTCCCAAAGTAACAGGTAACTTTGGAAGGATCCCTAATGGTTGACTAGTTCTTCTATTGAATGCCAACAGATTCTGTATAACAGGCATAAGCGGCGGCGAACCAAAATCTTGCCAAGTAGTTGAGGATAAAACACTAACAGAAGCACCTTCATCTATAACAGTGCTAGGTACGACCAGACCAGAGGTTTTTACCGTTATCTCAAAAGGAACATAGGATGGAAGGCTGTATCCCACAAATCGATTCCAATCAAAGGAAGCGACCAAACTACTCGGAGGGCCTACCATCGAACTGAGATGGTCTTCCCCTAGTGTTATAGAAGAATAAAGAGAATCCTCCACGACCTCCATCTCGAAGGTGGGAGGATTATCCTCTGATACCTCCATCACGGGAGGCGGAGGAGTAGCTTCTTGAGATATAGGGACAGGAGAATCTTTTTCCAAGTCCGAGGAATCTGAAGAAACAAGAAGAACCTGAGGGGTGTGATGTCCACTCTCAACGGAAAAGACCTAGTGCACTGCAGACAGGGCTAGCTCAACCGATCCCACGACTAATGGTTGGTCGTGAACGGATTCATGATGGTGAATTTCCGGGGGAGTGGGATCATGTAAGGATGACTCTTGACCAATTGATGGATTAGCTGGTGGAGGACTCAAAGAAAGTTGTTTGTAGCTAGCCGGAAAGCACGGCGCAGAAATAGCCGAGTTGTCCAAAACTCACTTGGCTTCATCCAGATATGGACAAAGGTGAATGACATGGTGCCCCCCACACAACTTACAGGGGTTGGCAAGCTTACCCTGCTTCTTAAGAGTTTTACCAACACTAGCTGAAGACGTGCCCCCAACTTGACTCCCGAAAACCAAAGGCAACGACGGATGACCGTTGGACCATACTTCGAGCACCTTGGGAATGCTAGGGCAATCTCGAAGCAGACGGTGTCCCTGACACAACATGCAAGGGAACTTAACTTTCCACGGAGGGTTCGAAGGTTTATCAATGGAAGGCTTCTTAGGCGCAATAGCCGCAGAGCTAGCTTCTCCTTTATCAGACTTCTTCTTCTTCTTATTAGCCACCTGGTTACTCGAATCCAGACTTTCACCAGGGGAAGTAGAAGAGGAGGACGCAGAAACAGATGAAGAAAGGGAGAGGTCCACCTTGGAATCAACATGATGTTGTTCAGGCGGAGGAACTGATTGAACAGTCGCCGAGACATTCGGGACCACAGAGGTTGAAAACAACCAAACAGGCAACCCAACAGTTAACCCAGGAAGGGACAACGTTGCCATATAAGGAGTGCCAACATTTCCAAAAGGAGAAAAAGGACTAGGATTCCCATCAGAGGGGCTTCCTTGGTTGGTGAACTCTGAAAAAGTTGCCATCGGAGACGACCCAAAACAACACCCTAAGGAAACTAACCTTAACCAGGAATATTTTGTGGGCAGTTAATTTTTAAAACATTGAAACCAGACTCTGCCATTTCATCTTTTAAGAGTCGAGAAATAGGCAAAAGGTGAATCTATCTCTTTCAGTTTGGAAACAAGCGTGAAAGGACAAGCGCTTGATGATATTTTCAAATTTAATGAGTCAGAAAAGATCAAAATGACTACTCTGGAAATCTAGGCAAAAGGGTGTACTAGATATCTGTGAACTGCAATATACACCTTGGTTAAAAAATGAAAGAGAAATCAACCAAGGACTTGACGTACGTGCAGGCAATATCCCCGAATGTTGTGTCTAGTGTATCACGGGTATAATGCGGTAGACTCGGCTTCCTACAGATAAAGGATAACAACCTAGTGGGGTCTCCCTTTATATACATGATGGTACGGGGAGCACAAGTCCGTACTAGTGCTGTCTAAAGCTAAGAGGCGAACGAAAACTACTAGGTTTAACGACACCGGAACACGTCACTAGCCTAGACCTCTAAATATTTCATTAATGTTTCAATGCTGCCTTAAGGTAAATTGAATAAATTTTTATGGTTGATCTTCAATTATGTCTCAGTTTTCAAGCCCTACCAAATGTTATGTCTCAAAATCCTCTAAATGCACACTACATGCCACAATGTATCACTTTGTTCGATGAATAGCTAACTACGGGAAGGTTGAGAGCTTTCACACAATAACAAAATGATCACAAAACAACCACTAGTGTCTCTAATGCCTGCTAGTGCAACTAAAAGTTTTTCCTTTAGAGTTATATAACACTAATAACGTAGAAACGATTTCAATTTACATTACCTAATCAAAAGAAAAGAGATTTTTTTTTTGTATTTTCAATGTTTAAGAGAAAAGTGCACTAAAAAAAATGAAAACTAATGAAAAGAACAATTTGAGAAGTGATAGCAAAAGAGCAAAGACAAGCAAGCTCACTCAATGAAAAACACACAATCAGACCTCAAACTGATAGAGAAATCCCTCAAATCAAAGAGGATTCCCAAAGACTCAGACGAACCGTGTAATCTAGGCTCGAAACGAGACAAAGTGAAATTCGAATGAGAAAGAGACCAATCACTCAAATAACGCAATAAAACGATGGAAAACCACCCAATGAATGGAAAGAAGCAACAATGAAATTGACTAATCAAACAAAAACCAAAAACTCCCAAGGGAGTCTCAACACACTATAACACCTAGATGCCCTAGGGCTAGAATGTAAAACTGATAGTAGAGGGCAAACAACTAGAGGATAGAAGTCACACACAGTCAACCAAGGCTCCAAAAAACTCAGGTAGTTGAAAAAATGACACCAAAACCACAAATCAAGCTCAGAAAGATCAGAAAGGAGCAGACCCTAGGACCACACAGGATTGGCACGACTGTCTGGCTGCAACTAGCACCATAACAGGATTGGCACGGGGGCTAAAATAGCAACAAGCGCCAGTTGGCGCCAATGTCAAGGCAAAAACTGCGCCAGTCGAGTTTACTAAGGACAAAAATAAAAAAGAGAAAACAGGGAGCAGATCAAGTATGGTGAGGCTAAACAGAGGTTTAACACTAGAAAAAAGCAAACCAAAAGAGCTGATCAAGCAGAAAAAGACCAAAATCAACCGAAAATACAAGACAAACTCCAATCAATGTTTCCCCAGTGGATTTGTTAGTTTTTTGGAGAGGTAAATCCCCTCTGCAGACAGAGGCGATCCCTACTAGCCCTGATCGGGTCTAGCAACAATCGAGTCATGCTAAGACGCAGGTTCCTAGTTACAAAAGACCAAGATACGACATGAGGCCTACCTTAACTCCCACACTATTGTTTCTTGCAGAGAAGATAGCACTTTCATCCCTCGCTTTGGTAGATCACAATTCTCCCACCTAGCACATTTGAACACCTGCATGTACACGAAGAAACAACAACACACAAGCATAAAACCTAATACATGCAACCATATATCAGTTAGAGAAGATATAATTCATAACATAAAACATGAACATATGAATGGAAACATAATCGAAGTCGTTTATTATTTATCTCAATGAAAGAAATATACAACCTGAGCTATGATGCTGGATCTTCCTTCGGCAGGTCAAAAATGGAGCACGTCTCAATGAAGCTTGTTGGGATGGGACAAGGCTCTCTCTCTTTGGTTGTCTGATGATAGTCTCCTTACTACTGATTCAACTCTATTCAGGCTAGCTTGCAAAGTGAAAATGACAAGCTTATATAGATGGTGGAAGGGGAGTTTGGATCCCTACAATGGTGGGATTGACCCTATCCTCAAGGAAGCTTCCATGATAGGTGGAAAACCACTTCCCCTACATGGAGATCCGGAGCCAAACCTCCCAACTCATTTTAGAGACTCATTCAGGAGTTGGTTGGAATACAAATTCCGCCATTTATTTTTAAAAAACAATCCTTATTAAGCTTGGCGTGAGTAATACACTGGGACAGAGTGCCAGTTGGCGCACCCTCTTTGGTGGATTTCCCCCATTGGCACGAGGGTTGAACTGGATGTTCGCGCCAAGGCCAAAAGGTCTATTTTTAGGGATTTTTACAGGAAACTGTCTTCAGAGGAATGATTTTCCTTGTCAAGGGGGATGCCATGAAAGTGGTTTCAGGTCATGTCACCGCTCACAGGTCACGGAATAGGCCCTCCAATGTGCGGGATGGGGGATTGTAGGGATGGTGACAAATTACTGTGTAACAAAGATCCAACTTGGTAAAATAAATTGCTTCATGTAATTCATCCAATAATTCATCAATCACAGGAATGAGAAATTTATATTTAATGGTGAGCTTATTGAGCTCCCTATAATCCGGACACATGCGCCATAATCCATCCTTCTTGTGTACCAATACTATAGTAGCAGAGAAAGAACTTTGACTAGGTTGAATTATACCAGCCTCTAATATTTCTGCAATCATACGTTCAATTTCGCTCTTTAGGACATAAGGATATCTATAAGGCCTGATGTTTGGAGGAACACTTCCTGGAATAAAATGAATAGCATGATCATGATCACGAATAGGTGGGAGTCCTTTGGGAGTTTCAAAAACCTTGGAATGACTATCCAAGACGTTTTGGAGATCTGAAGAAATAGATGATTTTGATGTTGGAACTTCTAGTGAGCATAATTGTGCAATTACGCCTCGTTGTTATTTCTTTATAAGATTTTTCATGACATTAGAGCTTATTATCTTTCCCAAATTCCCTAAAATACCCCATAATTCGACTTCCTTTCCTTCTGAAAAAAATTTCAAGAAAAGTTATTGAAAATTAAAAGCTACTGTCCCCAAAGAATGTAACCATTGTACTCCTAGTACAACATCAACATCTCCCATAGGAATGGAAAACATTGAACTATTCAATACATATTCCCCCATGGTTAGCTTGATATTATGGCATTTTCTAGAGAAATTTATATTTCCTCCATTTGCAACCATCACTTCACATTCTGGTGTTGGGTATAGGAAACAATTCAATTCCTTAGCTACCTTACCATGAATAAAATTATGGGTACTACCTGAATCAATCAACACTATTACCTTTTTCTTCTTGATATGTCCTTATATCTTGAGAGTTTGAGGAGTGGTAATTCCTGCCAATGCATTACACGATATGGTCAGACTCATTTCTTCCTCTTTTAGGGTTGGTTCGTGGTGTATATCCTCTTCTTTTGTAGATTCTTGTTCATTTTCTTCTTCCTCTTCACAATCTATGTAAAATAATTTCTTCTCAACACACTTATGACCTTTAGTGTATTTTCTATCACAACTGTAGCAAAGCCCTTTTTCTCTTTTTTCTTCCAATTTTTGTGGTTTCAACCTTATAGGTTGTGCAAAACTAGGAGTAGCAACACTTCCCTCTTTATAGAAGTGAGTGGTAGGGTTCCTTGTCACCATAATTTTTCTGGCCAACCTGAATGCCTTCTCCAATGCATCAGGTTTGAAAATGCGAACTTCATGTTGGATTTTATCCTTTAAAGTACCTATGAAGAGATCAATCCCGTGTTCCTATGAAATATCAGTTACCCTTATATTCAATTTTTGGAAGTCCTCAATGTGCTCCCCCACTGAACCCTTTTGTTTGATATTTATCAATTGGCTAAAGAAGGTGTTGCTCTTTGTATCCTCATAATATGCTATCATTTCCTCCGTAAAAATTGACCAAGTGACAATTTTTTTAAGGGAGTAAAGCCATCGATACCATACAAACGTATTTTGTTCTAAATGTAAAGTTTCAATGCGTACCTTTTGTTTGTTTTTCACATTATTGAGATCAAAATATTGCTCCATATGTAGTGACCATGTTACATGCTCCTTTACATCAAAGTTCCTCATATCCATTTTTGGAATATGGTGGTTCTTCCCTCCAACATTAGAGTTTATGAAATCACTATTTACATTTATTTTGTTCTCATCATGAGTTTCCTCTACTATCTTTTCACCGTTAGGAAAATTTTCTTGTATCAACTTTTCCAAACCTTCTATGTCTACTTTTAGATCATTCTTCATGTTTTCCATGTTGTCTTTCATTTTTTCATCCATCTTAGATTCCATGCCCTCTATCTTAGATTCCATGCCATCCATCTTAGCTTCCAAACCATTCATCTTAGCTTCCACGCCTTTCTTCAAACCATCCATCTTAGTTTCCACGCCTTTCTTTAAGACTTCTATTTCATTTTTTGTTGCTCTTTGCGAGAGAAAAATTTGTTGCACTTGCTCTTGTAATTTTGATATGTCATGTTTCCATTCTTTGTCTTCATGAGTCATAGTAGAGCCTTCTAAAGGCTTAATGGGTGTTGAATTCTTTTTAGGGGCCATTTTAGAATCCAATATTGATATCTATTCTACAATATGCCCTTGGAATCAATTCAACTTGATTCTTCAAATAAGACTTATGCAATTCGGAAGGTCGGCAGAGGCGGCTGGTTGGTAAATTCATTCTTGTCATGAAGGCAAGGTCTTCTGCTCAAACTTGAGCGAGGGCATTGACTAGTCGCGGGAAATGTTGAACCTGGGCCAAGCCCACTCACCTTTTAAGGTCGGCGCAGGCGGTTGGTTTGTAAAGTCGTTCTCGTCATGACGGCAAGGTCTTGTGCTCAAACCTGAGCGAGGCCGTTGACTAGTCACAGGAAATGTTGAACCTGGGCCAAGCCCACTCACCTTTTAAGGTTGGCGGAGGTGGCTGGTTGGTAAAGTCATTCTCGTCATGGCGCGAAGGTCTTGTGCTCAAACCTGAGCGAGGGCATTGACTAGTCACGGGAAATGCTGAACCTCAGCCAAGCCCGCTCACCTTAGGCCCGTCGGGCTTTGGTCTAGTGTCAAGCGAACGTGCTACTAAGACGTTCGTGCCGTGGTCCAGGTCACGAGTTCAAGTCCCGTCTTAACCGAGGGGCTGTTGTTGCAGGCTCAACAGTTCCTCCCAGAAGTATAGGGGTAGCCAGCAGGATTCGACCCCATGTCACACAAGTACGATACCGATGTCATTGCCGATTCTTCTAGTCACAAAAAAAAAAAGAAAAAAAAAAAGACTTATGCAATTCGGGAAAAAAAAATACACACCTTTTACTTGCTTTTGAGGAGCTCGATATTGAAATTAAATTATCTCTATAAATTCAGATCCTCAATATCTAAAATTTGGCTGTGTAGTATCCCACTGAAGCTTCTTTCAAATGCCATAGGTCTAATCTAATTTTGATTCATCAAGGAAAATTTATGTCTAATCTTCCACAATCACCGAATTATGGACTGGTTTAGTAGAGCGAACTTGTACAACTTGCCACGTATCACTGTTTCCTCTTTTGGCTCTGAAATTGATAGACAGAAAACTACAGTCCGTGTACTTGAGCCTACTTCTTACATCATTCCAATCCAATGCTCAGAGAGAAAGCTATGAATATTTTTCCACTATCACGTCTTTGGGATGCAATTTAGAAGCCTGAAAAAGCCCTAAATTCCACAGATCATATCTCTGAAAATATTACGAACCAAGATCTGAAATTTTTCAACGATTTTCCTCAGGCTTTCGGCTTCACACTATAAAAATTTCAGCTTCTAAACCTTTTTATAAAAACCTTTATAGTGAAAATCCCATGATGACCTGTTTAGGTTAAATTCAGGAGCCTGCAAAATGACCTAAATTCCACAGATCATATCTCTAACAATGTTACGAACCAAGCTCTGAAATTTTACAACGATGTTCCTCAGGATCTCAGCTTCGCACTCTAAAAATTTCAGCTTTTGAACCTTCGTAGAAAAAACGTTATAGCGAAAATTCCATGATGACCTGTTTAGAGAAGCGAAACCCTAGAATCCCAAAGCTCTGATACCAAATGTTGTGAAACCAGCTCCAAAAATAGAAGAAAAGAGATATCAACACCTTAGAAATAAGCCACTTCAAGGGAGAAACCTCCAATACATTACATGAATGAGCAATTCTTGGATGATACAAAATACAAAAACTCCTTTCTATATATAAGAATCCATGGGGCCACAATGTAATCCTAAACGACCTAGCAATAATAATTTAAGGGCACAATAATAATAATATGGGGGTTACAGGGGTACAATAATAACAATAAGGGGGTTACACTAACAACAATAAGGGACTATACTAGTAATATAAGGACCTAACCGAGGAGAATATATCTCCAAATATTTTCTGCGTTTTTGCAGAGAAAATGGGATTCACAAGAAATTTACAGCAAGGTATACACCACAGCAAAATGGAGTTACTGAAAGGAAGAATAGAACCATCATGGACATGGTAAGAAGCACGTTGAAGGAAAAACATTTTCCAAATGAATATTGGGCTGAAGTTGTACATTGTGCAACATATGTTTTGAATAGATGCCCAACAAAGAGTGTTATGAACAAAATTATGGAAGAAGCATGGAGTGGCATAAAACAATTTGTCACCCACATGAGAGTATTTGGATGTGTGGCTTATGCACATATTCTAGATCAGCTAAGGAAGAAGTTGGACAGTAAGGGGGAGAAGTGCATATTTTTTTATTACAGTGATGAATAAAAGGCATACATATTGTATAACCCATCCACAAAGAAGTTTATGATAATAATAGATGTGAAGTTTATTGAGGAAGAAGATTGGGATGGAAGCATTGAAAAAACAGTGAATGTAAATACATGTATGTCTCAAAATGAAGATGAGGAAGAAATGGCTGAAATAAATCCCTCATTAATATCACCTCCTCCACCAATACAAGGACATCAAGGGACACCACAAGTTGGCATGATAACACCCTGGAGAAGTGATGACAGTGCTTCTCCAAGCACATCACAAGGAGAATATTTGAGTGCTTCTACAAGCACAAATTCAACAAGTGAAAGAAGAACCAGATTCATAAGTTTAAATGAAATGTATGAGAAAGAGGTAAATAATGAAGGTATGAACTCTTTATTTGCATTGTACTGTCATATAGAAGATCTTATTCATTTTGAAGAAGAAGTAAAAGATAAGAAATATATAGATGCCATGAATGAAGAGATTAATGCAATAGAAAGGAATAATACATGGGAATTAGTTTATCTCCCAAAAGGCGAGGAGGTGATTGGAGTAAAATGGGTTTATAAGACCAAAAACAATGTTGAAGGTAAGATTGAAAGGCACAAGGCCAAACTTGTTGTCAAAGGCTACAAGCATCAACAAGGATGAGATTATGAAGAAAATTTTGCACCAGTTGCAAGAATGGAAACAATAAGAGTAGTGTTGTCCATAGCAGCACAACACAAGTGGAAAGTTTACCAAATGGATGTGAAATCAGAATTCCTAAATGGAATATTGATGGAATAGGTTTATGTTGAACAACCTGTGGGCTATGAAAAAGAAGGCCAAGAGCACAAGGTATGCAAATTGAAGAAGACTTTGTATGAGCTGAAACAAGCATAAAAAACATGGTACAGTAGAATAGATGCCTATCTACTGGAAAATGGGTTTGAGAAATGTGAAGGAGAACCCACATTATACATTTAAGAAAAATATGGTAAGATGCTCATTGGTTTTTTATATGTTGATGATGTGATCTTTACAAGTAATGATGCTTACCTTATTAAAAAATTTAAAAAATTCATGAAAGAAGAATTTGAGATGACTGACATGGGATTTCTGAGATACTTCTTAGGAATAGAAGTAGAGAAAACTTAAGAAAAATATGTGAAAGAAGCTTTGGAAAGATTTAACATGCAGGATTGCAGCGAAGCAATAACTCCTACGGTGATGGGATTGAAATTGAGCAAAGAAGACAACAACAAGGATTTTGATCCAAGTTTGTATAAGAGCATAGTTGGAAGCCTTATGTATTTGACTGCAACTAGGGCAGATATTATGCATGCTATGAGTTTAATTTCCAGATCCATGGAAATGCCAAAAGAAACACATTGGCAAGCAGCAAAGAGAATTCTAAGGTATGTGAAAGGAAAAAAGAGGTATGGTATTTTATACACCTCTTCAGAATATTTTGAATTAATTGGCTATACTGACAGTGATTGGGCTGGAAGTATAGATGACAGAAAAAAAACCTCGGGTTATGTTTTTCATTTGGGATCAGGAGCCATTTCATGGGATTCTAAGAAACATCCAATTGTGACTTTATCAACAGCAGAGGCAAAGTATGTGGCAACTACAACAGCATCATGTCAAGCAGTATGAATGAGGAGAATGTTAAGATATTTGTGCCATGAACAGGTAAAAGGCACAACAGTTTATTGTGATAATAGCTCAGCAATAGCTTTATCAAAGAATTCAGTGTTTCATAAAAGAAAAAAACACATTGATGCAAAGTATCATTATATCAGAGAATTGGTGAAAAACGGAGAAGTTGTTCTGAAACATTGTAGAACAAAAGAACATTATGCAAATATTTTGACAAAACCATTGGGGAAGAAAAGTTTTAATTATCTCAGAGAATGCCTGGGACTGCAAGATAGAAGCAGTTGTAACTAAGGGGGAGTGTTGGAATTTAACTCCAACTGCAAACCTGAAACAAAAGGAAAAAAACTTCAATTTTGATGTGAATTCAAAGGACAAGAGATGTAGCAAATTTGTTTTAGTTTTTGTACTCAACCATGCATCGAATTTTTGTGTTTAATATCTCCCGCAGGCAGCCGAATTCTTCATTTGGTCGTAGCCCCCTCAGATTTGTTAAACTGTGGTGTAAACCACACAACCTCCCTCCTTTACTCCTATCCACCAACCATAGTAACTCCCGCACCATTGTTTGAATTTAAGCCACTCCACATCACCTGTCTGTCAACCAATCAAACCCTATCGCATCGCTCCCTGCTTACGTAATCCCCATTCACATCCATGAGATGTGTGGATCCCGCCACTACCACGTCAACCACCCGACGACTAATAAAATACGTACCGCATAGCCCAGTGCCTACATCATCCCCCCTCCATGATCATGCAATAGCACGTCCCCACCACCTTCCAACTCATCTCCATCGGCCAATGGTGATCTATCGCACAATTTGGATGCCCAGTCAGTGGGCACTCTAAACGATGTGATAAACCATCTTAAATTTTCTCCCGTTTTTTTATCACATGGATTGAAGCTGACGTCATCCGGCACTGTGTTCGATGTGATAAAACATATCGTGACATTTTGTAATTTTATTTTGACTTATCATTTTATGTAATCATCGGGATGTAATTTTATTTTTATAAAGTTTCATACTTAGGTTAATATTGTATATATTTATTGTAAACATATATATATATATATATATATGTTCACAATACATAAGAAAGTTAGGATTTTATGCCGAGACTGTATGAGAAATAAATACATAGAGTGTGTCTATACGGCGAATGTAGACTGTGAGAGAACAAAGTAGAGGAGCAGAGTTTTTGTAAATCCAAAACAAGAGTTTTGAAGAAAAAATTATTTTCCTTGTAACAATATGTTTAATGAAATATAGAGTTTTTTCTCCTTCTGTAGTGTATTTTTATTTTTTCTCTTTGTGTTCAGAAGAGGAATTTTGTTTCCTCTGTTGTTAAGGAATTCTCAGAAATTCCGACATTTATTGGAAAGAAAAAGGTCTGAGAGGAATCAACCTCATTCCATTAGCGTCAAACAGTCTAGCCTCTTTACACCAGGTCATATAATTTTTGTTTTTTTATGAAATGGTTTTGGAACCCTAGCTCCAACAAGGACTGAGATGAGTAATTTTATCGTTCATTTGTTTTTTCTATTGTATGTCCATGAGTCGTGGTCCTTTGTAACTACCCCAACCCACTAGTTGGAGACTAACTGTTCATTTTTTATTTTTTATGGCATTCCGAACCTATTGGTGGAGCCAAGAAATGTAAATATATGAATCTGTATTAAGTTATTATGGTTATCTTAGGGAACTATCTAGTTCTCTATGTGTTAATTTTATTATTAAACTAATACTGTAATATTTTTTCTATCTCCAAACTATTTATAAGTTACTCATGTTAATGACAATAGTTATTTATTTTTATATTCCTATAAATGGATGTGCTCTGTCTTTTATTAATATTTAAAGGTTTCTTATGTTGTATAATATAGTTACATTTCTCTTGATAAAAAATGGTTTTTCATCTCTTAGCTTTGGAATAAATTCCACCAGTTATTTCATTCCTGTCTTCGACTCTACGGTCTTGCTACCAGAAACCTGGGTATAGGTGTCTTAAAGGACTGTTGCACATAGCCATCATCTGGAATCCTCAACTAACCCTCGGGCTTCCAAGTTGTTATGTCTTGGTCACATATTTTCTGGGTAATAGGAAGTCTGGATTATCAAGTCGTCTTCACAGTAATTTATTCTTAATTAATTTAAATCTCATGTTCGTCCTTCTAGAAATGAATTTGTTAAACATGTAGACACTATGTTTTAGCCCTACACGGATGTAGAGAACCAACATCTTCCACATATGCTGAATTTTATTCATGCTCATTTCACCATTTCCTGCAACCTACAAAGTGAGGCTTCCAACCTCTCAGTCTTATAGGATTGATACCCAATAACCATTTTCACAATTTAATCAGTAAATAAAATACACAAGCATACATTTCTCGGTTTTCTGGTGTCAACTGAAGATTACTCTTAGTATCCCGTGTTTACTAATTCCACATTTGCTGGAAATTACTCCCAACCACCGCATTGAATAAACAGGCAACAACCATACTTGAGTTAAGTGTTTTTTGTAGGGAAGGACAAGATCTAGGCATAGTCAATCTGTATGGGAAAACGTTTAGATTTGCAAGCTTATTCACTTCACACAAATCTATGTAATGTTCAAAAAATATTGTATGCCCATCTCTTTGTATTAAAACCTTCCCGCCATGTTCACCTACCTCTTTATCGCACTGCACACTTCGCAGTGTTTAAGCCTTTCCGCATAACTCATTACCATAATCATAAATCTTCGCCGAAGCGATATCTGGTGGGACCCATCCAAACCTTAACGCATTACCAATCCGCAACAAACCTTTGTATTTCCTTTATTCCTTACCTTTCGCCTTTTTCGCACTTACCGTTGTTTAGCACGTCGCATTTCGCACTTTGCATATTTTAAGTCCTTACCTTTACACTCCTCGCCAAACCTTGCGATGGTGCGATGCGATATCGCCATCGCACATCGCAATCACAAATGTTTATGTTTTCCATTAAAGATCGCCATAGTTAAATGCTGCGTCATGTGAAAAGTTAAATACCGCGACGAGCGCACATCACATTTCACAAGCTCAGGGGTATAGTGCCCAAGTTAAGTTTTGACATCGCCGAAGTATGATATGCGATGTGGGCGTTGATGCAATATGGTTTCAAATCCGAAACCTGAAGGATTTCAAGTCTGACGTACAAATGCTCTGTCCGCTATTTTAATGAAGATATGGCCTTTCACGGTAGAAGGACAATTGGTGGTTACCCATCTGTCCAACATTGAATTAGCATTCAATTTTCAGGCTCCGCCATTTTGTATTAAGTAGGATGTTTTTTTCCAAATGTGTTTTGTAAAAAGAGAAGAAGGAGAAAAATGAAATAGAAGTTTCTCTGGTTTTCTATCTCTTTGTGTGTGGCTCTGTAACATTTTTGGGTTTCTGCATAAACTGTATAAACTCTATGTTGTTGCGGAAAAGCATTTCCCCGATTTATTTTTAAATTTCTAACAACATTAACACATTAAAAGGAAACTTAATAAGTTCATGTAATTTTTTGTTGAATATTTTTAGTATATTCTCCACTCACACAAAATGGAATATTTAATTAGTTTTTCAGTAAATTTATATTCAACAAGATATATTATAACCATTATAAACAAGAAGATAAAGATGCAATGCTAAAAACATTTGAACAGAAAGTAATAAAAAAAATTTCCTTCTATACCAGAGTAATGTTTCTTTCACCAATGAACACAACTCAAACTGAGAAAGTTTCCTCCCATCCAACGAGATCAATCCACCAATTGAATCTCCCCCATGCAACTTGGCCTACACGGTAGTGTTCCAGACTTTTCCACATACTCTTGTACTGTCTGGTCCCAACCAGACTTGGTTCAAGTTAGATCTGGATACAAGAAAGGTTTTCTTTCTCTGGCGAACCAACAGAAAGTCTAAGGGAATTCTCGAGTCCCTATGGTCATGAATCTCTAACTGTCGAACTACCCAGGCAGGTGGTTGCTTACTTCTCTTTCTCTTAACATTTGTATACTTAAATTTCCATTTTAAACAACAAACACAAATGTTTGCTACTTACTTCCTGTTTGCTACAAATTATCATTTTTCCTGTTTTAACCACAGTAAAAAAAAATATCAGCAGTGGGAGATGACAAGAATACTTGCACCTTTCTAATAATACTATGCATGATTTCAAATATGCACAGTGGAGCACTAAGAGAGCTTAAAATAATAAAACACATGTAACCTCACATAAACTTACTTTAGTCTGAATCATTTTTAATACTTGCTCCTTTCGGGCAAGCTGAGCACTAAAACACTTAATAAAAATAACAGACATGTTAATAAAAATAACAGACATGTAACTTCGCATAAATTTACTTCTGCTCTGAATCCTTTTTAATACTTGCACCTTTTGAATAATACTACCCATGATTTCAGATATGGACAACTTAGCATATGATATATTTGTTATATATTTATAAAAATAACGAGCGTAATTTTTTATATAATTTATAGTATTTTAATTACGCCGATAGGCGTAACCCCCTATCGGAAGGAGCATGTTTTGTGATTAAGCTAATTAATCTTTTTGATTTGATGGTCTAGATTGAAAGATGCCGATATATTCTAGTCGTCGCCACTCAATCCATGGATGAAATCTACCCCACTAACTTCCTTGCATATCTAAATCACGTGTTTAAACCGTACTTAAATTAATTTTTTACAAATCTTGATTAAAAATTTACTGTGCCATTTGCTGACCGCCACCTATCAAATTAGGGTGAAATCTAAAAATATACTGATACCATCGGATACCATGTGGCAAACATGGGATACCATGTGGCTGGGGCCATTATGAGTGATCGTTCAAATTCTCAACGCATGCATGATGGTTTATCAAATTACGGTGAACTAGAAGATGAATGTGGGTGGAATGGAGTAAGATTTAGTATGATGGGCCACGCGTAAGTGTTATGGAACGTGGGTGAGAGCGGGCAAGTTGGCAACCGTTTATGCCAGATGTATGCCAGATGGTTTTGGAGGCGGTCTGCTCGATTGCCCAGCCGTTGGCACTGAGTTGAATGAACAAGAGAGTGAGCTAATACGATCCTTTTTCCTTTGGTGGTTCGGTTATCCCATATCTCACGCTCTCCCTCCCTGCTATCTAGCCTTAATCCAGCCTGAATCGAGCCCCCAAGTATGATTAGCAAAATGAAAATGAACAAGGTAATTCATTCGTGTGCCCACGAGTTCCAGTTGAATGAGAAAGCAGTTTTTCCATATCCATCTCCATCTGAGCGAGCTGCGGCGAGGCTTCCGCGTGTTCTATACTTTCCGACGCCCTATATTCATTTGATAGGTCACTGTTTTGACGCCTTAAATTTATTTGATATTTTTTTTTTTTGAAGCTGAAATGAGGTCTGATTCGACTGCCTGCCAGGAAGAGCCGCCGCTGAAATGAGGTCTGATTGGACGTCTCGTGGTGCTTCAGCAGGAACAATTCACGCAAAGGCCATCATCTTTTTCGTGATCTGTTTTTCATGATTTTTATTTTTCGACCCCAATATAATTTGTGGATTTTAGTGTTGATGTAATTTTTGGATTTTAGTGTTGATGTGCTTTCTGCTCTGTTGTGAGAGTTTACCGCATTGTCAATAGAATCTCATTTTAGCGTTGATGTGCAGTCTTTTTGGTAGGTTTTGCAGAACGGAGTATGGAATTTTTCAGTCGGTCTCGTCGGTACAAGCACAACATCCACTTCGTCAGGATACAGGTAGGTACGGACAATAACGCCAAGTTTACTCGAAAATAATATTAAATGGAAGTAGGGCCCCACATATAGAACTGGTATTTCCTATACATGTCGTACCCATCAATATTCACCTGTTTTTGTTGGCCAAGTATGGCTACTCCCCAACTAGCGCGGTAGCCAGACTCGTAGATTTGCGCTGTAACGATGGCGTGCGGTTAATGTAGCATTTTCTTTTCTCATTTGGTTATGTCAAGTTTTTAATGCTGTGTGAACAGTTTATGTTACATGTGCTATAACTCTAGCCTTTTTCCCATTTCTTTTCCTGTCCTTTTCGTTTTTCCCATTTCCCTGGTTGTCTTTTTCGTTTTTTTCATTAACAAGTTATTTTGTAAAAATAAAAATTAATATTATAATATCATATCGTTAATATTTGTATGGGTTAAATGTGAACGAGTTTTGCTTACGGTTAAATGTGGGCCTTTGCCTGTAGTTTCTGCGCGCTTCCCTTTGTCTTTTAATTAACCCTCGTGTGGGCCTTTGCCTGTAGTTTCTGCGCGCTGGTCTCTCTCGTCTTTTTTTTTCATTTAAATTGAGAACATGTGGACTTGAGCTTGTATTTTCTGCACACTTTTATTCATTTAAATTGGAGTTTACTGGCACAATAGAATAGTTTGGACCGTACTTTTTGTTGAAATATGATTAAAAAAAAATAAAAAATCTTGAATTACATTTAAATAAATTCAGCAACATTAAAACTTTTAAAATATCTAAAATAATGAAATTTAATAACTATAACCCAAATATATGGGAGGATAAGGACGTGAGTTCCTCCGTCGTTTCAATTCTTAGAACGTACTAATGGTAAATTAGATAAATGGGAAATGAACAAACAAGAGTCCAAATTTAGGATTCCACAATGTCCAGGAAGAAGCTTAAATTTTTAATTCAACCTATTTCGATCTGATTGGTTGGGTGAAACAGTTGGGTCTCGGCATGCGAAGAACAATTTTACACCGAGAGCACTGCACTGCACTGGGTGATCAGTTTCAGAATTGGAGGTGGAAGGCCATGTCCATCGGCCCCTACTTCGTTTTCTTTCAAGAGGGCGCCTGAACAGCGGATTTTTAAAATGCAAGGGAGACTGGAATACCACGTCAAGCAGTGGAGGAGTAATTGAACCACAATTTTTTGCTTCAACTGAAACATAACCAACTGGTATCCAATATCACCTCTCCCATGGAATTCTTCATTGAACATAAAATTACAATACAATCGTCCAATCATAATGACATATAACGCTGTCGCCATATGACTTGAATAATTGTATGAATTTGCTAATCAGATACATACTCGAAATCACTCCGCGTAATTTTGTCCTTTTGATGAAAATATTAACCATTGTTTTTCAAATTTTGCCTCTAATTTGATCAAATTTTCACTCTAATTTCATCAAATTATAATTATATTTCTAAAACTTTCTTGGCATTTGTAATTTTAATTATTTCTTGGTGTTTTTAATTTTAATTATTTCTGAATCTTAATTGGCATTTGTAATTGTTTTTTGAATGGATTTTACATATTCTCACAACTGTGACTTTCTCAAACAGTTTGTGGGCAACATGTAACTAGTAATAATTTCCCTCATTTCATTCCAAATTTATCTCATTCAAGTTCGTTCAAGTCCAATGTCATTCTTTTGGTTTATAGTATAAATAATCTCATTCTTTTGGTTTATAATATAAATAATCGATCAATGTCATCCATGATCAAATGTCACATTCTGACAAACATTGTCTCAATATGAAAATCACCCATGGCCAACCATGGTCATAGTTGGTTGAACATCGCATTGTGACAACAATTGTCTCAATGTTTAAATCAATTCCCTTGGGTTCACCAATTCCTTTGGTTTATAATTTGTTGGGTAATGGTTTTCCCTTGGTTTCACCAATTCTTTTGGTTTATAATATTAAACCCTTGAAGGTTATTAGTTCTTTGGTTTATAATATGAATAATCGATCAATGTCATCCATGATCAACGTAACGTTTATCAGACAACAATTGTCTCAATGTTTAAATCAATTCCCTTGGGTTCACCAATTCCTTTGGTTTATAATATTAAACCCTTTGGTTTATTAGTTCTTTTGGTTTATAATACGAGTAATCGATCAATGTCATCCATGATCAAATGTCACATTCTGACAAATATTGTGTCAATATGAAAATCACCTGCGGCTGGCACCATGGTTTAATGGGTTTAACGTCAGATCAGGATAACAATTGTCTCTGTTATTAAATTAACTTTGGGTTCACCAATTTTGGTTTAGGAATTTTTGGTAAATACTTCTCTGGGTTCACCACTTGCTTTTGTTTATTATTATTTTTTGGTTTATAATATGAATAATCGATCAATGGCTATCTAGGATCAAATATCTCCGACAAACATTGTATCAATATGAAAATCACCCATGGCCAACCATGGTCATAGTTGGTCGAACGTCACATCGTGACAACAATTGTCTCAATATTTAAATCTGGGCCTTGGGTTCACCAATTCCTTGGTTTATAATATGAATAATCGATCAATGTCATCCATAATCAAATGTCGCATTGTGAGAACAATTGTCTCAATGTTTAAATCAATCCCCTTGGGTTCACCAATTCCTTTGGTTTATAATATTTAACCCTTGGGTTTATTAGTTCTTTTGATTTATAATATGAATAATCGATCAATGTCATCCATGATCAAATGTCACATTCTGACAAATATTGTCTCAATATGAAAATCACTCATGGCCAACCATGGTCATAGTTGGTCGAATGTCGCATTGTGACAAAAATTGTCTCAATGTTTAAATCAATTCCCTTGGGTTCACCAATTCCTTTGGTATATAATATTAAGCCCTTGGGTTTATTAGTTCTTTTGGTTTATAATATGAATAATCGATCAATGTCATCCATCATCAAATTGTCTGAATATGAAATCAGCCATGGCCAATCATGGTCATACTTGGTCCAACGTCGCATTGTGACAACAATTGTCTCAATGTTTAAATGAATTCCCTTGGGTTCACCAATTCCTTTGGTTTATAATTTGTTGGGTAATAGTTTTCCCTTGGGTTCACCAATTCCTTTGGTTTATAATATTAAACCCTTGGGTTTATTAGTTCTTTTGGTTTATAATATAAATAATCGATCAATGTCATCCATGATCAAATGTCACATTTTGACAAACATTGTGTCAATATGAAAATCACCCATGGCCAACCATGGTCATAGTTGGTCGAACGTCGCATTGTGACAACAATTGTCTCAATGTTTAAATCAATTCCCTTGGGTTCATCAATTCCTTTGGTTTATAATTTGTTGGGTAATGGTTTTCCCTTGGGTTCACCAATTCCTTTGGTTTATAATATTAAACCCTTAGGTTTTATTAATCTCTACTGTTTTTAATATTTCCCTTAGCCTTATTGATCCCTTAGGTTTTTAATATTTGTTGGGTAATGGTTTTCCCTTGGGTTCACCCATTCTTTTGGTTTATAATATTAAACCCTTGGGTTTATTAGTTCTTTTGGTTTATAATATGAATAGTCGATCAATGTCATCCATGATCAAATGTCACATTCTGACAAACATTGTCTCAATATGAATATCACCCATGGCGAACCATGGTCATAGTTGGTCGAACGTCGCATTGTGACAACAATTGTCTCAATATTTAAATCAAATCCCTTGGGTTCACCAATTCCTTTGGTTTATAATATTAAACCCTTGGGGTTATTAGTTCTTTTGGTTTATAATATGAATAATCAATCAATGTCATCCGTGATCAAATGTCGCATTGTGACAACAATGGTCTCAATGTTTAAATCAATTCCCTTGGGTTCACCAATTCCTTTTGGTTTATAATTTGTTGGGTAATGGTTGTCCCTTGGGTTCATCAATTCCTTTGGTTTATAATATTAAACTCTTGGGTTTATTAGTTCGTTTGGTTTATAATATGAATAATCGATCAATGTCATCCATGATCAAATGTGACATTCTGACAAATATTGTCTCAATATGAAAATCACCCATGGCCAACCCTGGTCATAGTTGGTCCAACGTCGCATTGTGACAACAATTCTCTCAATGTTTAAATCAATTCCCTTAGGTTCACCAATTTCTTTTGGTTTATAATTTGTTGGGTGATGGTTGTCCCTTGGGTTCACCAATTCCTTTGGTTTATAATATTAAACCCTTAGGTTTATTAGTTCTTTTGGTTTATAATATGAATAATCGATCAATGTCATCCATGATCAAATGTCACATTCTGACAAATATTGTCTTAATATGAAAATCACCCATGGCCAACCTTGGTCATAGTTGGTCCAACGTCGCTTTGTGACAATAATTGTCTCAATGTTTAAATCAATTCCCTTGGGTTCACCAATTCCTTTGGTTTATAATTTTTTGGGTAATGGTTTTCCCTTGGGTTCACCAATTGATTTGGTTTATGGTATTAAACTCTTGGGTTTTTTAATCTCTATTGTTTTTAATATTACCCTTAGCCTTATTCATACCTTAGGTTTTTAATATTTATCCCTTAGGTCCACTGACTCCTTTGGTTTATAATATTAAACCCTTGGGTTTATTAGTTCTTTTGGTTTATATTGTTAATCACACATTCAGTTTATTACTCTCTTGAGTTTAATATACTAATTCTCAGGGTTTGTTAATTTCTTAGATTTTTCAGTTTAAAATATTAATTCTTAGGGTTTATTAATCTTTATTGTTTATAATATTCATCTGTTAGGTTTATGATATTTATCCCTTGGGTTCGCTGGTTCCTTTGCTTTATAACATTAAACCCTTGGGTTTATTAGTTCTTTTGGTTTATAATGTTAATAATCTCGTTGGTTTATTAATATCTTATGTTTAAAATATTGATTCTTATGGATTATTAATTTATTAGGTTTTTTAGTTTAAAATATCAATTCTTATGGTTTATTAATCTCTTGTGTTTTTAATATTGATCCCTTATGTTTATAATATTTATCCCTTGGGTTCACCAATTCCTATGGTTTATAATATTTAAACCTTTGGTTTATGATGACATCTGGTTTGTATTATTAATTATCCCTTGGGTTTATTAATATCTTCACTTTAAAATAATAATTGTTAAGGTTTATTAATCTCTTAGGTTTTTTGTTTTTAAATATTTTTTCATATGGTTTATTACTCTCTTGAGTTTAATATTATTAATATATTAATATATATTATAAATAAATATTCAAATATTTATTAATTATGATTATTAGTAATATTATAATAATATTATTAATAATATAACCAAATATGATATAATTATTAATATATTATTAGTTCTTTTGGTTTATTAATAATATAACCATCTATGATATTAATATATAAAAAAATATTAAAATATTATATATTATTTTTATTATTTTTATATTAATAAATATTATATATATTTCAAGTTAATTTATAATATGTATATAGTTAATATTATTAATATATTAATAAATATTTTTAATATATATTATTAATACGTATTGTAATATTAATAATATATATAAAATATTTTTGTATATATTAATAATATTATAATATTATCAATAATCATTATAAATAAATATTCAAATATTTATTAATAATGATTATTAGTAATATTATAATATTATTAATTATATAAACAACTATGATATAATATATATTATTAATATATTATTAGTTCTTTTGGTTTATTAATAATATAATCATCTATGATATTAATATATAAATAAATATTAAATTATTATATATTATTAATATTATTTTTATATTAATATATATTATTAATACTTATTATAATATTATTGATATATATAAAATATTTTGTGATTTTAATCATAATTAATAAAATTAATATATTAATATTCTTATTAATATATAATATATATATTTCAAGTTAATATAATAAAATTATTATATATAATATTTATTTATTGATATATAAATTAATGTGATGGGTAGTGGATATAGGCCTATCGGCGTATATCAACCACATTGGTAAATGTGGTTGTAAATCTATTTTATATACGTCTATCGGCGTATATCAACCACATTAGTTTTTACTAATGTGGTTGTGCTAGTAATAAAAAAATTATCTTCAATATAAATGCATTAAAAATTATTATTTTTTAATAGCTATTATAATAATTTTATTCTCATTTAACATTTTGTATTTTAATATGTTGTTAAACATTTTGTAATACTTTTCTCTTATTAATTTAAAATGGTTATATTTTATCCTATCTTAAAGTCCTGTATAAAAATATAATGATTTTTTTCCTAATTTAAAATTTAATGGTTATTTTGAAGACTTTTAATGTTTCTCAAATTAAATTTTAAAAAATATAAATAAGAAGTTATAATTTAAACTTTGAAAAAATTATATTATTATACTTGTGAATGTTTGTGGCAAATATAAAAAAGAATATCTTTAAATAATAAAAACAGACAAACCTACATAAAATAAAATAAAGAAATGAAATGTAACACCAGTGCTATAAATTTTTTCTTGTTGAATGGTTAGTAAGTTGATTAATTAAGGAAGACTAAATGCTGGGAATATTGTTAAAAACAAAAAATATAATAATGACTTGTTTTGATTATTTTGATCGTTTAAAAGAAAATAAAACAATGGTACGAGTCTCCTGGGAAAGACCCTAGATGTGAATTAACTATCAAACAGTTATGGACAGTTACGACTTCTTTTGTTTTCTTGTTTTTTTCTCTCCCCCGACAGAGAGCTCTCATTGGGAGGAGGGGAACAAAAGAAAATAAAGAAGGAAAGTAAGAGGAAGGACACTACCCATGAGTTATTCCATAGCTGGACCAAGAACCAGGGGAAGCCCGATACTTGATAAAGGCTATTAGAAACAGATTGTACCAGGAGGTCTTGATGTCTGTAGTCTGTAGTCTGGCCAAGGGAAGTGGTGAAAGGCATGGGGGGAGACTGGACGTGATTTCCAGATCCCAGGTTGGGAGGAGATGTATCTCCGAGTGAGACCATCCCGAGTAGTGAGAAACAGATAAGTGATCAGTTAGAATGTTTATGTGTTTAAACGCTTCCCTGGATTTATTATGTATGATAAGTATAGATTTTAAAGAGAATTCTAGTAGTAGGAGTTAAATATAAATTAACGTGCTAACTCTGTTTCCAAATACGCAGCTACTACTGTGTTAACTCTTTTTCAAGAATCTGCAAATACTATTTTTGAAAAGATTGCAGGTACCACAATTTAGAAAACAGGAAAAACGTAGTGCAGTAAAATATATAGGGTTTGTATTAAATGACAAACAATAATTGTTGTAAAGACTCCCCAATAGAAATTATTGCAGTACTGCCAGGGTATCAGTTTGGGCAGGAGGCCGAGCCAGAAAAACCAGTAGCCCGGGTCCGTTCTGAATGCCTGGGGTGAACCCGTGAGAACAATAGACCCAAAACCTTATTTTTTATCTTTCCTCAACTGATAATAAACAAATATTAACTACATGAGCAACATAAAGGTTTTCTTTTACAGAAGGAAAATTCTCATTCAAATGTACACATAATCAACTACTTAAACAGAATGAATCTCACAATTGCCACGAAAAACAAAAGAATAACTAGGAATTTGTCCATTCAGTAGTACAAAATAAGTTAACCAATTACAGAAAGTCCTTAGAGTCATCCATTCTTTATAACAATAAAAGTAACAGAATGACGAGAACCTGTTCACAGGGTTCAAATCTGGATAAATTAAGCAAGTTCACATGCATACAACATGATTTCGGGTCACGACAAGCACCACACCCTAATAGGAGGTAAAATAAAAGTAACAATTAAAATATTCCGAGTGGCACAACAGTCATATAAACCATTGAATCTCTTTTTAATAACATAAAATTCCATGGTAGGATTACCTTAACGACACCTGGTAAGAGGCAGGAGAAGAGCATTGTCAGTTGTCGCCGCTAACAGAACTAACCCAAGATTTCCTTTCCTAGAAAAATTGCAGACGGAGAACAAGAACGGGGTTTCACCTGCATTAATACTAGGGTTATAAGATTTCTAGAAAACAGTTAATACCACAAATTTATAACCTCTATGAACACTTGTAAAAAAAATCACGTACTTGCAAGAGGGAATTGGATCCGGATGTGAGCCGAGACCTGAGATGAGACAGAAACACACAACAATTGGTTAACCCTCACCAGTTGTGGAAGAACGTGCCTCATGAGCGGAAAATTGAGCAGCAATTACCTGCACCAAAGCAGTGGAGGTCCATCTCTCCTGTAACGCAAATAATACCCTCAATTCAGAAGTGGTTGACCTCCTGAAACGTGCCACAACAACATTCTTTACCCGCTAAACCATAACGGCTGCATTTTGGTCCAAGAGGAAAACTAAAACTCATTCCAGTTACCTCCATAATTGACGAAAAAACCCTCAGGGAAGTCACACTATTGTAGAGCGAAGAAACCAAATGGAAGGGTTTTTGAATGATCGACAACCGGAGAGGTCAGGTCAGGTTGTTACTCAACCCTCACCAACGGACCGTGACCGTCGGATGATCGCATCGACAGATTAAAGGTGTGGAGCAGAGCGTCGACAAGTTTCAAGCGATTATAGAGCACCATTGTGCTTTGGGAAAATAAATGGGCAGAATCATAGTTCATCTATATATTAAACCAAAAATTTCTATTTTAACAAACCCATCGAATATCAGAAATAACACCTATCCAATAAATCCATTATAGTAGGCGAGCCTTATTTCAGCTGCCATAGGCCCATTAATGCGGCTAGGTAGGAAATACCCGCCGCATGATGATCTACAGCTTTAATCCTACGGCGTTCCTGCTTGGCCGCATTAATGGGCGTATGGCAGCTGAAATAAGGCTCGCCATTATAGTAGAGAATATCTGATATAGTACAATAAATCAATTGTAATGCCTATGAAAATGTTGGGTGCACATAATTAATGAGAATTATGATTATATTATTGGTGCACATCATCAATGGTTATTATGATTATATTGTCAACCTCATAGGTGGCATTAATAGCATGCGCGAACATGTATGCAAGATTTGGATTGTTATGCTAATAATTTTTTTTTTTGTGGTGTTTACATGTTACAATTGGTATTAGAGCGAAACCAAGTTCAACAGTCGGGCCTCTTTAGGAAATCTAGAGTTACATAATTTTGTATATGTGCATAGAGAGAGAAGAGAAAAAAATCGAGAGAAATCTTGCAGTCTAAGGAGAAGGAGAGGAATATGAATTACTCTTTCAACCATAAATGTTATGGATTTAGGAACGAAGGCGGGGACTAGGGCCAACTTGGAAATGTGGGTGAAATTAGGAGAATAATCGCACAATGGCGATGCAACTTTATTGGAAACATTCAAACAATTGTGAGCAGAAATGACTAACTTGAGAGAAAATGATGAAAGATTGAGGCTGGAGCAAGAACGAATCTTGAAAAGCCTCTTAGATTTCCAGAACCAAGAAAATCAGAATCCCATCCTAGAAGATGAATACAGAGTTGAAACACAGATTTAGAGGGAGAACCATTCCGAAATAGGAGGAGGTCGATATGATAATGGTGAAGAGTCAGAAAATGACACGAGCAGAAAGGAAATAGAAAGACAAGCGGAAAGGAAACAGAAAGACAGAGGGTGGAATTGCAGGGGGGAGTTTAAGATAATTAAATGGCCAATATTGAATGGCGAAAAAGAGAAATCTAGGGAGGCTTGGTTAATAAATATGAATAAATATTTCCAAATTTATTAATATGACCCTAATTGTAAGGCCAAACAAGAAATTTATCAATTGCAAGGCAAGGCCACACTGTGGTGGGAGGAGATTGAGACTGTCCGGGGCATTGGTAAGCAAGCAATAACATGGGAAGTATTCCATAAAATTTTTAAAGATAAATATTTAATTGTGTGATTCTATGATGAAAAAGCAAAGGAGTTCCACAAACTCAAGTTGGGCAACTTGTCTATGGACAAGTTTGTAACCAAATTTACTTCCTTACTGTGGTACGTTCCCTATATTCGTGAGGAGAAGGCTAAGGTACAACTTTTTATTTTTAGCCTATCTGCGTTCATGAGAGAAATGTTGGAATTATATAATCCTAGATCCATGGATGAAGCAATTCGGAAGGCTCAACTGTGTTATCAAAAAATGAAGAAAAAGAGAGAGAAAATCAATAAAAAGGGGGAAAGAAACTTCCAAAATACCAAGAATGGAAGAACTACCAATATCTATGTTGTCAAAAAGGGACAACATAAGTACTCTGGGAAAAGCGAATCTAAAGCTAGATTGCTATTCAAAGCTAAGAAGACATACGTGTTGATTAAACGAGAGCCAAATCAGACACATAAACCACCTTTAGAGTGTTGGGGTTGTGGAGAAACCCATTACTACAAAAAAATTCCACACCGAGTCAGGGTGGAGCGGGCTTCTAATGTCTAGGAAGCCTCGACTATGGGAGAAGTAGCGACGAGCATACCAAAAATTAATGCCGCATTAGAATATCACCATACATAATATCAAACTACAATGATAAAATTGGAAGGTAAGATAGCTAACCATGTTGTTTCAATTCTGATAGATCTAAGAGCTAGTTTAAGCTATATAAGCCCAAGAATAGTGGAACTATGTTACCTACCTATCAGTAAATTTAAAAACACTCCTAGTTAGATCAATTAGCCAATGGGGCTAAGAGAAAAGTGTTTGCCAAAATCGAAAATTGTTCTATTGATATAGATAAACATCATATCAAGGTAAATTTAAATATATTACCTTTAGGACTGTATGATGTGTTAGTAGGTATGGATTGATTAGAAGGGAAATGGTCCTTGGTAAATTGTAAGTACAAAGTTATTAGTTTCCTCAACGAAGAAGGCATAAGGCAGGAACTTCAAGGGATTAAAATAACTATTCATTTGTGAGCTATCACAACAACTCAATTGGGTAAATGCCTCAGGAAAGGCTGTCGATTTGATGTTGTACATGCGGGATTTTTAGATAGAAATGGATAATCAGAGTCTATGGAAAATATACTTGTAATCTAGGAATTTGTGGACTTGTTTCCTGAATATATACCAAGATTACCTCCTAAGTGAAGAATTGATTTCACTATTGAATTAGTCCCTGGTGTAGCCCCAGTATCAAAAGCCCCTTATCGAATGAGCAATCTTGAGCTAGCTAAACTTAAGATGTAGTTACAAGAGTTACTGGATAAAGGGCACATTCGCCCAATTGTGTCACCATGGAGAGCCCCTGTGTTATTCGTTAAAAATAAAGATGGCACCTTACAATTGTGCATTGATTGACAGCAACTAAATAAACTAACCATTAATAATAAATATCCTTTTTTCTGTAATCAATGATCTGTTTGATCAAGTTAAAGGTGCCACCAATTTTTTCAAGATAGACTTACGATCAAGTTACCATCATACCAAATTGAAAGAAGAAGATATACATAAGACAACCTTCAGAACTCGTTTGGACTTACCAACACCCCTACCACATTTATGAGTTTAATGAATGGAAAATTACACCCTTACTTAGAAAAAATTGTCCTTAACTTTATCGATACCATTCTCATTTATTCTAGAAATTTAGAGGAACATAAATAACTATCGAGAGTGGTATTGCAAACTCTACGGGATCATCATTTGTATGCAAAATTTAGCAAATGCAATTTTTATAAGGACCGTATCTAGTATTTGGGACACAATATTTCTTTAGAAGGAATAGTTATGGATCCCGAAAAGATTAAGACTATTTTGGAATGGTCAGTCCCTAAAATTGTGGCAGACATTCAATCATTTATGGGCTTAGCTGGTTACTATCACCGATCCATAGGGGGTTTTGCAAAAGTTTCTTATCCTATTACGTATTTACAGAAAAGAGGAAGAGCATTCCAGTGAAAAACAAAATATCAAAACGACTTTGGTCAGTTAAAGCACCTGTTGACTACAACGTCAGTGTTGAAAATTGTGGACCCTGGCCAACAATATGTAGTTTGCACTGATGCATTCCAGGAAGGATTTTGGGGGCTCTTGATTCAAGAGGGTAGAGTAATAGCATATGAATCATGCAAACTCAAGGATCATGAACAATCTTATTCAACTTACAATCTGGAGATAACAACAGTGATTCATGCTTTAAAAGTTTGGCGACATTACCTCTTGGGTAAGAAGTTCCTTCTAATGACTGATCATAGTAGTTTAATGAAATTCTTCTAGAAACCTAATATTAATGCACTACCAGCTTGTTGGACTGCATTTTTGTTACATTTTGAATTCTACATTAAGCATTTAAAGGGGAAGGATAATCAGGTAGAAGATTCCTTAAGTCGAATGTTGCATTGGGCATATGCACTTTCCCTCGGTCAGGTAGAAATTAAATTTGTCAATCAGATTAAAGAAGCTGCTGTAATGGACCTCGAATATGAATTTATGTGGAACCAAACTCAACAGATAAGCAAATCTGGGAAAACAACGGGTTATGGGATAAAATGAGAAGGGTTATTAACATACAACAGAAGGGTGCATGTACCAAATAAGTTAACTAAAAAACATTTAATTTTGGACGAATGTAATAAAATACCTTATGTCACCCATTATGGATACCAAAAACTATTTTTAGCCATTAAGAAATATTATTTTTGGCTTGGTATGAGGAAGGATATTGCAAACTACCTGGATAAATGTTTAGAATGCTAACAAGTCAAAATTAAGCACCAACATCCTGTAGGGTTACTTCACGCTATGCCCATTCCGAAGTGGAAGTGGGAAGTCATCACTTTAGACTTTATAACAGGCCTACACAGGTCAAAAAGGAAAAATTATTCGGTGATGGTTGTGGTGGAAACACTATGTAAAAAAGCTCATTTTATTCCTGTACAATCCATATATAAAACAATTCAAATTGTTGACATATTTATGAGAGAAATATTCTATTTACATGGGATACCCAGAGTGGTCATATCAGATAGAGATGTGAATTTTACCTTTGTGTTTTGGAAAGCTCTATTTGAAGGGTTAGGTACCGAAGCCCAATTAAGTACTGCATATCATCCACAGACACACGAGCATGCTGAGCGAGTGAAACAGGTGCTAGATGATATGTTGCAGATGTGTGTTATGCAACAACCTACTAAATGGGAGGACTACATCCATTTGGTTGTGTTTTCTTATAATAATAGTTATCACGAGTCTCTAAAAATGACCCCTGCGAATTACTTTATGGAAGAAGATGTTGAACCCCTTCAAACTGGAGTAGCCCCGAAGATAAGCTGATTTTAGGATCATATATGTTAGCTGAAATGGAGCAGGCCGTGAAAAGAGTCTAACAAAATTTGAAGGCTACTCAGGACCGAAAAAAAGTATATTCTAATAGGAAAATAACTTATAGAGAATTTGAGGTTGGGGACCATGTTTACGTAAGGATCAAACTAAAATGAAGCACCTTGAGATGGGGTGGTTGTTCCAAGTTGGCTCCTCATTATTGTGGTCCATTTGATATTTTGGAAAGAATAGGGCTCATGGCTTATTGACTCACATTACCTAGCCACATATGAGTGCATAATGTGTTCCATATTTCATTACTATATATATGTGTGTGTGTGTGTGTGTGTGTGATTCTAGAAACATTATTAATTGGAAAGAAGCACAAGCAAGTATGAATGTTAACATTTCAGTTCTCAGTTTTATTTTTACCAGAAGAGGATAAAATAAGTAATGAATGTATGTTGGTTTTGAATTTTAGGTAGAACCAAACAAATATTTTCTGGTAGAGGCTCTACTTATCCTTGATTAGAGCGAAACAACATTACGGAAGTGAGCTATAGGTTAAAGTGAAATAGAAGCACTTTACCTAGGAAGAGGCTACTTGGGAAGATGAAAAATTTAACATCGGGGACAATGTTTCGTGGAAGGGGGGAAAGATGTAACACCCTAGACCTTTCCAGTGATGTTAATTCGTTTTTTTTTTTTTTTTTACGGAAGTGAGCTATAGGTTAAAGTGAAATGGAAGCACTTTACCTAGGAAGAGGCTACTTGGCAAGATGAAAAATTTATGCATGAAGCATATCGAGATCTATTTCTGAAAGAGTAACAAACATCGGGGACAATGATTCGTGCAAGGGGGGAAAGATGTAACACCCTAGACCTTTCCGGTGATGTTAATTCGAATTTTTTTTTTTACATTTAATCTACTGGAATTGAATATTTAGTAAGTTGATTAATTAAGGATGACTAAATGTTGGGAATAATGTATATATATATATATATATATATATATATGACTTGTTTCAATTATTTTGATAATTTAAAAGAAAATAAAACAACGGTATGAGTCTCATGGGAAAGACCCTATATGCGAATTAGCTATCAAACAGTTATGGACAATTATGACGACTTCTTTTTTCTTGTTTTTTTTTCTCTCGCCCTAGAGGGAGAGCCCGCCCTATGTGGGAGGAGGGGAACATGAGAAAATAAATAAAGAAAGTAAGAGGAAGGACACTGAATGTGGGTTATTCCAGAGTTGGGCCAAGAACTAGTGGAAGTACGGTACTTTCTAAAGGCTGTTAGAAACAGATTGGACAAGGAGGTCTTGATGTTTGTAGTCTGGCCAAGTTAAGTGACTGTTTGAGGAATTTTTTTGATAGTGAAAGGGAGGGGATATTGGACGTGATTTCCATATCTCAAGGTTGGGAGGAGAGGTCTCTCCAGTGAGACCATCCCGATCAGTGAGAAACATATAAGTGATCAGTTAGAATGTTTATGTCTTTAAAAGCTTCCCTATATTTCTTATGTATGATCGATAAGTATAGATTTTAAAGGGAATTTTGGTGATAGGAGTTAAATATAAATTACTGTGCTAACTATGTTTCTAAATACACAACTACTACTGTGTTAACTCTTTTTAAACAATTTGGAAAATAGGAAAACTGTAGTGTAGTAAAATATAGAGCATTTTTATTAAAGGATAGACTATAAATGTTGTAAAAGACTCCCCAATAGAAATTATCGTGGTACCACTAGGGTATCAGTTTGGACTCGAGGTCGAGCCAAAAAATCCAGGAGCCTAGGTCTGCTCTTAACACCTCGGGGTGAACCCGTGATAGAAGTAGGCCTAGAAACTTATTACTTATCTTTCCTTAAATGATAATAAACAAATATTAACTACACGAGAAACATAAAGGTTTTATTTTACAGAAAGAAAATTCTCATTCTAATGTACACACAATCATCTACTGCAACCGATTGAATCACATAATTGCCACGAAAAACAAAAGAATCTCCAGGAATTTATCCATTCAGTAGTACAAAATAAATTAGCCAATTACATAAATTCCTTACATTCATCTATTATTTATAACAATAAAAGTAGCATAATGTCGATAACCCTCACAGGGTTAAATCTAGAAAAATTAACCAAGTTCACATGCATACAACAAGGTTTCAGATCCCGACAAGCATAGAATGCTAATAGGAGGTAAAATAATAGTAACAAGTAAAATATGTCGAGTGGCACAAATGTCATATAAACCCTTCGAATCTATTTTTAATAACATAAAGTTCTACAATAGGATTACGTTAACGACACCTGGTAAGAGGTAGGAGAAGAGCACGATCAATTTTTGTTGTTAACATAGCTAACCCAAGATTTCCTTTCCTAGAAAAATTGCAGAAGGTGAACAAGAGCGGGCTTTCACCTGCATCAAGAATAGGGTTAGAAGATTTCTAGAAAATAGTCAATAGAAAATATTTGTAACCTTTATGAACGCTTGTACAACAGAATCACGTACCTGAAAGATGGAATTGAAACTGAACGTGAGCTAAGACCTACGATGAGACAAGAAAACACAGCAACCGGTTAACCCTGACTAGTTTTGGAAGAACGTGACTCATGAGCAGAAATTTGAGCAGCAATTACCTACAACGAAGCACTGGATGACTATCTCTCCCACAACACAAATAAGACCCTCAGTTTGGAAGCGCTCGACCTCCTGAAACGTGCCACAACAACATTCTTTCCCTATCGAACCATAGCGACTACATTTAGTCCAAGAGGAAAACCAAAACTCATTCCGTTTACCTCCATAATCAATGAACTAATCCTCGGGGAAGTCACAATATTACAGAGCGAAGAAACCAGTTGGAAGGGTTTTCGAATGATTGACAATCAGAGAGGTCGGGTAGGGTGGTTACTCAACCCTCGCCAACAAACCTTGACTGTCGGATGGGCACATGAGCAGATCAACGATGTGGACCAGAGCATCGAGAAGTTTCGAGATAGTTGTAGAGCACCACTATGCTTTGTGAAAATAAATAATCCGAATCATAGTTCATATAACACATATTTCATTAAATTTGGAAGTATTCAATTGATCACTGGATAAAGTTTTTAAAAAATGTGGAATTATAAAATCACTCACTTTACTAATTTTAATGTAGATATTAATCATTTTTGGCGAAAATTTTATCATGGTAAACTATATAAAACAAACTTATATAAACTTGCAAAAGAAAATCTTTCACATCTTAATCTTGGATTCCTTACATTATCTCTTTTAAGACTTTTTATGGTTTGTACTAAAAGCCAAGTTTGTTAAAGTTATCTTATGAAAATAATGTTGTGTATGTTACTATTGTTAAGTTTATGAAAATAATGTTGTGTATGTTACCATTATTAACCCATTTAATTATAATCTGATATAGTAAATATGATGTATGTGTTAAGTTACGATTATTACTAAGACAAGGTTTTCACAATTTAAAAGTCTATCACCTTTGCAACACTAGTAATACGGTTGAAGATGAAAAACCTCCAGTTATACTCATATTGGATTTAAATTTCAAAATATTTTATAATTTATTTATTATTGATTATTTGTACTTTTGTGTTAAAAACTAATTTAATTGAGACTTACTTGATGAATAATAGTCATATTTGCAAGATATAGATTAAGTATAAAGGTATTTAATGACAAATTATCATACTAATGTGTCCAATATAATACGGATTTAACATGAACATAAAGGGATTAAATGTTGAATGAGAGTAGTAGTATAATTTATTTATTATTTATTATTTGTACTTTAAAAAAAAAAAAAGTTAATTGAGACTTACTTAATGAATAATAGATTAATATGCAAGATATATATTAAGTATAAAGTTATTTAATGACAAATTATCATAGTAATATACGAGCATAGATCCATATTAAATACGGATTTAACTTGAGCCTAAAGAAAGCCTAAAGAGATCAAATTTCTTCACGTGCAAACATTTTTAGAGTGAAAAATACAATGTGTTAATTTTCATTGTTTAACTTGTATTTTTGAATGCTAAATAGACTATATATAAGACCAAACAAAAATTTTAACCATGAATACTTAAATTGTCTTCTATATAGTTATATATGAAGTTGATATCGACATAAATTAGTTAACATAGATCTTCAAATAGTTTATTTTAATCTCAATATTTTTGAAAGTTAAACTATTTAAACATCTCATTCACAATTTTTTTTTTACTTCTAATTACTTTACAACATATTCATTTTTTCTTTAATTATAGTCGAACTTATACATCCCCTCATACTAGGCTGTAGAATGAGCACCGCCTCTCGACTCAATTACTAATCATTTTAATTATGAAAATCAATCATGAATTAGAATAGTAACAAAGTAATACAATTTGATTATTTTCAAATACAAGAGGAAATAGAGAAAATTGGCTAAACTATTTATTACAAATGTTTATTTTTTATTCCTGGAGTGTTTAAGGATATTATATTGAAAAGAACATACTGACATTAATCTAAAACTTAGATTCCTTACGTTATTTCTATTACGATTAATATTTATATTTATGTATTAAATTTGACTCGTGAATAATAGATTTTGTAAAAATATTCCTACCTATAAAGTTATTTAAAAAAGTATTAATATTGTGTTTCTTACTATTATTAACCATTTTAAATTAACACTAACTACTTTTCCTATGTTGAGTACAAATTTATTATACTAGTAGAATGTTGTCACCACTTCAAAATCTATAAGAGGAAATATTTTATAAGTCTAGTTGTGTTGTTAAATGATCAAGGTAATTTTTTTATAAATTAGAGTGAAACAAAACAACAAATTTGATTTATATCAATTATAATAAGGAATATTAAGGAAAACTCACTTCAAACATTATTACAAGTGCCTATAGATCCTTCAAAAAAAAATTGTAGTTGAACTTACACATCCTCTCATACTAGGTTGTAGAATGAGCCTCACCTCTCGACTCAATTAATCATTTTAATTATCAAAATCAATCATGAATTAGAATAGTAAAAAAGTAATGCAATTTTATTATTTTCAAATAAAAGAGGAAAGAGAGAAAATTGACTAAAATATTTATTACTAATGTTTAGTTTTTATTCCTAAGTGTTTAAGGATATTATATTGAAAAGAACATAGTGAAATTCATCTAAAACTTAGATTCCTTACTTTATTTCTATTATCATTAATATTTATATTTATGTATTAAATTTTACTCGTGAATAATAGATTTTTTTAAAAATATTCTTACCTATAAAGTTATTTAAATTTATTAATATCGTGTTTCTTACTATTATTAACCATTTTAAATTGACACTAACTACTTTTCCTATGTTGAGTACAAATTTATTATACTAGTACAATGTTGGCACCACTTCAAAATCTTTAAGAGGAAATATTTTATAAGTCTGGTTGTGTTGTTCAATAATCAAAATCATTTTTTTATAAATTAGAGTGCAACAAAAAAACAAATTTGATTTATATCAATTATAATAAGGAATATTAAAGAACACACACTTCAAACATTATTACAAGTGTGTAACATTTTTTCATTAAGTGTTTAAATGGTTTATATTAAATAGAATACTAATTAGTTGCTCCACTATTGTTTTAAGAGACCAAGTTTAGAAGATGTTGTTTTTTTAAGTGCATTATTAAATTTGATTATGCATATTTGATATGGTGAGAAGTCATGTTGGTCAAACAAAGATTTGAAAACTTAAATATTTTATGGCATTTTCATGTCATTTGTATCACCACATGATTACATTCAAATACTAAATAATATAAAAATTCTCCAAAAATAATATGAAGACAATATTTGATATACAACAAATATTGAAAAGTGTGTCTCAATGTATATTAATAGATCCTTCAGAAAAAAAATTACATTCATGAATGATATAAACCTAATATCAAGATATTCGCTCAAGTAGGTCAAGAACAACTTATACACCATATTTATTTATCTTGGTCTTGTTGCAATGTTATTTCTTGGGCATTCATGCCCACACTATGGTATTAATTGGAATAGAGCCAAGTTATGTGTCATCAACATTTGGTATCCTATATTTCTCTAAAAAATTTCCATTGTATTTCCCTGAAATAGGCTTCCACCAATCAAACTTTACATGAAGATTCTCACTTTCATTATCCCTAAAGATATCTGAGATGGATTTTTCCATCCAAATCATCTTTCTTGCATCCTCATTTTCTGATATAACTAGAAACATATTTCCTTTCTCAACATCAATATTTGGATTGAATGTTGGTTTTGGCTTGTTTCATTTGGGTCCAACATATACTAGTTCATCTATTGCATTATCAAAATCTTCATCCATAATACTTGAGATTACATGGAGTGCATTACGATCAACATCAACAATGTCCCTTGTCTTGGGCCAGGAATCCTCAAAAGATGAATCACTTCCGTCTATTATTCTATGATCATTATATATTCCATCTAGTGTATCAAGAGCTCTTTCCCAATACACTACTTTCTTTTTCCATTCCTCTGTAACAATTGGTGAATCCTCATTCTCGATAGTGACTTTCCACATTTTTATGTATGATGTTATCCCTCCCTTTAGTTCTTTTAAATAGGAATCATTTTTTTTGGAAGCTAAGAAAGATGGGTTCCCTATGGGAATTATAGGCCGACCTTCATCATATATATTCCATAACTCAACTGGTTCTAACCACTCAATATCTCTAATGGATTCTTTGTACCTTAGTACTACAATATCGTTGAGTACAAGAAATTTGAAGTATTGAACATTAAGATGTACAACTAGTGCATTTTTTCCCTCCTTGATGTATCCATTAAGGAAAATTTTGAAGTCATAGACCTTTTCAATATGTGTAGGTGGAAACACTTGATTTTCTTCAATTATGTGATATGTATCCATCATTTCAGGTAAAGAATATATATCTTTACTTTTTAGGTTGGAATACATTCTTCCATAGGTTCCATCTATGTCTTCATGGGTGTGCCCCACAGGCAGGAATCCAACCTCGATAGTGAAGAAGATACCGAGTGCAGTTAAAAGTGATAAAAACATGAAAAGATAGAGATTATTATTATCACTTGTTGCATTGTCCAACAGTAACAACAAATGTGGAGGAAGAGCTTTAAAATCAACATTTTTACTCTTTGATCTTCCAGGAGATATAAAATCATTCTTGTACACTTGACATTATGAGTAAATAGAAGTGTCAAGTAATGCAATTTTAATTGGATTTCTTGAACTTCCACTCTCGTAAATTAGATCACCATGCATATCAATTTGTGGGTCTTCAAGGTCCCTTAAGCACTTTTCAAGGGATGTAATAGTAAGCTTCTATCCCTTATGTACAAATGGTAGGGAGAAATGACCAAAACCTCCTGTCTTATGCCCATATGTTAGCATACATGTCAATGACAAACCTAAATTTGTTCCCACATACATGTCAATGACAAACCTAAATTTGTTCCCACAATAGATTTTGATTTGACACGTAGTCTTGGTATTGAAGTCTTTTTTTTATCCATTTTATCTTGGATAATGCTCAAATACTCCTTTGGAAACTACTCTGACATAACTCTATGGTTATCGTGGCAATATCTTCCACACATAACAATATTGTTATGTTTGTTTAGCCTACCTCATGCCTTTTCTTCCAACTCTTTTGTAGTCGCTGACTTCATCTGTGCTTTCAACACAATACATTCACTGCATTTACTAAAGTTTGAGTTCTTTTAAAATGCCACATATCGAAACTTAGTATTCCATATGTTCCTCATTTTTTACTGTCATATTGATGGGTAATTGAGCTTTTGAAGAGGCTCATTGATCTTTTTTAACAAAAAAAAAATTGTGTAAGTCGAAGGAAGAAATCTTAAAGGAGCAGATTTTCCATCTTCTTCAACTTGACATGTTTGGTTTGGTGAAAAATTTGAATTATCCATTAAAATTTTGTGCAATATTTCAATGACTCCCACAGTGTGTGCGTGTGCTTTGCATGTGTTGGTGTTACCATGAATAGATTTGATCTATCCATGTTGGAAATAATGTTATTTAAGGAATCTTATGTATCTAATATCGTTCTTTCTTACAAATAATATTCCCATTAAATCTCATGTTCTTTACATTTCTAGCAATAGGTGGTAGGCCATGGCCATGGCTCCTTGACATGATTGTGTTTTACATGAGTGAATTCAAGACAAATTCCCTAAGGACATTTTTATTTATTTGTCTCATACCCCTTCTAGCACTTGAAATGGCCTTCCTATTCACATGTTGAAGACAATATTTTCTACAACATACATCTGCTACCAAAAGTCAAATTTATTTCTCTTCATCTATTTTCGTTTGACATTTTGCAATTTTTGTTGTAGCCATAACTCATTAATTCCTTTTATATGGCCTTGTTACATGCATATCAATTGAGTTTATATATTTTTCATTACAAATATACCCATCCCATTTGTTTAAGTGATTTGTGTTCTCTATAGCATCCCATATCACCATTTCCATGGGTGGCTCCTTGAACTTTTCCTTAACCCTTAATATCACACCTTTTTTGTCCACCAACTTATTTTTTGGCCATCTAATGAAAAAATGTATAGAATTATCCCCAATTTTGCATATTTCACAATTTCCATCTATTTCTTCCAAGAAAACACCAAATTCCATTTCACCTAGTGTTTAACCTTAAACAATGTCATCCTTGTGGACATTAACTAGCATTCCTTTTGAAATGAACATGCTTATTCCCATGCATTCATGTGTAAGAGAAACCTTTGTACATATGAATATAATCCCATCTTGGGCAATATTTATGGCATGATCATGATAGTGAGGTTCCAAATATGATTCTGGCCAAATCTCATAAGATTCCATTGCACCCCCTAGTGTATGCTCAAATCCTATTGGATGTGGTAGAGGAGAATCATGTTTTAAAACCTTCAATTTTAACCACTATGCATATTTTCTTTAAAATATTTCCATGCACTTTATGCCCAAGATCTATTTTGAATAAGGACCCCTCACCCAACTTCACTCCACGTTGCAGAAGATCTACCTTGTCTCCAATAGAAAATGTAGAAGAAACATTTGCACCTATAAACGAATGTAAATAAGGTTAGTATTTACGCAAAAAAAAGTATTATAATATCAATAATATTTGAACACATGCTTCAATGTTTTTATTTACATATGTTGTGCCTCAAATCCTTGATCTTCCAGGGATGTATGTCCCCTTCGTCAACATCCTCCTCAATCAATTCGTCAACATCCTCCTCAATCAACTGTGGTTGAGTGACATCAATTATCAAAAATGCAACATAACCGTACATTAACCCTTTCTCTAACATAATTAGTTCCAAACTCTGTATATTTGGCCCTTCCTAACACAACGACTTGATCATTAATAAGGAGATCAACATAGTCCCCTGTTGCCAAAATTATATTTTCCATTCTAGCTTGTACCAATTCTGTAACAACAATTAAACCATGAATTGTAATTTAAAGGTCGAACGGTGTAAAGTGTGATTTTATATTTTTGCAAAAAACACACAACTTTCAAAAAAGTAATATAGATTCCATAATTTAAATAGTATGGTAGTCATACTGTATGTAATGAAACATTGTTCCTCGCCATCTAGTGCCTACTACCAAAAAGTACCTTACATGAAAATTACACAAAAAACATATATGAATACAATGCAATTAGAGATGTAGATTGTATCATAGAATGACAAATATCAGCTCATATCAAACCACCAAGTTCCTATTTAACTTCTGAAATGACACTTGTAGTCTTAATGTAGGTGTATGAATAATGATCATATGAAATTTGTATAAGTTGAAGAACCAAAACATGCTCCATTGGAAAATCTAAGAAATTCCAAGATTGATGCTACATAAGATGTCTAAAATCCCCGTAAAAAGGAGAAATTCTTTTTTCACTTAGTGAGGATGTTTGATGTTTGAAATTGAAAATCAAAAGCCAAACTAGAGTTTTTCTTCCAAATAAAATTTTTGAATGAAAAATATCTGCTCATATCAAACCACCAGAGTTCCTATTTAACTTCAGAAATGACACTTGTAGTCTTAATGCATGTGTATGAATAATTATCATAAGAAACTTGTAGAAGTTGAAGAACCAAAACATGGTTCTTTGGAAAATCTAAGAAATTATGAGATTGATGCTACATAAGATGTCTAAAAGCCCCATGAAAAGGAGAAATTATATTTTCACTTAGTGAGGATGTTTGGTGTTTGAACTTGATAATCAAAAGCCACACTAGAGGTTTTCTTCCAAATAAAATATTTGGTATTGTAAATACTAGATAATTCTCATTTTTATTCTAAAATAAAGGAAATTTCATTTTACAAATATTTAGTTCCAATGTTAGCACTCCCTACCTATACACATCTAAGGGCATACTATTTAGGATGGATACAAAGGGATGTTAACTTTAGGTCCTCGAAAAGTGTAGATTTGAGTTTGCCTAGATGTTTATGTTGATGAGGAAGAGTCTTATATTATGCGTCCAAACATTAGTGAATTTTTTTTTGGAAGTTCATAACTATACAAAAAAATAGAGAGAAAAACAATGCATGTTAAAAAATTGTGCTTGATACTTTAAAGTTGCGTACATTTGCATTGGAAGAAAAATATAGTATACCTAAATAATACATTTATTCATAAACTTCAAAATTATACAAATATCACATTATTTTCCATGGATCAAATAATTATAATTTTATTATTGTGTGTGTGTCAAAAGGAAAGCTATACCATTATCTTTTCTTCCAACTCGAGCACAAATGTAATGACAACAAAAACATATATCTATATACAATACTTTTTCACTATCTTTGATCTCCATAAATTGTTCCAAATTCAATAAAATGGCACATCAAAAGCTATAACTCTAACCATTGTGACTATTGAGACAATGTCACCCCTAGAGCATTGGTTGCATAAGTGTAATGGTGTCTAGAAGAAAGCTAGTAATCACTAGGTATCCTTCTTGCATAATCACAAATGCATTGCCAAGAGCAATATTAGAGCACTAACCTTGGTGAGGGTGAAATCTTGATAGTTTTCCCTTTGGAACAAGAACAGATAAATCTAGTGCATTCTATAATTCCTTCTAGAACAAATACAAGCACATTTCCAACAATAATGTTGCATTGCGAAAAAAATCTAATGGATGCGAGATTTACTTCTATCACAAAAACAAACACATTTTCAAAAATAACATTGCAAGATGAAGGAAATTTAACACATTATAACCTTCCTTCTAGCATAACAACAAACATATTTCTAATAACAACATTACATTATGAAGGAAATATAATGTGTGATAGCTTTCCTTCTATTGCAAGTAGAAGCCCATTTTGAACAACAACATTGCACCTCAAATGAAAGATAACAATCAATATCATTCCTTCTACTACAAAAATAAGAATATTGCTAGAAGAAACATTACATGGTCAATTAAATCTATCACATGATATATTTCCTTCTAGCACAAACACAAGCACATTGTCAACAACAATATTCTAAGGCGAACAAAATCCACCACATTCTCTCCTTCTAGCGTAAATAAAAGCATGTTACTCACAAAGACATTGCAAAGTAAAATAAATATTACACATTCTAAAGTTTCTTCTAGCACAAACACAATCACATTGTTAGAAACAACATTGCAGGGTGGAAGATATCTAACCTATGCTTGATTTACTTCTAGCACATTGCCAACAATAACATTTTAGGAAAAGAAAAATCCAATGCATGATCAAATTCCTTCTAGGACAAACACAATTACATTTCCAACAATATTGAATTGCAAAATAAATCCAATGCAGGTTATATTTCATTCTAGCACAAATACAAGCACGTTGCAAACAACAATATTGCATTGCAAAACAAATCTATTTCATATTATATTTTATTCTAGCACAAACAAAAGCACCTTGCTAACACCAATATTGCATTGCAAAATAAATTTAGTGCATGCTAGAATTCCTCTCACCATACACAAACATATTGGTAACATCAATATTGTATGGTTAAAAAAATCTATATCATGCTAGACTTTCTTCTATCACAAACATAAGCATATTTCCAATCACAATATTTCAAGGTGAATTAGATCTAACATGCTATTTGTACTTATATCTCAAACACAAACTTGTCACCAATAACAACATTGCAAGGTGAATGAAATCTAACACATGGTAGATTTCCTTCTCTCGCAAACAAAATCACATACCAATATTGTAGGGTGAAAGAAAAATACTCCATATTATATTTTATTCTAGCACAAAAAATCACATTGTAAAAAATACCTCGTGCAAGACAAAAGAAATCCAGTGTGTGGTAGATTTCCTTCTAGCACAAACACAAACACATAACATTCTAGGGGTTAAGAATATAGTGCATGTCATATTTTGTTATAGCATGAACACAAACATGTTACCAACAAAATTCTAGGGCAAAAGAAATCTAGCTAGCAGGTGCTCGATTTCCTTTTAGCATAATCACAAGCACATTGCCAATAACATCATTGTGGTGAAGGAAATATGGCGCATACTAGATTTCCTTCTAGAAAAAAACAATTGAATTGCCAACAATAACATTGCAATGCAAAAGAAATGTAGTGCACACTAGATTTCCTTCTAACACATATACAAACATATTGTTAATAAACTAATATAAGGGTGAAAGAAATCTAATGTATGCTAGATTTCCTTCTAGCACAAACACAAACACATTACAACATTTCTAGATAAAAGAAATATCCCAAATGGTAGATTTACTTCTAGCACAAAAACAAACATATTTTTAACAACCACATTGTAGTGAAAAACAAATCTAGTGCATGTAGATTTCTTTCTGTTGAGTAACCAGCTCCAAAAATAGAAGAAAAGAGATATCAACGCCTTAGAAATGAGCCACTTTGAGGGGGAAACCTCCAATACATTACATAAATGAACAATTCTTGGATGATCCAATTTACAAAACCTCCTTTCTATATATAGGAGTCCATGGGGCCATAATGGGATCCAGTAATACAATGTAATCCTAGTCACCTAACAATAATAATGAGTAAGCACAACAATAACAAAATGGGGGCTACAAGGGTACAATAATAACAATAATAAGAGACTAACAATAATAAGGACTATACTAGTAATATAGGACCTAACATGCTCCCTCTCTCAAAAGTGTTGTCTCAACACTCCGAGTAGTTTCCGGTGCTTCGTATGTAAATATCATCCTCCCATGTAAGTTGAATATTGCAACAAGAAACAGTGAAGGAGGCATCCCGAAACATCATTCCTGATCCTAGTTGGAAAGTGATCACCTAAACTAGGTGGGGGCCACACAGGTGATTTTTGTCGCAAAGTCTATTTTTAGACTATGTCTATTTTTAGACATATGGATCATGGTCTATGAGATGCAGGATGCTATTTATGGATGATTGGTCAAGTTGGTAAAAATAGATGGACCTCTATTTTTAGATTAGTGAACTATATAGACCATTGCTAAAAATAATAATAATATTATTAACCCTTAATAATATTTAGACTATAAACATTATCTTATCCTCTTGGAGCACTTCAGTTTGATGCTTGGATGTGGCACATGCAGCTGACAGAATGAAATACACTTTTCCTAAGGGTTAGTTGAGCTATTGCATGGTTGACTTCAGTTAGAACTCAAGTGGCAGAGTTTGGTGGAGTTGATGAGACAGTTGGTGGAGTTGTGTTCGGTTTAACTTAGTTGAACTAGTTGTATTTAGTCTAACTCATAAATACACTAGTGATGAGTGGTGTGAATTAATTATTAATTAATTCACTAATTATTAACTCATAAATCAACTAAAGAACACATCAGTTAACTGCAATGCATGGACAGTTCAGTGGAGACCAGTGTTAGAGGTGGGTGAAAGGGTGAGTCTACTATCAGTTGTGACTATGGCTGTGCATGAGATTTGCACACACATTGATTGAGATTGCCAATGAGGATTGCGCAGTACAAGCCAGGTGGATTTGAACTTGGATCTCATTCATTCTCATCTTGGATTCTTATGCTGATCAGAGGCGTGGGCTTATGGAGGAATTTGAACACATTGACTTGTTCATCCTAGGCCTAGTTTGTTGTAGCTTGAAATAAATAGAAGAAAAGAGATATCAACTCCTTAGAAATAAGCCACTTCGAGGGGGCAACCTCCAATACATTACATAAATGAACAATTCTTGGATGATACAATTTACAAAACCTCCTTTCTATATATAGGATTCCATAGGGCCATAATGTAATCCTAGTGGGCCACAATGTAATCCTAGCCGACCTAACAATAATAATTTAAGGGCACAATAATAACAAAATGGGGGTTACAAGGGTACAATAATAACAATAAGGGGTTACACTAACAATAATAAGGGACTATACTAGTGATATAGGGACCTAACATGCCCCTCTCCTTCAAAAAAGTGTTGTCCTCAATGCTTGAGTAGCTCCGGGTGCTTCTGTATAAAATTCTCATCCTCCAATGTAGAATCTTCAGTGGGTAAGTTCTTCCACTTGATGAGATACTCTGAAATTGATCGATTCCGTAGTTGTCGAGTTCTTGTTTCTGTGACCGCTTCAGGTTCCAATATGATTTTTCCTTCCTCATCAAGTTCTGGCAATATTGTTTGAACCGGAAGATTTTCACCTATAACCTTCTTTAAGCATGAAACATGGAAAACTGGATGTACTTGCGAAGAAGCAGGAAGCTCCAATTTGTATGCCATAGTACCAATCTTTTGCAACACCTTGTAAGGACCATATTACTTTGGTGATAATTTATTATCCTTCTTAGCTTGCTTGAGGGACATTTGTTTGTATGGTTGTAGCCGTAAAAATACCCAATCTTCTACATCAAAACTTCTCTCACTGCGATGTTGATCTGCCTGTTGTTTCATTCGATTTTGTGCCAAATTCAGGTTATCCTTTAAGAGTTGGAGAACTTCTTGTTGATGCTCGATGTGATCTTCCTCTGCTTGAACCTTCGAATTTTCTCTTAAAGATGATGTGATGGATGGTGGATGATATCCATAAAGTGCCATAAATGGGGTCATTTTTGCTGCAGTATGGAAGGAAGTGTTATACCACCATTCAGCGAGAGGTAACCACTTCACCCATTGTGTTTGTTTATCAGATACAAAACAACGAAGATATCCTTCCAAACATTTATTTACTATCTCAGTTTGACCATCAGATTGAGGATGATAAGATGAGCTATGAGCTAATTGAGTACCCAAACAAGAAAATATCTTCGTCCAAAAATTTCCAGTAAAAATGGGATCTCTGTCGCTCACAATAACCCTTGGGATTCCATGTAGCTTTTGAATTCTGTCCATAAATGTAGTAGCAAATGTACTTGCTTTAAATGGATGAGATAATGCACAAAAGTGTGCATACTTGGTAAGTCTATCAACTACCACCATGATGACACTCTTTCCTTCAGACTTAGGTAAACCTGTGATAAAATCCATTGAAATCTCCTTCCAACGTTGACTTGGAATGGATAAAGGTTGTAGAAGTCCCGGGGTCTTAATTGTCTCCACTTTATTCTGCTGGCAAACCAAACATTCCGCCACAAACTTTTGAATATCAGATTTAAGGCCATCCCGAAAAAATTCTTTCTTCACCCTGTGGTAAGTTTTTAAAAATCCTGAGTGTCCTCCTAAAGGAGAAGTGTGCAATTCCAGAAGAATATTTTGTTTTAGTTAGGAATTCTTACAAAGATATAAGCGATCTTTGTACCATAAGGAATCATTTTTCCAACTAAATGTATCAGATGTACTAGGATCTTGCTGCAAATTTTGAATGAGTGTCCATACATCTTTGTCCTTCTTCCATTCATCTCTTGCTTCGGTTATCAATCTGGTTGGATAATAGAAATGGCACAAAGCAATGCTTCCACCTCTTCATTCTTTCTTGAGAGTGCATCTGCAACAACATTAAGCTTTCCTTTTTTGTAGATTATTTCAAAGTCATAACCCAACATCTTTGTGACCCATTTTTGCTGCTCTTCTGAAGATATTCTTTGTTCCAAAAAGTGTTTAAGACTATCATGATCAATTTTACCTTGAAGTGTCTTCCCATTAGGTAAGTTCGCCATTTCTTTAGTGCATGTAGTATTGCTAACATTTCCTTCTCATAAATAGGTTTCTGTAAATACTTTCCTTTGATTGGACGACTTTCAAAAGCAATGGGTCTTCCTTCCTACATTAAAACTGCACCAATTCCATTTTCTGAGGCATCACATTCCACAATAAAGGTTTTTGTGAAGTCTGGCGTAGCTAAGACCGGTGCTAGGCACATTGCCTCTTTAAGACGTTTAAAGGCCTTAGTTGCTTCAGGAGTCCATGAAAATGCATCTTTCTTCAATAATGTTGTTAGAGGTGCTGCTATTCTCCTATAATTCTTAACAAACTTGCGATAATACCCTGTTAACCCGAGAAATCCTCGCAACTGCTTTATGGTTGTGGGGAATTTTCATTCCTTAATGGCTTTAATTTTGTTAGGGTCTACTTTAACACCCTCGTGAGATACAATATGACCCAGATATTCCACCTCTTATACTCCAAAGAAACATTTGGATATTTTTTCATATAATTGTTTCTCCTACAATAGTTTGAGCACCCTGTCAACATGTTCAACATGATCCTTCCAAGACCTGCTGTAGATTAGTATATCATCAAAAAATACTAGCACAAATTTTCTAAGGAAGGGTTTGAAAATGGAATTCATTAACCCTTCAAATGTAGAAGGTGCATTGGTAAGACCAAAGGCATGACCAGAAATTCATAATGACCCTCATGAGTTCGAAACGCTGTTTTTGGAATATCTTCAGTCTTCATTCTAATTTGATGATATCCTGAACGAAGATCCAACTTGGTAAAATAAATTGCTCCATGTAATTCATCCAATAATTCATCAATCACGGGAATGGGAAATTTGTCTTTAATGGTGAGCTTATTGAGCTCCCTATAATCTGGACACATTCGCCATGATCCATCCTTCTTGTGTACGAATACTACAGGAGCAGAGAAAGAACTTTGACTGGGTTGAATTATACCCGCCTCTAACATTTCTGCAATCATACGTTCAATTTCGCTCTTTTGGAAGTAAGGATATCTATAAGGCCTGATGTTTGGAGGAACACTTCTGGGAATCAAATGAATAGCATGATCATGATCACGAATAGGTGGGAGTCCTTTGGGAGTTTCAAACACCTTGGAATGATTGTCCAAGACTTGTTGGAGATCTGCAGAAATAGATGATTTTGATGTCGGAGCTTCTAGTGAGCATAATTGTGCAATTACGCCTCGTTGTTCTTTCTTTAGAAGCTTTGTCATGACATTAGAGCTTATTATCCTTCCCGGCTTCCCTTCAATACCACGTAATTCGACTTCCTTTCCTTCTGAAAAAAATTTCAAGAAAAGTTCTTGAAAATTAAAAGCTACCGTCCCCAAAGATTGTAACCATTGTACTCCTAGTACAACATCAACACCTCCCATAGGAATGGAAAGCATTGGACTAGTCATTACATATTCCCCCATGGTTAGCTTGATATTATGGCATTTTCCAGAGCAATTTATAGTTCCTCCATTTGCAACCATCACTTGACATTCTGGCACTGGGTATAGGAAACAATTCAATTTCTTGGCTACCTTACAATGAATAAAATTATGGGTACTACCTGAATCAATCAACACTATTACCTTTTTCTTCTTGATATGTCCTTCTATCTTGAGAGTTTGAGTGGTAATTCCTGCCAATGCATTACACGATATGGTCGGACTCATTTCTTCCTCTTCTAGGGTTGGTTCCTGGTGTATATCCTCTTCTTGTTAATTTTCTTCTTCCTCTTCACAATCTATGTAAAATAATTTCTTCTCAGCACACTTATGACCTTTAGTGTATTTGCTATCACAACTGTAGCAAAGCCCTTTTGCTCTTTTTTCTTCCAATTGTTGTGATGTCAACCTTGTAGGTTGTGGAAATCTAGACATAGCAACACTTCCTTCTTTATAGAATTGAGTGCTAGGCTTCCTTGTCGCCATTATTTTACATTCAACTTTTCTTGCCAACCGAAATGCCTTCTCCAATGAATCTGGTTCCAAAACACAAACTTCATGTTGGATTTTATCCTTTAAAGTGCCTATGAAGAGATCGATCCTGCATTCATCTGGAATATCAGTTACCCTTATATTCAATTTTTGGAAGTCCTCAATGTGCTGCCCCACTAAACCCTTTTGTTTGAGATTTATCAATTGGCTAAAGAAGGTGTTTCTCTTTGTATCCTCATAATGTGCTATCATTTCCTCCGTAAAATTGACCAAGTGACAATTTTTTTACGGGAGCAAAGCCATCGATACCATACAAATGTATTTTGTTCTAAATGTAAAGTTGCAATGCGTACCTTTTGTGTGTTTTGCACATTATGGAGATCAAAATATTGCTCCATCTGTAGTATCCATGTTACAGGATCCTTTCCATCAAACTTCCTTATATCCATTTTTGGAATATGGTGGTTCTTCCCGCCAACATTAGAGTTTATGAAATCACGATTAACATTTATTTTGTTCTCATCATGAGGTTCTTCTACTATATTTTCGCCATTAGGAATCATTTCTGGTTTTAAACTTTTCATCAAGCCTTCCATGTATGCTTTTAGATCATTCTTCATGTTTTCCATGTTGTCTTTCATGTCATCCATCTTAGCTTCCATGCCCACTTCCATGCCATCCATCTTAGCTTCCAAACCATTCATCTTAGCTTCCACGCCTTTCTTCAAACCATCCATCTTAGTTTCCACGCCCTTCTTCAAAACTTCCATTTCATTTTTTGTTGTTCTTTGCGAAAGCGAAATTTGTTGCACTTGCTCTTGTAATTTTGATATGTCATGTTGCCATTCTTCGTCTTCATGAGTCATAGTAGAGCCTTATAAAGGCTTAATGGGAGTTGAATTCTTTTTAGGGGCCATTTTAGAATCCAATACTGATATCTATTCTACAATATTCCCTTGGAATCAATTCAACTTGATTCTTCAAACAAGACTTATGCAATTCGGAAAAAAATACACACCTTTTACTTGCTTTTTAGGAGCTCTATATTGAAATTGAATTATCTCTATAATTGAGAATCTTCCATATCTGAAATTCACTGCTGTAGTATCCTTTTGAACTATATTTCAAATGCCACAGGTATGATCTAATTTGGATTCTTCAAGACAAAGTTATTTCCAATCTCCCACAATGACCCAATTTTGGACTGGTTCAGTAGAGCGAACTTGTACGACTTTCCACGTGTCACTGTTTCATCCTTCATCTCTGAAAATGATAGCCAAGAAACTGCAGTCCGTGTACTTGCAACCAATTTTTACGGCACTCCAATCCGATGCCCAGAGAGAGAGTTATTGAACTTTTCCCACGATCACCTCTTTGAGATGAAATTCAGGATCCTGAAAAAGCACTACCTTCCACAGATCATATCTCAAAAACTATTGCGAAAAAAGGTCTGAAATTTTTTGATGAATTTCCTCAGGATTTCATCTTTGCACCATATGAATTTCAGATTCTGAACATTCGTAGAAATTTTGTTATAGGGAAAATTCCACGATGACCTGTTTAGGAGCCTGAAACAATACCTAACTTCCACAGATCATATCTCCGAAAATATTATGAAAAAAACTCTGAAATTTTTATACAAGCTTCCTCAGGATTTTTTCTTCGCACCCTAAAAATTTCAGCTTCTGAAACTTCGTAGAAAAAAAGTTATAGCGAAAATTCCACGATGACCTGTTTGGAGCAGCGAAACCCTAGAATCCCAAGGCTCTGATACCAAATGTTGTGTAACCGGCTCCAAAAAGAGAAGAAAAGAGATATCAACGCCTTAGAAATGAGCCTCTTCGAGGGGGCAACCTCCAATACATTACATAAATGAACAATTCTTGGATGATACAATTTACAAAACCTTCTTTCTATATATAGGAGTCCATGGGGCCATAATGTAATCCTAGTGGGCCACAATGTAATCCTAGCCGACCTAACAATAATAATTTAAGGGCACACTAATAACAAAATGGGGGTTACAAGGGTTCAATAATAACAATAAGGGGGTTACACTAACAATAATAAGGGCCTATACTAGTGATATAGGGACCTAACATAGTTTGTGTGTAACTATTGGAGATAGTACTGAGTACATGTGAGGAGTATTGTACTATGATTGTTACATGTTCTCTATCATTATAATATACATATAGTTGGGGGTTTTCAGCTGTATGCTTCCCCCATTACATACTGTGTTATATGTGTGCTTGATTATGTTTTAATTTGCACATGTGACTGCTTCTAATTTTCGCAAATTGATGATCAATTGTAGAAGAGGTTATGTATTATGCATGAAGCTCAAATAGTGTGTAATCAGGATAATCTTGGTGAATAATTCAGCTATTTATTCAAATTTCTACATGGTATCAGAGCGAAATTGATCATCGGATCTATTACAGTGATTAAAATTTATTTCGGTAGACAGAGTCTGTAAGCGGGCCAGGTAGCCTTTGGATCCATCCTTTCTCTGAAAGGTGATATATCCAGTAAATTCCCCTACAGTCGATCACTGTGCTAGAAATACTTTGTTCTCACATTAGATCACAAGCGGTTGAGTTTTGAGCTGGTGGAATTCAAATTTGCAGCAGTGTTTTCTTGGTGTCAAAGTCAAAATGTCTTATCAAGGATTCCGATTGGAGTATGCTCTTGAAGGCAACTCGAATTATATTTCATGGAGAGATAGGATGGAGGCGGTGCTCGATGACAATGGGCTGAAGGAGTTCATAGATGCTAAAGTTCCAAAGCCTACTGATGCTGCTCAAGTTGAGGCTTAGCAAAAGAAGACAGCAAGGTGTCGAAGGATTCTGTTGGAGGGCGTGAAGGATCACATTGTATCCAGCCTACATGGAAAAGCTTCTCCATATTTGATGTGGAAAGCGTTGACAGATTTATTCCAAAGCAAGAGCGACCAAAGGAAGTTGGCGCTCAAGGATAAACTCAGGAAAATAAAGATGGAGAAGAATGACACTATTCTGGTATACTTGACAAAGTTTGTCCACTACAGGGATGAGCTTGAGAGTGTAGGAGTTAGTGTGGATGATGAGGAATTGGTGAGATTGGCTCTCCTTGGGCTTCCAAAGAGTTGGCACTCCTATCAGGACTTTTTCAATGGTCGGGAGAAATTTCCAGGATGGGAGCGACTTTGGTCGGATCTTGTGCAAGAGGAGATAAGGCGGGATACCAGGGATGGATCTTCATCAAAGAATGATGATGAAGAGGATTGCACTTTGGCTGCAAAAGCAAGGAAGGGGAAGGGCAAGAAGAATGCTTCTCAATCCGGTGTGGATGGTAAAGAGCGTGACATGTTCAAAGTGAAGTGTTTTCACTGTCACGATCATGGAAATTACGCCACGAATTGTCCACAGAAGAAGAAGAACAAGTAGGCTGCTGGAGCTGCAGCTGGTGATGATCTTGCCTCGCAATTTGAGCTGGAATTCTCATTGATCGCATGCATGGTGTCTAGTGCATTGGGATCGGGGTGGTATTTTGATAGTGGCGCTTCCTTTCACATGACGGGAGATGTGAATCTTTTCAGCGACTTGGTGGAGAAATATCTCCAGTTGCATGTTGATTTGGGCGACAATGGACGATACAATGTGACCGGAATTGGTACCATAACCTTTCATAGGGAGTCAGGTAAAATCATTCTTTTACAAGATGTAGTGCATGTTCCAGGTTTAAAGAAGAATTTGATCTCAGTCGCAATGTTAGACGATAAACGGTATGAAGTTGTCTTCAGTGAAGGAAAATTTTTCCTTCGGCACAAGGAAACTGGACAAGTCAAGAAGGTTGGGATTCGAGCAAAGAATTTCTACAGACTTGAAGTAGATGGGATGTCTACGGAGCTTCCTATTGTTGGGAAGTGCAAGAAAGACATGTAATTGATGCTTGAGAGGGAGCAAGTTTTGCATGCAGGTATTAGTGAACCTCGGGATGTGGAGCAGCCACAAGATGAGGATCATGGAGTGGGAGAAACCACTCATGCAGAGAAATTTCGTGCCAGATGGGTAGAGGGAGTGCATGCAGCTATACCACCAGGTGAGAGGTGGGGCGACATGCATGAGTAATCCCAAGAGGATATTTATGGGCAGGATTCATGAGATGGTGTGGATCTCATGAATTGAACCTGGCTACGAGGTGCCCACAGCGCAGCAGTAGCATGATCAGTTGGATTGATGCAGTGAGATCAAAGTGACAGTGTCGGATACTGGAGCGCAGATCAGAGTTGACAACAAGTGCAGAGTGCATGGGTGCAGAGTTCAACATCGTAGTGGTTCCTGAAGACATGTGCAGTTGGTACCAGCAGGAGTTGAAGACTTTGATGATAGATGCATGGAGTTGCATGGCGCATCAAACTGATTGAGTTGTTTGGAGCCTATTCAGTTTCAGAGGAGTTGCAGAGCAGATGCATGGAGTTGCATGGCGCTTGTGAAGGTTGCAGGGCGAATGCATGGAGTTGCATGTCGCATGCAAAGACAGTCCTTTCTTGTTTAGAGGGAGTGTTGAAAATGGCAACAAGAAACAGTGAAGGAGGCCTCCTGAAACATCTTTCCTGATCCTAGTTGGAAAGTGATCACCTAAACTAGGTGGGGACCACACATGTGATTTTTGTCGCAAAGTCTATTTTTAGACTATGTCTATTTTTAGACATATGGATCATGGTCTATGAGTTGTAGGATGCTATTTATGGATGATTGGTCGAGTTGGTAAAAATAGATGGACCTCTATTTTTAGACATTGGTCGGAATCTATTTTTAGACTGCCGGCCTAAAAATAGAACAGTCGAATATTGTTAACCCTTAATAATATTTAGACTATAAACATTATCTTATCCTCTTGGAGCACTTCAGTTTGATGCTTGGATGTGGCACATGCAGCTGACAGAAGGAAATACACTTTTCCTTAGGGTTAGTTGAGCTATTGCATGGTTGACTTCAGTTAGAACTCATGTGGCAGAGTTTGGTGGAGTTGATGAGACAGTTGGTGGAGTTGTGTTCAGTTTAACTTAGTTGAACTAGTTGTATTTAGTCTAACTGATAAATACACTAGTGATGAGTGTGTGAATTAATTATTAATTAATTCACTAATTATTAACTCATAAATCAACTAAAGAATACATCAGTTAACTGCAATGCATGGACAGTTCAGTGGAGACCAGTGTTAGAGGTGGGTGAAAGGGTGAGTCTACTATCAGTTGTGACTATTGGTTGTGCATGAGATTTGCACACACATTGATTGAGATTGCCAATGAGGATTGCGCAGTACAAGCCAAGGGGATTCAAACTTGGATCTCATTCATTCTCATCTTGGATTGCACAGTAGAGGCAGGCAAACAGTGGAGGAGATTTGAACCTGTGACTTGTTCAGATCTGAGCTAGTTTGTGTGTAACTATTGGAGATAGTACTGAGTACTTGTGAGGAGTATTGTACTATGATTGTTACATGTTCTCTATCATTATAATATACAGATATTTGGGGGTTTTCAGCTGTATGCTTTCCCCATTACATACTGTGTTATATGTGTGCTTGATTATGTTTTAATGTGCGTATGCGACTGCTTCCAATTTCCGCAAATTGATGATCAATTGTAGAAGAGGTTATGTATTATGCATGAAGCTCAAATAGTGTGTAATAAGGATAATCTCGGTGAATAATTCAGCTATTTATTCAAATTTTTACACCATGTAGAATCTTCAGTGGGTAAGTTCTTACACTTGATGAGATACTCTGAAATTGATCGATTCCGTAGTTGTCGAGTTCTTGTTTCCGTGACCGCTTTAGGTTCCAATATGATTTTTCCTTCCTCATCAAGTTCTAGAAATATTGTTTGAACTGGAATATTTTCACCTATAACCTTCTTTAAGCATGAAACATGGAAAACTGGATGCACTCGCGAAGAAGCAGGAAGCTCCAATTTGTATGCCATATTACCAATATTTTGCAACACCTTGTAAGGACCATAGTACTTTGGCGATAATTTATTATCCTTCTTAGCTTGCTTGAGGGACATTTGTTTGTATGGTTGTAGCCGTAAAAATACCCAATCTCCTACCTCAAAACTTCTCTCGCTGCGATGTTGATCTGCCTGTTGTTTCATTCGATTTTGTGCCAAATTCAGGTTATCCTTTAAGAGTTGGAGAACTTCTTGCTGATGCTCGATGTGATCTTCCACTGCTTGAACCTTCGAATTTTCCCTTAAAGATGATGTGATGGATGGTGGATGATATCCATAAAGTGCCATATATGGGGTCATTTTTGCTGCAGTATGGAAGGAAGTGTTATACCACCATTCAGCAAGAGGTAACCACTTGACCCATTGTGTTTGTTTTTCAGATACAAAACAACGAAGATATCCTTCCAAACATTTATTTACTATCTCAGTTTGACCATCAGATTGAGGATGATAAGATGAGCTATGAGCTAATTGAGTACCCAAACAAGAAAGTAACTCCGTCCAAAAATTTCCAGTAAAAATGGGATCTCTGTCGCTCACAATAACCCTTGGGCTTCCATGTAGCTTTTGAATTCTGTCCATAAATGTATTAGCAACTGTACTTGCTTTAAATGGATGAGATAATGCACAAAAGTGTGCATACTTGGTAAGTCTATCAACTACCACCATGATGACATTCTTTCCTTCAGACTTAGGTAAACCTGTGATAAAATCCATTGAAATCTCCTCCCAACGTTGACTTGGAATGGATAAAGGTTGTAGAAGTCCCAGGGTCTTAATTGTCTCCACTTTATTCTGCTGGCAAACCAAACATTCCACCACAAACTTTTGAATATCAGATTTAAGGCCATCCCAAAAAAAATCTTTCTTCACCCTGTGGTAAGTTTTTAAAAATCCCGAGTGTCCTCCTAAAGGAGAAGTGTGAAATTCCATAAGAATCTTTTGTTTTAGTTGGGAATTATTACAAAGATATAAGCAATATTTGTACCATAAGGCATCATTTTTCCAACTAAATGTATCAGATGTACTAGGATCTTGCTGCAACTTTTGAATGAGTTTCCATACATATTTTTCCTTCTTCCATTCATCTCTTGCTTCAGTTATCCAATCTGGTTGGATAATAGAAATGGCACAAAGCAATGCTTCCACCTCTTCATTCTTTCTTGAGAGTGCATCTGCAACAACATTAAGCTTTCCTTTTTGTAGATTATTTCAAAGTCATAACCCAACATCTTTGTGACCCATTTTTGCTACTCTTCTGAAGATAGTCTTTGTTCCAAAAAGTGTTTAAGACTATCATGATAATTTTTTACCTTGAAGTGTCTTCCCATTAGGTAAGTTCGCCATTTCTTTAGTGCATGTAGTATTGCTAACATTTCCTTCTCATAAATAGGTTTCTGTAAATACTTTCCTTTGATTGGACGACTTTCAAAAGCAATGGGTCTTCCTTCCTGCATTAAAGCTGCACCAATTCCATTTCCTGAGGCATCACATTCCACAATAAAGGTTTTTGTGAAGTCTGGCGTAGCTAAGACCGGTGCTAGGCACATTGCCTCTTTAAGATGTTCAAAGGCCTTAGTTGCTTCAGGAGTCCATGAAAATGCATCTTTCTTCAATAAAGTTGTTAGAGGTGCTGCTATTCTTCCATAATTCTTAACAAACTTACGATAATAGCCTGTTAACCCGAGAAATCCTCGCAACTGCTTTATTGTCTTAGGGACTTTCCATTCCTTAATGGCTTTAATTTTGTTAGGGTCTACTTTAACACCCTCGTGGGATATAATATGACCCAGATATTCCACCCCTTGTACTCCAAAGAAACATTTGGATGCTTTTGCATATAATTGTTTCTCCTGCAATAGTTTGAGCACCCTGTCAACATGTTCAACATGATCCTTCCAAGACTTGCTATAGATTAGTATATCATCAAAAAATACTAGCACAAAATTTCTAAGGAAGGGTTTGAAAATGGAATTCATCAACCCTTGAAATGTAGAAGGTGCATTGGTAAGGCCAAAAGGCATGACCAAAAATTCATAATGACCCTCATAAGTTCAAAATGTTGTTTTTGGAATATCTTCAGTCTTCATTCTAATTTGATGATATCCTGAACGAAGATCCAACTTAGTAAAATAAATTGCTCCATGTAATTCATCCAATAATTCATCAATCACAGGAATAGGAAATTTATCTTTAATGGTGAGCTTATTGAGCTCCCTATAATCCGGACACATTCACCATGATCCATCCTTCTTGTGTACCAATACTACAGGAGCAGAGAAAGAACTTTGACTAGGATGAATTATACCCGCCTCTAACATTTCTGCAATCATACATTCAATTTGGCTCTTTTGGAAGTAAGGATATCTATAAGGCCTGATGTTTGGAGGAACACTTCCTGGAATCAAATGAATAGCATGATCATGATCACGAATAGGTGGGAGTCATTTGGGAGTTTCAAACACCTTGGAATGATTGTCAAAGATTTGTTGGAGATCTGCAAAAATAGATGATTTTGATGTCGGAACTTATAGTGAGCATAATTGTGCAATTACGCCTCGTTGTTATTTCTTTAGAAGCTTTGTCATGACATTAGAGCTTATTATCCTTCTCGGCTTCCCTTCAATACCCTGTAATTCGACTTCCTTTCCTTCTGAAAAAAATTTCAAGAAAAGTTCTTTAAAATTAAATGCTACCGTCCCCAAAGATTGTAACCATTGTACTCCTAGTACAACATCAGCACCTCCCATAGGAATGGAAAGAATTGGACTAGTCAATACATATTCCCCCATGGTTAGCTTGACATTATGGAATTTTCCAGAGCAATTTATAGTTCCTCCATTTGCAACCATCACTTGACATTTTGGTGCTGGGTATAGGAAACAATTTAATTCCTTGGCTACCTTACAATGAATAAAATTATGGGTGCTACCTGAATCGATCAACACTATTACTTTTTTCTTCTTGATTTGTCCTTCTATCTTGAGAGTTTGAGGAGTGGTAATTCCTGCTAGTGCATTACTCGATATGGTTGGATTCATTTCTTCCTCTTCTAGGGCTGGTTCCTGGTGTATATCCTCTTCTTGTTCATTTTCTTCTTCCTCTTCACAATCTATGTAAAATAATTTCTTCTTAGCACACTTATGACCTTTAGTGTATTTGCTATCACAATTGTAGCAAATCCATTTTTCTCTTTTTTCTTCCAATTGTTGTGATGTCAACCTTGTAGGTTGTGGAAATCTATGCGTAGCAACACTTTCTTCTTTATAGAATTGAGTGGTAGGCTTCCTTGTCGCCATTATTTTACATTCAAATTTTCTTACCAACCTGAATGCCTTCTCCAATGAATCTGGTTCCAAAACGTGAACTTCATGTTGGATATTATCCTTTAAAGTGCCTATGAAGAGATCGATCTTGTGTTCCTCTGGAATATCAGTTACCCTTATATTCAATTTTTGGAATTCCTCAATGTGTTGCCCCACTAAACCCTTTTGTTTGAGATTTATCAATTGGCTAAAGAAGGTGTTGCTCTTTGTATCCTCATAATGTGCTATCATTTCCTCCGTAAAAATTGACCAAGTGATAATTTTTTTACGGGAGAAAAGCCATCGATACCATACAAATGTATTGTGTTCTAAATGTAAAGTTGTAATGCGTACCTTTTGTGTGTTTTGCACATTATGGAGATCAAAATATTGCTCCATCTGTAGTATCCATGTTACAGGATCCTTTCCATCAACCTTTCTCATATCCATTTTTGGAATATGGTGGTTCTTCCCGCCAACATTAGAGTTTATGAAATCACGATTAACATTTATTTTGTTCTCATCATGAGGTTCTTCTACTATCTTTTCACCATTAGGAAACATTTCTTGTATCAAAATTTTCAAATCTTCGATGTTTGATTTTAGATCATCCATCTTAGCTTCCATGCCAGCTTCCATGCCATCCATCTTAGCTTCCACTCCTTTCTTCAAACCGTCCATCTTCACTTCCACGCCATCCATCTTAGCTTCCATGCCTTTCTTCAAACCGTCCATCTTCACTTCCACGCCTTTCTTCAAAACTTCCATTTCATTTTTTGTTGCTCTTTGCGAGAGTGAAATTTGTTGCACTTGATCTTGTAATTTTGATAGATCATGTTGCAATTCTTCATCTTCATGAGTCATAGTAGAGCCTTCTGAAGGCTTAATGGGTGTTGAATTATTTTTACGGGGCATCTATTAGAACCCAATACTGATATCTATTCTACAATATGCCCTTGGAATCAATTCAAATTGATTCTTCAAACAAGACTTATGCAATTCGAATAAAAAAAATACAGACCTTTTTCTTGCTTTTGAGGAGCTCGATATTGAAATTGGATTATCTTCGTGATTGCAGCACTTCAATATTTTATTTTTGGTACCAACATAGCCCTCTGAATTATATTTCAAATGCCACAGGTATGACTTGATTTGGATTCTCCAAGACAAATTTGTGTCCAATCTCCCACAATGATTTAATTATGGACTGGTTCAGTAGAGCGAACTTGTACGACTTGCCACGTGTCATTGTTTCATCCTTCGTCTCTGAATTGATATCCAAGAAAATAAAGTATGTATACTTGTGACCACTGTTTACAGCACTCCAATACGATGCCCAGAGAGAGAGTCATTGAAATTTTCCCATGATCACCTCTTTGAGATGAAATTTAGGAGCTTGAAAAAGCACTACCTTCCAAAGATCATATCTCCAAAAATATTGTGAACCAAGCTCTGAAATTTTTTGACGAATTTCTTTAGGATTTCAACTTCACACCATAATAATTTTAGATTCTGAACCTTCGTAGAAAAAACTTCATAGGGAAAATTCCACGATGACCTATTTAGGAGCCTAAAAAAAACCTAACTTCCACAAATCATATCTCCGAAAATATTGCGAACCAAGCTCTGAAATTTTTAGACAATCTTCCTCAGGATTTCGGCTTCACACCCTAAAAATTTCAGCTTCTGAAACTTCGTAGAAAAAAGGTTATAGAAAAATTTCCACGATGACCTGTTTGGAGCAGCGAAACCCAGAATCCAAAGCTCTGATACCAAATGTTGAGTAACTAGCTCCAGAAATAGAAGAAAAGAGATATCAACGCCTTAGAAATGAGCCACTTTGAGGGGGAAACCTCCAATACATTACATAAATGAACAATTCTTGGATGATCCAATTTACAAAACCTCCTTTCTATATATAGGAGTCCATGGGGCCATAATGTAATCCTAGTGGGCCACAATGTAATCCCAGCCGACCTAACAATAATAATTTAAGGGCACAATAATAACAAAATGGGGGTTACAAGGGTACAATAATAACAATAAGGGGGTTACACTAACAACAGTAAGGGACTATACTAGTAATATAGGGACCTAACACTTTCGAGCCAAAATTGAAGCATGTTTCCAATAAAACATTACAAGGTGAAGAAAATCTAACATGTGCTAGATTTAAGCATAACACAAACACAAGCACACATCAAAATTGTAGGGTGAAAGAAACATAGCATGTTAGATTTTCTTCCAACATAAACAAAAGCATGTTGCCAATAAAAACATTGCATGGAAAAATATATCTAGAACAACTTCTATCACAAACACAAGAACATTTCCAATAACATCACAAGGTAAAATAAATTGAATTCATGTTAGCTTTACATGTAGCACAAATACAAGCATACTACCAAAAACAACGTTTCATGCCAAAAGAAACCTAGCACATGCTATATTTCCTTCTAACACAAACACAAGCACATTTCCAAGGTGAAGGAAATCTAACACATGCTAGATTTCCTTCTATAATAAACAACCAAATTGGCAACAACAATATTGCAGAGAAAAATAAATATAGCATAACTTATAGTCCCAACTCAAGCACATTTCCAATAACATTCCCAAGGTGAAGGAAATCTAAAACGTGCTAGATTTCCTTCTATCATAAACAACCTAATAGACAACAACAATATTGCAGAGAAAAATAAATCTAGCATAGTTTCTAGGGCAAACACAAACATATTTCCAATAACAACATTGCAAGGTGAAATTTTTTTAACGAGTTTTAGTTTTACATGTAGCACAAATACAAGCATACTACCAACAACAACATTGCATGCCAAAAGAAATCTAGTGCATTCTATATTTCGTTTTAACATTAGCACAAGCACATTGCTAGTAAGAACATTCCAAGGTGAAGGAAATCTAACACATCTTAGATTTCCTTCTATCATAAACAACCAGATTACCAACAATAACATTGCATTGTGAAAATTCATTCTAGCATGTCAATAAAAATATTGCAAGGTGTAAAAATGTAAGTTGTTCTAGTGTTGGAAATATTGAGAGGGGGGTTGAACCAATATTTATTTACAATTGTTATATTATGCTAGTTAAAATCACTAGTTAAACCAAAACACAAGATGTGCAACAAGAAAATAATTTTATTAATGATTTTGAGGACTCTAAAAACCCAAGCTCCAACTTGTACAACAAAGTCTTCAACTCCTTCAAGGCTTCAACCCTGAATGAGGACTCTAATATTAAACTACAAATCCAAGCTCCAACCTTGTATGACGACTCCAATCCTCTATGGATCCAACCCTCTCAGTTTGCTTGTATCCCTTAAGGTGACTTCAATACTGCTTCAAGCCTCCATCAAAAAATTCAAATAATTCTAAATGTATGCAAGATAGGTCTCGAAAGTAATCTCAAATTTACCTCTACAAAAAATTCATGTTTGCTTCAGCAAAAATTTTATGGTTGCACCAACAAAACATGTATTCAAGTGTTGATATTCAACTATGCTCCAAGGATGTCTGCTCCCACAAAACACGTCTTTAATTGCTGGTCTTCAACTATAATCAAAGGGTGATTGCTTCATCAAAAAAAATCTTCATGTGTTAGTCTTCAACTATGCTTCAAAAGTGATTGTTGTTTCAACAAAGTCTTGTAGAATGCTCAATTAATGTCATCATGAATTCACTCTACTGTCAACTCAAAAGATTTTGAAAGTATGTTGTCATTTTATCATTCGATGAAGGTGTATCCTAGGTTCTTCATGTGTGCTTTAAATAATGTCCTTCTATCTGCAAGGATTACTATACTTTTGTTTCAAATCTGACTTGATATGTTGATTAAGCCTCTCAAGGTGTAATATTCCTAATGGAAAAATTAACAGTGATAACAAAAACATGCAATAAATCAAACACAAATATTTTTTAGCAAACACCCATAAAACAAAAATTCTCCAAACACACCAAAATGGGCAAATTTTATTATAAGATTTTGTTGGAGTACAATATATAATAAAAAAAAAAAAAAAAAAAATGTGCACCTTGGATTTCACAAGGCAAGCTACAAGACTCAGGTGGATGTTTTATCAATGCGAAACTGCTGCTAGAATTTTCCCACTAAAAATCTGCACTGGCCTTGTGATTTTTGCATTGTTGGTTGTGTTGATACCCTGATTTGACCCCTCCTAACTGCTCATAAATATCTGATAAATTAGTCATGGAATCCTTGTCAAAAACCTAGAAAGGGTTTTCCCTGGTTTTTATGCTCCAAAAATGGCCCCAAATTCCTTGACCCTCTTCTAAGTGCAGAAAAACTATAAATCTGACTAATGCTGGAATGAATTTCCTAAAATGGCTGGAAAATTCTTCTCAATTTCACCCCAAACCAACCCCAAGAAACCTAACTCTCAAAATCCCTTCACAAGCCACCCCAAAATTGTGCCTCCACAATGATTGCACACTTTCTAGGTAGGATGTTATAGTTTCTCCTTCAGAAAATCAGTTTGGTGTTGTATGTTGAATTCTACCCTTGCAAATCTTCAGCCTTTTTCCTAGAATTGACCAAAAATTAATTCGATAATGCTACAACTCCCAACTACAGCTCTTACTCCTCAAATCTCTACGTGGCCTCCTGAACTGCATTTTAGTTGGCCCAGAAACTGTACCACATGTGTGGCCCTCTTTCCAACTCCTGAAACTGATGAAGAATCCTTCCTATGGTGGTACTCAAAGTCCACCGAAGAAAGGTTGAGCTTCCTCCTTGGGAAAATCTTGTGTTGAAAAACACTATGTAACTCTACTAAACAGCTAGATCAATACTTCAATTTTCAAATTATCAAAGGCCTCAAATGTTTCTTCCTCTCTCCTATTTATAATTTCTGATCATTTCCTCCATGCAGGCCCCTCACTAGGAAATTCAAACCTCTTCCCTTGGCCATACGATTTCTCTCTCATCAAGAAGCGCATATTAGTTGGGGAGTAGGCCCCACATTCCACTAAGGTAAACATTTCGACCCCCTTGTCATATGTTTCCTCTCCAAAATTATCTTAGGCCCCCAAAATTAGCAAAATGGAAAATTTGTGTTGCTATTGACACAATTATTTACGAAGGGACATTACATTTCTCCCCTCCCAAATGTTGCTTATCCCCAAGCAATTGTAAAAATGGGTTCTGCAAACTCTGCTCATTTTCCCACGTGGCATCCTCAACTGGAAAGTCTTTCCACTTGACCAAGTGCTCCTAGACGACCATGTTCCTTAGTTTCCTCTCCATGGTCTTCAATATAGTCTCAAGTGTCAATATCAAGTGTCCCTCATCATCCAACAGAGGAAAATCATTGACTGTCGTAACCTGCTTCCCCAACGCCTTTTTCAGGAAAGAGACATGAAATATGTTGTGAATTCTACTCTTCAGGGGTAACTCCAGCTCGTAAGATACCTCTCTAACTCTCCTGGTCACCCTGTACGGCCCATAGAAGCATTTCTTGAGCTTCTCCTCCCCTTTCTTCTTGAGTGAATATTGTCAGTAAGGCTGCAAACGTAGGTAGACCATGTCCCCTACCTCAAACTATCTCTCCACCCTATGCTTATCGGCATACATATTTTGTTTATTTTGTGCTACTTGCAAGATATCCTTAAGAACCTTGAGAATCTCCCGGCTCTCTTGGACCCAATCCTTTTCCCCTAGGGCTCTGCTATCTCCAAATATCATGTCAGAAAAAGAAAGTGAATCATAACCATAAAGTTCTCGAAAGGGAGACATACCAATCGACATGTGGTAAGTAGTGTTGTATCAGAACTCTCCCAAGTGTATCCACTTAATGCACAACCTTTGTTGTTCCATACCATAGTTGTGCAGGTAAGCCTCTAGCCATTTGTTCACTATCTCAATCTGGCCATACTTCTATGGGTGATAGTTGGTGTTGGGTATAAGCTTGGTTCCCACTAGCCGGAACAACTCCTACTAGAAGGCCCCCATGAATCTACTATCCCTTTCACTGACTATGTTCTTTTGGGAGCCAATGCAATCGAAACAACTCCCAAAAGAACAACTCAATCACCTGTGAGGTTGAATATCTCGATGGGATCGCAAAGAAATGGGAAAATTTAGTCAAGTGATCTACCACCACGTAGATGCAATCTCTCCCTTGTATCATCGAAAGTCTCATGATGAAGTCCATGGACACACTCTCCCACTTCCTCTCCGAAATGAGAAGAGACTATAATAGACCGGTCAGGTGTGATAAATCTTCCTTGTTCCTTTAATAGGTTATGCACTCATCTACATACCTCAACATGTCCCCCTTGAGCCCACGCCAAGAGAAACACTCACGGATGGTATGGAAAGTCTTGAGAAAACCTAGATGTCCTGCAAGAGGGTAGTCATTAGTTGCATGCATTACCTTCTCTCTGACTTGGTATCCCGACACTAAGTATATTTGATCTTTGTAGTAGATCACATCATCCATCACCCGGAATCTATCATCCCCATGTGTTTCATCTAGTATCTCACATGCATGTTTTTCCTTGGAATACACAACCAAGAGTTGGGCCTTCCAATCATGTGCAACGCCCATCATAGATAGTACTAGGGCCTCCAAGAAAGCGCATCTTCCATTATGTTGTTCTTTCCCTTTATGTAACCGATCTCAAATTCGTAAGCCTGGATCTTACTCACCCACTTATGTTGCCTCTCCTGAAATGTATGCTACTCTAGAGAGAATCGATGTTTTTTGTGATCAATATTCACCTTGAACTGGTTCCCCACCAAGTAATGTCTAAATTTGGGCAAGGCTTGCAACACGACCAACATCTCCTTGTCATAAATGAAGTCAGGCATGGGGTAGAAACTTTCTACTCTCAGAGGCTTTGGGGTGGCCTCCCTGTCTCAACACGTTCTCCCTCACCTAAAGCATCAAACTCCAATACAAACGGTTGAGTGAAATCTATAAAATCCAAAATACAACAGCTGCTCATGACCTTCTTGCGATGCTCAAATGCCTCCTGTGCTATTTGTGTCCATTCAAAATCCCCCTTCTTCCACAAGTCCATGAGGGGTGCTACAAGTTGTGAGAATATTCTCACGAATATCTTGTAGTACGTACAGATGCTGAGGAACCCCCTCAGCTCAGTAACATTGTTGGGTGTTGGCCAATCCAAAATGGCCCTCATCTTCTCCTGGTGTACCTTTACTCTATCCTCTAGGCCAATCACATGCCCTAGGTACGCCATATCTGTCAATCCAAACTCACATTTGGACATCTTCACATGCATTTGTGGCTACTCTAATATGCGACGTACTACCTCCAAATGTTGAAGGTGCTCCTCCCACGTCTGACTAGAGATGAGTATGTTGTCAAAGAAGACAAGGAAAAAGCACCACAACTGCCCAGGAAATATATGGTTCATACAAGACTAAATGTAGCCTGAGAATTGGTTAGCCTGAACGGCATCACCAAGAACTCAAAATGTCCGTAGTGGAAAATAAAGGTAGTCTTAGGCATGTCCTTCTCCCTCACATGAATCTGGTGGTACCTCGAGTGCAGATCTATCTTACAAAAGTATTTTTCTCCTCTAAGATCGTCCATCAAATCATCAATGCATGGAATAGGGCACATGTTCTTCAATGTATTCTTATTGAGGGCCTTGTATTCAATGCACATGTGGAGTGTCCCATCCTTCTTCTTCACCTACACCACATAAGAAGCGAAGGGAATCAAATTGGGCCTAATGTGCTCCAATCTTAGCATCTCCTAAATGGACCTCTCAATATCATCTCAATAGGCTTTGGGATGCCTATATGAGATCGTGCTAACTACATTCAGTCCCTCCTCCAACTCGATAGTGTGTTCAAACCTGGCCTGCCTAGAGGGATATCCCCAAAAAACCTCGACACATCTCGAATAGGTCTTGTATGTCTGGGTGCACTGGCTGTGGCTGGGCCCCTATCTCAAAAATACTCAGCTCAACCGCCCATTCTATGTCCCCATGGCATAGATCTACCTCCATCGGATGTACTAAAACTGTCTGGGGTGGGAAAGAGTGAATCCCCCTCAACAATAATAACTTTTAATTTGGCCCCATACACTCCATACCTATCTTATGCCAGTCAGTGGTGACCCTCCCCAATGAGTATAACCACTGGACACCTAAAACCACATTGGTCTCTGGGACATCAACTACGAAAAAGTGATCAGTAACCAAGTAGTTCCCCATCATCACAGTCAACCCGAGATCGTACTTCATGCACTACATGGTCTGGTCTCCTGGCACCAATAAGAACCCATCAAATGTCTTTGTGTGGATTCCCCTACACTCCACCATCTAGGAATCAATAAAGTTGTCGGTTGCCCCACTGTCTACCCGAAATGAAACTCGTTGCCCCTGTACCGTCTCCCTAATCCTGCATGTCAAATACTTAGGAACTCCACGAAGTGAAGCAAAAACACCCCCTGATGTGGAAAATGGTCCCCCTCTAAGTGGTAGTGGTGGTGGTGGTGCTCCCCCTTATGATGGTCCTCCCTCATCTCCTAGATCTACTTTAACCTCAAACTCCTCAAGTGACTCACTATCCGAATACACCTCAATGTAGTGGCCCTTTCCCTTGGTGCACTTGTGCCCAGGTGCCCAATTTTCTTGGCACGTGAAGCACAACTTCCTCCTCATAAGGTCCCTCTGGGTCTCCTCATTCATCTAACCATGTCCTCCATCCCTCTAGGGTGGTATAGTGTCTTGATTCCCCTATGGTGCAGTGGGTCTAGTGGGGACAAAGGCCTAGGTTTTCGGCACAATGTTAATCATATCTACGGTGCTAGAGATAACATCCGTCAAAGATGTGGCCTTGTAGGCTCTCACCCAACCATGCAATGGCTCTGATAGCCACTCCACAAATAGCATGATCAACCGAGCCTCTAAAATGATAGTCACCATCATTTCCAGTTGCTAAAACTACATAATGTATGCCTTTGCACTGCCAGTTCACCTTAGATGGGCTAACTCCAAGAAATGTAACTGCAGGTGAACTCTTGTGTAAGAAGTGATGTGAATATGTCCCAACATGATTAGCCCAAGGTACCAACACTCTTGGGCATCCCCTTCCAAATGAAGGGTAGAAAATTGAATAACATTAGTCTCCCGCATGGATTTTAGGTGGAAGTATGTATCTAGCTTCTGAACCAAATCCCTGGAATCCAATTGTATCATCCAATTGTTGCAGTGAAAGAACTCTAGTGAAGCTAACAAGAACTATCATTAATGTCTTTTCAATAATTCTGTGTAATCAATTTTTAAAATAGTACTCTTGTGGGTATAGAATCGGGCCTTTGGAAATATGTTAGAACTTATAATTCCATTTTGCACTTTGTCCTCCCTTTTTTTTGAAGGGATATTCAGTGCTCCAGATGCCAAAAATATTTTGAGCCCTCTTGCTCTTTGCAGTATGGGTAAAGCCACAACTCTTTTACTTTAATATAAAACATAATTGTGACAATGAAATAATGTGTAGTAATCTTGCATACCTCAATCTAGGACCAACATTAGAACACTAATAGAGCTCATAGAGGTATCTGGAACCTAAATCCTTCAAATACCTTGGTGTTGAAGTCATATTGTTGTATAAAACTAGAAAAAATTATGTTCCCCAAGGAGATTTGGGAATTAGGTTGATGCAAGAACTCATAACTCCAAAGTTTTTGGACACATTGAATTAACCAAGACATTGTAAAATTCACATGACACAAAGGTATGACAAAAATCTTGTCACGAGTTGCATCCATATGTAAAGATCCCATAATTGATTAATGAAACAAGGAGGCCTGTGAGAAATATGAAAAGGTTGTGGAGAAGTTGTATTTCATATTTCTTAGTGCTCGAACTCGTATCTCAAAGCTCGCACTTGCTGGCTCAGTATTTCAATTCCAGTTTGATGACCACACTTTGTTTTCGAAGTTGAATCATTACTAGCATGCCTTGCGCCAGAGCTGGATCTTGGCCTAAGTCCACAGAAAAATATGGGGGCACTCATTTCACTTGGTGAGGATGAGGTTGGATGGCCGCAAATGAGGTGAAAGGATGGAGAAGTGATTGGAGTGAATCATGAAGATTTTGATTAGCTTATTCTCAAAGTGTTTCTCTTTGTATTTGATTTGGTGAGAACTTAGAAGTCACCCATTCAGAGCATGATGAAGGTAAAACTATGGTATAAATGAGTTCAGGCACCAGTAGTATCGTGTTTAAAACTTAAGTATTGAAGAAGGAAGCCACAATTATCCATTTTGAAGGGTTACGATAGTTACAATTATTTGACTTTTAAAATTTAGAAAAAAGCATATTTTCTTTTGTATCAAGGAGATGTTTAGTCCCAATTTTTTGGTGTACCCAAAATTTTCCATCTCATACTGTATCTGTATACAAATTCAACCTCGATTACTATGTCTTCAACATGGCATCATCATAATGGAAGTGATCTCATTCAAGCCTTGTCTTTTAATTTGTAATCTCTATTGAGAGGACTGAAAATTCTTTGCTCCATAGACATATGTCCAACTAAAGGTTTGAAATTCTTATGATTCCTTTTTTCTACTATAGATTAAAATTGTTATCAAACACCTTGCTACAACCAAATATTTTTTTCCGGTACCATAATTATATTCTTATAATTTTTGAAGCCCCTAAACTTCTTATATTCACATACAATTTCCCTTCACTATATTAATCACCTTACTCGAGTCGCTTTCCAGGATTACATAAACATGGTTTCCATGTCTCTATTTAAACAAATCTTCAGCACCAGCACTAGAAATTGCATACATTTTTCAAGAGTTGTTGCAAATGAACAAAAAACCAAGAATTACCAATAGTTTATGGTTGCAAATAAATCCCCATCCCAACTTCTTTCCCTTCTGTATTTTGAGGCTCCATCAAACTTAATCTTAAAGAAGCCTCTTCATATTCTCATTAATGTAAGAACCCTTTAAAGTGGGGTTTCTTGAGTTCTGTCCTTTAATACTGAATGGTGCATTTCTTGATATTTGTCTTTCAATACTGAATGTTGCATTACCTAAAAGTATTTCAGCAACACTTCTCCATTCGATTTTCAAGCCTCAATGCCATTTTTTTTATAGAAGCCTCATGAGAGGTAGAAGGAAATCACAATGGAAGGGTTTCATCCGCCCAAATATTTATTTGGCACATATAAGTAGGAGGATGTGGGTGATGAATGGAAATATTTTTGTATCCAAATTTTTAGGAAGGTACACTTACTAATACATGAATAATATCCTACTACTTATGGTACATAAATCCAGGTCACAATCATGAAATGTATAAACCAACTTGATTTGTTCATACCGAGCAAGAATGAGGCAATAGAAGGATTACAAACTTGGATTATCTATTCTTCTTCCATCCAAAGAATAGTAAGCCAAAATATGCATTGATCAGTTTCCAAACATTACTTCCATTTCAATCAAGTTCATACCATGTCTTTCTAAGAGGTGGGGTAAACTCTACATTCCAAAATGGTCATGATGTAGACAAACGTTTGTCACCTATTTTAATTTTTTTTGTATCCTTGCTTCCTAATATACTTCAATGAGTTTAGGTTCAACATTGCAACCACTATTGCAAACTCGGTGAAATGAAAACCTCTCATTTCAAGTCTCTCTAGTTTTAATAATCCATTTGAAAGTTCAAGGAGATCTTAGTCATATTCTCCATAAAACCTAAGAGAATACACCTTCTATTTGCATTATTTTTCCTAATATAACCAAGTATTGTATATGTAAATTTCCTAGGCCTTAAGTACAAGTCAAATCTGTTCAACTTTCCACACCCATGTAATAGATACATGACTCCATTATCAAGTGACAAATGAGTGATTTGTTATTTCTTATTCAACAAAACAAAATAGAGGTCCCTAATATTTTTTGCAACATTTTTCAATGGTCATAAATTCCAAGTTGTGTATGTTTGTAACATAAACAACAATAAACTCTAAATTGAGGCAACCTTGTCTATGGTATAAATCCCTCTATGAAAAACTAAACTTTGCTCACCATATTCAACTTCTTCTTCTCCATGCTCTACTCTCATTATGCTTAACCTTTGCAAAAAATAACAACAAATTTTAATTCTTTGTTTCCATTTCCACTTCTTATATCTTGAACTTCAAGGCCAATGCACAAACTATGTAACTCATAATTATTTTCTATGTTCAAGCATGTCAATTGTAATGAGCATTTTTTTGGGCTATTTTACTGCAGTTGGTAATATCAACTAATTTGAGATTGTTGCTATGTCTAGTATATCCACTATTATCAACATCAATCAATAACAGTTTAAGATTAACATTCTTGCAGTGGTCAAATGGTTTTCATATTCAGCGTCTCCATTTTCTTCAACTCTTGTGGAAGTGCATTGCAACAGGGGAAACTAATATTATTTATCCTGATGGAAGTTTTTTTCCACAATATTTTAGGATCTCTTCTGTTTCTAGCATAAAATTGCTTGTGGTTTGGCCATTACTTTACATATATATGATACCTATATATATGATACCTTTATATCAATGTTCACCTTATATATTGCATCTATCCTCTAGCAGAATTACTCAATCACTAATACCATCGTAGCAAACCAAAAGAGGGAATCAATATTTCTCCTTTCCACAAAATTAATCATCACCTTATATAGACAAAGTTTCATTTCATTTATCTCCATTCGCTGATGTAGAATGAGGGGTGTAGAGTGGGTATTATGGCTTGTGGAAACTTTCATTTACAATCAAACTAGCCCCATCAATTTGGTTGTCTTTGCAACTTTCTTTTGAAGCGGTTCCCTCATCTCATACATTTCCTCTTTGTTAAAATTGGCAACTAGGGCCAAATTCCACTTTGGTCTCCTTAGTTGATGAAGATAATAAATGATTATATTCCTATTTTCGAGAGGACTTTTGTCCAATTTGGATAAGAGAAAATATGTATTTATTCAAAATAAATGTTATAAGTCTTGATTTGGTTTAGGCAGGAAAAATTGAAATTTTATTTTTATTTTTTCATCCAAAATTCCATGTCTAAAGTGTATATAAGGGAAATATCCTCACCTCATTTTGACACATCGATCATGAAGGATGTCTCTGCAATTTGATCAGCAAATTGAATGCACTATGGTTCATTTGTGGCAGCGTGGGTGGAAGCATCATCTGGTTTCTTCTGTGGCAGCATGGGTGGAAGAATGGTATGGTTTCTTCTGTGGGAGCGTGGGTGGAAGCGTAGCCTGAGTTATGGTCTGAGTTCATGTACATATCAGTGCTGTGGATAGGGCTTGTTTATGGTGGGCTTATCTTGCAGCTAGAAGACCTCAGTGAGGAGTCTCCCTTACAACCAAATCTGGTGTCCAGCTGTTGTAGCAAATCATAGAGATTATCTCCTAGACAGCTGGATCTTATTGAAAGGTACTCGGTTATATTGAAGGATAGATCTGCTATATACAGTTGGCCGCATTGAGTAAGACTACTTGTGAGCTAATTTTTCATGCCATAGTCTATCTTATAAGGTCATGGATCAGCTAATAGAGCCAGCGCAGGAAAGTCTATGAGGAACGTTGTTGAAATATTTTCCCTAAATCAGATCCATCGGTTATGTTAGAGTTTTCCCCATCTTTGGGTTTTTCCTTGGCTTTTGCCATATCTTTGTGTACCTTTGTCTTGGCTTATCTTCTGCTCGGTTCATTCAATGTTATTTCATTAGTTATTATCATGTGATGATTAATATGATCGCTTATGGTCTAATGGAATTAATTATAATCTTAGGAAGTAACTATCTCAAGAAAAGAACATGTTACCTAAAATTAACATGGAATCAGAGCACAGGTGAAGACAAGCCCAAGCTGGAGTAAAAGAGAAAGAAATCACCAAGGGAAATTTGTTGACAAGTTCTCATGATTTTAGCAATGGAATATGAGAAATTTCTAAAGTATAATCTATGATTCTAGTCCTGGTCTAAAGTATAATCTATGATTAAAGTATAACCAAAAGCAACTTGAAAGATAAATATTCCTATGGAAAAAGTCTAAGAACAGATTCATTTCTCCTATTCTGCAATTAGGATTCCTCGTCTCGTATATAGATGGAATGAAATAATTTATGAAGTCTTATGTTTCTAGGCAAGGAAACTGAAGTTGAAGATTTGGGAACAAGTTTTTTTTAATTATTTTCCTTATGGGTTCTCGCTGGCCATTTATTTTCCTTGCAGGTGATGGGAATATTTTTACGGATGATCCAAACTATATTTCTGGTCATGTATACTCCTCTGTGGTCCTCAGATGATCCTTAAATTTTTTTTATCAGAATCTAAAATTATGAGCAGGAAGAAGTATTTCTGGGATATGATTAGCATTACTGGGCACACAATCATTGTTTTCTATGCTATGTCTCGACCCTTTTGTTGGGGGCACATTTCCGCGTATAAATTGAGCATGTTCAAGTTACAGGAAACATGACTGATTTTGTGGATGAATCCATGTGGCTCTATAATCAAACTACCTTCCACCTAAGGTTTGGACCCGCTTAGGATTTCTTCAATACCTACGGCTTCGGATTTTGACATCAAAATCTTTCAAATAAGCTCCATTAGACAGTTTGAAGTTTTTTATAACAGGTCTAAAGTACTTTGACGGTTGAAGTTGTTTTACTCCTTCCAAAGTGCACTAGAATTCTTGAGCATATGAATTTGTGTAAAGGGTATTGTTCCAACATGATTCAACCCCAATAACTTCCTTGTTTAATGCTCACACGATGTATCTTCTTGCAAATAAATTTGACATTAAGAACTCCCGACACTACTCTATTATAGACCTGAGATAGTTTGCGGAGGCAGTTTATTCCTAAACAAAACTAGAGCAACATTTGAGGTATGTTTTAATACAGACTTAAAGAATCGGTGACCTATGATGATGCATATTCAGACAGTACACAAATAAACTATTTGAAGACCATTCCATGGGGAAATATGTCGTATTCCAACAATGATTTGTCACTATACTTAGCAACACTTTGAGATTGTATTAGTGACACATTTTTTTCCTGAAGATTCAATTTCCATACAAGCAAAGGGTTGCAGAGGACAGATGTATTGTTGACTAAAATAGTGATCAAGAATTGTTTTAAGCGGCAGAAATCAGATTGACCAAGTGCAACAAAGTGTAAGAATTAAGAACATTTGGTTTCTTACAGTGCCCATTTGAAATGACTCTTTGAGATTCTGAACTTCTCATGATGAGCTTTATATGAATGAAAGAGAATTAATTCATATAAGACTGAGCAAGAATCTGAGATAAAGGTTGGCATCAATTTTGAAAACAATGATTGTATGGTGACAGTAATATGGAAATAAGGCAGTGACTGTATTCTTGACTTAAATACAGTGACGTTGGGGAATGGCAAGGAAAGGCAGTGACACGTTAACCTTTTGACAATGTTGACTAAGGAATAGTGTCCAATTTGATAATAGGGCTTTGTCAATATTATGTGGCATAATAACCTTCAAAGAGTGGATGTGAATAACAAGATGAGAAACCAGCAAATGGATTAGAATACAACCTTTAGATCTCATAAAGAAAATAGAATGATGCATATAGCAGAGAACTGTGCCTAAAGTACAAAATAAAATAACAAAAAAAAGTGCACCTCAGACTCTTTCCATCTAAGTGGGTATGTCTATATCCGGATCTATGAAAGGATACAAAGAAATGAAGTGAATCAATTAAGAATTTTTTTTGTGTCGTTATGATTCTGTCCAAGCCTTCATTTGCAGGCTCCACCAAGGCCCGGAGACTGATACAAATATTAAGCATGAGCTACAGTTGATGACAATCTTCTGCAGGTTCAAAGGAAGTAGAAGTATTTCAGAAAACTAGGAAAATCTATATATCAACTCCTCTTCATAGAGAAATAGTTGAACGAATTAATATCTCCTCTTTCCCATTGATTGTTTTTAGAAAAATGTCTATGTAATTAAGACTGATAACCAGTTGTAAATGTATCATTGGGCAAGATCACTTTTCAAATATTCAGAGGGAGCTATAATTCAGGGGGAGATGATGTTTTCTTTAGCTTTAAGCAAAAGTTGTTGATCCAGATATTTTGAAAGTACTATGAGGTATGCTATCAAAATTGATGAAGAACAAGTATGATGAATAATAAAGCTATAATTCATATTAATTTATAAGACTGAAGTCTGGAGGCTTCGTTTAGGCTGTACATCGAAATCAGTCAGCCATGTACTTTGGCTAGGCATATGAGATATAGATTAAATAACTCTCTAAAATAAAATAAATAGTGTCTTGGAGAGAGCCAAGGGGACTTTGCAACTGACAATACCAAGTTAATATGTTTCCTTGATCCCATACGCTAGAGAATGACCATTCATTGACCACATTGACCACTCAAAACCCACTATCTACATTCTTGTGCCAATAGGCATATTACCACAAATATTCTAACGTTTATACGTGATAGTAGGCACATAGTAGGTAGCCAAGCACTCTCAAGGCACAAGATTCAAATAGGTAATTGAATATAAAATATAAATACGAACATACTTGGTAGAATATAGTAGACACCCATGAGGCATGAGATTCAAATCATAAGAATCAAAGCTATCATCATTCTTTCTTGGGAATTATAGTAGCTACCTAAACACCCCTAAAGCATCAACTCCAAATGATAACTCATCTACTGCAATAGTATCCATAATAAATGAATAAATGAGAACTTAGTTGATATAAATCATCCAAGCACCTCCCAGTCATGGCATCAACATAATAGGAATTACTTCTGTAATCATATTTTTTTGTGCTTGGTCCTACCTACCCCGGCATCCCCAAGGAATGAGATTCAAATGATTTCGTATCTACCTTAACATATTCAGAATAAGAAGAGCATAATAATAGTAAGTGCTAGGGCTAAGCTAATACAAAGTGTAATCGGTGCTCAATGATGAGTCATTTGATCATAAACAGAACATAAAAAGGGTTGTAGGTACCCACTACCATTTGTATAGAGAGTGTGAAGTGCATAGCTAATACAATGTAAACATAGCATCATCAAATTAAAATATATGTGAATGTTGTACTGGTATCTAATTTCTGTGAATAGAGACTACAAAATAATGCAATTCTAGGCTAGTTCTTGTAATTTACACAATATACAAGCAATGAATTAGAACTAGTGATATTCAATTGAAAGAATGGGCTAGATGCCAGCCAACAATGCTATGGAATTTATTTCAATGGTCAAGGTGTCAACCAAAATTAAATCATGGTACTAGAATTAATTAATCCAAGAACTAATCAAACATACAAAAATAATGTTCACACAACAAGTAATCCCATAGATAATGGAATTTTCCCTAGAGAAAACACAATGGAAAAGCTCCAGCACCAAATGTATTTGCTCAGAATTTATTCTCAGCAAATTAATTACAAGGGTGTTTTGGCTCTTTGGAGGACTTGAGATCAGTGTCATCACACTTTTTTCATACTCACGAGCTTTGCCAAATCACAACTGTAAAAAATTTACTCCTACAGACTCTTCTGTAACACTCCCCACTCCCCCAGAATCCTCTGAAACTCCTCAACACTGTCAGATGGGTGGACATATTAGAGGAGTAGACATATCATTAACTTTATTATGGATTTACCTAAAGGAACCTTGTTCTTGCAATCCATCTATGCATTCTCGCATGTAAAGGATGAAAATATGATATATTCATCTTTGGATGATGTTGTGGAAAAAGTTGAAGTTAAAGATAGTGTCAAAGTAATCATAGATTCCAATAAATGATATTCTATTGTAGAGAATATGGAGCTCACTAAATGATATCCTATTGCAAATACAATGGAGCTCAAATCAATGTAAGGATTTTATCCCTCCATTGTTATTCATGGTTGAATTGATAAGGAAACCCCTCAAATCCTAATTGAACATATTTTAAGAGGAGAAAGTGAAGGTACAAGCAAGTATATGTGAGGCTTCCAACATTCCTCTCTTTTCTTTTGTATGCTTATGGTATTATGATAGAGTGCCTAGTATTTTTATTGTTGGAAATTATCACTTTTGTAATATACTAGGGAAATTTTTCATTAGGGTTTTCAGATAACTAGGGTTTCAATTTTTTTTATTAAAAAAATAATCCAATCAGTGGTACAATATACTAAAACAATACCATTACTTCACACTAACATTCAACAATATTGCAATAGTCCAAAAATGTCAATACCCTCCAGGTTCACAACTTTGGTACAATGATTTCCACAGGCTCAAATACTATGCACATAAAATCGAACTATACTGGTCCACACTTTGAAACTATTCTATTTCCACTATCTAGAATACACCCAAGCGAACATCCCATCAACCAGTTCAGTTGATAACATAAATTCTCTTTAATACACATATTCCCAAGTGGCTCAAGCCTGCGCTCTAATAAGCTCGGGTCCGCTACAAAAATACCCTACGTGCCTCCACAAATTCCCTATTGCATTGTTGAAGGTCCGCATTGGGATATGTACTTTGTGATTCCACATAATCTTTATTATTTTGTTACGGATCCACAACTTCCATCAATGGTTCCAGATCATGGATTTTTAGCTTCAAAAAATAATACAAAGACTTCCAGTGAAGAACGATATTCCACAGACACCACAAGTTCACTTCTCCGACAAGTCTCTCTATCTGATATGCCTTGGTTCGTATGACCTTCTTGTTGTTTTTCCATGATATTGGGTCTAGGATAGAATATTATAGTTTCTGATGCTACCAAACAAATAATCACAATGATACTACTTCTTACAACATACTATAAACAATGGTAAATCTACTAATGCACAAAATATGGACAACTTTTTACAATTTCAACCCAAATTCATTATATTAATCAAATTAAATAATTCAATAGTCTAAGGCTCCCGTACCAGAGATAATAGCCCTCATACATCCACTAGTACAAGAATACAAAAATAGCCCTTGGTGTCATTCCATCAACAACCAATCTTCCCTCAACGATATAATATGACCAACTTGTGAAAATTTCTGAATATTACTTATGAAGAAACCCTATTATTAAATCTTGATTTACTTCTCCTACTTAAGCCAGTTATCAATCTAAAATATTCAACATTAACATCAAAGTAAACACATTAATAGTCTACACATATACAGATCTAAACTGAATACATGCACAATGACAAAGTGACAGACATGATTTTTTGGACAACTATCCCCAGAAATGGGAGAAAACGAGTCTTCTGGCTGTTAGAGGGTTTTTATCATTAAGTAGATTCTAAGTACAACAAATCTTGGCACCAAAATGGTTAACCCGATAGAGAAATAAACAATCTGCAACAATACGTCTATTCTGGAGACAAAAAAACTAACTGATTGACACCCTCAAATGGGATTTACAGAACTTGGTCCTTTTCAGTGTTCAGGAACCCCAGATCTGCTCTGAAGTCCTTTGTGTCAGCTCTGCTAGCCTGTGTCATCCCCTACACTGCTCAGGAACAGCCTGAATCATCCCAGACTAGGTTACGCCACCCTGGCTGGGCCTGCGTCAACCCTTTTGGCCTCTTGTTGCCTTTGCACTGCCTTTTCTGGGCCTGCGTAGCCTCTGATGCCTTTGCACTACGCAGCTGCTACATAGCTATTGCGTAGCTACTACTCCCTCTATGCTGCTTAGTCTACTATTTCTATGACTCTTTTTGCACTCTTGGCCTAGGATCAGATCATCCCTTCAGCCAATACTACCCCTCGCTACAGCTGAAACACTTTTGGAAATTCTTAGCAAACCACGCCCTAGAATTCTAGATTAGTCTCAGTGCTCCGCGACTATGTGTGTTCTCCAACTGACCCGAAGCCTTTCCTTTATAATTTTCTCACTAGGAAACCAATATTTGTGATCTAATCTTGAATTGATGGCTAAGATTCAAACAAAGCTTGATCCGTGTGACTTAAGTCAATTTCATCACATGTTTAATTTAATTAACTTTAATATTTAAATTTTCCTAAGTTAGACTTAGGGTCCTTATTTAAAAATATTAATTAATTAAATCTCTCTTAAACATAATGGAATTTCTTAAGTTGATTTATGGGTCTTGGAGATCTCATGTACTCTAGTCCCTCCACAATGTTTGGGAGCTAGAACACATCCGATGCTACTCCAACACCTCAAAATATCAACACTCCCTCTTAGCGAGGAATGTTCTCTAGCAACAATACTTCACCCTGAAGTTCTGCACTGATCTCTAGTGTGGGTCTCTCCATTGATGCTTGGCATGCTTCCCTTCATCACTATGTTGTTTCTGCTATCTTGTACTACTGCCTATGAAGCTGCCACCACCACTACCACATTTGTAATGCATCTCCCTCTCAATATGCTGCATCTTTTCACCAACTGTTGCACTACAACTCAGTTTCTCAGAGAAGCAACTGAAAACTCCTGCCCTATATTTGATAGACAATTCAGTTGGGCTACATCTCATCACTGAAGCTCCATAGACTGCTACTCAGTGTTATTTTCTGGAGGTTGTTTTTTTGCTGCAACTCTGCACTGCATAAGCAGACCACCTCTGTGTCGCCTCTATTTTGAATTCCCTTATGTTGTTATTGCGCTGCGCTGTCCTCCTGAAGCCTCTGCATTGCAGTAGCCCTGCACTCGATAAGCAAGCGTACTCTACACTGCTGAAGTCACATCAGCCCCTTTGCGCTGCTTCTTATACGCTGCTGCTACATCTGCACTGCACTTCTCCCTCTCAACATCCAACTCTGCCTCTGCTCCATCTGTGATTCTCTGCACCCACTGCTCCACTTTTCCTGCTACCGTCTTAAGGCTCCCATAGCTTGTATGTGATCCAAGAGTTGGGCTACTCAAGGATCCTGCCTCCACTTTTTCGTTGCTCTACAGATCCATGTCCCCCCACTTTCTTGGTTTATGAGCGCTCATTGCTACATCATCCGCCACAATATCCTTGGAGCTATAAGATTCCTTTTCCTTTTTCTTCTAAGGACAATTGGTGGTGAAATGTCCTAGTTTTCCACACTAGAAACACTTGATCTTTGAGATATCCCACTTCTTTCTCCCTTGCTGCCTCTTTTATGCCAAGGTGGCATCTTTCTCTTCTTCTTTCTTCACATTTCTCGAACCGGTGCTGAATTTTCTATTAGTGATCCGACGGATTTCTTCTTGTCAGAGGATCACCCACATAGTGTCCTAGTTAGGAAGGTATGCTCTACCCAAGAGAATTTGGACAAAATTTTCCCAGTCCTTTATGACAACATTTAGAGACGTCCTCACCATAACATCATCCTCCACCTTCACCCCTATGCTAATCAACTGATCTCGGATCGCTTGCAGTCTAGAAAAAAAAGGATCGATCTCCTCCCCATTGGCCATCATTTATAACCTCAACTGATTCTCCAAAAGAATCTTCCTCTGGACGGATCTTCCTTCATACAGTGTAGTTAGAGCTACCCACGTCTCATGAGCTGTTTTCTTCTTGCTATGTGTGGAATCACATGATCTTTGACCTTGTCCATTATGAAGCGCTTGACATGTGTCGTTGCTTCATCATGATTTGATAGGAGAAGAGCATCAGTTGGTGTGGCCAAGACTTTCTATATATGCTCCCTCAGATTGTATGCCTCCAAGACTACCAGGATTTTAGCCTTCCATATTTCAAATTTGTACAAACGGTCCAACCTATCTTGATCACGTAGTCCCTGAGGTACCATATACTCAGAAAATATGTCAAAACATATCCTCCTCTCTATGCTAGAGACTTGGATCTAGGGTAATTGGAAAAATAGGAACCCTCTACTCCCTTCGACAACTGACTTCCTCTTTTGGAAGTGTGCCAAATAAAAAATGAATCAGCTCTCTTCGATCCTCTGATCGATCTTTAGAATTCTTTGGCTAGAAATCTTCTGATAAGTTGTTCTCGTCTCGCTCTTTGTCAACTTCGCTTAGGCTAAATTCTGCAGTGACATAATTTTAATCCCACCAGAAAATACTGAAGCTATGCAACTTAGCTTCCGGCACTTTGAATCAACTAACCGCTTCAGGACTGTGTCACCCTGGCCTCTCTATGGCTCTTCTTCCTTCTGTTGCTAGTTTCCCTCTCTAGTCCGACTTTCTGTGACTATTTTTGCTTTGTCTGCTACTTTCTACAACAATTATTATTTAATCTCACTGCTGGTGATCTAGGCTAGATCTGCAATCGCTCTAATACCATGTGAAAATTTCTGAATATTACTTATGCAAAAACCATACTGTTAAACATTGATTTACTTCTCCTACTTAAGAAAGTTATCAATCTGAAATATTCAACATTAACATCAAATTAAACACATTAACAATCTACACATATGTAGATCTAAATTGAATACATGCACAATGACAAAGTGACACAAAATATTTTCTGGACAACTGTCCCCAAAAAAACCTAATGGGGGAAAACCAGTCTTCTAACTGCTGGAGGGTTTTTATTATTAAGTAGATTATAAGTACAACAAATCTGGGCACCAAACTGGTTAACCCGAAAGAGAAATAAACAATTTGCACCAATACCTCTATTCTGGAGAAAAAAAAACTAACTGATTCACACCCTCAAATGGGATTTACAGAATTTATCCCTCTTCAATATTCAGAAACCCCAGCGCTTCTCTGAAGCCCTCTACGTCAACTCTACTAGCTTGCGTCAGCGCATGCACTACTCAGGAAAGGAAAGCATCGCCCCAGACTGGGTTACGCTTCCCCTGCACTGTCTTAGTTGGGCCTGCGTTAGCCATGCTAGCCACCTGCTGCCTCTTCACTGTCCTTTCTGGGCCTGCGTACCCTCTGTGTAGCACCTGATGCCTATGCGTTGCATAGCTACTGGGTATTTGTTTCTCCCTTTGCGCTGCTTAGTCTATTTCTTCTCTGCCTCTTGCTACACTCTTGGCCTAGGATCATATCATCCCTTCCTCCAATACTACCCCTCGCTGCAACTAAAACAATTCTAGAAATTCATAGCAAACGATGCCCTGGAATTCCAGCTTAGTCTTAGTGCTCTGCCACTGTGTGTGTTCTCCAACTGACCCCAAGCCTTTCCTTTATAATTTTCTCATTGGGAAACCATCGTTCGTGATCTAATCTTGAATCGACGGCTAAGATTAAAAAAAATCTAAATCTGTGTGACTTAAGTCATTTTCATCACATGTTTAATTTAATTAACTTTAATCTTTTAATTTTCCTAAGTTAGACATAGGGTCCTTAATTAAAAATATTAATTAATTAAATATCTCTTAAACATGATGGAATTTCTTAAATCTCTTTCTGGTTCTTGGAGATATCATGTACTCTAGTCCCTCCATAAATTTTGGGAGCTAGAGAACATCTGATGCTACCCCAAAACCTCAAAATATCAACACATCTGACTGATGTAGTCGAATCTCTTAGCTCCTCTCGGTCATACCCTGTACGTTCCCAGTCCTAATCAGGGACTTCAGCCAACTATGGTCTTCCTGCGCTGCTCCAATGAAGACCAACATAAGGCACGAAGTGCTACCACCTATCACTGCAATATTTACATTTCCCACAATGAACATGGGCTAGGCGGAATGTCCATAATCTGTCGTAGAAGTGCTTCTCCACACACAAGTCTAGGGTTGCACAAACTACTCCTGTTTGATCAGACTCGTGAGCTCAACAACTGCCACTCTAGCAACCACCTAGGTCCATGAAGATGGTGTATACCGGGCTCCAACATGGGAACTATCACGTTGTCCTCCACTAGAGCATAAATTCCCAATCCAATTTCCTCACTTGGTCCACTCTCACATTGCCCTCCAATAGACCAAGAATGACCAATCATGTTGTAACATTTGCTGCTAGTTAGGGCTTCCAACACCTATGGAAACCCTTCCACATGGTTTCTAACAAAATACTCAATCATTCCTCTTCTAGGACACCCATCCACTACCATGCCAACCAGGATGACATCTACAACTCCCTACTGCTTTCACTTTTCCTTGGGATCTATGTATGTAGCAGTTTGGTTAGGGAATACCAAAAACCCCCAAATCCCTACACAAATAATTGTATCTCATTCTCCAATTTGGATGCTACCTATGTTGTCCATATAAGGCTCCTTAAGCACTGTACTTGGCCTTGGAAAACTTCACAAGACACCTTCCTATACTCTGCCAAAAAAAACAACATAAAAAAGTCTCATAGCACAAGAAGATACCATTGTTTGGGTTGTGAGCTTATTTAGAAGTCTTCATCTAGGAGAGAAGGTATATTTATCCCTCTTACAAAACTCCTCAATTTGTTTTTGTAGCAGCCTATCCCTGCGGCCGAGAACAATGCCAACAACCACACACAAATACATCAAACAGTCTTCAATACTTACCTTAGTCTTACGGTATGATCTGGTAGGAATTATGTTTTCATGTTGGTCTTGAGTTAGGCTTCCAATCCTCCACACTATCACCATCAAGACTCTGACATCTGCGGCCTCTTTCTGAATAAATCCACACCCTAAAAACAGAGATACTCCTCTCCATACACATGCTTCTTCCTTCCCTTGCTCGTCATGTCAGTTCCGCACCAAATTGTAGAGGTCTCTTGGATGATGAATGATCCTTGGATATGTCTAAATGCCTCACACTTGACCTAAATTTATATGCATCAAGTGGATCGAACGTATTTTTCTTTGGGCACCATTTTGACCTCAAGCTAACTTGCTCAACTAGACAAATTTACCCATCATATATTCAAAAATTAATATCTCTTCGACGACAACTAAGACTTGGATGATTCTCGATGTGTTGCATTCATCTCGTCATCTAATATCATCCTCATCAATCACATGTCGTTATTTCATCACGGTTTTGACCCAAACATCGATGGGTGCAAAACCTCAAGCACAGGTTTCAAGCCCACAAGACCACTTGTGGAGCTCCTTCCTCCAATCATTCAATCCTCAAGGCTTGGATTACCTCCCAAGCTAAAAAAATCAACACTCCCTCTTAGCAATGGAGGTACTTATAAGACTAATAAGTGTCCATCAATATCATCACCGACGACACTAGCCCATCTGATATCAATCACTGCAACATACCCTGTAGAATAAACTCGGAAATCACGGTAATGCCTCTTCCTCATCATATTTGAACCTAAAGATCCAATCCTACATAAGGCTTCTACCTCTAAGGATAGACTCCCCCTGAGCCAACACAATCTCCACTGGCTCAATCCTGCAAGCACTCATCCTCCTGGATCAAACACCACTTCTTATTGGCTTCTTTTTGTTACACTCTAAATTCCCTTCTTTATCTTTTGGCATATCAAAAGGAAAATTCTGAGTGATAGCATTTTTGGTGTCATTGTTGGGCTGTGGGTTCTAGCTTTCTAAGATCTTTGGCTAGGTATTACACAGAACTGGGTGGATGGTTTGTATTCTTGCAGATTTTTCATCTTGGAAGTCCACTGAGATCACCAAGGAGATCATCTAGTTTAATCCTGATACATCACTCTTACTAATTATCAACAACCCTGAACTGTGGTTTTGATATTCATGGATCATATCTACACAGTGGGGTTCTTTAGTTGGCAATACTATATTTTCTTTTATTCATGTATTTAGTTCTTCATCAGTTTCATAATTATTTTTAGTGATTTCTGCAAATTACATGGCTCAATAGCCTCCATTGTATTTGGCTAGAAAACAAGGCTACCCCTATGATATGCCTAATGGCTCATGTAAAAATCCTCCCAAGTTTAGTGGCACTAATGCCATTTCCATAAATTTTAATGAAGGGTTTCAAAGGGTTTAGAAGAAGATGCATGCAGATGCTAGACCTAGTGATAAGTTTATTTTGCTATGTACCTGGGGCCTTTTTGTGTTGATTTTATTATAATGTTGACAACGAAAGAATTGAATGGTTTGGCAGCCACTATAAGAGAGATGTTAGCATTAAAAGAGATTTGTTTTGTAGCTAGAAATTATACTTTTTTTGAGCCAACCAAGAGGGATGTTCAAGGCCCCTATCATGAAAAATAGGAGCCACGAGTCTAATTATGTAGGGAAAAATAATGATGTAATTGATAAATATTCAGATCAGGAGATGGAAATGAAAGGATCCCTGCAAATAATTAGCATTGGGTTGCAAAGGAATTATCAAAATTCCTATTCTCTTGATGGATTTTTTTTGTTGGAAAAGAGATTTGTGCTACACAAACCTAGAAAGCCTTCCCTATCTAGTTTCCTCTAATAATGGTCTTGAGCAATATTGGTGCATACCATGCAAAGCATCACATTGGTGAGTATAGGTGTCAATATTTTCAGGAATAGAATCAATGTATATTGTAGGGTCAAGCTAGCAAGAATTCCCACAGGAAATGAAGAATACACTTTGGATACAAAAATAAGACAATGTGAGTGTTGAATTTGTTGTTGATCACACATATTTTTTCTTAATTAGAGCAGCAGAAACCAGTTTTTCCTATTTCAAATTAGCAGATGGTAGCATTGGAAAAGGTATGATCTGTCTGAAATTGTGATTAATTTACTTCCTAATCATGTTACCTTGCCTAATAATAAACTAATTTGAGTGTTATCCAAAATATATGAAAATAACAATAATCAGTTGGTCTCTACATTACATAAACAAGTACCAATTCAACCACTTGGTAAATTTCTTGATAGGAAGCTAATCTCGTTCCTCAGGTTATTCCCAATGCATCAACGATGGCTTTTGATTTGGTGCATGAGCTAGGAAAGGTAAAGTTCTCATGCCTCTCATGGAGTTGATGAAAATATTTTAGCACCTATAATACCCCAGGGTAATGTTTTCCCATCGAGTTCTATGTGTCAGATTTTTCCAAAAAATATTATACAACAATGGTGCACATTTATTCATCCAATTAACAGTAGATATCACTGAATAACATAAATATTGTGACATCACACAAAAAAAATTGTGCAACTATGTTCTGGTAAGACTCTCCTAGGCTAATCTGGGTCACTCACCTTGATGCGTATGAAAATATTATCGACAGGATAAAAATATATAGTGCAGCTTCAAAAGTTCCCAAACCAACCATATCTGACATATTAAGTAGAGATATTTTCTTCTAACAACATCCATTTCCCATTAAACATTTTCATGTGTGATGATTATGAGCCTTATTTTCCTATGCCTCCCATTACCTTTATAAATTCACTCATAATGTAAGTCTCCAACAGATATTTCTACAGATAAAAGATATCCTCAAGTTATTTGGTGGGCAGCCAAGAACTGAACCTACAAAGATTGTTGGTTTAGGAACATGATGTATATTTTGTGAACATGGACTTCGCATGCAGGAATCCTCTAGCTCTCCTTCTTCTAAACCACCATAACAATTGTGGCCAACCTACCTTGTATGGGATCCATAAGTTGTAGCTTCTCCTTCAAAAGGAACAGAAACATGCATTGCAGATGACAGGACAACCATTTGACCTATTTTCTTTATTTCTTCTTCATTACTAAGATTTTGTTACAAGTTGAAAAATCGTTGTCTGCTCAGATAAAATAGCAATACATTTTTACGCCCATGAAAATTAAAATGCGACTGATACACATCACCATGTTTTCAATGAAATTTCACAATTGTGAATCAAGTGACTCTCATGCTGCAAAATAAAGCCAAAACATATTTTGATATGACCTGCTACAGAAGCACCTGACAAGAAACATAAATTTAACAAAAACAAGGTTAAAGACAAAATATACATGCTTGAGCATTTGAAGAAGATGATGTTTGCCTTCTGTCAGCTTCTCCTCCAATTCCATTTCCTCTTTAATTTTTCAGCAATAATGTGTGCACTTTTTTCCTCTTTACTTTTTTTAGCAATAATGTATGCATTTTATGTACCTAACCAAACATAGGTTTAGGAATAGAAATCACTTGTTGCCTTATTTATTTCACACATAGTGATTTAGCTTAATTTCATGTTTTCCTTCTCAATTCTAAATGTACAAATATATTAAGAAGGGTGATGATAAAAAAATTGGACCAAAATTATAGGAAAAAGAGGTGGTCAAATCCTTCTCTTAATCTATCGTCATTGGCCATACCTAGCCAATGAGAGCACAAGAGCCCATACTCATCTAGAAGCACATATGATACTTCTGTGGGGTTGATTAATCACCCTTTGGTATGTGTTTTCACACTAGCATAGATCCTATAGTGATGTCCCTACAATCATAATTCATTATCTGTATTTTTTCTTAAAAACTGTGCAAAGATAATTGTCCCTTTTATGACCAAGTTCCACCAAAATGTTTCCTCATACCTACCTAGTATATTTATTTATTTCATGACAAGACTACCCTATAAGCCACCAAATTTATATCATATCCACGAGGTCAACAATAATTTTGGTTCAATATATAAATAAGTTGGAACAAATTTAGCTCTAGAGCCTACGATATATTTCCACCTCTAAAGTATCACTTTATCACAAGAAATTCCTTTCAATAATAACTTTACATTAATAAAAAACAAATTGACTGAATATAACTACAAAATAAAAATCTCAAAAAGTATTGTTAAAAATTACAAAAATGAAGAGAGAGAAACATGGATAGTGGCTAGAAAATGATGGAAGGTACACTTATGTGAGTGGCATAAAGAATATGTTAGATGTGATCTTGCGTGATGACCTCAAATATATCTAAGGACCCTACACTTCTCACTCTCCATATCGCTCCCACTCTTTCCCACTCTTTAGCTCTCTCCTTCTCCCTCTCCCTCCCACCCTCTCTCTCTCTCTCTCTCTCTCTCTCCCTCTCCCTCTATACATATCCTTCTCCCTCTCACGCACTCCCTCTCTATGTCTCTCTATCCCAAGTTATTTTATTACATAATTCATACACTAGTTTTGAGATTCACACTTATGTTTAATCATAGACCTATAATTGACCATGATGAAAAATAATCATTCTAAAAATAAAGAATTATTAGTTCCCATAATGCATTTGGTCAACCCACACATCTAGCACAACATCTAATTTATTCTCACTAATATATATGACTAGATAATAAGCAACAAAAAATAACAATAATTAACGTAAATGACTCTTATAGTGCAAGAATAAAAATATGACCAAATAATAAGTAAAAAAAGCATATGAACTAGTCATTTATGTTAGACGTAATCTTTAGTTGTGTCACTCAGGAAATGGAAAATTGAAATTTTGATACTGAAGTGTTTCATTTCACTACAAGGGTCTCTGAATCCATCTGTAGTGTTAAAATTTAGAGACAAAGGGGTCCTTGAATCCATCTACAGTGTTAAAGTTATAAATACCTTTTTGTCTCTAAATTTTAACACTGTAGATGGATTCAGATATTCTTAACATGAGGAGTAGCATACGAATTACAAATATAATTTTGGGGAAATTAGACAAAAGGTTTGATTTTCATCCCTACCATGGACATCTTTAAATATGATTTTCACTCCAAACAAGGATTTATCTAAATTAGAACATAGGATTTTAAAAATTCACTCAAGAAGTATATTCTACCCACCAATGTCATCAATTTTTTCAATATAAAAGTCGCGTACTTTTATAATTGTAAGGTATTTGGCTTACAACACCACCTTTATCCCAAAATACAATGTCAAGCTCAGTAATGGGAGCTAAGTACCCCAATATGGCTAACTACACTCCATCCTCCTCTATCTATTTAGAAAATACTTGAGTAGTCTTTAACTACTCCAACTACCATCATGAATTAGTGACAAATTCATCTTTCCTAAGGTAAAAATTGTAGCACATCAAACTTGCACCTATTAAGTATGGCTTGTTACATATGATAGCTCCCATTGTCTATATATTAGATTACGATGATCCTATGTCGATAAGTTTCTTTTTACAGGATTTGGATATGTGACTTTATTATGCTAGGACTATCATACCAAAAAATAACTCTAATATTCCCTTGGTTTTGCATTGCAATTGTACAAGATGATAACTAGAATAACAACGGGGAAATATTATACATGAGGAGTAGCCCAATTTTAGGCACTCATAACTCTCTTCATAGCCATATTACTGGATACTCTTCCTAAAACATGTTTGATATATCCTCTTAGTAGTATTTATTAACTAAAAGGGTTCATCAAACCCTGTCTTAATTTCATGTTTTCCTTCTCGATTCTAAATTTAGAAATATCTTAAGAAGGGTGATGCTAAAAAATGGGACCAAAATTATAGGAAAAACAGGTGGTCAAATCCTTCTCTTACTCTATCTTCATTGGCCATACCTAGCCAATGAGAGCACAAGAACCCATACTTCTCTAGAAGCACATATGATACTTCTGTGGGGTTGATTAATCACCCTTTGGTTAGTGTTTGCACACTAGCATAGATCCTAAAGTGAAATCCCTACAATCATAATTCATTATATGTATTTGTTCTTAAAAAACTACGCAAAGATAAATGTCCCTTTTATGACCAAGTTCCACCAAAATGTTTCTTCATACCTATCTAGTATCTTTATTTATTTCATGACAAGACTACCCTATAAGCCACCAAATTTCTATCATATCCACAAGGTCAACAACAATTTGTGGTTCAATATATAGCTAAGTTGGAACAAATTTAGCTCTAGATCCTACGATATATTTCCACCTCTAAAGTATTAGTTTATCATAAGAAATTCCTTTCAATAATAACTTTACATTAATAAAAAACAAATTGAATGAAAAGAACAAACTACAAAAAAAAAATCTCAAAAAGTATTGTTAAAAAATACAAAAAAGAAGAGAGACAAACATGGATAGTGGCTAGACAATGATGGAAGGTTCACTTATGTGAGTGGCATAAAGAATATGCTAGATGCGATCTTGCATGATGTAAGGACCTTACACTTCTCACTCTCCATCTCACTCCCACTCTCTAGGTATCTCCTTCTCTCTCTCTCTCTCTCTCTCTCTCTGCCCTACTCCTTATCCCTCTCCCTCACTCTCACTCTCTCTCCCTTGCTCTCTCTCTCTCTCTCTCTCTCTCTCTCTCTCTCTTCACTCTTATGTTTAAACATGCACCTCTCTCTCTCTCTTCACACTTATGTTTAAGCATACACCTCTCTCTCTCTCTCTTCACACCTATGTTTAAACATACACCTCTCTCTCTCTCTCTCTCTCTCTCTCTCTCTCTCTCTCTCTCTTCACACCTATGTTTAAACATACACCTCTCTCTCTCTCTCTCTCTCTCTCTCTCTCTCTCTCTCTCTCTCTCTCTCTCCCTCTCTCTCTCCCTCTCTTCACACTTATGTTTAAGCATACACCTCTACTTGACCATGATGACAAATCATCATGCCAACAATAAATAATTATTAGTTCCCATAATTCATTTGGTCAACCCACACATATGCCACATCATCTAATTTATTCTCACTAATATATATGACTAGATAATAGGTGACAAAAATAGTAATGATTAACATAAATGACTATTGTAGTGCAAGAATAAAAAAATGACCAAATAATAAGTACAAAAAATATATGAAAGATTCATTTATGTTAGTAATCTTTAATTGTGTCACTCCAGAAATGGAAAATCACAATTTTGATAATGGAGTGTTTCATTTCACTACAAGGGTCTCTGAATCCATTTGCAGTGTTAAAATTTAGAGAAAAATGGGTCCTTGAATCCATCTACAGTGTTAAAATGCTAAACACCTTTTTGTATCTAAATTTTAACACTTAGATGGATTCAGATATTCTCAACATCAGTTTGAACTTCCTTCATCATCAGGGCAAGGAAAATGGCACTTGAGATGAAGGACAAGAAAAAAAAAAACCAGAGAAAGTCGTAACTTCTAAAACTTTTGAAAACCCTAAGAAATTCATAATACATTACGTGTCTTTCTTCGATCTCTAAGATGAAAGGGAAACCAAAATAAAAGATAGACAACCCCAAGAAGATTTTTTCATCCCCTCACAAATGGCCTCGAACCCTGGGTTGGCCAAAACTAGAGGACTCTAACAATGCACAATTGGAGTATGGGTTAGGGCCTCTTAATCGCTAGATGGCTGCCCTATCAAGTTATTAACTTTTCTTTCTAAAGACCTGGTAGGCCCGAAAACCAAGGCATGGTGACCTTTCGATCTAACTTCCAAATGAGAATGGATAAAATCCTTGTGCTAGCCCAAATTTGTTGAAAAACCCTTCCTCAAATGCATAATCCACCAACTCCTCCTCCTTCATGTCGTTCTGATAGTAAGAAAGTAACATCTCCTCTGAAAAAACATATTTGATGAGTGATTGTGTGTATTCAAATGGTTTATCACGACAATAATCTATGTACTTAAAACATATACATCATGTGAATAAAAATCTCATGGTTATCTATATTTAATCTTATTTTTCATTTTGGAAAGGATATCCGACCCTCACATTTTCGAGATCCCATTCACTCTTCATCAAAACTATGCCTCTCGCTAGTCATAAACTCCACATCCCTTTCATCGCCTGTAATTTTTCCATGGGCCCATAGGGCTTCTCCATAATTGTTGAATTCCTCTCCCATGGTAGAGATGTCGTGATGTCCTCTTTAACATTTAAAAAATAAAACAAATAATAACTATAACTATAATTAATAATTAAACCAATCTAGATCCATCTTAGCTTTGGATTTACCAAGCACGAAGACAGATGAATCAAATATTTCTTAAAATGAAAACATGAAAAAATAAATAATTTGAGAAAACAAAATAGATTACAAATTCAACTTTTTTTTTTTGAAAAATATTAAAACATTTATAACCTTGGATAACTTAAAAAAAAAAAATTAGTATATTCGAATAATTTTTGTTTTCACATTATAAGAAAAGTTTTGGGCCTTCAATTTACAGGAAATAACATGACTGTAAATAGAATTTTTAAAATGAGAATCTATTCCCTTATTAATGTATAATTTTGAAGAAAATCATTTCGTAATGCAAATTCATTGACTTTATGATTTAAAAATGTAGTATAAGAATAACATTACTTCAATTCCACTTTCTTGTTTATAAATTCCCATTATTATTTTAATGTATTGAAATATTATTTTTTTAAAGCAAATCATTTCGTAATGTAAATTTATTGACTTTATGATTCAAAAATTCATTATATGAATAACGTCCCTTCAATTCCACTTTCTTGTTTATAAATTCCTAGTATGATTAAAAAGAAAGTGAGTAAATAATCTCCTGCAAGTTTGAATAATATGATATCTCTTAGAATATTATTTCGAATAATATTTTTTTCACATTATAATAAAAGTATTTGGGCCTTTTTTCACATTATATTTGCATAATATTTTCATTTAAAATTTCATTTTCCCATGGTATGGCCAACGAGTATTGGCACAGATTTCATTTCCCCACTCAAATGTAAGAAGGTATGGCCAAAGAGAATTGACAGGGTATGGCCAAAGAAGATTGGCTGGAAAACCAGGTGGATAATCCGATAACATTCGATTAACAACAAAATAGAGTTCCCACTCAGTAAAAATATAATTAATGTAAATCAACCTTAGGATTTTCAGTCCCAAACTAGCAATGAAAAGATGAGTATATCCAGTGGAGAGCCGGGTAGTAGGAAATCGACAGAATGAATGAAATGATGTTGCTTCTCACTTTCTCCCTTGAGTCAGTAGCAGCAGTTGATGTTGGTGTGGAAAAAGAAACGACTTATGTTGGATCAGACTCTGAATCACACTCTTCCCATAGGTATGCTACTAATCATGATGTGTATTCCCACAATACAAGAAGTAACATGGAAGGAGAAAGCAACCATATAGTAATGCACCTATCTAAGTTTTTTGGGAAAGGCGTCAGTGATGAAAAATAACAAATATAAGAGGGTATGGCCACGGAGGATTGTTAGGGTATGGCCAAAGAGGATTCACTGGAAAACGAATTTTATAAAATAGAGGGTTTCCTCTAGCATTCCTTGGCCAACTAGAGGCAATGCAGTTGTGTACAGGACAATGTGACCACAAATCGAGTTCCAGAGGAATAAACTGAGAAATCAACCCATTCTTGAAACCTTGTAGAGGATGGACTCTTGACAATATAGGATAGCCTTCTAAATGATAAATATTATACTCATAGATGATAAAGGCAAGGATTTGGAAATACCCGGGTATCTTGTTTATTTAGTGGTCGAATGAATTCTAGTTCGAAGAAGGGACTCTGTCACATAAACTAAGATAGAGATATAGGGCATTTGGATGGATCAACAACAACTACTGAGACAGAGAAATTATCAAAGAAAATATGAATGCAAAAAGGAGAAGAGTGTGTGTTTTTGTGAATGTTTTAACCAGTTGTAAATACCAGAAGGAGTAGCTAATAAGTGAGAGGAGCAGAAAATATAATGTAACAAGTGAAAAAAACAAGTTTTCTCCAAAATTGTCAATATAGTTAGGGTGACTACTCCACATCAACCAAGATGACCATTTACTGGAAATAAGGTATGAAAACAAAAAGAGAAATGGATAAGAATGAAATTATTACAATTCTATTGTCGATAATATTTATATTCAATGCCCATCATTTTTTACACCTCATGCTTAAAAAAATAATAATAAATACAGGGATGACACTTTGCTATATCTCAAAAGTACTATCATAATCACTAACACAACTCAATCTCACGTATAAAAGAATTACAAAATAACACACATATCCTACCAGAAACCCTGAAGAATGTACCAAGTACTTCCCAGTGGTTTATTTAATTAGCAGAGTGAAGACACAAAGCATGGGGGACAAGGTGAAGCTTCTACTAGGAGTGCGAGCAGTGAAATTTGTTAGGACGTGAGGCACCTATGGATCATATCTTAGAAAATTTTCCATTGTGGTTCGTTATATTTTTGGCCCTTATGTACAACGATTTATGAAGCCCTGTTTGTACAAATATTTTGTAGAAGGATGGCAACAATTAGGGTTTTTGCTTGTACGTTGACCTTAGAATTCTTTTTATCATTGTCATGGATTTGCTTGAAAATGGTAGTGTGATGACCTTTTCTGGCATTCAATGCTTTTAATGGTTATATTTTCTTATTTTGGATAAGGGCTTCTGGCATCAAATTTCCATAACATCCAGTTTTGAAGTGTTGAGGAATGTTTGTGCTCTTTTGTAGTACACCTTAAATGATTTTGGGTGTGGGAATAGCCTTTACAACAGCATCAAATATGTTATTCCTAGGTGGACTACCTTCCTTACAGAGCCCTAAAGTCATTAGTACTTAGTCAGAAGCTTCGTGTCCTACTGAGATCCCTTCATCTTAAAGGGATTATTTGGTATCGTCTGGTATTGTCTTCAACTATTTCGTCAATCTTCCATGTTCCATTTTCAGGAGAAATTTGTCTTGTGTCCTTCATTTGGTTACGGATTTAGAACTGTTTATTGTAGTTTGTTAATGTGCTACCCTGCAGACTCTACTTAGTTAAGGGTGTACCACAAAAAAGGAGGATAGTGAATTCCTTTCTTATCACAGCTAGAGGACCTTGAGGTGTAAGTCTTCTTCTTTTTTGACATGATTGGCTTGCTCAATGAGGCATGAAGTTAGATGGCTATGGGATTTCTTGCTGCAATGTTTTTTATTGAATAGAACCATGCCATATTGTTCTTTAAGTGAGTAGTATCCTCTTAATGTGGGATTTCAACACAAGAAATCTTATTCACTTTGGAATTTAGGGAATATAAATCAGAGAGCCTCCTTTATTTCCTTTTCCTCATCAGTTGAGAGTCGAGGCATTTTCTATCCATGTTAAAGGATATATCCATTTGATCCAATAATCCTTTGTTTTGGTTCACCCTAATTGATCATAACCTTTACGATTCTTTCTAGATCTTGGATGATTCTGAGAGGCTAGTGTCCAACCCATGCATACTCCCAAAACTCCTCCTTTTATACATGTTGGACATCTTAGGAAATCCAACTATATGTTAAAAAAAAAATGATCATATTATTCCTTATGCTTGATAGTTTAGGGACATCATCATGTCATGAATCCCACAAGGTGGTCAAGTTCCCTATTCCCCATGTATCTTTTTTCCTTATAATTTTGACACAAAGACATTTTTTTGTTAGATATAAAGCACCAATATACTCTTAAACATGGAGCTTTGTTTACCAGTCTTCTTACCCCTACTTCTCATTACAATTTAGGCATAATTATTTATTTCCAACCTATCAGGTGCCACTTTTTCTTCTTTAGTTCCTCTTGTTATGAGAAAGTTTTATTAAATTTATTCCTCTCCAAGAGCATCGATCTCTAGGTCAGCATATTATACTTTTATAAGATGGACATAGATGATAACTATTAGATAAGGTTAATCTGTTTGCTAGAGAGAAACACATGGAGATTTGTTTATTGGTCTTCTTATCCCTTCTTCTCATTCCAATTTAGGCATAATTGTTTGTTTCCAACCTATCAAGTGCCACTTTTTCTCCTTTGATGCCTCTTGTCATGAGAAAGCTTTATTAACTTTATCCCTCTACAAAAACACTTATCTTAGGGTTAGCAGATTGGAATTTTAGAATATGGGGATAATTGATAAATATTGGATAAAATATGAAGGGCGGTGCAACAAGTGTATCAACCACATTGTATTATGAAATAAATCTTCAACCACCATCCAACTTCCAGTATGAATGAAACAAGTTCCCCCCCTATGGATTAATTTCCCATGTTTATCCATGACTCCATATGAGTCCTTTGTTGAGGGACATGATACTTTAATATTTCTCATATTGCAGTTCCTAATATTAATTCCATTTGGAGGTCGAAGGTGGATTAAGTTATATTTTAAAGGTGACGATGCTCATTCCTAGAGCATTTGTATGGCAAGAACTAAGTCTAGACATGTCAGATTGACTAAGAATATAGAAAATCTCATTTGGTCAAAGAACCTCTTTGGGGTTTATATCCAAAAAACTAGAGATATTGCTATTAGTTTATATGGGGAGAAGAGGAATCATGTTTTCTTATTTTTTTGTTCTAGAATAGAAACAATCTTATGCCAAATAGACCTCAAAACCTTTCATTGGATCACCAGCTAAGACGACCCATCATATAGCAGAAATGTTGAGACTAGTGCATAAATGACCAACTCTCTAATAGTTCTTAGAGACTTTTTTGCTTAAAGAAAACTAAGCGCTGACTATATCAGAAATGACCAAGCACTGACTCATATAGTCTCGTATGAACAACTTGGTCATTTTTGCACAAAACTAAGTGATTTCTAGGTTGCTCTGAACACTCTTCTCACACTGCCCACCCTCTTGATTGGATGATCCCTATAGTGCCTTTGCATTAGCAAGAATTCACTACCATAGCTATTAATGGAGTACCATCATATGATTTGCAGTGAAACTTCCAATTCATAGGTGGTGAGATCAGACACCATCTTCTCAAAGTGGAGTGGGACAATTGAATTGCAACAAAGAAACTAGCAACTTTGAGTTCAGTAGGATGACACATTGGTGATAAAAATGCTATATTGGATGAGATATAAGCTCTTATAGTTTCTGAAAATATGGCATTCACTTCCATAGAGGTCAATGGAGTACCATCATTTTTTTATTTTTTTCTGTGAACCTTCCAAGTCATAAGTGATGAGATGAGATACCATCTGCTCAAAGTGGAGTGGGACAATTGAATTGAAACAATAAAGCTAGCAACATTGAGTTTATTTGGATGACAGATTGGTGATAAACATGAAATATTGGACGAGATAGAAGCCCTTATAGTTTATGAAAATGTGGCCCTTGGCCCAAGCCTAAAACCCTGAGGTGGAAGATATTTTTGGCAATGAGAGACCGGTCACCTCCACTAAGAAGTTCTATACTTCTTTGTCATTGAGCCTTTGGTTAGTATATAAACAACTTGGGGAGTACTATTCATCTCAAGTAAGATAGTTTCTATAATAAGGGATTGAAATTCCAGTTGTAGAATTCAACACCTTTTCTGGATGCTTATGTGGATGCTGGTTTCAATTCCAAGCCAACAAACATTGTTTGTTATAGAAGTAGATGAGAGTGAGTAATAGAAGAAATCACAGTTGGATGAAGAAAAGGAAAATAAGGTATTATCCTAGAATATTTTTCTTATTTGAGAATAATCATATGAATGAATTGCTATAAAAACTGATGACAAAGATAAATGGTGGTTGTGATTTAAAAAAATATGCCAATAATAGTCGACAAAATTATATAGCCAAGAAGACTTTGTGATGATTTCAATTAAGGGTGCCCCAAACCAACAAAAGTCATATATCAATCCAATTATTAGTCCCAACTATGGCCAAAATATGGATTCATGCTCAATTCATACATATGTTTTTGGTTATACCGCAGTTTGTCTTTGTTGATGGCATACAAGCTAAGTTACTAAAAACACCCCAGGAGGACCCCTGAAATGTTTTTTTCCAAATCAGAAACAGATTCTGGTGTGTCAGTTTTTTGAAAGGATGAAAAATTGTTTTGGTGACATTTTGGATTTCTAAGACGTTTTATCAATTTATTGAAATGTGCAATATTTATGTTCCGTCCTGAAATGTTTTACAAATTTTGGAAACATTTCAACAAAAAGCAACAAATTTTTGGGTAGAAAACTAAGCAACAAATTTAAAATACTTAGGAATCATTAAGAAAAAAATTCTCTAATAGTTCTTGGTCATTTCTAGTTAGATAAAACTAAGCACTGACTATATGAGTCAGTGCTTGGTCATTTTGTGCAGAAATGACCTCTAATGATTCCTTCTCTCACCAACTCTCTTTGTGTTATATATTGATGAGATGAACCCCTTTCTTAGGAACACATATATGATGGTGTTGATTTCCTTCTACCTGATGTCTTGATCTCCTTACTTTTAGTTTTCAATAACATGATCCTCTTGGCACCTCACCTAAGGGGTTGTAGAGACAAATTGATGCCTTATTCAACTCTTGTGATATTTGATAGTTGACATTTGAGCCTTTGGTTAGTATATGAATGACTTGGTGAGTACTAGTCATCGCAAGTAAGACAGTTTCTGCAACAAGGGATCGAAATGCTAGTGGTAGACTACATGACCTTTATTGGATTCCTATGTGGACATTGGTTTGAATTCCAAGCCAAAAAACATTGTTTTTTATACAAGTAGATGAGAGTGAGTAATAGAAGCAAAGGAAAATAAGGTATTGGAATAGAACGGTTTTCTTATTTGAGAATAATAATATTATTTACTTCTATAAAAAATGATGACAAAGATAAATGGTGGTTTTGATTGAAAAATATATGCCAATAATAGTTGAAAAACATATATAGCCAATAAGACTTTGTGATGCTTTCAATAAAGGATGCCCCAAACCAACAAAATTCATAGAGTAATTCGATTATTAGTCCCAACTATGCCCAAAATATGGAGTCGTGCTCAATTCATACATCTATTTCCGGTTATAGCAAAGTTTGTCTTTGTTGATGGAATACAAGCTAAGTTACGAAAAATAACTCAAGAGGACCCTTGCAATGTTGTTTTCCAAATTAGAAATAGATTCCGGTATGTCACGATTTTGAAATGTTTACAAAGTGTTTTGGTGACATTTTGGCTTTCTAAAATGTTTTATCAGTTTCTTGAAATATGCAATATTTTTGCTCCATCCTGAAATGTTTTAGAAATTCTGGAAACATTTCAACAAAAATAAATTTTTGGGTAGAAAACTAAGAAACAAATTTAAAACACTTAGGAATCACTAAGAAGAAAACTCTCTAATAGTGCATGGTAATTTCTTCTTAGAGAAATCTAAGCCGAGTATATGAGACAGTGCTTGGTTATTTAGTGCAGAAATGACATCTAATGATTCCTTCTCTCACTGGCTCTCTTTGGTTCTATATTGAAGACATGGACTCCTTTCTTAGGAGCACATATAGGATGGTGTTGATTGTCTTCTACTCGATTTCTTGATCTCCTTGCTTTTAGTTTCCAAAAGCATCATCCTCTCGGCACCTCACCTAAGGGGTTTAGAGACAAATTGATTCCTTATTCAACTCTTGTGATCTTTTATAGTTGAAATTTGAGCCTTTGGTTATTATATGAATGACTTGGGGAGTACTAGTCATCTTAGGTAAGATAATTTCTGTAACAAGGGATTGCAATTCCAGTGGTAGACTACAACACCTTTATTGGATGCCTGTCTGGACGCTAGTTTGAATTCCAAGCCAACAAACATTTTTTGTTATACAAGTATATGAGAGTGAGTAATAGAACAAATTTTAGATGAATGAATAAAAGGCAACTAAGGTATTGGACTAGAATGTTTTTCTTATTTGAGAATAATCATATGATTGAATTGCTATAAAAACTGATGATAAATATAAATGGTGGTTGTGATTGAAACATCTATGCCAATAATAGTCTACAAACTTATATAGCCAACAAGGGTTTGTGATGCTTTCAATAAAGGATGCCCCAAACCAGCAAACTTCATAAAGAAATCAAATTATTAGTCCCAACTATGCCCAGAATATGGAGTCATGCTTAATTCACACATCTATTTTTGGTTATAGAACAATTTATCTTTGTTGATTGCATACAAGATAAGTTACTAAAAACACCCCAGGAGGACCCTTGAAATGTTATTTCCAAGTCAGAAACAGATTCCGGTGTGTAACAAATTTGAAATGTTGAAAAAGTGTTTTGGTGACATTTTGGCCTTCTAAAATGTTTTATCAGTTTCTTGAAATGCGCAAGATTTCTGTTCCATCCTAAAATGTTTTACAAATTCTAGGAACATTTCAGCAACAAACAACAACTTTTTGGGTAGAAAAATAAGATTTTTTTTTAAAACACTTAGGAATCACTAAGCAATAAACTCTCTAATAGTGCTTGGTCATTTCTTCTTAGAAAAAACTAAGCACCAACTATATGATATAGTGCTTGGTCATTTAGTGCAAAAATTACCTCTAATGATTCCTTCTCTAACTAACTTTCTTTTGGTTCTATATCGATGAGATGGACTTCTTTCTTAGGAGCACATATAGGATGGTGTTGATTGTTTTCTACCCAATGTCTTGATCTCCTTGCTTTTAGTTTTCAACAACATGATCCTCTTGGCACCTCACCTAAGGGGTTTTAGAGACAAATTGACTCCTTATTCAACTCTTGTGATATTTGATAGTTGACATTTGAGCCTTTGGTTAGTATATGAACGACTTTGGCAGTACTAGTCATCTAAGGTAAGGCAGTTTCTATAACAAGGGATTTAAATGCCAGTGGTAGACTAAATCACCTTTATTAGATGCCTATGTGGATTTTGGTTTGATTTCCAAGCCAACAAACATTGTTTATTATATAAGTAGATGAGAGTGAGTAATAGAAGCAATGACAGTTGGATGAAGAAAAGGAAAATAAGGTATTCAACTATAAAGTTTTTCTTATTTGAGAATAATCATATCATTGACTTGCTACAAAAACTGATGACAGAGATAAATGGTGGTTGTATAGAAAAAATGAATATTTGAAACATGCAGGATTTTATTCCAAAATAAATTATGATAACGGATATGAAATGAGTCCAAAATGTGTAAATTGTTTATGGAGTTTTGACTTTACTAATATTCAATGCCATTATATCAAATAGAAAACCAAGATGGACATTGAAATTATACTCCATGGATAATTGGTGTTCATGAAAATAGTGGATAGTGCCATTGAATAAAATTGTATCACGACAACCATATTTGATGGAAAAAAATTCAGACAAGAATGCATAGTTAGCAGCTCAACTACTTATGGCAATTTTGATGAAAAAACATAGTGTTGTTATAAGTGATGGTTTGAAATCTTAAAATTGCATTTTTTGCTGAAGATGAATTTGGAAGTTTTCTGAAAAATATGAAGTTGACCAAAACACTTGTATAAAGCCAAAAATTGAAGTGTGATGGAGACAAGAAGCACCTATATATACATTGTTTTCTATGACACATTAAAAATTAAACATTGAAATCCATATATATAAATTGAAGGTTTCACTAAAGAAAGCCTTCTGGTAGTTTTTGATTTTATTATATTTTGTAACTTTATTGTACATGTTACAATGTTTCAACTGAAGAAATAGTTGCAAAAATAATGTATAAAAACAATGAAATTAGTGGAGATAAGTTAGGTTGATATATTAGAAACAACACATCACTAAGTTTAAATAAAGTTCACAAAAATTTTATAGCGTAAAATATTTTTGAACATTTTCTTAATTTATCAAGACCAGTCAATTAGAATGGGGTATGTACTCATTTTAGCAGAAATTAAACACTGTGGTTCTACTATCACAAGAAATCTCAAGTAGTACACAATCTTGGGAAGTTATAGAAAATTTGGAAATGTCAGTTAGAGTGGGGTTTGTACTCGTTTTAGCATAAATTAAATACTATGGTTCTACAAACGCAAGAAATCAAAGTAGTACATGATCTTGGGAAGTTATAGGAAATTTGGAAATTAAGGTTATAGAAGTGAACTCTAAAACTCTCAAAATGATATCATATTAATGTGATCGCATTAATTTAGGGAACTTAAAAAAGGGTTCATGAAACAATTTAAACTTTAAAGTGATATTATAGTAGAAACAACAAATATTCAATGAATAACCATTTATATCAGTGAATAGTCATAATGCACACATTTTTTGCAGGTCTCGTGGGGTAAAACTATGATTTTGATTGGAGGACAAATGGAACCACCGTCTGATAGAGTTGAAGGTGTGTATTTGGTTTTCTCGAATATCATACCTTAAGTGCACAACTTGTCTCAAAGAATAAATTTCCACCCCTAAAACGACGGATTTGATCCATTTTTATCTGCAAATTATCCTATTAGCTTATTGCAATTATCCATGAATATTTATTATTTACTATCATATATACACATAAATAAAGAGAGGGAAGAATATGTTGGCTAAGATGTCAAACAAATTTTCCATAATACCCAAAAATATTATGGAGTAATTAGAAGATGGAAGTTTGACCAAAGTAAGGTCTAGTGAGGAGGAACTGGAGGAAGAAGGGTTTTGGAAGATAAAATGGAGCAGCCAGAAGATGGAAGGCTCAACATATCAAGGCCTAATGAGGAGGAAATAGACACATTGATTTGCCTTATTAAAGATTTGAAAATACTAGATTGCACTGCATCTTGAGATATTAATGTATATCATGGAGAGTTCAATTTGAATGTTGATTGACTAGATCCATCCTTCCATGAAACATAACAATATTGTGTGATGGAAGAGAGTATAGTAAATGACTCAAGAAATCTCAAGTATGTTGTAACAAATTAAAATCCCATACAACAGTTTAGGGTGGGAGAACTTATGGAGAAAATAATTTGAGAAGGGAAAGAAAATATTCATATTGTTGTAGCAAGATTTTGCATAGCTCAATTGTGGAGGGTTTTTTCAGATAAAATCCAGCATGGGACAAAAATTAAAGCTTGTTTAGGCTTTGGTTCAGAGTAATAGATGTATCTTCTAATTACCTGTGCAAAGCATGCAATTGTTGCATTATATCAGAGGACTTGGTATTCTAAAGTATAAGCCGGATAAAAACGAACAAAACTAACCTACATCATTTGCTGAAGATGTGAAATTGACATTGTCCAAATCCATGACTTATAACCCAAAGAAAATGGCATAATCACTGGCTCAAGAACTTCTGCAGGCTGAAAATCATATCTTCCATAGAAGTTCTCATTGAAAGTTTTCTCAAACATTAAGGCCCAAGGCTACAGATTTTTGAAGACACCCATCAATATTTGCTGGCAACTTTACAAAAGGAGGATGACCTTCTTGATTTTATTGAAGATGACAAGGATTTTGTTTAAAAGAGGAATACGGTAACCCTACAGCAAGAAAAACTCCATAATTCTATTTAACAACCTCGTGGTAGCCAAAAAGGAGCTTCTTTTTTACAGAGATTTTGTGACTTCCCCTAAAAATAAGGGTGATGATATTGTAGCTCAAGAAAAAGTTGAACATGAAAAAAATATTATGAAGCAATTTGAGGATAGTGGTATGAAGCCATTGCAGTCATCCTATGTGGACTTGAAGCAAATGTATATGTGCCTGTCTATGTAATGTGGATTAGAATACACATCTTATCGATGTATGGCAAGGTGTCGAACTAATTGGGCAACTTATATCTTGAATCCTTGATTAAATGTGGCATGTTGGAGAGGGATGAGGGGGATTTTGCAGAGTTTCAAAAGGATGGTGCAATTGGTATTTAATCCAATCTGTGCAATGTAATGTTTTAGGGATATTTGAATGTTGGTCAAGAAGAAAGCATCAAACAATTGTATGATGAAATGTACAATAAATGTGAAGGTTGATGGAAAGCAGCTCAAGGGAAAATATAGTAGGCCAATGAGCAACTTAATGCTAGATGTTATAGGTGCAAATAAAAACCTTAACTTTAAAATAGAGTATTTACAACTTGTGAATTATCAAGACTGTGAATTTTGGGCCTTGGATTTTCGCAATTTCGTAGAGGAAGCATCAACAGTCTAAAATGAACTTGGAGAGTCATGAAGCTACAATTGATGCACTACTTTTGGCAAAAAAATGTCGCCTGAATCCATATTTCATGATGAACACCAATGACAGTGACTATCATGTCAACAAAAGTGCCAGTAAAAACAAATCTTCACATGTGTAGGAAGATGGTTGATGAGATATTTTCAGGTAATAGAAAGCCAAAAGTGGAAATGATAGGTAATCTCAAAGAAAAGAGAGACAAAATTGTATTGAAATTCTTATGCAAGAAGCAGAATGGGACAATAAAATGCAGTCTAGTATTTTTAAAGAGATGTCATATGATGAGAAAGAAGTAAGTTGTGATTTTGAAGAAAGGCCGAATGGTTTTAGAAATTTTCCCGATGATACAAAGCCTATGGATGTTGTTACACTTGTATGCCAACATCAAGGTCTACTCTATGTTTTTCTGATTCAGTAGTTACATAGGGTACACCATAATATGCTGCAGAGCATCTCAATACATTGATTTTATCTCTTCATTATTAGCAAAAGGAGTTTAGTCATCCAATAAAACATAGAAAAATACTTGGATATAGGCGACAATGGACACTTCTTCAAATTATTGTTTCTACAGCTATTGGTAGTGGCATCATGGAGGAGGATGATGAGTATGGTAGGAAAGAGAGCTTCCAATTTAGAAACTTGATTCCTGCCACCTCATGTATGGACAAAATATCAGATTTTTCAACCTCTTCATTTCCTTTGGTTAGATACATAGGTTGGATTTCATTGGCTCGCTATGCAAAGGAACACTAGAAGAGAGGGCTCCTTCTTGAGCAAGATATGCAGCAAATGACAATATTACTCTTTATTTTCTCTAATAAAATTACATAGGTTGGATGGCATTGGCTTTCTATGCAAAGGAACACTAGAGGAGAGGTCCCCTCCTTGCACAATATATGCATCAAATGACAAGCTTACTGTATATTTTCTCTGATGAACTCACATTCGTCAAAATATGTAAGGGGAATGATGTTGAGATTCAACAAGATGACGATCCTAGTGAAAATTAAGCACCTACACTAGGTGGGGCTCACAGGATATTTTTAGGTGTATGTCTATTTTTAGAATGGTGAGAAAAATCTATTTATAGCCAAAGTCTATTTTTAGAATGGTGAGAAAATTCTATTTATAGATGAGGTTCTAATTTTAGATGCATGCGCGAAGTCTATTATTAGATCACATGTCTAAATATAGAATGCATGTCGATTATTATTATCTCTTAATAATAATTGGACAATAAATATTAATCTATTCTATTGAAGCACTTGATTTTGGTTAACTGAAGTGGAAAACCAGTTAGTTGAAGGAATTTCAAGTTCTAAGGTTGGTTGGTGGGACATGAAATTGGACTTAGTTATAACTAATTGATTCGAAGTTGTAACATAGGTGGATGTGTAGTTATGTGAGTTTTAAATTAGTTTAACTCAGTTAAGTGAGTTAAACTCAGTTGTGCTAGTTGTAACTAGTTGTAACTAAAGATACAATAGTGAGATATCAGTGAATTAAATATTAAATTAATTCACATGGAGTGATCTCACATGCAACTGAATATTTACTATTATTAACTACATGCATGTCAGATCCAGTGGAGACCCAGTTGAGATATAGGTGAAAGGGACAGTTTGACTATATGTTGTGACATTAGTCAGTGCACTCATGCAATCACACACACAATGGAGATGCCAATGAGGATTGCACAGTCAAGGAAAGGCAGTATCTCATTCATTCAAGGATTCTGATCAGCAGGGATTGCACAGTGGAGGTAGGTTTTCAAGAGGCAATAAATTGGCACATGTATTTGCCAATTTTTGTATGGCAGTGTGAGACGATTGTATATTATACTGAGAGCTCTTGGATTAGAATTTTGTATGAGATTGTTTCATGATCCATGATATATAATTAATATACTATAGTGGCGTTTTTAGCTTTATGCTTTCCCAGTAAAAAAATTTGTGTCATGTGTGATTGATCTTTCTTCATGTGTTTGCTTTTGGTGATCGTATTTTAAATTCGACAAAGATTTTAGTAGAAGGATTCTATATTTAACAGTGACATATAATTTTTAGATCAGGAGAATCCAGGAAATACATAATTATATTAAAATTTCTACATGGTATCAGAGCAAAGAAGATTGCAAGTCTGAAGCAGTAGCTGAGTTTGTTAGTGGAAACAATTTGAATTTGCTGCAAAAATTTCTTGGTACGACAGTTGAGTAAACATCAAAATGGATTTCAATGGTTTGCGGTTAGAGTATGCACTCAAGGGCATCTCGAACTACATTTCCTGGAAGGACATGATGGAGGCGGTGCTTGAAGATAATGGCTTGAAGGAATTCATTGACAGTGATGTTCTTAAGCCCACTTCGACGGATGTTGCATTACTTGACGCATGGCAAAAGAAAGTAGCGAGGACGATAAGGATTATGTTGGAAGGTGTACGAGACCACATTGTCTCAAGAATTCATGGGAAAGCCACTCCATTTTCTATGTGAAATGCTTTTACAGATATTTTCCAAAGCAGCAGTGACCATAGGAAATTGGCACTGAAGGATAAACTCAGAAAGATCAAGATGGAGAAGGGTGACAATATTCCTAAGTATCTCACAAAGTTTTTCCAATTTCGGCATGAACTAGGGAGTGTGGGAATCATGGTTGCTAATGATGATTTGGTGAGCTTGGATCTCTTGGTACTTCTTAAGAGTTGTCACAATTATTAAGACTTTGTCAACGGAGGAGAAAAACTTTCGGATTGGGAACGACTATGGTCAGATCTAGTGCAGGAGGAGTTCAGGAAGAACACCAGAGATGGCTCTTTATCAAAGAATGATGATGAAGAGGATTTTCCTTTGGCTACCAAAGAAAGAAAAGCGAAGGGGAATAAATTCCATTCAAAATAGGAGTCTAAAGGCAAGAAGCTGGATTTTTCCAAGGTGAAGTGTTTTCACTATCACAAATATTGGCATCTCGCCACTAACTGCCCACAGAAAAAGAAGAACAAGAAGGTTGTTGGAGCTGCAACTGGTGAGGCCCTTTCCTCGCAATTTGAACTTTATTTATCTTTGATCCAATGCTTGGTTTCAAGCACAATGGGATCAGTGTGGTAGCTTGATAGTGGTGCTTCCTTCCACATGACGAGAGATAAGGATATTTTTAGTGACTTGGAGGAGAAATATCTATAGATTCATATAAATATGGGCGAATATGGACGATACAGTGCGACTAGCATTGGTACCATTTCCTTTTAGAGGGAGTCAGATAAACCATTTCAATTGAAATATGTTATGCATGTTCCAGGTTTGAAGAAAAACTTTGTCTCAATTGCGATGTTGGAGGATAGAGGCTATGACATTGTTTTCATCGATGGAAAAGCTTTCCTACGACATAAAACTATAGGTCAAGCCAAGAGGATAGGGATTCGATTCAAGAATCTCTACAAGATGGAGGTAGAAGGATGTGCTGCCATGATGGGCAAGGTGGAAAAAGTGGTGAGTCGGGATGACGGTGAATTATGGCATAAGCAATTAGGTCATCTTCATCATGGAGCCTTGAAAGTCATGTAGCAAATATCTAATTGAATTCCAATGGGAATACTTGATCAGTTAGCTCAGTGCAAGGGTTGCACAATGGGAAAGTGTGTAAAGTCCAACTTTCATGAAAAGGAGAATCGTGCTTTGGTGATCCTAGAGAGAGTTCACACAAACATGTGTTGAACATTCTCGATTGATTCAACAACAAAACACAGGTATTATGTTATTTTTGTTGATGATTTTTCTCGTAAATGCTGGATCTTCTTCATGCAGAAGAATGATCAAACATTCTCAAAGTTCTGTGAGTTTAAGGAATTGGTTGAGAAAGATTCGAGGAAGAAACTGAAGGCTATGAGGAGTGATAATGGTGGAGAATACATCTCGACTGAATTCAAAGACTTCTGTAGCAAAGAAGGAATTCAAAGAGAACTCATAGTGCCTCATAACCCACAGCAAAATGGGTTCGCGGAGAGGAAGAACAGAACGATCGTGGGTGCGGTAGGAGAAATGTTGCATGCAACACTGCGGTTTATGTGGAAAACCGTTGTCCTCGTAGAGTGCTTGGCATGAGTACACCTGAAGAAGATTTTACTGTTAGGAAACCGGATGATTCTCACTTTAAGATTTTTAGCTCATCTATTTATGTGCATGTGACCAAGAACTCCAGGAAGAAGCTGGAGACGAATGCTGAATTTTGGATATTTATGGGGTACAAAGAAATACCCCATAAGTATCATGTGTATTTGCTAAAAAATTGAATGACTGTGGTGCGACAGGATATAAAATTAAATGAGGAGAAATCCATGAAGTTGTCGCTTGAGAGGGAGCTAGACTTACATGCAGAGGAGGAACTTTTGGTTCCCAATATGAGTCCCTAGATGTGGATCAGCCATAGGAGGAGGTTCATGAAGTGGAGGATTCCACTCACATAGAGCCAAACATCAAAACTGGCAGAAGGCGTACCATAGCAGCTGAAAGGCTGAAACTTGATGCAGCACAGAATGTAGGAGTCCCTACTTCACAGCGTAGACAAAGACAGTCCCTTGATCGATTCATTGGATACATGGATCTCATGAGAAAATGTATTTTGATTGATCAATCTTCCTTTCAAGAAGCAGTGCAGGAGCCCACATAGGTAGATGCAATGGTGGAGGAGTATGACTCCATTGTCAGAAAAAATGCTTGGGAAATTGTTCCAAGGCCAGTTGATAAATCAATGGTAGGTTCAACATGGATATACAAGGTAAAGCAAGCTGCTGATGGGAGTGTTGAGAAATACAAGGCCAAATTTGTGGCCCAGGGCTTCTAACAGATCAAGCAGATTGATTACGAAGAAAAATTTGCACCTGTCGCACATTATTCCTCCATAAGGACCATCCTTGCTCTCTTAATGCAGATGGGTTGGCACATTCATCAGATGGATGTGAAGAATATGATCCTTAATGGGATCATTGATGAATAAGTGTACATTGAGCAACCTGAAGGATTTGAGATCTTCAACAATGAGTTGCATGTGTGCAGACTCAAAAAATCATTGTATGGGCTGAATCAAGCACCCCATGCTTGGTACACTCAGATCAACAACTATTTCACCGGACTTGGCTTCACCAAGAGTGAGGCGGATGCAAACCTATACCAAATTGTGGTGGAGGGTAAGCTTTTAATCATTTTTCTTTATGTTGATGATTTAGTACTGATTGGTGATGAGTAGCTGATACACTCTTGCAAGGAGGACCTTGGGCCTCCTTCATTATTTCCTTGGATTGGAAATATGCCAGCGAGAAGGTGAAATTTTTGTGTCTCAAGGAAAGTATGCAAGGGAGATACTAGGTAAGTTTCACAAGGAGGGCTGCAAACCCATGGATACTCCTCTTCTAGGAAACCGGAGGAAAGAGGATGCTACATTTGTAGAGGTAGTGGATGCTACTATCTATCGACAGTTAGTGGGTTCGCTAATGTATTTAGTAAATACAAGACCGGACATATGCTATGCGGTGAACCAGCTTAATCAAGCGATTTTTAAACCTACCAAGCTCTTTTGGAAGGCGGGCAAGCATTTCCTGAGATATCTCAGGGGCACATCTGAGTATGGCTTATGGTACAGATAGACAGACGAGGTGAAGTTACATGGCTTCACGGATGTAGATTGGGCGGGAAACCCAACGAAAAGAAAGAGCACATTAGGAGGGGTCTTTTGTATCAGATCTACAGTTTTTTCTTGGTACAACAGGAAACATAGATCCATGGTACTCAGTTCAGTGGAAGTGGAATACATGGCAGCAAGCCAAGCTGCATGTGAGGCTATCTGGATGAGAAAGATCCTGGTTGGTTTGTTTTGTTCTCATTTAGATCCTACAGTGATTCATTGTGATCATCAGAGTTGCATTAAACTCTCGATTAATCCTGTGTTTCATGATAGATCTGAGCATATAGATATCCGGTATCATCATATCAGAGATTGTATGTAGCGGAAGATCATGTTGCTTCAATACATTCCTATGGAAAATCAGGATGCAGATATTCTGACGAAGGCACTCACCAGGAGCAAATTCGAATACCATAGAGACAAGATTAGGGTGAAGGATAATCCCTTTCTTGTTGAGAGGGAGTGTCGAGATTCAACAAGATGATGATCCTAGTGAAAATTAAGCATCTACAATAGGTGGGGCCCACTGGCTATTTTTAGGTGTATGTCTATTTTTAGAATGGTGAGAAAATTCTATTTATAGATGAGTTTATGTTTTTTGATGCATGTGCAAAGTGTATTTATAGATTGCATGTATAAATATAGAATGCATGTAGATTATTATTATCTCTTAATAATAACTGGACAATAAATATTAATCTATTCTCTTGAACCACTTGATTTTAGTTAACTGAAGTGGAAAACTAGCTAGTTGAAGGAATTTCGAGTTCTAAGGTTGGTTGGTGGGACATGCAAGTGAAATTTGTTGTAACTGAGTGATTCGAAGTTGTAACAGAGTTGGATGTGTAGTTATGTGAGTTGTAAATTATTTTAACTCAGTTAAGTGAGTTAAAATCAGTTGTGCTAGTTGTAACTAGTTTTAATTAAAGATACACTAGTGAGGGATCAGTGAATTAAATATTAAATGAATTCATGAGTGATCTCAGATGCAACTGAAGATTTACTACTCTTAACTACATGCATGTTAGATCCAGTGGATACCTAGTTGAGAGATAGGTGAAAGAGACAGTTTGACTATCTGTTGTGACATTAGTGGGTGCACTCATGCAACCACACACACATTGGAGATGCCAATGATGATTTCGTAGTCAAGGCAAGGTAGTATCTCATTCATTCAGGGATTGTGATCAGTAGGGATTGTGCAATGGAGGCATGTTGTCAGGAGGAAATAAATTGGCACATGTATTTGCCAATTTTTGTATGACAGTGTGAGACGATTGTATATTGTACTGAGAGATCTTGGATTAGATTTTTGTATGAGATTGTTTCATGATCCATGATATATACATAATATATGATAATGGGGTTTTTAATTTTATTCTTTCTCGGTAAAAACATCTGTGTTATGTGTGATTGATCTTTCTTCATGTTTTTGCAAATGGCAATCATGTTTTAAATTTCATAAAGATTTTAGTAGAAGGATTATGTATTTAACAATGGCATATAATTGTTAGATCAGGAGAATCCAGGAAATACATAATTTTATTAAAATTTCTAAAAATGAGAATGAAGAATTACAAGAGGCCTCTCTTTTGGAATCCAACAAACATAAATAATAGAAACCTGTTAAGAAAAGTGATCATTTAGATTAAGTGGATAGTAATGTTTTTTCCCATACTCTTTACCCTGAGCTAGACATGATCTTTCCAAACTTAATAAATCAGTTTTTCACATATGCAGAAGTGATGCTAGAGGTTGTATGCTCCCATTTAAAAGCAGTTCCACCTAGTTCTACTATATATATATTGTTGGTTTTTAGAGTTGTGTTCCAAGCCATTCCTGGATGTAGATAGAGATCAAAATGTAATGAGTGATGCCAGTTGTGGCATGATAAAAGGTGTTGTAGCTTCTAATGTGAAGTGCATCATATTGCGGATACTAGAAGTAATTGTTGTGGAACATAAGAAAGCTATTATGCCTGAGATACCAAGGGTGATTTATTTGTTGTTGCCTTTGTGTATCTGTTCCTATTGTGATGTGATTTTATTGGATTATGTATTTACTATTAAGCACTTCAAAGCCTCTGATTTCTCACGTTTTTGGAACATTAGCTGCTTTAGAGAAGTTATTAGAGGATGAACTCTCTATGATGAGTTTTGAATCTTTATACATTGATGCTCTTATAAATGAGCTAAAATCAGGTCTTTAGCATAAGAACAATAACATTCTACAAGGTGCACTGTTGATTTCTCTTTCTGGATATCTGCTTTCTGTCTTATCTATTATGAGGAGAAGAGAAATTATGCAATCACTCTTACGTTGGGCTAATTTTACTAGCTTCCGGGAAACAAAAACTTACTACAACTATATTTATGCATTTCAAAAGGTCTTTTCAGTTTGTATCTGTATGGCCCAAGACATTTTAAGAGACCTAGGTATTTTATTGGTGAATGAACATCCTTCATATTTTACGAAAGATCCATCTGCATTTATTTGCAGTGACCATATGGCCATGGGCAACTTCTCAGAGAGAGGAAAAAAAAATTGATCTCTGTGATGTTGATAGACAAGAAGACAGATGCCAACTAGGATAATATTCACAAATCAAGGATCATGTTGATGCAACTGAAGATGGGATTGATGGACACGGAATAACCAAGGTATTAGTGGTACTTTAAAGTACTTTTAATGTATTTCTAACATGGAATAATTTACAAACAATTTGCAGGTACTGATTTTTACACAAAGTCCAACACTTGAGGTTTTCTTTAAATTTAATGCTCAAATGGTATGTAAATTGTCTCAAAATGCAACAACTTGTTTGCTTTACTCGAGATCCATGGTGTGCATATACAAGTCTTTTCACTCAAGCAAAGTGGCTACAAAATATGAAACTTATTCATTTGTCTCTAAATGTGAGTAAAGTTCAACTATTTGGAAAAAATCACTTGAAGGTCTTGCTCATGATGTTTTGATCTTAGAAAAGAATCATTGTTGGCAAGTGGCTATTGTGATGCTTCGCTATCTTTTTTCCTTGACACCTTCATTTAGTTTGGATGCTTTATTGAGCTCTATTTGTTCTGCACTTAAGTATGTCTGCTGCCATGCACCAAGAGTTACATGGAATTTGCAAATAGGAAAATGGTTATTGAAGTTGTTTGAAAGGGAATATTTGGATTTTCAAGTTTTGAATCTTCTATTTTGTTTGAGTTATTTTGAATGGTGTTTGAGCATTCTGAACCAAAGAAAAGAGGCATTTCCCTTAAGCATTTAGGTAGAATTGTTGAACATGAGGAACTTGGAAGATTTATAGCTTTATCCATATCAAGAATTTTGAGGGAAAATGGTAGCTTGGAAATGGTTGTCAAGAAAGTAAGTCAGCATGGTCTTGCTTCCACTTTGGTTGTGAACACATGGAAGATAATATCATCTTTAGCAGCTTATGAGCGATCAATGATCTTAAGAATGGAAGAAATGGAATTGTTATCAAGGTTCATACCATTTGTTGAACATCATCAGTTATATTTACTTTTTAGTTCTATTGATGCTAAACTACCATAGTTTTAAAAAGCTGCCAAATCATTGGCCAAACCAACCAAATTGGTTAAAACCTTGGTCAATAGCCCTTATTTTCCCTTTCTTTGGACAAACTGGGCAAAAACCAGCCAGGTCATTTCCAGGTCGACTCTGAACCTACTAGAGGCATTATTGCAGGCTTGTGAGGTGGTTTGGAGGGAAACTAAGGGCAGGGATAATTTTAAGAACCCCCCTAAATTTATATATATAAAAAATAGGCGAATCCCCATGATACATAGGAAAAATGGAAGGCGATTTTATTAATAATATAATATGTGTATATAATTTTTTGGCGAATCTCTCACGAGATTATATTATCCTGTAAAATCATGGCGAATCACCAGTACAAATGGCGAATCACTACTACAAAATGGTGAATCGTTGTCTAGTGGAGTTCGGAGTGTTGGTTCCAATGAAGATATGGTAATTGAACCAAGAGTAGAAGGAAGAGAACCACCGAGACCAAGCATGGCACATGGTGACTCGTGAGGGAAGTAGTTCTCGTGTAGTTTGGAAAACACGTTCTTCTAGTTCTGCTAAGCGTAGTGTTGTTTGTCATGCTACTACTAGCACTGATATTGAGGTTGGAGAGGAGTTTGAGGAAAAGTAGCAGTGGTGGAGAATTACAAAGAGTACCCCATGATGGGCTCCATTTTTCCCTTTGGTATTTGTGCCTGCAAGACTTTCTGTCCATTGAACCAACAATTAGGCGTTCAACCAACAATCAACTTGACTGAGTTGATTAGGTACGAGTCAACTTAGACTAATCTTCAAAACTATGCTTTGCACTATCCCATATTTATCACACTAATGCTACACAACATTGTGCATTTGCACCCAACTCTCAATAATTATTTTCCAAGAAAAATCTATAATAAGAAAAATATTTTACTATATTCTAAAAGGTGAAGATGTCGAAATCATGCCACAAAGTGAAAGGAAATAAAATATCTTTCCTCAAGTATCCATTGACTTGTTATGACACAGGTGAAGAAGGTCCAAAATCCAATCAAGTAGCAAGATAACCCAAATCATGCATGCAACCATATCCTCTAATATCCTTCTAGCTCTTCCTGAAGAACTGCTGATCCATTGACATGAATTGTTGCTCTTCATGATTATTAACACCCAACTGCAAAATCTAAGGACTTTATAGCTCAACAATGTAGCTATACTAGACTCAAAATTAACATTTTTGGAGTTCAATGATAGATCCATCTCCTGCTTCTGAAAAACCTATGGACCAATTTCATCTTTGGGCCAAATGTATACAGCCAAATGCTGAAAACCACCAATCATCATACTAAGTATGGTCCTCTGTTTTTTCTGTCAAATATGGGAACCCAACTCAAGATCTGTGACAATTTTGCCTGGGGGATCCATTAAAACTTATGTGGTTACTCTTGATTTCCCAAGCAGAGAAAAACAACAATATTTCTCAGTATTCAGATCTCAATTCTCTTGTCATATTTCAATCCAAAAGGTTTAATGGTTTTCATATGGGATCAAGTAATTTAGAACCTTGCAACATATATTGTCAAAAATAATTTCACCATGAAGCACAAGTTAGAAAAGAAGCCCCAAAACCTTTACTCTTATATAATTTCTGAAAAAAAACATGTAGCAATAGAGTCTATGGTAGTTTCAAGTAGCATAAATATCCTTGTATATGCACAATTCGGTCCTTTTATTGACTCATGGTCCTCTGTTAAAACAAACTCACTGCTTGACATACTCAATATAGATTGTTAACAAAAACATCCAAACACATTTTACTATGATACCCCTATACTCAACTGTGTATCGACATATATAATGCATTAAAAAACCCTTCTCTTCCCAATACCAATCCCGATGAGAGAAATTCCAACCATATACATATGAACTCGAACATTGAAACCCATCTATAAGTAAATGTCATAAGTCATAGTTTTTTAAAGGAGTATCCGTCAAATCAGTAGATCAAAAACAACATTTAGATTTTATGGTGCAGATGGTTCTGCATACAACAAATTAGTGAAAATATTATGACCATAGTTCAAATTGTTTCATCCCACTCAGCGAAAACATCCCTTACTCAATAGTAGCAATATGTCCTTTATATCTTAGGGAAATCTTTTTAGTAGTTACTCTTGCAATATTTAGTGACTGATCATAGAATAGTATTGTTGAACATGAGTCATTGAAAAAGGGTCTTGGGGATCCAAATCACAACCAATCAAATCATACAATGATATGTTATCTATAGTATCATTAAGGGTAGATCAATAAAAGGCACTCAGCATCACTGTAGCAGAGAAAATAAGCAGAAGCCTCATACTCCAAGGCATCACACTAGAAAACTACCAAAACCAAGATGTAAATATCTAGCAACTAAAATCATGAAGCCTCCCAATGAAAGCAACACACATTATAGATGGAAATATTTTTTTAGTAAAGAGAATGGGCAATGCCAACTACATAGAATAAGAATAATCTTTTTCATTTGTATTCTTGCAACATTTCTGTTTGTGATTCAGGAAAACAAAATGATGGTTTCAACCATCATTGGATTTGGGGCTACTGTTTTATCAAAATTGCATGAATATCAACTAAAAACACAAATCCAAAGCCCATTGATGTCCACTCATTATGAAAACTTAAGACTTGGGTCATATGGAAAAATGGATAAGATTGATCACAAACATAAAATGAAGGAATACACCAGAGAAACAGCTGAGGTGACTGCAATCCCCTGTAGAAGAATTAACCCCTGAAAACTTAAAAAACAATCTCTTAAAAGTACATGCAATGCATAGACATTAACAGTGCAATTTCCACAAGGATGAATCTACAGATATTTTTGTTGTAAGGAATATAGGAAAAATATTGTTTTGATTTCATGTCAAGGCCACATTTAAAAACGATGTATCTCCAATCTGAAAACAAAAGAATGAAATAAATGACTTTAAGTACAGATTTGAGTTGGACAGTATGCCTTTCACATAAAACTCTTGTGCTTCCACTGTATTAGTCCTTAAACGCATTTACAACAAGAACTAACCTAACAAAACTTAAAAATGATCTCTTGGACTACTAGGAATGCATAGATATTGACAATAGAATTTCTGAAAGGTACAATCCATAGACCCATACCTGATAAGGAATATAAGAAATATCATTTGATTGCAAATCAAGGTTAAGTTTAAAGTGTGATGCATCTCCTATCTGAAAAAAGAGTAAAATGAAGCAGACTTCCCTCTTGCAACTACAACATGTTCATCACCCTCCTTCAAAATGCATGGGTTAAATGAGTTCAATTTTAAGCAAAGACAAATTTACTCTACCGCAGAATCCTGGACCCTATATGCATGCCATTATCTTTCCCCTTCTGAATAAAATGGTACCAATATCTATGTGCCACACCACAATATGGTACCACCATATGTCCATGTTATCAAAAACATATCCAACATATGTGCCACATTTTAAATCTAAAATGCAAAACACAAGATATTGGGCAAAGAAGCATTTTCATAAGCACTGTGCCACATAACACCATGGTACCACCATAAGCTGGAACATGAACCACATCAAGTCAAATTTGAATGAAAGTCAAATTTCCAAGATACATCATATACCTAGGAAAACCTACATCTAAGAAGCCTCGACAATTGCATTCTGATCTGCAGTAAATAAAACTTCTTAAACATATAACAAAATATAGAAGTGTCAAACTCATTCTTATGAAACAACATACATTTCAAATTTGTAATGGAAACTGGACAGATGTTTACAAGATGGTACAAAAACATGCCTTCTATTTTGATAAAAATAAGGGGTGACTCTTTACTTCTCAACAACAGTAAAAGTTCCGTCAAATGCAAAATGTAGAAATGTGAGCATTTCCCCTTTAGGGTAACTACCATAGAGACACATTTTGTTGAGTGCAATGTTGCTGCTTATATGTGGTTCATGTTCCAGCTTCTCGAATCAAGGCCTGCTCCTCTTTCACATTCCATCATACACTTGTGCTTCAAATTCATTATGCAGTGGTATAACAATGCATACTCCCTAGACACTTCATCTCATATGTGCTAGCATATATTACTCCATGTTGATTTCTTCCCAATTATTATGATTCCATGTGCTGTTTCCTAGATTAATGTAACACCCAAAAGAGGACCCCCATGTATATTGGGCATATTATGTTTAAACTTTAGGCTACTGAGCCAAGATGTGTTGGGTCTGTGTGCCAATGTGTTTTTAGGTATTTTAGGGGCCAATGGACCTATGCTTATATGTTTTGAGGCTAGAGTGCCTTGTGATTTTACGACAGTGAGCTATCTGCTATCTACTAACATTAGTAATAATACACTATTGCTGCAAACCAAGTCAAACAAGAGAAATGGGGGGCTAGGACACCACAAGTTGGAAAGGGGAGCTAAGGGCTAAGTGATGAGAGGCTTAAGCCTAGGGCGCTAAGCCATTATTAAAATGAGATTAAAGTCAAAAGTGCATGTGTTTATCTTAAACTAGAAAAAGGGGTTTCTTGTAGTGCCACTTGTCAAAAGCAGCACGTGCATGTTAAAGTTGGGAGTTTAGTGTAATTCCCAATCCTTCCTTCCATCATTCTCATTCAATTTTACCATTGTGACTAGGCGACATGCTCGGGAGAAAAACTAGAGACGGAGATTACTACGCTACCCTGCTAATCCTAGTTAGATCTGGGTGTGCACTTCTCCTTGGGTTGCCTTGCATTAGGCTTGAGCTTTGGAGGGAGAAGTGTTAGCATGGTTGTCATTGATGGCAATGGAGCAGCAAAGGGTGATGGAAAAGGGTCAGTTAATGTATGCACAGTTGAAGTTGGTAGCATGCTTGTAAGAGGTTGCTGATGTATGTTGCAAAGTCAAGGGATGTTCAAAACTTCAAGGTATGTTGTTGAAGTGCTTGGTTGGTGCTGAGTAGGTGTTGTTGATCAGGAGATGAAGGAGCTGAGTATGAGGCATGTTGGAGGTAGCTTGCATTTGTTCTGCTCGCATTTATTGCTATGCTGTTGGTTGATGGTAGTATGTTGCAGAGGTATATTATGTGCACATGATAGTGGAGCTGATTTGCTTGAAGAGTTGTTGTTAAAGATTCATGAAAAAGATGTGTTGCTTGAAGAGTTGTTTTTAAAGATTCATAAAAAAGTTGTGTTGCAAGGCAATGGCAATGGCAAATGTTGTGTTGCAGATACTGCAAAGGTCGGTATTGAAGGTACGTGAATGCTTGTTGGCAGATGTGATGTTGTGATGTATTGCAGAGCAGCAAGATATATTAGGTAGAGATTGAGCTCTGTCTTCTACAGCTGTAGAGAGCAGCTGAGGTGACTGCTAAGGGCCAACAAAAGGAAATCATTCTAGTCGAAGTACCCTGCAGGTTGACTTTCTAAACAGCTTGCCTTGTGCAGTCACAGTTTTCACTAACTGGCATGCTACAAAATATACAGGGCTCATACAACAATGTGATCTTATTGTAGCTTCCAGAAGCACAATTTGCTCATGGATTTCCATGATGCAACTGTAGAGAGCAGCTGAGGGACTGCTAAGGACCTACAAAAGAGAAGTATTCTAGTGAAAGCACCCTGCAGGTTGACTTTCTAAACAGCTTGCCTTGTGTAGTAATAGTTTTCACTAACTGGCATGCTGCAAAATATACAGGGCTCATACAACAATGTGATATTATTGTAGCTTCCTGAAGCACAATTTGCACATGGATTGCCATGATGCAACTGTAGAGAGTAGCTGAGGGACTGCTAAGGACCTACAAAAGGAAATTATTCTAGTCAAAGTATCCTGTAGGTTAACTTTATAAACAACTTTCCTTGTGCAGTAACAGTTTCCACTAACTGGCATGCTACAAAATATATAGGGTTCATACAACAACAAGTGCCCTCTCAGGCAAGCTCCAAGAGATGGGGAGTTAAGTCTCCACCAACACCCATTACTCCAGAGTCCATACTACTCTCTCATCGACATGTGAGCTTATGTTCAATACAATGGTTGAATTGGAAAATGTATGTGGGTTTATTTTTATGTCAATTCTGGAAGGACTCAATGCCATTGATTTCACCCCTATTCTCGACCTGCACAACATTCTAACACTAGTAGCAAGCAAGGGTATTCTGCTCTAAGAATAATGTGGTGGAATTTTGTTAAATCCCAAGGCAACTCTTTGCAGTGCTAAGGTGAGGGGTAACCCAGTCTGGAACTTGTCTTTCTCTTTAGTAAAAATGGGCCACTATCATTGTAGGCATAAATGATGCAACTTGTATGAATTTTGAGAGGTTCAACAAGGGGTTAAGTGTTGTGAGCTTGAGGTTGTTCAAACCCAATGATGTGTGATGAATTTCACCATTTACTGCAATCAATAGCAAGAGGATTGTAACAGTACATTAGAAGCCAAAAATAGGGCAAAGGTCCATGTGCAATGGAAAATACACCCTGACTACAGAACCTTAAGGAAATGAAGGAGATCACCAACTTCATGCAGATTGAAGCTAGAGTTTCAGATTGGTTCTCTAAAATCCCTAGTTAGTAGAATCTCAAGTCACCTCTACCTCCTATAGGAGATGGTTTCATCTCCTACCCCGTCAACTTCTAAATTGTTGAGGACTCCTCATTTTGGAACTTTCCCATGGCCAGGGATGAGGATTTGTGTATCTAACACTCCAAAACCAAAAGTGGAGGATCCTACAAGTGAAATCAACCATGTGGAACAATTTGACATGTAAATGCACTCAACAAAAGCAACAATGGGGACTCAAGTGGGACTAAAACCTTAGAGCATTTCTAATCTGTTTTGTATATCTATAGTATTTTGTCATTGTTTCAGTTTGCAAGGAAATATTCCTTCGAAGCCGACAGAGAATAGAATAGGGTGGGCAAGAATAGGGAATTGTGGATACAAGACTGTCTCAGGCTGCAGAAAAACACTAATATATATGTGTGTGTATTATACCATTGTCCAGTTTGGCTGCAGCTTTTTCTAGTTCGAAAGGACTGGATGAAGACAACGAGTATGCAAACTCTTCTTCCAATTTTTTAAAAGGCAGTTCATCTCTAAACTTAAATGCTTTACCCATCGTTTAGTACATTGTTGAACCTTTGCATATACTATAATGAAACAGAAGGTTTAACTTTCCTCTATATCAGGCTGAATATATCAAGCTATCAGCATGTCTTTGGACAAATGTATTACAAATCAAGAATCTCCTGCACTTAAATGTATGACTGGGGCATTTTTGTATTTTCATGTATTGTTAATGTAAATATCCTTGTTCATGTTAATGTCAAATATCCTTGTTCATGTATTGTTAATGTAAATATCCTTGTTCCCTCCTTGTGATTTTTATGGTTTGACATTTATTTTGATGAAAAATAATATAAAGGAGTAAAGGAAAAACTAATAAGCATACATAAATATTCACTCACTAGTAAATGTCAAGATATTAGAGAAATATAATGCCCTAGATTTCTCAACATAAGCACTACACAATCATTCAACTAAAAACACAATGCATAAAATTTAGAGGAACTTGGTCATCAAAAAAGCACATTCTTTCTTCGTTTCCACAGCAATAACATTACAATCTCCCGCGAAATTTACTTCAACAAATGATGCACGAAATTCCAGATCTATGACTGGGTAATAAATGAAGAAGATTTCATCCTCAATGGCAATACCCCGAATCTCTTCCGGATAAATACAGCCCTAAGAGATGGCTCTCTTCCAGCAGCAAACCCAAACTCGCCGACTCTCTTCCGGATAAATACAGCCCAAGAGATGGCTTTCTTCCTGCAGCAAACCCAAACTTAGCTCAACATGTGACTTTGCTAGGTTGATACTTAAAGCAAGCTGCAAAATTGGATTCCTTCTACACACATTGAAGAGCACTGACAGTAGGAGGAATCCCAAGGGGCTACTAAACGAAATAGCTCAACATGTGACTTTACTAGGTTGATACTTAAAGCCAGCTGCAATATTGGATTCCTTCTCCACACATTGAAGAGCGCTGAAAGTAAGAAGAATTCCAAAGGGCTACTAAACGAAATTTCTTCCGGGCAGTGAAGGGAGTGACAAGGGAGTGACATGGTTAAGTTGACTAGAAGGTTTTCTGGAGATTTATGTGGAAATAGTGTGCTTGATCTTGAGAGCAATTGGGTGCAATGCAAGACTCAACAAAAGCAAACCCTAGAGCCTGCAAATTTGCCAAATCTCAAAATGCAAACATTTGGAAATTTGGAGTGCTGAAAAATTAGTCAAACTGCAAGAGGTTTTGCTGCTAAATCCATTAGGCATCAACCTTTGCCTTGTTGATACAAGCAACAAAGAGTTTAGTACCCTTAAATCATCAATAGTATAAACCCTTGAAAAAAGGAAATCCCTGATAACGAACAAGCTTAGTATAGTTAAAAACAAGATATTTGAATTCATGGAAAAAGATATTAACAGAATACCAGCAATAAATCCACTGAAACTAATGACTGTCTCACAGCATAAGACACCATAGGTCAAATTGAGATGTGGAAAATTATGATGTAGACCTCGTGATTGGAAAATCCTCCATTGTACAGTAGGGAGAACTTTCAAGCAGAGAGGCACCAGACTTTGCTTTTTGCACAAATAAAAGCTATTGACAAATTGCACAGAGGCAGGATTCACAGCAGAACTATGTGCATATGATGCATCCATTATATACTTAATATCTTAGTAACATCGAAACAAAATGAAAAGGGCAAAGCCAAAAATCAATGAAGAACATGAAGACCAAGGCAATGACAATCTGGTCTTTTATATATATCAACCTAAACTCAATTTATTCCTATTGGTCCGGATTTACCTTTGAATTTGTCCAAACATCATATTCCAATACAACCATCTAAATTTTATAATCAATACATACCATCAACAACCCTAATTTGCTTGATTTGTTCCATATATTTGCCCGGCTCTAGCTCCATGACAGCGGAAATGCATTCGTCTCTCTCTCCATGAAGTTTCTCCGACAACTTGCTCACTTCTGATTGATTGCTATCTTTCTAAATATGTTGTACGGAGATTAAGCAAGGCCTTGTTTTTGTTGTACGGAGATTACCCTATAAACGAAGAAGAGCAGCACCCTTAAACTAGGGGTTCATACAACAACAAGTGCCCTCTCATGCAAGCTCCAAGAGATGGGGAGTTAAGTCTCCACCAACACCCATTACTCCAGAGTCCATACTACTCTCTCATCGACATGTGAGCTTATGTTCAATACAATGGTTGAATTGGAAAATGTATGTGGGTTTATTTTTATGTCAATTCTGGAAGGACTCAATGCCATTGATTTCACCCCTATTCTCGAGCTGCACAGCATTCTAACACTAGTAGCAAGCAAGGGTATTCTGCTCTAAGAATAATGTGGTGAAATTTTGTTAAATCCCAAGGCAACTCTTTGCAGTGCTAAGGTGAGGGGTAACCCAGTCTGGAACTTGTCTTTCTCTTCAGTAAAAATGGGCCACTATCATTGTAGGCATAAATGATGCAACTTGTATGAATTTTGAGAGGTTCAACAAGGGTTTAAGTGTTGTGAGCTTGAGGTTGTTCAAACCCAATGATGTGTGATGAATTTCACCATTTACTGCAATCAATAGCAAGAGGATTGTGACAGTACATTAGAAGCCAAAAATAGGGCAAAGGTCCATGTGCAATGGAAAATACACCCTGACTACAGAACCTTAAGGAAATGAAGGAGATCACCAACTTCATGCAGATTGAAGCTAGAGTTTCAGATTGGTTCTCTAAAATCCCTAGTTAGTAGAATCTCAAGTCACCTCTACCTCCCATAGGAGATGGTTTCATCTCCTACCCCGTCAACTTCTAAATTGTTGAGGACTCCTCATTTTGCAACTTTCCCATGGCCAGGGATGAGGATTTGTGCATCTAACACTCCAAAACCAAAAGTGGAGGATCCTACAAGTGAAATCAACCCTATGGAACAATTTGACATGTAAATGCACTCAACAAAAGCAACAATGGGGACTCAAGTGGGACTAAAACCTTAGATCATTTCTAATTTGTTTTGTATATCTATAGTATTTTGTCATTGTTTCAGTTTGCAAGGAAATATTCCTTCGAAGCCGACATAGAATAGAATAGGGTGGGCAAGAATAGGGAATTTTGGATACGAGACTGTCTCAGGCTGCAGAAAAACACTAATATATATGTGTGTGTATTATACCATTGTCCAGTTTGGCTGCAGCTTTTTCTAGTTCAAAAGGACTAGATGAAGACACCGAGTATGCAAACTCTTCTTCCAATTTTTTAAAAGGCAGTTCATCTCTAAAATTAAATGCTTTACCCATCGTTTAGTACATTTTTGAACCTTTGCATATACTATAATGAAACAGAAGGTTTAACTTTCCTCTATATCAGGCTGAATATATCAAGCTATCAGCATGTCTTTGGACAAATGTATTACAAATCAAGAATCTCCTGCACTTAAATGTATGACTGGGGCATTTTTGTATTTTCATGTATTGTTAATGTAAATATCCTTGTTCATGTTAATGTAAAATATCCTTGTTCATGTATTGTTAATGTAAATATCCTTGTTCCCTCCTTGTGATTTTTATGGTTTGACATTTATTTTGATGAAAAATAATATAAACGAGTAAAGGAAAAACTAATAAGCATACATAAATATTCACTCACTAGTAAATGTCAAGATATTAGAGAAATATAATGCCCTAGATTTCTCAACATAAGCACTACACAATCATTCAACTAAAAACACAATGCATAAAATGTAGAGGAACTTGGTCATCAAAAAAGCACATTCTTTCTTCGTTTCCACAGCAATAACATTACAATCTCCCACGAAATTTACTTCAACAAATGATGCACGAAATTCCAGATCTATGACTGGGTAATAAATGAAGAAGATTTCATCCTCAATGGCAATACCCCGACTCTCTTCCGGATAAATACAGCCCTAAGAGATGGCTCTCTTCCAGCAGCAAACCCAAACTCCCCGACTCTCTTCCGGATAAATACAGCCCAAGAGATGGCTCTCTTCCTGCAGCAAACCCAAACTTAGCTCAACATGTGACTTTGCTAGGTTGATACTTAAAGCAAGCTGCAAAATTGGATTCCTTCTACACACATTGAAGAGCACTGACAGTAGGAAGAATCCCAAGGGGCTACTAAACGAAATAGATCAACATGTGACTTTACTAGGTTGATACTTAAAGCCAGCTGCAATATTGGATTGCTTCTCCACACATTGAAGAGCACTGAAAGTAAGAAGAATTCCAAAGGGCTACTAAACGAAATTTCTTCCGGGCAGTGAAGGGAGTGACAAGGGAGTGACATGGTTAAGTTGACTAGAAGGTTTTCTGGAGATTTATGTGGAAATAGTGTGCTTGAGCTTGAGAGCAATTGGGTGCAATGCAAGACTCAACAAAAGCAAACCCTAGAGCCTGCAAATTTTCCAAATCTCAAAATGCAAACATTTGGAAATTTGGAGTGCTGAAAAATTAGTCAAACTGCAAGAGGTTTTGCTGCTAAATCCATTAGGCATCAACCTTTGCCCTGTTGATACAAGCAACAAAGAGTTTAGTACCCTTAAATAATCAATAGTATAAACCCTTGAAAAAAGGAAATCCCTGATAACGAACAAGCTTAGTATAGTTAAAAACAAGATATTTGAATTCATGGAAAAAGATATTAACAGAATACCAGCAATAAATCAACTGAAACTAATGACTGTCTCACAGCATAAGACACCATAGGTCAAATTGAGATGTGGAAAATTATGATGTAGACCTCGTGATTGGAAAATCCTCCATTGTACAGTAGGGAGAACTTTCAAGCAGAGAGGCACCAGACTTTGCCTTTTGCACAAATAAAAGCTATTGACCCATTGCACAGAGGCAGGATTCACAGCAGAACTATGTGCATATGATGCATCCATTATATAATTAATATCTTAGTAACATCGAAACAAAATGAAAAGGGCAAAGCCAAAAATCAATGAAGAACATGAAGACCAAGGCAATGAAAATCTGGTCTTTTATATATATCAACCTAAACTCAATTTATTCCTATTGGTCCGGATTTACCTTTGAATTTGTCCAGACATCATATTCCAAAACAACCATCTAAATTTTATAATCAATACATACCATCAACAACCCTAATTTTCTTGATTTGTTCCATATATTTGCCCGGCTCTAGCTCCATGACAGCGGAAATGCATTCGTCTCTCTCTCCATGAAGTTTCTCCGACAACTTGCTCACTTCTGATTGATTGCTATCTTTCTAAATATGTTGTACGGAGATTAAGCAAGGCCTTGTTTTTGTTGTACGGAGATTACCCTATAAACGAAGAAGAGAAGCACCCTTAAACTATTAACAGAGTAAACCCAAAAAAATTGAAGACCCAAATAACGAACATATTCAGTACATTTGCAAAAAAAGAATTCTAAATACATGTAAAAAGAAGTGGCAAAATACCGGCAATAAATAAACTGAAAGCAATGAGTACATTTCAGGAAAGAAAACATCATAGGTCAAATAGTGGTTTACAAAAACCCTAATGTCGGCCTCATGATTGGAAAATCCTCCATTGTTCAGAGGAAGAACTTTCAAGCAAAGAGACGCTGATTTTACCTTCTGCACAAATAAAAGCTATGAAGAGCAGCACCCTTAAACTATTAACAGAGTAAACCCAAGAAAATTGAAGACCCAAATAACGAACATATTCAGTACATTTGCAAAAACAGAATTCTAAATACATGTAAAAAGAAGTGGCAAAATACCGGCAATAAATAAACTGAAAGCAATGAGTACATTTCAGGAAAGAAAACATCATAGGTCAAATAGTGGTTTACAAAAACCCTAATGTCGGCCTCATGATTGGAAAATCCTCCATTGTTCAGAGGAAGAACTTTCAAGCAGAGAGACGCTGATTTTACTTTCTGCACAAATAAAAGCTATGAACCCATTGCACAAAGGCAGGATTCATGGCAGAACCATGGGCAGATTATGTATACATCGCATGCTAGAGATTAATATTCCAAATAAAACATTGAAAAATGAAACAAACAAGCCCAAGAGCAACGTGTGTGTCCAGCGCCTTCGCAGAAAGCGCAATACCTACCGAGAAAATGATACAAACACAGTTTTGATGAAATCAATGCACTGTAAATGTCATAGTAATTATACCGAAAACTGGTTGTCTCACAGACTTTCTGCTCCACCATTATGTCGACATATGCAGCCCACCCAACACAGAAGAAACCGTGACCGTGCCATACTACCTGCAGCCATGGATATTGGGGGGCGAAAGTCGTTGCAAAACCCTGGAATATAGTAAATCGGGGGCGAATACAAACCAAACCCCTGCAGACTAGTAAATGCGGAGGACTTTCTGCTCCACCATTATGTCGACATATGCAGCCCACCCAACACAGAAGAAACCGTGACCGTGCCATACTACCTGCAGCCATGGATATTGGGGGGCGAAAGTCGTTGCAAAACCCTGGAATATAGTAAATCGGGGGCGAATACAAACCAAACCCCTGCAGACTAGTAAATGCGGAGGCGAATCCAGTTTTCAGTTTTTATCCGCCTTTATTTTTTTTTGGCTAAAGTATAATAATTAATTATTTTTAAAATAATTTTGGGGCTAATTATGTAAAACTATACAAAATAGGTTTTATATAAAAAATTCGCCCCTTTAAAATCTAAAATCCCTTAAATTTCGCCTTTGGGCTAAAATTCGCCCCTAAAATTATCCCTGACTAAGGGTTGTTTCCCTCCAAAAACAACCCCTCCAAGCCAATAAAAGAAGGTGTCCCCTATCATTTGTTTCACACATCTCATATAGAGTTTTTGTGAGCTTCATTGTGAACTGAGAGTGTTGAAATTTTGTTGGAATAGTGGAACAACATAGTTTGAGCTAAGTAGTAGCAACCATGCCTTCAAAAGCCAATAATACTACATGGGATCATTGTGATATGATTGATGGAAAAATGATTTGTAAATATTTCCAAAAACCTATTGAAGGAGTGGGTATTAACATGTTCAAGCAACACTTGGCTAGGATAGGAGGCCATGTAAATCCATGTGGAGCCCCAAATGAAGTAATAAGGCATATTAGGGCATAATACCTTTAGAAGGTGTGATAAGATCAATGTATGTTCCATGTAACAATCACTTAGCCTAGTTGTGTGTGCACACAGAGATGCCATAACCATAATTTCAAGCACGTAAACATTGTTTCAAATATGTTTTTCTTTTGGATGAAGGCAAGTATCTTAGGATTTCATTTTATAATTTTTTAAAAGGATGTAAACAACCATGATGTTTCTACTTTTCCAGTTTGTGTTGATCCTCTCCATGGATTGAACATGTTTTGTATGTAGCTTCCTATTACACTATGATATTTTTCCTATATAATGAAAAAAGAGATATATACCCAAAAATAATATGTTACGGTTTTGGAGATATACCCAAAACAAAGTGTTCTACACAATACTTGCCTATAGAGATTCACCCATGTTTTGGAGTTGCCGGTTGTTAGAGACTTTAGATGTTGGTTTTTCATACATCAGGATGCCATCTCAACCCATATTTCATCGAACATGTGTCAGCCATAAAGAAAAGATGACTTTGTGCTACCCAGTTGTTGCGCAACACTGTCAGTTCACTGGAAGCTTTTATGATTTTATGTTGTTTCTATTTTCTTTACTAAGGATGGATGAGGTTCGAAGATAGACACTGTTTCAAATATGTTTTTCTTTTGGATGAAGGCACGTATCTTAGGATTTCCTTTTATCATTTTTAAAAGGATGTAGCAACCATGATGTTTCTACTTTTCCAGTTTGTGTTGATCCTCTCCATGGATATAACATGTTTTGTATGCATCTTCCTATTACAATATGATATTTTTCCTATATATTGAATAAAGGGAGATATACCCCAAAAACATATGTTATGGTTTGGGAGATATACCCAAAACAAAGTATTTTGCGTAGTCCTTACCTACAGAGTTTCATGCATGTTTTGGAGCTGCTAGATGTTAGATATTTTAGAGGTTGGTTTTTCATACATTAGGATGCCATCTCAACCCATATTTCATCAAATAGGTGGCATACATAAAGGAAAGATGACTTTGTGCTACCCAGCTGTTGTGCAACACTTTCATTTCACTGACAGCTTTTATGGTTTTTTGTTGTCTCTATTTTATTTATTGAGGATGGATGAGGTTCGAAGATACACATTGTTTCAAATACGTTTTTATTTCTCATGAAGGCAAGTATCTTAGGATTTCCTTTTATCATTTTTTAAAAGGATGTAAACAACCATGATGTTTTTACTTTTCCAGTTTGTGTTGATCCTCTCCATGGATTGAACATGTTTTGTATGAAACTGCCTATTACACTATGATATTTTTCATATATAATGAATAAAGGGAGATATACCCCAAAAAAAATATGTTACAGTTTGGGAGATATAACCAAAACAAAGTATGTTGCGCAAGAGTTGCGCAGTCCTTGCCTACAGAGTTTCATGCATGTTTTGGAGCTTCCAAATGTCAAACATTTTAGAGGTCGGTTTTTCATACATTAGGATTCCATCTCAGCTCATATTTCATCGAAAAGGTGTCAGCCATAAAGAGAGACGACTTTTTCCTACCTAGCTGCTGCGCAACACTGTCAGTTCATTGGCAGTTTTTATGATTTTTTTTTGTTACTATTTTCGTTACTAAGGATGGATGATGTTCGAAGATAGACATTGTTTCAAATATGATTTTCTTTTGGATGAAGGCAAGTATCTTAGGATTTCCTTTTATCAATTTTTAAAAGGATGTAAACAACCATGATGTTTCTACTTTTCTTGTTTGTGTTGATCTTCTCCATGGATCGAACATGTTTTGTATGCAACTACCTATTACACTATGATATGTTTCCTATATAATCAATAAAGGGAGATATACCCAAAATAAATATGTTACGGTTTGGGAGATATACCCAAAAAAAAGTGTGTTGCGTAGGCGTTGCGTAGTCCTTGCTTACAAAGTTTCATGGATGTTTTGGAGCTGCCAGCTGTTAGAGATCTTATAGGTTGGTTTGTCCTACATCAATATGTCATCTCAAGCCATATTTCATTGAACAGGTGTTAGCCAGAAAGGAAATATGACTTTATGATACCCAGTTGTTGTGAAACACTGTTAGTTCATTGGCTACTTTTATGATTTTCTATTGTTTCTATTTTCTTTATTGAGGATGGATGAGGTTCGAAGATAGAAAATGTTTCAAATATGTGTTTCTTTTGGATGAAGGCAAGTATGTCCTTTTATCATTTTTTAAGAGGATGTAAAAAACCATGATGTTTCTACTTTTCGAGTTTGTATTGATCTTCTCCATGGATCTAACATGTTTTGTATGAAACTGCCTATTACACTATGATATTTTCCCTATATAATTAATTAAGGGGGATATACCCAAAAAAAATATGTTATGATTTGGGAGGTAGACCCAAAACAAAGTGTGTTGCGCAGTCCTTTCCTATAGAGTTTCACGCATGTTTTGGAGCTGCTAGTTGTCATAGATTTTAGAAGTTAGTTTGTCATACATCAGGATGCCATCTCAACCCATATTTCATTGAACAAGTGTCAGCCATCAAGGAAAGATGAATTTGTGCTACCTAGTTGCTATGCAGCACTATAAGTTCACTGATAGATTTTATGATTTTTTTGTTGTTTCTATTTTCTTTACTAAGGATGTGTTTTCCTTTGAGATAACCTAAGGTCAATAATTTATGCCAAGGCATCTAAAATATTTGTTGTTTTTGAATAGTTGGATGACCAGTGAACAATTTCCTAGAATAGGTGATTTTAACTTAGAAATATCCTTAATAAAATAAAAGGTTGTTCTTTAAATACATATGGTTAATTTGATTTTAAGTGGGATGGATAAGAAGAATGTAGAGAGGTATAAATGATTTAATATTCAGATAGAGTATTTCACCATTTATAAGCAGAAATTATGAAAACTATGTTTTCATAATCCACAAAATATAATCAAGTCATAACAAGAACCTTTGTGTAATTAAATTTCAAGAGGAATTTACAATAACAAATAGCTTTGTAAATTGATCTCTTAATCCAAATACAACTTCACAACGGATCGAAAATGAAATTGAGATTCAATTAAATTTCCAATCGGATAACTGTTAATGAATTAAATTATATGAAGAACACATAATGAAAAACACAATAGAAATAACTCACATGAATACAAGCCATATGAAGTAAATCCAGAATCCTTTATTATATCAAAAATGCTCCAGCTATTACAAATATGTCTGAGAACTAGCTCAAGGGTGCAACCTCGAATACTTCCATGAATGAAGTATTTAAACAAAAATAAAATTAAAATAAATGACAGAGTGAAAAGGCAAGCTATAATTTCTCAAAATTAACAGAAAGGAAAGGAATTCAATCCAAAGGAATGAATGTGCATGTTTGGCCTTGTTTTGATGGAAAATTGTTGCTGAGTGGCCACTATTCTGGTGTTGTACTTGCAAAACTTATTTGTCTTTTATTTCTGATATTCGCATATCTTTTCCCACCACTCTTGATCTCGAATTGAAACTTTAATTAATATGCAGTAGATTTCATTTGCCTCAGTATACTTATAAAAAGTGGGTTTTACAGTAAAAATATGTTTTATCTCATTATGAATGAAACTTATATTTTTGATAGCTTCATAAAATGCCCTGCCTATCATTGAACCTTTAATAGAGGACATGGATGTTTCCCTTACTGTTTATTTATGCTTCTTCATGTAATACTCCATGGGCATTAATTTATCATTTATTACAAATAATGAGGGCAGACCTTTCTGGTTCAATGCATCAATTCTTGAAAGAAATCCATTGACAGCAACATCCGGAGCGTGACACTTCTCTGTCAACTACACTACTAAGTCCTTTTTTATCAGAACTTTCTTCACCTCAAGAATGGTCTCAGTCCTATCATCTAATTCTAGATCATCCAGTTCTTGTTTGTATTTATAATTTAGATACTTTATAATGTTTTTGGCTGCATTATATCAGTAATGGTCTGATTTTCCTTTTCCACTAATTCCTTTTGCTCAAAGTTGATCTTGACACATCGCCAGATTTCACTCATTTCCTCAATGATGTTGTTCCAAATAATTTCCTTAACATTACCAATAGTGAAGCCAATAGAATCTTCAATGGATGATTTATTACATATTTCTAATTGATTTTGAGCTCTTTGAAGCTTTGATGCATGGAAAGTGTCAAACTTCTTTTGCTGATTCTGTAGAAGTTTCACTTGATCCTGTAACTTCTTAATTTCTTCAGTCTGCAAGGTCATATTTTGGAGTGTAGCAGCCAACTAGTCTGTAACATCTCCTTTACTGGTGGTAGCAGATATAGCAGTAGGAATAGTTGTAATAGGAAGTGCTTCTAAAGGAGCAGTTTGTTTAGCTGGGTTCTTTCTTTATTTAATCCACTTCTCCATCTTTGTTTCCATTTGCTTCAACTACGTATTCTGTTCTGGGATGAGCTTCATCATCTCTTCCTTTTATGTCTTTGTCTCTTCAATATCCTTAGCTAAAGGATATTTTGTTGATGGATTTTGAACTGCTTCCTTAATGCTGCAATATCTACATTCTTTTTCCTAATCAACTCCTTTACAACATTAACATTTGCAGGATCATAACCTAGTTTGATCACAAAATCTTCCAAGGTTTTAATCCTGGTATATTTGGCAAAGGCTTAAACTTTTTCCATGTTGAGCTGTGAGCGAACATTTTCTAATGTGACTTGCAATTTGGACAAGGTCATAGCAGTGTTAGTTACAGTGGAGAAAACCATTTACCCAGTCTGTTTATGCATATCCATTTGATCAATGGGATGTATGTCATTAAACAAGCTCAAGAGATGTCTTCTTATAATCTGATTATAGTCCTTTGGGCTGAGGAACTTGTGCCTGAAGAAATTCCATTAGAATTTTTCCTTTTTCTGAGTCGAAGGCTGATAATAGTCTTCTTTGGGCACCTGAGGTTTGTTTCCAAAATTGATTGTATGTGTTTATCTTCAAGGATTCATTTTTTAGTTTTATTTCCTTAAATATATCCATGGTTCTTTTCTCTGGCTCGCTTGAAGTAGATTTACCTGTGTGCATAATCTACCGATGCTCTGTTGTAGTCATGGAAGTGGTAGGAGACTGTGTAGACTGATCACCTACTAATGACGATACAAGAGGCTCATTAGTATTGATAGGAATCTGCTGCTCTGAATATTTGCTAAGGATTAATCTAGAACTAAGCTTAGCCTTCTTTCTATACATGATTTTAAATCCCTTGCTGAAGATATATGTCTCTAAAGGGGATCCTTCTTCTCTCTTCCTTTTGGTTGTTTTCTCTTGCTTTGTGGGAGTCTGCACTGTTGATGAAGATATTTTATGTTCTTCTGCCTCATGTAATGTATTCTCTATCCACTCTAGATGGTTCTTACACTTCTCTATTTATGGCCTTGGTGTGTGAAAATAAGGAGTATATTTGGTTTATGCGCTTAATTTGGAAACTATCCCTAATGGATCATATGACCAAGTGAAGCTAGGATCAAACTGAATTTTCTTCAATAATTGGTTTGCCTCTTCTCCTGCTTTCCTACTGTTACATATGAATGGGCCAACCTACGTTTTTAGCTTAAACTGAGACTTTTTCTTGGCAACAAAAAAATGGACCTGATCCATGTTGATCATCTTCCTGATGAATTCTAAGGCAAAAATACTCATTGGCAGGAATTTTTGAAACTTATATGGTTGCAGCTCACATCCAAAATTTCTTATCTCTGTGTAATTTTCATATAAGTACCAATGTCATGTTTGTACCTATTCTCATAGCTATAAAATATTTTGAATTTCTTCACTAATTCTTGGTTCTTTTTTGTTTCTTAGAAGACCAATGGTTGGGTGAACAAACATATCACTGAACTATTTATATGTGAACTCATTGTGATCTTTCATAACTAGGGTGGTCCAAAAAATGACTGATTTTTGGTCTCCTTTCTCATTTAGTTTCTGCAATGATAAGTTCATGTTGTCCCCCTTAACGTATAGGAACATGTAGACTAAGACAGAGGTATATTTAAATACCTCCTCTGTGTGAAAAATGACCAACTGCTGATGAATATACTCTACAAGGAAATGACTAAAATTGAACACAATTGAAGGTTTGGCATCATTAGAAAATATTGATAAAAATCCTATAATGGCGTCATCTACATATTGATCAGAGCAGTATCTAAGAAGGTAATATATAACAATGGTTATATGCTTATCTCTCTAAGGGAATAGGAATGAAGGATAAGGAGTATTTTTCTTCGGAGATTAAGCATCTTGTGCTAAGAATAATTCTAGAGTTTGGTTTCTCTTAGCAAGGTCTAATTTCTGGTATATTTCAACCAGGGCTTCAAAAGAAAATTGGGTACCATTGTTGACTGTGGGTGCTAGCACCATTTCATCAATAGCCTGAGGGGTTATGGTAAACAAAACTTGTCCATTGGAATTGTTTATGGCCATTTGGCTTCGAAAATATGAGACATGGCATTTTCTAATGAAATCGGGAGTACCATGGGTAGGAGGAAGAATATAACGAGGTAGGCTTGACTCCCAGCGCTGGATTTATCTGATTTGTCAATCAATTTATATTCGAGCCAATAATACATATCGAGAATGTCAATCTCACAAAGTGTTTCATGAACTCTGTAGTCTCTATCATCCATAGGGCTATGGTGAAGATCTACAGGAGGGAAAATTAGAGGATTGATGTTTTCCTTTGGTCCCTTTTCCTTGAAAGGCATGATGGCTAAGATTGAAGTGTAATTTGACTGAGAATATAGGTAATGAACATTCAAAGTGTTCTAGATAGGGAGAAAAAAGGATAATTGGATTGAGCAGGTGTTGGAAGCTTAACAATGTTGGGTTCCTGGAAAGCAACCTGCAAATAAACAACACTGTAACCTATAAACAGATAAAAGGCGACTATATATAGCAATGCAGGCTTTCTGTTGGTTGTGTGGGTTAACGGTCAGGCTAATTGAATGCTTAAAGAAATGATAATGGAGGGAATTATGTGATTTATGAAGTTTAACGAGAGAATGAGGTTAACGGGTGGATGAGATGGCAGATGAGGTGCCAGTAGAGGAATGGTGGATGCTCAATGATCAAGTAAGTGGTATTGGAGATCAGATTTTCGGAGGGGGGAGGTTGAGTGGTTTCTGATTTTTCTCATTGGGGGTCCGAAAAATTGAGGTGATGACACATAGCAGTGGGAGGTTTTGAATTACCATTGAGTTCCCTCCCCGGTGATAAAGTTCAGTTCATGAAGGCGGGTTGAAAGGCTATGAGAGTCTTCGGATGAGGAAAGATGTGGGGAGGACCATCGAATGTGTGGAGATATGGGAGGACGGTTGGATGCGATGAGGTGGAATGGTGGGGTCGAGTTTTAAATAAAGTGTCGGGAATGATATAAAGGGGAAAGGCTTAGGGAAATGAAATTAAAATGGATGAATGGTAGGGTATGTTATATGGTTTTAAAACTTAGGATAGTGTTAAAAATTTGGAATAACCATATAAGCCTGTTTTCTTTTATTGGCGCATTTAGACTAGCAGCTTGTGCAATATTTAAAACATAAATGAAGCTTTCCTTTTCTTTTACTTCCCTAACATTTTATTTTTCTTTGCCTTCATTATTTAGGGAAGCTAACACCTATCATTTTATTGATATGGATGCCTATAAAACATAAAATTTTCCTAACATTTTTTAACTTTTTCATTCTTTTGCATCCATATCCTACCTTAACATTTTCAAAATTATTTGACTAATTATGCTAACTTATCAAAACTTAGATAATGTTACAACAATATGGATGAGGTTCAAAGATAGAGATTGTTTAAAATATGTTTTTCTTTTGGATGAAGGCAAGTATCTTAGGATAAACCCTTTTATCATTCTTTAAAAGGATGTAAACAACCATGATGTTTCTACTTTTCCAGTTTGTGTTGATCCTCTCCATGGATCGAACATGTTTTGTATGCAACTACCTATTAAACTATGATATTTTGCCTATATAATGAAGAGAATTAAACAAATAAAGGGGGACATACCCAAAAAAATATGTTACGGTTTGGGATATATACCCAAAACAAAGTGTGTTGCGATGTCCTTTCCTACAGAGTTTCATGCATGTTTTGGAGCTGCCAGCTATCATAGATTTTAGAGGTTGGTTTGTCATACATTGGGATGCAATCTCAAACCATATTTCATCGAATAAGTGTCAGCCATAAAGGAAATATGACTTTGTGCTACCCAATTTCTGCGCAACACTGTCATTTCATTGGCAGCTTTTATGATTTTTTGTTGTTTCTATTTTCTTTACTAAGGATGGATGAAGTTTGAAGATAGACATTGCTTCAAATATTTTTTTCTTTTGCATGAAGGTAAGAATATTAGGATTTCCTTTATCATTTTTTAAAAGGATTTAAATAACCATGATGTTTCTACTTTTCCACTTTGCGTTGATCCTCTCCATGGATCGAACATGTTTTGTATGAAACTTCCTATTACACTATGATATTTTTCCTATATAATGAATAAAGGGAGATATACCCAAAAAAAGTATATTGTGGTTTGGGAGATATACCCAAAACAAAGTCTGTTGTGCGGTCCTTGCCTATAGAGTTTCATGCATGTTTTGGAGCTGCCAACTGTCAGATATTTTAGAATTTGGTTTTTTGTACAACAGGATTCCATCTCAACTCATCTTTCATTGAAAAAGTGTCAGCCATAAAGGAAAGATGAATTTGTGCTACCCAGTTGTTGCGCAACACTATTAGTTCATTGGCATCTTTTATGATTTTCTGTTGTTTCTATTTTCTTTACTGGGGATGGATGAGGTTCAAAGATAGACATTGTTTCAAATATGCTTTTATTTTGGATGAAGGAAAGTATATTATGATTTCCTTTTATCACTTTTTAAAAGGATGTAAAAAACCATGATGTACATGGTATTTTGGGGTATACTTACATCCTTGTCCATCTCGATGTCCTTCAACTTGTTCTTCAAAAAGAGAATTTGATTAGCATTGGTAGCCCTGTACATGCCAACCAACTTATCATACATCTCCTTATATGTGTCAAGCTTGAAGATATAAGCAACCAAGTTCTTGTGAATAGAATCCCTGATGATCTTCTTTTCCTTGTTTTCCCCTTTATTTTACTTTATTTTAGTGGCAACTGGTGCATTTGATGGAGGCTCGATGATCTTTCTATGCACATAATCCATAACATCTTGTTCCTCCAATGTCCGATCCAAGGAAATTTTCCAAGCATGATAATAAGACTTATAATAGAGATTGTCCTCATGTTTGAAGTATGATGAGGAAGCCATTGACCCATGTCCTTGTCTAATCAAATTACAGTGATTTCTCTTCTCACTCTTTCTTGGGGTTTGTCTTCACCTCAGCTCTGATACCATGTTAATTTTAGTTAACGATGGTATGTTATATGCTTAGATAATTTTACTTCAATCTTTCTTATTAGCAAAATTCAATTTCCTATTAATAAATCACATTAAAATTGATGATAAATGCTTATAGAACATAAATGAATAACCAGAAGACAAGCCAAGACAAGAGAACACAAAATTTGGTGCATGCTAGGAAAAAAACCCCAATGTGGGGAAAACTATTGGATGAAATATTCTTATTATTCTTCAAACATAGCAGAGAGAGAAAGTACAATTTACAACAGTCAATAGGATTCCCTAGCCAACAAAATCAATGCTGGTCAAACCAACAATATACGTCCTCCAATGGAGCTCGGTCAAACCCAGTCAAACTCAGCCTCAAAGAACAGTCAAAGCCACCATTCACCCTACACACATGTGTCTGCAATTGTAGGGGACAGTGAGCCACTCACCCTACACACATGTCAACCATCATGGGGTATCGCAAGGGAAGGTGAATCACTCACCCTGTAAACAACGCACCACTAGGGGAAGGTGAACACTCAGCCTATGTTGGAGTAATCACCACCCCTCTATGGAATCCATAATTCCCACCCTAGGGATCCTAGTTACCCATTTGGAAGTTTACCAATACCTACGGGTTTTGATGTACCGACAAAAATCTTCATGGTATTAGAGCCTGGACCTAGGTTCGATTCCCATGAGCTGCATTTGAGGGGTGCTGTTGATTCCTCCGAGATGCATATGAGGGGGGGTGTTGGAGTAATCACTGCACCTCTATGGAATTTGTAATTCCTAGCCTGGGGATCCTAGTTACTAGTTTGGAAGTTTACCAAAACTTGCGGGTTTTGGTGTAATTTCAAGCCTCTTCACCTTTGGTCATGCATAGCTCAATAAGTACCCCAAGCCCTCAGGAGCTCCGGAGCTTAGTCTTCAACCGTGACCATCATAGAAGGGGCTCTCGACAACTCTCAGCCTATTTCTGAATGAGGCTAAAATTTGACCTTACCAAGAGGCTTTGAGAGGATGTTGGTAACCTACACATCCATCCTGAAATTATGGAGCTTGAATGTACCTTGTTCTAAATAAAGTGGTACCTGTAGTCGATCATGGATTCTCTGAAAGGTGAATCCTACTTTCATTATTGCAATATACAATGGTGATTTCCATCATGTGCACAAATGGCTTATGGAAGAGCTTCCTCAACCAACTAGTTTCATAATAATCCATACTTGCTGCTATATACATTTAGCCTCAATAATGCTTCCATAGCAACCAAATAAATAGGTATAGCACTAGATGTGCTCTTTCCATCCATCACACTGCCAACCAAGCCAGCTTCGAAATATTCAAGAAATCTTAGATTTCAAAGATACCTCAATAAACAACTATTCGAAATATGGGGTTCTTCCATAGATTGTGTTAGCACTAAAAATGTTAATGGTGTAATTTCCATTGCATTACTGTTTTCAAATTCTTATTTTGTCCTAGTCCATGTCCAAAGTTTCATTCATTTCCAATAAAAGTTAAAAATTCCTAACATCAAGGTGCTTTTAAGTGAATAGGTGTCATATTGTTTTCGAGTCCCAAAATAAGTTAAAATCTTTGTTTTGGCTTATGTTAGTGTTGAAGGTTAGTTGATTTTTGGGTAATAAAATTGCAGTCATCTAGTTTGGAATAATATCTACCTTTGTTGAAAATAAATTGTCAAAAGAGAAATACAGTTAAGGGCAGCTATTTCTCAGAAATGGAAGTGATATATTCCACACTGTGAAAAGTGTAGCTATTTCACTAAGAATTTCGTTATCTTAATAAATATGCTACAGGTAAACAAGTAATAATTTTTTGAAGCAGGAAAATTAAGGCTTCATGGCAACCAGAGTTATTTAAAAACAAAGCACAACATCCAAAAAACAGATTGACCAACACAGCGGGTGATCCAAAGAAGAGCAGCAGAGAATGTTTAAAGGGAGCTTGCCATGAATTAAACTAAGGAATGAAGCGATGGAGAAGAACTGAGTGTAGAACGAGCGGACGACAAAGATCCAATCACAGATCCGAAAGGAAAGAAACTGAAGGTTGAGATTAAAGCGCAGATGGAGCGATTTCAAAAATCGAAGTTTTTAAGTTTTATCATTAACTCAAATCACATGGTATGTTAAATTATTTACGATGTGATGAGGCTAAGGGAAAAGCAAGGAAGACCATCATATCTGTGTGCATATCAATGGTGGAGATTAAAGTGCAAATGAAAAATTTCGCAAATCGCAGTTTTTAAATTTTATCGTTAAGGCTTAACATGGTATGTTAAGCGATTTGAGATGTGATGAGGCGAGCGACACGTCTTGACATAGTGCACCAGCGTGATTTCGCAAATCGTAGTGTTTATGGTTTAGTCGTTATCAGTGTAAATTTAAATTTGCGGGAGGCCAATTTGTGACTGCTTCATATTGGTCAACTGGTTGTGGGGCCCAAGAACCAGAATTCCGCGTGAATGCATATGGTTTGGGATAAATTGTGGTTTTGTTTAAAGTTTCGATAAACGCTATGTAGAGAATCAATCCCATTTCTCTGCCACGTCACCTCCGCTCCCATCACACGTCGCACTTCACCATTTTCAACATTTAACTCCTGCATTTCACAATAAAACTTCCAATGCACGATATGTGATCGTTCCCACTTCTTTGCCATGTCACCACCCCCCCCCCCCCCCCACTTATCATTTATTCCGCTCCATATCTCCTCTATAAATTAAACCTGTTTCAAAGGATTTTCTTTGTAATTCATCATAAAATGAACCTCCGTCATTCTATCCAAAAGTTTCGGGTTTTTCCGCCATTAGAAAGGGTCTTCAACCATAAAAGGGAAAGGAATAGTGGAACAATGGCGGAGTTTCTATCAAACAATTTTCTATCACTACTCTCAGTACCAACACATTTTTACCAGACACTGAGCAACATGCAAGGAACAGCCACACACCATTTTCACTGTTGTTTGCACTTTTTATGGAGTTGGTTCCACCAGAATGGAAGAGGAATCTTCCCATAAAACTTCAACATCATACAAACCACCTCAAATTGTCAGCCTTAATGTTGTTATTGTTTTTAGTGTAGCACTTTGTAATTAATATTAAGGGATAAGCCTCACCTCTTGCGCGAGGTTGTAAAGACTTTTGACACAGATTTACCTTTTTCTGTGGAAGATGATAGTATCATATTTTGTATATATATGCCAAACTGATATGCAGTCAGGGTTGGTTGGTGGTTATTGAATTTTAACTTATATGAATTGTAATATTTTTTGTGAATGAAATGGAATGATACTACTAAGGACTTATTACCAATTTTCTGTGTGTATTGTCTACTTTACTTGTGTTTCCATATCTCCTTTCTTCCAGTTCCAATTTTCAAATCATCATATTGTTATGTGTTTCTATTAGTATCCTAATCATGTTATTTGTTTTATCAGTTTTTTTTAGTCTCATATAGTGAGCATTCCCGATAAAATATATATTATAATAGTGGAAGAGCATCACTCATGATAGTTATTCTTCATGATATTTCAGTGAGAATATTTTCAGACTAGAAATAGATTTCTCTCAATGGAATATTGTCAAACTGCTACTTTTGTGAACTTCTACTAAATCAATAGATTTTTGTTTTACAGACTTGTTGATTCTTCTCTCATCTTACCGTTTCCTCTCCTCATAGACTACAAACTTGCACCTTTCTACCACATCAAGTTAGAATACCCTCTTTAGTACAACTGTGGATTTGAACGAAATCTCTTTTCAGTGAATCAAAGTTTGTACCACCTACCAATCTCACAAAAAAAATCATTAAATTGCTTTATATTTTAAGATGTGTTTGGTCAGGCGCTTGTTGCAGTCCAAGTGTTGATTCTAGTCCCAACATATTTTGGTGCATCTGTCGGGAGACAAAGGCCTTGTAACGAAGTATTCTCCCGAGTCTATTGTTATGAATTGTTGATAATCAGTTCTTGATGGTGAAAAATAATTGGTGGCCTGAAGAAGACTGCAAATTTATTCACCTGGCGACTCCACGAAGAGGAAAAGGGGTTTCAAAACCTCCTTCTACAAGGAGGAATCAGAGATCTCCAACTATGACTCTAGTTTTTGACCCAGAGAAAATTATCAAAAATGCTAAAGGAAAACAGAGATCAGTTGAAGCCACATCCCAATCAATGAAGAAGGTTCACAAAGAGTACGTTCCAAAGAAAAAGGTAACTCTATCTACTTTAGAATCTAAAGAGGTTTTAGTTTCAAAATATTCTACTAAAAAATCTCAAGTTGAAGCTACTTCCCTAGAAAATAAAGTGGGTGTTGTTAACCTAGGCTCAGTTGAAATTTTTTATTACTCATCACCTAGTAAATCTGAAATAAGTATTGTTATAGTCAAAGAAAGAGAAACTGAATTTCCAAGTGTTGAAAAGAATTCAGAAGAATTTGTGTTGACTGAAGGGGAATTAGAACAAGTATTGGCTATCTCACCTTTTCTTGATATGGATATTTTGACTAAAGAAGACTTCAAGACTATTTTAAATTTCCTTTAGACTCATCCTGAATACCAGTCTCTTGTCACTCCTCAACAAGAATATTTTCCTTTCTCTCCAAATCCAGTTGTTGGGTCATCTTACTCTCATCTACTTGAAGAGACTATACCTGAAGGTCTTACTTTTAGTTTATTTGATTTCCTTGCTCAAAAAAATAAAGCTGAATTAACCCCATCCCCTCAAGAGACAACTTTAGATTCTGACTCTTCTTCTGAAGGAGAATTCAACACATCTTCTTTTCATATTTTTGAAAACCCACTCTTCTCAGTTCCAAAGCCTGAAAAAATTATCTCAAGGCCCTCAATTTTCTGATGTCCTAAATTAGAATGGTAATTTGCCACTTGTAATTCATATTTCCCAAACAACTACATCAATTGTACATCAGCAAAATATGGCTCAACCTGCCCTTACAAGGATGCAGTAGATAGTGGCTGCAAGATATGCACCACATGTTCTCCCTCAACACTTACATCCACTTCCTCAAGGATATTACTTGAAATATCTTCCAAAATACACTCGGGAGGGAGAAGGAGTTTCTGCTAAGGAACATTTAGTGGCTTTCTATATTTATGCTGACAATGAGAATATTGAACATGAAGATGTCTGGTCAAGACTCTTTTTTCAGAGCTTGGATGGTGAAGCTTGAAAATGGTTTAGAATTTTGGCTCCAAATTCAATTACAGGAATTGATGAATTAGAAGAGATATTTTTGAAGCATTTCTCGATGATAGGAAAGACTATGTCAATTATCTTACAAAATTTGGAACTCTGAAGAAGAAAGAAGATGAGTCATTAGCTGATTTTACTAAGAGTTTTAATAAGATTTATCAGAAAATTCCTAAAGAAATTAAACCTACTGAAACCACAACTATGATAAATTTTGCAAATGCTTTATATTCTAAGTTTGCCTTATGGGTTAGGGCTGAAAAAGCACAGACGTTGACAACTATGCAAGAGGCTGCGATTGGAGTGTAGTCTAGTCTCATGGCTTCTAATAAATTAAAAATGGAGGAAGAAAAGATAGTAAAAGACAAAAAGAAGATGAAGGAAGAAAGTCCTTCTTCTTCCAAGTCTCTTTCAACAGAATAAAAGATCGATCAAATGCCCAATTTGATCAAGGAACTTGCCTCTATGATGTCAAAATTAGAGGTAGAAAATAAACCAGCTATGAGAGCCAATCAAAATGAAGCTAATAGAAATCTGGCTCCTTTCAGGATGCCTTTTCAGCCTCAACAATCTTACAATGCCCAAGGAAGAATACTGATGATCAAAATGTTCAGCCTCCTTTGAATAATTTTGCTGAAGAATTACAGCAAGGAAATGAGGAAGAGAATGAAGAAATAAACCATGTGGGAGAAAATTCACAGTCAACATGTTTGACATTGCAGGAATATGAAGATATATCAAGAATTTGTTTATTTTCTAATGATATAAATGCTAAAATTTATGCACAAAATGATAAAAAACAACAAGAAGTTGAAAACATAAATTACCCTTTGAGGTCCAAAGGTCCTTTTCAGCAACCTCAACAAAAATCAGATTCAGATAAACAAGCTGCTAAATAGAAGGCCAAGGTAAATGAGGTTCCTCCACCTCAAAATTTTGCTCCAATTGTCCAAATTACAATAGAAATTAAGGAATTAGTTCCAATTTATTTTAGTTTCAAATCGAAATTGAATAAAATCAAAATTCCAGTTCCACTCCTGGAATTATTGAAAAACCCAGCATACAAAGAGTCTTTTAAGAGTCTGTTGCAGCCTCCTCTTGCCCCTGATTCAGTCAACCTTGAGGATGAGCATCCCATCATTATCTAGCCTGTCTTGTCCAAGACCAAAATGATGATAACTCTCCTCCTTTCTACCTGACACTCAATATACATGACAAATTTATGCATAATTTTCTGTTAAATTCTGGAGCTTCCCACAATCTCATGCCAAAGAAAGCAATGGATGAATTGGGATTAGAGATCACCAAGGAATACCATTACCTTTACACCTTTGACTCCAAAAAATTCAAGTGTCTAGGAGTGATTAATGATTTGGTTGTTTCCCTTACCCAACTGTCTATGAAGACCTCAGTGATGGACATTGTGGTTGCTGACATTCCTTCTAGATTTGGGATGTTACTTTCCAGATCTTGGTCTAAGAAATTGGGCGGTACCCTTCAGATGGAAATGTCATATGCTACCATCGTAGCATTTGGAGGGGAATTCAGAAGGCTGTATAGGTAAACTAAAATGTCCTACATCATTAATGATCATCAAAATCCATCAAACCATCCCATATATATTGAAGAAAAATAATTGGGGTCATCAATTTTGCACCTTGCTACTGGTGATAATAATTTCTAGCCCGAATTAAGTGAAAAACAACATTTTCAAGGTGCAAATGCACAACATTCAGAAGGAGGACAGATCTGGAACTTGTACTTTGACGGAGCTTCTTCAAAAGAAGGATCAGGAGCCGATGTAGTACTCTTTCTCCTACTCAGCAGAAGGTAACCATATCATACAAAATGAAATTTTCTAGCACTAACAACACTGCTGAGTATAAAGCACCTGTGCTGGGTATGAAGGCAGTGAAATCTTTGGGAGTAGAACAACTAATGGCCTTTGGTGATTTAGAGTTGGTGATTAAGAAGGTGAGAAATAATTACCAAGTGAAAAATTCAAAATTGAAGAATTATAGGAATGAAGGGATTTGATTGAGCATTACTTTTTATCATTTAATATAAATTTTGTCACTAAAGAAGAAAATCAAATTGTTGATTCACTAGCTATTGCTGCTAGTAATTTCAAAGTTCCTCTAGATGTCAAGGTAGTCTATGATGTTCAAATAAAAAACAAACCTTCAATTCTTGATAACATCAAGCACTCGTAAGTATTTGAATATGACAGGGAGATTCAGAATTTTTTGGAGTCAGTAGAAGAGTTTCCAGACATACAAATTGATGATGACCAGGAAATTGTTGAAAACCAAAATAGCAACCCTTTTAAGAAAACTATGACTAGGAAAAACATTATAGATCTAAAAAATAACTTTATTCCTAAGGGTTTGGTTCCCTTAAAAAGACTGTTTGATAATAATGATGTTTTTATCAAGCCTGAAAGCAAGGTTGATGGAGAGAGTACAATAGAGTGTAACATTGGTACAAAAGATTAGCCAAGATTAGTCAAAGTGTCCAAATTCCTTCCTCTAGAAACCAGAAACAAATATATCAAACTGCTTAAGGAATTTGTTGATATTTTTGTATGGTCTTATAGTGAGTTGAAAACGTATGATAAGAGCATAATGGAGCACAAGATCCCTTTGAAAATAGATGAAAATCCTATAGCACAAAAAATCAGACAGATCAATCCCATGCTGCTTCCAATCATTGAGAAATAAATCAAAAAATTATGGGAAGCAAATATTATTCTGCCTTTGAGATTTTCTAACTAGGTAGCTAATATAGTCCTAGTATGGAAAAAGAATGGAGAAATAAGGATTTGTGTTGATTTTTGCAACCTGAACTGATGCTGCTTGAAAGATAACTATCCACTACCCAAGATGGATTATATATTGCAGAAGGTTGAAGGATCCAAAAGATTGTCAATGTTTGATGGCTTTTCAGGCTACAATCATATTTCAGTTGACAAGCAAGACAGAGAAAAGACAACATTTACCACACCCTTGGGCACATTCATGTACAACAAAATTCCATTTGGTTTGATGAACGCAGGTGCAACCTTTAAAAAGGAAATGGATATTTCCTTTGCGGGATAAAAGGACAGATTTGTGGTCATCTATTTGGATGACATCATAGTATATTCAAAATAGGATTAAAACCAATTGAAACATCTAAATTTTTTTTTTTACAAATGCAGAAAATTTGGATTGTCCTGAAACCCCAAAAAGTCGTCTTTTGTTGTCCAAGAAGGTAAGTTATTGGGACATATTGTAACAGAAAATGGCATCTGTATTGATCCGGGAAGAGTAGAAGCTATTCATAAGATTGGTTTACCAAGAAATAAGAAGGAATTGCAGTCATTTTTAGGAAAAAACAATTTTTTGAGGCGTTTTGTTCCTAACTTTGTAGAGCTGATCAAACATATGATTGTTTTGCTGAAAAAGATGCATAATTTAAGTGGCGAGATGAAACTAAAGATTCTTTTTTCAGCAATTAAGTCTGCCTTGACTGAAGCACAAATTTTGATTAGTCCTGATTTTGAAAAGGAGTTTCTGATTTTTTCATATGCTTCAGAAGAAACAATTGCAGTTGTCTTACTATAGAATAATAAGGAGGGCTTGGAACAACCAATTTCATTTTTTAGTCATGCTATAAGGGATGCTGAATTAAAGTACAACTTGACTAAAAAACAAGCATATGAACTAGTTAAGGCTTTGAAGTATTTTCGAGTTTATGTGTTGCATTAAAAAATCATTTCTTTTGTACTCGATATCACTGTCAAAGATGTGTTGCTGCAGCTAGATATAAATGGAAAGAGAGGACAATGGCTGACCAAGATTCTGGAATTTGATGTTGAAATCAAACCAACTAAATTGATAAAGGGTCAGGGCTTGGCTCATTTAATGGTTGAATCTAACTGCAAAGCTTTAAATCTGAATGTTCAGGAAACTAAAGAAGAAGATGGTGAAGGTATTGCTAATTATCCTGAAATATTCAATTCAGATTGGTACAAGGATATAGTTTACTTATTATTAAATTTGAATTGTCCACCTGAAATGGAGAAGTCTAAAAGGAGAGCTTTTAAATTGAGAGCTGTGAAGTATTTCATTTTGGAAGACCATATTTACTGGAAAGACCCTGTTGGAGTCTTGTTAAGAGGTGTAGATGAAGCAGAATCTGAGGAGATTATGACAGAGATACATGCAGGAGCATGCAAAGGGCATTTGTATTGGAGAGAAACTATAAACAAAATCTTAAGCGCTGTCTATTATTAGAAAAATCTTTTCTCTGATGTATTTTCCAAAGTCAGGAGCTGTGTCGAATGTCAGAAATTTGCTGGTAAACATAAATTTCTACCATTACCTCTCATTATTATTTCAGCAGATGTTCCTTTCCAGCAGTGAGGGCTAGATTTCATCGGTGAAACTCATCCACCTTCATCGGGACATCATAAATGGATTCTTATAGTTATAGACTATTTCAGTAAATGGATTGAAGCTGCACTAACCAAAAATGCTACTGATACGGTAATTATTAAATTTCTATTGGAAAATATTATTTCAAGATTTTGTTTTCCATAGAAATTAGTAACTGATAACGCAATGGCCTTTAAGTCTGCTAAGATGTACAAATTTTGCCAGCAATATGGGATTGACTTGACTCATTCCACGCCTTATTACCCTCAAGGTAATGGATTGGATTAATCATCCAATAAAAGTTTGGTAAGAATTATTAATAAAATACTTCCTGAAAATAAGAGGAATTGGGACACTTAGCTGATACATGCTCTATGGGAAGATAGAGTAAGTGGTAAAAAATCAATTGGAATATCTCCATTTCAGCTTGTATATGGTACAGAAGTTGTAATGCCTTTGCAATTAGCTCTTCCCATGATGAAGTTCCTACAAGATGAATTTGATCATGAAAACCCAGTCCAAAGGAGAACGCTACAGTTGACAGTGGCACACCAAATCAGAGAATCATTGCTAGAAAATTTTCATAAGTATCAGGCTAAACTCAAATCTGTTTTCGATAAAAGAGAAAATCAGCAGTTGTTTCAGGAGAATGATTTGGTGCTACTTTGGGATGTTAGGAGAGAATACCATGGAAAGCATGGTAAATTAGAAAATTTGTGGTTTGGACCATTTAAAATTTCTGAAGTTTTGGAGAAAAATACTTTTCTGCTCAAACATATGGCTGATGATCAGCTGATTGGAGGCCCAATCAATGGTCATTTTCTTAAAAGGTTATTTATTTAGTAAAGTCAGTTGATTCACTCCATTGTAAATATTCAATTTGATGTGTCAATAAACCCCATGCTCAATGGTACTTAGGTCTATATATATGTTCAGTGTTGAGTCCAATATGTCAATGGTCAATCCTAGTCTCTATTTTTAAGAAGTATTCTAAGTTTCAAGAGTTTTTGAGGCACTGAGTCTATAGTCCTCGAAACCTTACAGGGAGGACTTCATCCCAAATAGGAGACATTCTTAGCACTGAAAATGTTAATGGTGGAATCGCCATTGTAGTATTGTTTTCCAATTCTTATTTTTTCCTAGTCCATGTCCAAAGTTTCAGTCATTTCCAATAAAAGTTAAAAAGTCCCAACATCAAGGTGGTTTTAAGTGAATAGGTGTCATAGTGTTTTAGAGTCCCAAAATAAGTTAAAATATCTGTTATGGATTATGTTAGTGTTGAAGGTAAGTTGATGTTTGGGTAATAAAATTGCAGTCATCTGGTCTTGAATAATAGCTACCTATTGCAAATACATTGTAAAAACAGTAATACAATGAAGGGCAACTATTTCTCAGAAATGAAAGTCATATATTCCACATAGCGAAAATTGCAGCTATTTCACTAAGATTTTGGTTATCTCAGTAAAGAGGCTACAGGTAAGAAGGTAATAAGTTTCTAAAGAAGGCAAATTAAGGCTTCGTGGCAACCAGAGTTCTTTAAAACAAAACGCAGCATGTAGAAAATAGATTGACCAACAGAGTGGGAGATTCAGAGAAGAGAAGCAGAGAATGTTTAAAGGGAGCTCTCCAAGAATTAAACTAAGGAATGAAGCGATGAAGAAGAACTGAGTGTAGAACAAGCAGATGACCAAGACCCAATCAGAGATCTGAAAGGAAAGAAACCGAAGGCTAAGATTAAAGTGCAGATGGAGCGATTTCTCAAATCACAGTTTTTAAGTTTTAATGTTAAGTCAAATCGCATGGTATATTAATTGATTTTCGATGCGATGAGGCTAAGTGGAAAGCAAGAAAGACCGTTAAATCTGGGCGCAGATCAATGGTGGAGATTAAAGCACAAATGGAGCAATTTCACAAATAAATTTTTTTAAATTTTATCGTTAAGGCTTCTCATGGTATGTTAAGTGATTTGCGATGCGATGAGGTGAGGGAAACGTGTCGGCGTAGTGCACCAATGTGATTTCGCATATCCCAGAGTTTATGGTTTAGCTGTTATCAGTGTAAATTTAAATTTTTGGGTGGCCGATTTGAAATTTCTTCCTATTGGTCAACTGGTTGTGGGGCCTAAGAACCACAATTCCGCGTGAATGCATATTGTTTGGGATAAATTGTGGTTTTGTTTAAAGTTCCGATAAACGTTGTTGAGACAATTGGTCCCATTTCTCTGCCACGTCACCTCTGCTCCCATCGCACATCGCACTTTGAAATTTTCAACATTTAACTCCCGCATTTCACAATAAAACTTCTGATGCGCGATCTGTGATCGGTCCCACTTCTTCGCAATATCACCACCCCCCCCCCCCTCACTTTCAAAGGATTTTCTTTTTAATTCCTCATAAAATGAACCTATGTCATTCTATCCAAAAGTTTTGAGTTTTTCCTCCATTAAAAAGGGTCTTTAACCAAAAAAGGGAAAGGAATAGCGGAAAAATGACAGAGTTTCTCTCAAATAGTTTTCTACCACTACTCCTAGTACCAGCACGTTTTTACCAAACACCAGACAACATTAAAGGAATAGCCACACAACATTTTCACTGTTTTTTTCACTTTTTATGGAGTTGGTTGCACCAGAACGGAAGAGGATTCTTCCCATAAAACGACCACATCATATATACCACTTCAAATTGTCAGCCGTAATGTTTTTATTGTTTTTATGTATCACTTTGTAATAAAGATTAAGGGATAAGCCTCACCCATTGCACGAGGTTGTAATGACGTTTGAAATAGATTTACCTTTTTCTATGAAAGATGATAGTATCATATTTTGTATGTATATGCCAAACTGATACGAAGTCAGCTTTGGTTGGTGGTTATTGAATTTTGAATTATATGAACTGTAATTTTTTTTGTGAATGAAATGGAATGATACTACTGAGGGATTATTACCAATTTCCTATGTGTATTGTCTACTTTACTTGTGTTTCCATATTTCCTTTCTTCCAGTTCCAGTTTGCAAATCATCATATTGTTATGTGTTTTATAAGTTCTTGTTAGTCTCATACAGTGAGCATTCTTGATAAAATATATGTTATAACAGTGGAAGAGCATCACTCATGATAGTTATTCTTCATGATATTTCAGTGAGAATCTTGTGAGACTAGAAATAGCTTTCTCTCAATGGAATATTGTCAAACTGCTACTTTTGTGAACTTCTACTAAATCAGTAGATTTATGTTTTACAGACCTATTTATTCTTCTCTCATATTATCATTTCCTCTCCTCATAGACTACAAACTTGCACCTTGCTACCACATCAAGTTACAATACCCTCTTTAGTACAACTGTGGATTTAACTGAAATCTCTTTTCAGTGAACCAAATTTTGTACCACCTACCAATCTCACAAAACAAATCATTAAATTGCTTTATAGTTTAATATGTGTCTGGTCAGGCGCTTGCTGCAGTCCAAGTGTTGATTCCAGCGCCACCAGATTGAATCACAGAATTCATAGTGATGCATATGACTGATAGGATGTTTACCAAGAACACTAGGGATGCAAACCAACAACTTCGACATCACATCAAAATTTTAAGTTAAGGGAGAAATCAACTCCCTCTAAATCAGACCTCCCTTTGAATATCTTAACAAAGATTTCGATGATTGGGTAGGGAAGGGCCGAAGGAAGTCTGATATCAGCTATTGCTCAGGTTCAAGCATACAAAGATAACAGGGGTTACTATAATCATGCTTAACTATTACTATGGAGATAATAAAAATGGTGCTAGCTTAGACATAATCTATTGTAGAAAATATCCCTTTCTTCGTACAATTTTTCCTTTGGATTCCTCCAGAGACTAGGATACAGATTCATCCTCGAGATGGTGAGGTTCTTCCTTTATATCATGGATTGAGTTATTACCATAAAGATGCACATCCCCATCTTTGACTAGAAATCCTCCCATGTGTCCTTTACATCACATCTGCCTCTGTACTTCATGATCAAAGGCCAGCAATGGGATGCCAAGACCTTGTAACTGATATTTAAGAATGAAGTTTCCAAATGTACTTCATCTCTTATCCAAGATCACAAGGTCAAAGGTATTGTAATAGCTTGTGCACACAAAAAAAATTCAACAAATTTACAGCTGACTAATAGGCCACATTGTATCATGGAGGTTGATGCATAGAATTCAGTGATTTTAAGACTTAGAGATGTGAGGAAACATTTGTTTTGATACTGAGAGAGTGCTTGAAAATATCACTAAGGAGTCAAGCTTAGGTCTAATTCCAATTATATCTTCAAGGAAATAGATGCTATTATAATCAGGAAATGCCTTATGATTATATTCTGAATAATTTGAAGTGACAAACTAGGGATTCACTTTAAAACAATATCTTCCACTGTCATCATAACTAGGTATTTCATGATGATAACAACAAACCCCCCTCAAGATGATGATGAGGCAACGCTCTAGAGTCCAGACTTGTCCTTATAGAAGTTAATGCACAAATCAATGCTTAACTATAGAATAATTAAATAAGTGCCAAAAATATAATTTAAGGTATGTTTTCCACTATCCCGCATTTAACCATTGTTATCAATATACTCAAAATTTTATTGCCTTTGAATCAGACTTGATTACATACTTCCAATATTTGAGTTACTATTTCATATTTGATTCTTTTCTTAGGAAGCTTCAATATATCATACCATAATGAAACATACCTGTACTGAACTCTCACCTCAATTGAAAGAGATTCATGCTCAAGACTATGAGATGGGATAGTTCGGAATAAAATGGTGACTGCAACTATAATAATTATAAAAACTTGATTAACCGTCTAGTCACAAGATTTTGGGCTTATTGTGACACTGCCTTCACGTGCCTTCTTAGTGTAGTCACAACAATATTAGGAAAAAAACTATTCTTAAACCACAAACTTTAATTTCAAACACATACTTCGTGATGCATGCTTCAGAAATTTGGATGGAAATTATGGACCAAGATTTATAGATCAAATAGTGTGTATTTCTCCAATCAAGTATTCAAGCCCTGCTATGACAAGGATTCCACAGATTCAAAATTACTCCTACTCATTTACAATATGGAATGCTCCAGAATATTATCTTAATTAAGGGTTAATCAATACCATAATTCTGACCCTTAATGCTTCAACCACTGTCTATAGGTCAGCTCAACTGAATTTTAGGCTATGAGTATATATGAGTTGAACATAGAAATGAGATATGAGTCTTGATTTCTTTTCCTTTGATACATGGGTGTGAATTAAGTAATTATGCTTAGAACTATGGAAGGACTAGTCTTCTTATTTCTATTCTTTACCTGATCGATCAGAATTTTGAAGAGTAACCCTAACTTCACCTTTAAGATCATGTACACTCTTATGCTCAAAATATCCTTGAACAGGTGAAGACTAGAAATTTTAGTCGTACTGACCAGACTTGGAGAATATATATGCTCAGACTAGTTGTTACAAGGTTGGCTTCTTAAATGATTGACCAGGTGATGAATATAAGTTATTTTATTACTACAACTTCTTCTTTCAAAGATGATGACCTCTAAGATTTGCCATAATCTCCACGAGACGACTTCTAATCTCACTATTGAGATTACATAAAATCCATAACTGTACTTTCTTCTATATGATCTTTCCTGGGAGACAAAGATATTCATTTTGTAGGCCTTGGACACTCTCAGATTAGACCATCAACATTTTGTCCATATCAGCACGAGAAAACACCCTTGTTTACCTGTGCTAAAAATCTGAGTGGCTGCAGCCTTTTTTGTGGTACTGAACAGAGATCAAACCATATCAAAATATTAACAGAAACCTCCTTACTTACCTTTGCACCATCAGCCTAAGACAACAAGAAATCCACACCAAATTCTATCCTATGCTTGCCCTTAACCCTCCTCACTTCATTTCTAAAATATCTCCTTGCCTCAGATTTGCTAGGACCTTCAAGCTTGCAGAGGGAGGAGACCATGGAGACTTGAGTTAAATGATAATTTGGTGAGAAATGTTTTGAAAATCCATACATAATTATTTACACTACATTAATATATGGTATTCTAAGAAATAAAACATTGCAGAAGCTACAACGATTCTTGAAGCATTGAGGAATGAAGGTCTTACTCCAAATACTCATATTTGGAATACATTAATGGAAAGTATTTCCAAGAAACCGAATCCGTACATGCCTCCTGAACTAATTCATGGGCATTTTAAGAAAGGATATATATGACCAAATTTCAATCTATGGGCTGAGATGGGAGAAAAACTACATTTTCCTGATCTCGTTGTCTACCCTGCTTTCATCAATGGGCTTTGCAAGAAAATCAACATGTAGGGGGCCTGTGTACACTTCATGGAAATTAAAAAGATAAACACATTTTCCCTAACAATTTCACCTACAATAAGCTCATTTTCCCTAACAATTTCACATGAAATTCGCTGATTGGTGGACATTTTGACATGTTCAGAGAAGTCCTACCCTTAAAATCATGGAATTTCGACGAACAAGATACCCATTTATTGAAATGACAGAGTACATGAGATTTAAAGAAATATTGTTTTCACTAAGGAGAGCTTCGACATAAGTGAGGTTCTCTGAGGGATTTATGAGTGAAAGACTACTTTCCTAAATATTTTTGGTTCCATACCAAGTGCCCTATATGCGTCATTGATTGGGTATATTCTGACAGGTATCAAAATTTATATCTATGGCTAGAGAGCCGTCTATAATGTAATCGAACTTGGTGGGGACACTCACTCGACCCTCAAAGTAGAGATGGTTGGAAGCAGTCTATGAAAACTTTTAATGGTTATTAATCAAATAAATTTTTAGCGTAGTGTTAATTTGGGTTATGGTAGACTGAGACCACTACAATTGTATCACATTCTCAAATTTCTTCACATAAATGATATCTTGGTATAGTTTTTTCAAGCAAAAGATACTATCGATTTTAATATTAGATGTGAGGTTTTACTTAGCTTAAGATTAGCCATATTATTTCGAATGTTTTAGTTCATTCATGTTAGTATTTGGAGATGGTTGTAAATTTCTATGTAGTTTATCAAGCATTCTTTTCTACTAAATTTATTTCAATATTAAATTTATTTTAATACTCAATTTGGCCGCGTTATTCATAATTTATTGTTGCAAATTATAGATGGAAAATCTAAATATTGTCCCCATATTTAAGTAACCCTATGTTAGTGAAATGAATAACCCTGTGTTTGGTCTTTATTATAGCCACCGACCTTCACAAGATGATGCATGCATATGCATATGTTGACAATCTCCTCTAAAATTACATTATATATTCATTATCAGTATGAAAAGTTGAAGATGTGATCCCAAAAAGAATCAACCTTGTTTTTGGTGAATAACAACCCATTGAAGAAGCCCCACAAGAAACATAGTGAATCTCGAAAATTATTTTGCCAAAAAATATCAAAAGAATATGTTCTGCCCAATAATGAATATATGAGGAATTAAAAAAGGTGGGCAGCCTTAAAGACGTCGATCTCATCCTTCATTGACTTTCTGCAATACTCGCATCTGTCATCCATGTGACTAATTATTTTTAGCTACTTAGGGAAAAGAGCTCTTGGCCCTCATCTCCTTGACCAGATATATCAATGGATCTAATGCTTCCTTGTAGAGAATGTCAGTAAAATTCTCAGATGTTTGCCTTTGAACAAGTTAGACACTGGAGTCTATGTTCCACTCCATTGTTATGATGGTGCTACAATGGAGTAGGAATGCTTGGTTCCTTGGTGTCATACTTCTCCTTATTTCTATTCATGTGAAGGTAATCGAATCCTAAAACTAAGAAACCTATTCTGTCTATTTTATTTCAATTTCCAACTTGCAAGATTGAATAATACAACCCCAGGATGATTTGATCTGAGGTTTGTCTTTATTGAAATGAATCAGGAGAGAGAAGGAATACAACATCATTTTGTGTTGATTCATGGACTTGGCCATGGAGCATGGTGTTAGTATAAGTTTGTAACTCTGCTTAAGGAGAGGGGTTACAAATTGGTTTCCCTGGATCTCACTTCCATTGGGATAAACATGTTAGCCTCTATAGATCAAGTTAATTCAATTTCACACTATGCAGAGCCACTGCTACATTATATTAGCAACCTTGACAATGATGAGAAGGTAACTTGACTCTCTGGAATATAACCTGTCATTTTAACGTCTGAGAATAGTGAAACTAAGCCAAAAGTGAAGACAAAACTATGTCCAAGAGAGTTATGCATATTAAAAAAATTTAGAATGCTTCTCTTTATTGTTCCTTTAGATCCCTTACTATAATAGATTTGGCCTCACAAAATTAGGAAACAAGGATTTGATAATTTTTTGGACTTTATTTCACATTTTAAGTTGAGAAAAACGAGGGTTCAAACCTATTCCACTTTTATTAATTACCCATGTTGGCTTGGGAAGTTGCAGAATGGTCTCTGAAGATGTTCTCATTACATTGTTTTCATATTTGGAAAACAAAATATGCTCAACCTTTTGTTATCTGATGGATGGACTTTCAGTTGATTAGCACAGGGGGTCCTCATAGCAAAGATGATAATTGAAGAATGCCATGTTACTAGGACAAATAACCCACTCAGACCTGCCAAGCCACAGAGAGAATGTGTCCAATTAAAAAGTGAGTTTTTCTTTGAGGCCTGGCTCAGACTAGCTCAAAACCAAAAACTGAATGGAATTATGATGTTCACTGGTTCCATAGAGGTATTACTGGGTTAGGATAACCAACCTTCAAGGTCAAGTGAGACCTTAAGACCTTTGCAGACTTGGAAATGGGCTAAAAGAGTTGGTACTTACCTCTTAGAAGCATTGTATAGATGACCTTAGATAACGTCTTTCAGACCTGGCTCATTAGGTTGTAAGAATAGTTGAAACCATCTATTATACATAAAATGGATTTTTAAGAGCACTGGTCTTGATTACCAAGTCCTGACATTAGTACCCAGATCCTTGAAAAATGCAAATGTATTCAACGTGCTCTCATCATATTCCAAGGAATTTTTTATTTCTTCTGAGTAGGACCCAAACATATAATTTCCACCAGCAAACGACATGATTATAAATGGCACAAATTCTACAAACCATCTTCCCATGACATATCTTTTGGCCAAATCAAAGGCCTCCGTCATCTCCATCATCTTAACCATTGCAAAAAATAAGGTGAAACGATCTTATAGGCAGGAAGTCCATTATTATAGTAACGAGTGTTCATTTCTCAATGATAATGTTCATTTTTCACTAACCTATTGAACTGTGATTTGAAAATTAAAGGATTTTTGGAGCATATGAGGAGACCCAACTTTCATTTTTGCATAGTTGGATAAAGAGCCATCTAGAAGATGGAAGAGGGATATCGAGAAAACTAGTTTTGTTTGCAGAGTTTGGGAAATCTTACAAAAACCCAAGATTTCACATGGGTGAGAGAGACAATTTACTTGTTATGTTTACAAGCATGTATATGAATCTTGTTATATGGAGAGGAGTAGGTAAGGGAGCCATGTTCTGGAAGCTCATGGTAGAAGGAATGAGCTCATATGGAGATGGTTATGAGATTGTTTTGTCTCAGAATCCATCCATAATAGCTCTAGTTTCAGGTCAGTCTCATAAGTTGGCTGAGATTACTCATTTATTTAACAAGATATATGAATATAATAATAGGAGGCAACCTGGGGTAACACGCTAATGGTTCTCAAATTTCACAAATCGCTAACCTAAAAATAGATATTATTGAATTGCTCAAAGTAATAACCTAAAAATAGATACAATAGAGAGTTACAGACTACAGTGGATTCACCCTCACAAGAATTCATTGACAATATTTATCAATAAATTTCAAACTCTTATTCTTTATTTTATTATGCGCGCTAGCAGGAAAGGGGAATTTAGTGTGAGTTTTATCCTAGTATAGCACATGAAGCCAGAGTATCTCTCTATCCATCCACAAAAAGAGGTAAACATGTTTAATATATACAACCAGTGTTTATATGATTCAAAGATATGTGGATTATGGTAGGTTGCAACATACTAGGTTTTTTGTCGACATTCAATTGAAGAAGATGGTGAGCATTGATGTGCAACAAAGGAATGGCTCGTTCACTGCAAAAATGTCTCTTTGGAATACTAAATCCTCAGCACTGGTAGGGAATAATATCAATGTTGAGCTTCCATTATCATTGTTGTCTTGGCAGTGGAAAATTTCAATGCAACAACCTCTGGCTCCCTTACCATTAACCTTCTTTAATGATGGAACAACCTAGACTCTGAAAACAACCTAGACTCTGATTAATGCTACAAGTTTCAACAACCTAGACTTAGGATAATGCTGTAAGTTACAACAACCTAGACTCAGGTCAACGCTACAACAACCTGGCCTACCCTAGGCCTAAAATTTAGAGTCTATAAGTGTAACGTGACACTTCAAACTTCAGTTAGAGAACAAGGAAACTTGAAATGAACATTGTAGTTTGGACTCCGCAATCTACAAGTTGTAACTAGGGATGGAAAATTGGTAATAGATTATAAATAAAGCCAAAAATTTAAGAAATGTTGGGTGGGCTGACAACCCTTCCTAGAGCATTTTATAATATTATTCATTTTTTTAAACATGTAAAAATCAATTTTTTTTTTTTTTTTACTCGTAAATATTGCGGAGTACTACTTTGACATGCCAGAGGCCTCTCGATGGGATATAACGTGTTAAATTTTGAATATTGATCCTCAGGCGCTCGAGAATAAATAATAGCATAGTTAGCTGGATAAGCAAGTCTAATTTACAAAATCTCACCCAGAATCTCACTCAGATCTACTAGTATCATTTCAATGATTTAAATAATTAATGGAGGAGTCTTAATACTCCCAATAACTTAACATAAAAGCGACTAAGGTGTCCAAAGGATAATATCCCATGACTCTCATCATCATGCAATTTGTGCCTAGGTCTAATTAGAAAAACACATATATTTTCCTATAACTAATTCAGCATGGTAGTCATTGCAAGCTATGGGCTATGGTCACTACCCTAGTATTGAAAGGAGTAAAAGATGTTATGTGTTCACCTTAATTTCACACATATCAATGCATATGCATATTTCAAATTTTAAGCTCATAGTGTTGTAACTATTTTATAGGAAAAGGTTTTCCTATTTTGAGCATCATTTCCCGATGGAGTGTTTTTTGTATCTTCACGCATTCATGTTTTATAGGAATAGTTTATCCACAATTTTAATTTCTTTTTTCTTTCAAATATCGTTAAATATCTTTATTCTTAAAAGTTTTAATTGTATTACTAATGAAACTAGTTTATTGTGTTTAGGGCAATATATCCAAGTATGGATCCATGGAATGAAGAAATAGAAATCGGAAATCTTATCTTATATGTATAATTTTTGCTTTCAAATTATCTAGTGTTGTGTTCATTATTAATCTGAAAAGGTCCATTCAATGGGGAAATGAAACAAAGATGACTTTTATTGATAATGTATTAACTGATTTATTAAATAAACATGGGTGGTCAATTTCAAGCACTCTTGAATAGATTGCAAAAAATTATTGGCATTGCATGATGTTGAAAATAATTAGGTGGATTAGTGCATAGAATAAGAACATATTGAGTTTAATGGCACAAATCACACCATGGAGTAAGCTTTGGAACAATTGGTGGAGTAGATGGTGGTTGAGCAAAGGGTTGCAACACTGTATATGCATTTGAAAAAGACCCCTATGCAATGGTGGGTAAGCACATCAAATCAAATTTCATTCATGGCATGATATGATAGAGGCACTAAATGATAAAGTCATACCACAAATTGGGGCTCCACTAGCTAATGACATTTTGGAATGCGACAACCAAACCCTACAATTCTATGGTACTTCCAATAAAATGGGCCACATGTATTACCGAAAAGTCATTAGGATATATAGGAGGTTCCTAGTTAAATATGGTTTCATAATTTTATGCACACCTTAGACCCATTTCCAAAGAAGTGATATTATGAGGTAAAAATGCAGTCGTAGACAACTAACTAGGTTGAATGATGAGAAAGGTTCTACAACACTATACAAATCTACAAGGAGGAGGCACATATTGCAAGGTTGATAGAGTGTATTTGGTGTTTCCCATATATGGACCATCCACAAAGTCTAATAATATGTTCCTCAAAGGAATGCCCCTTAGAGGAACTTTGGAATCTGTGGTATAAAGAAATCGATTCCCTTTTGAAACTATTGATAATGTGATAGGGGGTATTTCTCTGGAAATGAGAAGTATTGATATCCTTGTTTTTCCGTCAGTTGTTGATAGTGTATAGGAAGGTGGTGGAAATAATGGGGAATAAGATAGATCTGCATTCTATTTAAAGAATCATTTTTCATCAAGGAATATGTTGTAGTGTAATGAAATCTGCATGTTGTAGTGTAATGAAATCTGCATGAGAGGATCATTTTATTGCCAACCCTGCAATGCTTTTTATAATTACATCTTTGGGAGAGTGAATGAGGAACACAAAAAATAACACAAACAGAAAATTTGATAGAAAATCCATTCGAATACCAAGCCACTCATAGGCACCAACATTGTGGAGAATATATCTAGTATACGTATCAGTCAATTCAGCGAGGAGAATTATTTTTGTAGCTTTTGGAAGTATATTTTTTTTGGTATATTTCTGAAGTATACATATCTAACTATATCTCACATACATATGAGTCAACTCAATAATTCTCAAAGGTTGCAAGTGCGAAAAGAATTCTCCCCGCTATGAAAGGCACTCTTATAATCATACATGTACCAAAAGTAGAAACAAAGGCAAATGTGAGTGCAACAGAGAAAACAAATGTTGTGACAGCTGATGCATAAACATATTTTTTTAGCCAAATACATTATTCCTACCTTAAAATTTTAGCTTCCAAAGAAATCTTGTCTCCCAAGCCTGCAAATCAAGTTTGATAAAAACCAATGGAACACATGGAAATTTACTTTAGCATTGACTTCACATGTTCAAATCACTAATCTAAATTACAGTGTAGTCTCACAAGTATTCTTAGGGACATGATTAATCAATTTCTACACACGTTTGTTTGCACCATTAATTATTACAGGGGTCTTTGTTGTTGGTTCACCATTTCTGTGGAAAATCACCCATGCCTTTCCATGACAACAATCTCTTTTGAGCTTTATGCTTGTGATTTTGTACAAATTCTTGTGTTTCCAATATATATTATCCAATTTGGATCCAATTCCCCAATGAGCGAGGGGCTTGGAAACATCCAACAATGTCTTCTTATTCTTCCTATTTTTCTTGACCATTGTTGTTTCCCCTACAACGAGCTTAACATCATCAGTGCTAAAACCTCTCTGCAGAACTCTGCATGCCCACATCAACGTTGTTTTTCTTTCCATACCTTCAATATCCCCCAATACACACAATGTCCCTTCCTCCCGTTCAATCTTGCCTGGCACTCCTCAAAATAATATGCCACGATTAAAACCCCTTAAAACCCTATATAGATTACTTTTTTTTTCATACAGTTTTGTTGATATATGAAACCTTTCAAGCATCGGTCATTTTATTTTTCCTCTTTTCAAAAAAGTAGAGAACCAACGCTCTGGGTGGCAAGAACACTCCTCCTATGGAGACACATCTTCTCCTTTAGTGGATTCAATCCCTCAACCAATTATTTACATATGCAAAGTGGATTCAATATCTCTACCACTATAACTTTGGCACCTGATATTTTATATGAATAGACAATACCTTTGATGTTAGAATAATACTGAGCTATTCAAATTTCCAGGAATGGGAAGGGGAAGGAATTGGATACCACATATGTCCAGGATCGAGATGGGGAAGGAATTAGATACCAAGTAAAATATATATGATTAAAAATAATAATAGCAGAGGACTGAATTAGTCATTCTCTAGAGAGGGCATTAAGGCATTCAAAAAAAAATACCCCTTGCTCTCTTGTTTTACTTATGAGTAATGATAAGCACCATTAGCACTAGGAAGGAGGGAACTTGTTAGATTTTATACCAAATGGTATCACAAATACAAGAGCTTTTGGTGCTTGTTGGAAGAGCAATATATTCACTCTATTGTTGAAAAATTCATGTGTGATATTAGTGTATTTGATCAATTTCTCTCAGACCAAAGAAACTCAGAAGCCCAAAAATATTTATGTGAAGTGGGTCTGATAGCCATGCAAATGCTCATTTAGCACCTAAAACAAGCCCTGAACCTAAGGTTGATGGAATCACAAAATCTTTAAATAATGATGGACAAGATGAAGGTCCATGTTACAGGAATAAGCCTTGTAAAGAGCACAAAGACAATTAAATATGCATTGACTTCTTTTTATGACAATGAGTTGGGAAAATAAAAAAGGCTTGAAAGACAAGTTGCTACTAACATTGACTCTCCTCAAAAGGGAGGACGTTTTTCACGTCATTCAAGTATAATGGTAGCAGAAAAGAAACATTCTCATAAGTAAATAAGTTAAGGGTAGGCTGACCTGCATATGATCATAAGCCAATTTGTTTGATGTCAACTAGAAGATGGAAACCTGGAAGAGAATATCCAATCAAATTTTACCCTTTGATATTCATGGGTAATCTATCAATTCATCTCATTCGGTCCTCCTATATACTTTATAATTATTGCTTATGCATGTACATATGAGAGTTGCCTCACAAGTTGTTGCATGATAGTCAACGATGTGCATCGTTTAGAAGAATTGCAAACTAAAAATGTTTTACGGGTGTTGATAAATGATGGAAAAGTTTCCCATCCCACATCATCATAGACTTCCATCGTTTGATAAGGAGCATAAATATGGATATTGCTGTGAGTTTTCTAAGGAATACATGAAACAACTATAGAGGTAATTCCTTTCTCAACAACAATTAAACAAGAATTTCAGTGAATTTAATGTGTCAAAAGAAGAATTATAGCACCTAGAGGAAATTAATTCAAGGTGGCCTTTATGGCGTTTCCCTTTTTGTGGTAAATCTATCAATTAATCACATCTCTGGGTTGATCAAAACATGCTAAAGGTATTAAACGATGTTGGTGAAAGTGTTTTAGATTTGTAGATAGATCTTGGGAGGCTTTAGTTATAGGCCTTTCCCCATATTTAGTATGTTGGAGAGCACGTGCATATTAGGAAGAATCGAATGAAGAGTTATTGGTAATGACATGATGGATTTATTTTGGATATCACATGGATTCAGAAGTCAAAGAAAACCCTATCGGAAGTAGGGCTAGAGATGTTGACCAATGTGCCTATTATGCATGGCCAGAAGCATTCGGTCTCGTCCTGTAAACTGCTAGTAGAAAAAGTTTGGAATGCGAGTTTGTAAAAAGGTTGAAATCATAGGTATATATTGTGGTGAATAAGGTATGAAATCAATTCTTCCAACACCAACATTGGACGTATATTAGAACATACATGCTTTAAAGATTCATTTTTATAAATACTTTGGTCCCCAACAATTAAATAACTACCATCTACGGAAATGCAACACCATTTTGTAATAAGGATGAGAATAGTACTTCCAAGATTTGAGGATGAATACATGTAATTTATTGAACCTATGGATTAAGCATTGCTTGCCTCCCATACCACAAACAAATCTTGATAGTTTTCAAAAATGTAATTGAAATAGAATTTGAAACAACATTGTGTCCTCTAAGTAATATGGAGAGGAGAATTTCTAGAGCTGGTTGGAGAAGACATTTATGGTGTCATATAGTTTACAAAATTTATAGTGGGGATGGATAAACATATAATGTTGTAAAGCACGTCCAAATTTGTAACCTCTTGCTAAGATATTTCAATTGCAATGGATTAAAACATGTGGATTTGAATTTTATAGATGGATGGATAACAGAGTTTGTTTCTGGAAGAGGGAGTGCTTCTAATGGATTTATGTAAGAGTGGATTAGATTTTTCATGTGTTCAATAGATAAAAAATTTTGGAAAATTTTATTGGATGAATCGGTGATTTGAAGCATGTAAATTATTATTATTGTTATCCAATTTTAAGGTCATGACTAAGCCAAACACCAAATTAGTGTATGATACTTCCTTGTTTGTGGGAAAAGAGTAGGAGGTATTTCCAAAACTGTACAAATTTCTAGAGGAGGGGCCTACATCATCTTGCCCAGGAACTACACAGTCTTTCGTGGTGGCCAAGTCACCCTCTTCTTCGGTGGACCACGAGTGCCACCATAGGGAGGCAGATTCTACTCAGCTTTGGTAGCTGGGAGGATACCACGTATTTTTGGTTCATCTTAGATGCAGGAAAGGAGCAGGAAAAAAATTTGTGGGGAATTTTCTAGCATTTTGGTGCCAACTCAGCCAGCATCTGGAGGTGCTAGGGGGAAATTGGGCCAAAATTCAAAGGTCAACATTTGGCCAATTCCTTCATGGGTTTTTGTGGGTTCTTGGAGGAGAACCTGAGGTTAATTTCATGGAATTTTCTAGGCACCGAATGAGGCCCTAAAAATGATTTTTCACAGTCAGTAGTGTAGTTTTTCACTAGGTTAGTAGATTTTGTTGGGGATAACCACATTGCATGTTAGAATAGCTTATTTCATCACCTGGGCATTGTTAGGTTCTCTTGGGAAAGCCCAAGTGTATGCTTTCTGATATTAACTTTGTACCTAAGATTTATATTAATAAAATGGCTCAGATCAATGCAGTTAATGGAGATTTCTTGGTGTTTAATGTGTTGCAAATTATGTGTGTTTTTTTTTTTTACTATGCTTGCTTTGCTTATCATTGTAAACACTACAAGTAAAAGACCCTCTAGCGGAGGTTATAAAAGAGGTTTTTACTGTTATAAAATTGGCCAAAATTGTCAGAAAAACAATTTCTACAACATCCATTTATGGTTACGGAGGCTTTGGTGGAGCTTTTAATGGAAGTTCAACACAACTAAAAAAAAATGGGCAGTTGGAGGTTATTACGGATGTTTTTTTCATCGATGCGCTACTAAGTTTTCAATACACCGGTGTGTGTCATCTAGAAGGTGGCCTAGGGTAGTCGAAGGTGCATGCACCGGGCCGTCAAGGTATAAAACCGCAGCGAGTGCAGTGTTGGTGATACAACGCACGAAGCCATTCTAATTGGTCTTGGGATTTGTGCGGTGCCCATAGGTTGTCTCAACCCATCGGTACATATACTTATAGAAACACACTGATGTGACCTATCAGACAAATGTACCGAGATTTATAATTAGTATTGGTATTTTTGCGGTGCCCATATGTCGTAGAAACGCACCAGTGCACTGAAGAATACAAATGCACCACTGTATAGTAACTGACACGCACCGATGTTCATTTTGTATTTTTTTAGAAACATCAACCTATGACGGTGCAATTATTGTGATTTTTTAAAATTCATTATTCATCAAAAGTCGACACATTATAAAAGTATTCATATTAATTAAATTTTTATTAATGCATTTGAATGTGATGTTTGGATTAATTTGTTATATCATACCATAATTATTGTGATTTTTTAAAATTCATTATTCATCAAAAGTCGACACATATATATATCTTATAACAATATTCATATGAATTAAATTTTTATTGGTACATTTGAATGTGATGTTTGGATTAATTTGTTATATAATATCATCAAATTTCATATATATTCACTATAATATTTAATCATCCATAAATTTAATCAGTGGTGTTACATTTCACAATGACAATGGAGAATGCAATAGAATAAATTAAAACATATATATATATATATATATATATATATATATATATATATATATATAAGAGTCTCTGTCATACAAAATGGGATAGTTATTAGTATCCCTTTGTCTTTAAATTGGAACACTATGTCCATTACATCAAACAAAATGTCTGATTTCACAGATAAATATCTCAAAAAATACAACGCCTTTCTTTGATATCCAAACATAGTGATCATCATTCTTCACTTGAACTGATGTCATTGCTAGAGCTACTTCCATGACTTGGGTTATTTTCAGGAATTTTTTGTTCATAGTGTTGATTGTTTTCTTCTTCTTCACCTTCCATCTACAAACATAAAAATAAACTGTAATGAGTGTATATAGATTGGTGAGAATAATGAAAATTTAAATATTAAATAATATACATCAATGTAAATAAAAAAGAAATGACGTGCCATAGCAATAATTAACTCATAAACTATACACATTCTTTCAAAACCACGTATCATGCCATCTTTCAAGATTTCATCAATTGGCGCAGTTCCATACTTTGTTTCCTATAAGTTTTATACCCCATAACAAATCATATATTTAATATAAAAGCTTTTTTTGTTCTATTAATTATATATGGAGCTAAGTAAAACAAGATCGATAGATGCTTACAAATTCCACAATTAATTTCTGATATGGCAACATATACTCACAACCCATATTTAACCCAATTTCAATCAATTCATCTGATGGTTCTTCTTCGTATGTTAGCACCTATTTGAAGACATTCAATGATGATTTTTGTAAAACAACTTAAAATACAAAAAAATGAAATCTATTTAAGCTGTTATAAGGAAATAATAATTACTCACAAACTTAGATATCAATTCTTTTCTTCCTTGTCGTCCTATTTTATGTGTTGAATGGGTTCCATTTTCTTTTCTTTTCTGCAAAAAAATACTTGAAAATTAATATTTAATGCCAAATGGTTTATTTATTGTACCTAATGATCGAAAAATTCAATGATTACATATTATATCTGAAGCACATTGTTGTTGATATGGCTCCTCCTGCGATGCAATTTTGTCCATTTCTTTGACCATCTCCTTGTACACCTTTTTGGGCATTCCTACTGGCATATTTCTGATATTAGCTCATTCATATTTTGAGATTTTCATAATCTTCCTGAAAATGTAACATGACAATAAACTATTTAATTTTTATATTGATATATGAAAAGTAAATATAACAAAAGTGATATTTATAAATAATTCTAGACAAACATTTAAAGGAATATTACTTTTTCATTCCTTCTTTTTTGCTGTTGTACGTTTTTGCCATTAAAAGCTTGACATGTCTCATTGACCAATTCTCTCGAAACTCTTCCTCTAGTTTAGATAAAATTTGGTTCTTGGAATCATTGGATTCATTTTTGTATTGTAAGTGGAAATAACGTCTATACATTCATTCCAATAGATACCTCAAACTTTTTAAAAGTTTTCCCCCTTTCGTTAACCTCCAACACCACTCCAGATGAGCTAAGGAGCAATTCATTTTTATTTTCATGTTCAATTTTTTTTCTTTTCTTAGAACAGGATTCATTTCCTGATTTTTTGGTCCCTGTAGAACATTAAACAGATGTGAATTAATAGATTGTTTGACACATGTTATCTAATAAATTTAAGTATATTATTAATGAAAATTAAAAAAAGAAACCCATTTTGGATCGATAGTATTTTTTTCATTCACCTGATTCAATTTTTCCATCAAGCTTTTATGCTCTTCTGGTCCTAGATCAGAAATAATATTATCGAGCTTCGTCATTTTGTGGCTCTGCATGATACACAGTAAACAATACATATTATTTAAACTAACATATAGTTTAAAAATAATATTTTTTGTAAAGAATTTACAAAGAAATTTCTTGTTTCGATTTTCTTGATGTGTTATCAGTATTTTTGTTACTTGATCTCTTGTCAGTCAATTCTTTATCAATATGAAACCTGTACCATATCATTCATTAATATATTTATAAATAAATTGTCAACTTTTCAGGTAAAAAAAAAATATCAAGAAACTGGTGCGCCATTCATGGTGTATGCACTAACATCGGTGCGTGGGGGTATTATAAACACACTGCACAAATAATATAATAGACCGTATGGTTCTCTATGTCAGCAAGGAGCACCAGTGTGTTACATGTTAACCACCACACGGATTAACACAGCGAAAATAATAAAAATCATCCAGCGTTAGTTTTTGTAGCATAAACACCCTGCACAAATAAGGGACCACCATACGGTGCTCTCTGCCAACTAGGAGACCCAGTGCGGTGCGTTATATGTTACATTGTGCAAAAATTAACACAATAAAACATTTTTTTTTGCGAAACAACACATTCGTGGTGCGCCATAATGAAATAGCGCACCGGTTCCCTATTTTACATATGGCACACTGATTAAAAAAAAAAAAATTAATTTTTTTATTACATAGTACTTTCGCAATGTGCTAAGTTACGCAGGGTGCACAGATAAAAAAAATATATTTTTTTCAAAAATTCACGCAAGGGCCAACATGGATTGAGATCTAACTATGCAAGTCATATTGTGGTTTGGATGTCAATCTTATCTTGATGATGAACCTCGATAGCTAGTTCGAACTGTCGATGGAAGAGAAAGACCCACTCAATGCAATGGATCCGGAAGCAATTTCATTACAAAATAAAAACCCTATAAATCTAAAATGAAAAGCCCTAATTCTGAAATCACAGAAACAAGGAGTAAAAGGGAAGAAACAAAAAGAATGAAGGGTTAAGGGTAAAAATGGATTTTTTTTTAATTTTTTTATTTTGAAAATGAAAAACAAATTGAAATTTTTTTGTTACTTCGTAAAAAAACTACAGAAAAAGTAAAAAAAATAATCAAATTTAATCACGAGATCGTTTGAAATTCTATGCTTCAGGGTTTGAATCACCAGAGGTTTGGAATTCTGATTGTCTAAATACTTATGTTTGAACATATTTCGCTGCTCCATAGTGCTCTCATGCTCTCTTGCTCCAAGTATGTCTCCTGCAAATCTCTGGCTGAAAATTTTTGCAAAAATAGTGAAATAATGAAAAGTGTTTAGTATTTAAAGAATTGTTTTATGAAATTAGATTTTTGAAAATATTTTGCCGCCCATTTTTCAATTTACCTCTTTTTTTTCACTTAAATAAAATAGATTTGTGCTTTTTTTATTTGCGGTTATTCGTCACCGGTGCATCATTTAATAGCACTGCACTGGTGTGTCCATTGGTAACACGGCACCAGTGCGTAGTAACTAAAATGCACTGATGCGGTTATATGTACATTAGAATCGATTTGCGGTTAAGGCACCAAAATTACTTTTAGGTGTGTACACCAAACTTTAGTGAAATCCAACCATAGAAATTGAGAATTAGAATTTTGTTTATTCCTGATGGAAATATCCAATTAGAATTAGAATTTTGTTTATTCTTGAGAATTGGAATTAAAATTAGAATTGAGAATTAGAATTAGATAAATTCTTGATGGAAATAACTATTCTCCCAATGCATTTTTTTTATTGCAGGAGGTCCCCACTGATTATGTGGAGCGAATGCAATGTGGGGCGTGTGAAGATGCAATACTATAGGGCCCAAGTGGGAAATTGTGGCATGTAAACCTGTGTTATGCTAAGACGTGGGCAATTTTCACAAATGGATGACAAAGTTTTGTTTCTGAGAAGTTATTGAAGTTGGAGATATTTTAGTTATTAGACATGTTGGAAATGTACATTTTGCTGTGAAAATAGTTGGGCCATTTCTTTTCAAAACTACACCTCTTATTCTTTCAGAAAAATAAACTTGAACCCTTCCACAACCTGCAACACGATAAGGTGCCAACAAGAGCCTCTGGCATGCATATCTATTTCTGATATGCATATCTATTTCTTCTATTGAGGTCTCAAAGGAATTGATTATGGCCAGTCTACTTCACTAAGGAATCTTCCTGAATTTTCTTTGGTTCTACTGAAGGGTGTAGTTACTAACAAATACAGGATTTTAAGCTCCCTCCAACCCTCATTAAATTGTAAAATATGGATAAAACTCCATAGAAATGCCTATCATTTGCGTAAAATGCCTCGAAATAGAGAATGGAGTGTATTCATTTTTGAAAGTTGTGTGTTATTATGGTGAAATAAATTATTCTTTCTATTTTGTGCTCATATGGTGAACAAATGGAATAGTGCTCAAGTATATGACAACAATCTTCAATCATATTCTCAAAATATATGGGTTCTTTGTTAAATGCATAGCTACAAGATTCAGTTATATCGCTGCAAGGAAAAAATCAACTGAAATACCAATAAGGCAGGGTCGGTACTGTCTACTGTCCCATGAACCCATAAACCCCACAAAAAATCTCAAAAACCTTTTAATAAAATGAAAAATAGTCCAAAAATGTTTTTTTTTTCTTTTGTCTATTGCATTCTTGACACTTGAATTCTTCTAAAATCTGTTCATGGAATTAGTATCCATAAGAGGCAACGCAATGGTAAAATACTCGAATTCTTCTAAAATCTATTCAATGGAATTAGTACATGTGAAATGGTACATGTGTTATTTCATCAATATTTATACTTTTTAAGATGGGTTTTCATAAAGAAGAAGACTTTTTTTTATGGTAGTTTATACTAATCCTAATCTTTCCATTTTTTCTCCGCCCATCCCTCCCATGGGTTTTGAACCGGTGACCTTGCAAACGAAGTGCCTTAACAGTGCACCCCATCACCGACTGCTCTACAGCACTTGGGCTAAGAAGAGGAATTTATTACCTTATACCTTATAAGACTCTTTTTTCGAAACATTATAATATATATTTTGAATTAATGTTTTTTTCGAAATGCACCACATTGCCGCTATTCCAAATGGTCAACAGTTCTGGTGCTCGAGGTTTCATAGGCACACCGGTGCAGTTTCTTAAGATCGCACAGGGTAGTTTCTATTTTGGCACAGGGTTTTATGACGCACCAGTGTGAAATAATTGTAATACACCAGTGTGCTATAGTAATAAGACGCATCGGGCGGGTTTGTATGGAGTGCATGGTGTCCGTTGTGCCAATTTTTTTTGCGTACCGGTGCTTTGTCTTGTTGAACGCATCGGTGCGGTTTAGGTTGATAAGAGCACCGGATGAAAAACATCCGCAAAAAACTTCTATTGCCAACTTCCTCTAGTAACCTCCGCTAGAAGCGGATGTCTAGGGTATTTTTATAAGAGGTTCCTCAAAAACATCTGCTAGAGGGTCTTTTTCTTCTAGTGAAATTTCCATTAGTAATATTACAATGGTATCAAAGCATGATCTTGGCCAGTTGTCAGGAAACTAGCAAGATCATGAAGGTGTTAGACTCACATGCACAGTGATTGGTGAGCTTAGTGAGCTTATAGACACTCCAATGATGCAAAAACGGGAAAGTACACAAGGGATTTTGGAGGAGTTGATGAGGCAAAGACAATAATTGGCTTGTGAAAGGGATTGAGGAGATAGGGTTGATTGGAATTAGATTGGGGGAAATATTGGGGGGGATTTTCTAGAATTTTGGTGGAGCAACAAGCCCAACATCTGCTACAGGTTACAATTTCTTCTTGTGGAGGAGGGCCAAGCATTTTGAGGTCAATTTTGGAGCGTCAAAACTAGAGCAAGCCCTTTCTGGGTTTTTCTGGGTTTTTCACAAGGATCTCAAAAATAGTTTGGCATAATTTTATAGACAGATTCAAGGGGTAAAACAGGGGGTCCCAACTCAGCTAATGACTGGAGGAGCTAGGGGAAATTGGGCCGAAATTTCAAGGTCAAAATTTGGCTGATTCCTTTGTGGATTTTTGTGCATTATTGGAGGAGAGTCTGAGGTTAATTTCCAAGAATTTCCTGAGCGCATGAGGAGACCCTAACAACCATTGTTTGTAGCCAACATTGCAATTTTTCACTGGGTTAGCGGAGAGATTGTTGGGGACAACCACATTTCATTTTAGAGTAGTTGATTTCATCACCTAGGAATTGTTAGCTTGCCTTGGGCAAGCCCAAGTGCATGTTTTTTGATCTTACTGGTGTACCCAACATTTATATTAATAGAATGGCTCAGCTCAACGCAGTTTATGAAGATTTCTAGGTGTTTAATGTGTTGTAAATTTTGTGTGTTTATTTTTTTTCCTATGCTTGCTTTGCTTATAATTGTAAATTTCCATTAGGAATATTACAGAGAATGCAAACGTAAGATTTGATAGAAAATCCGGCAGAATACTAATCAATGCATTGGCCCCAACATTGTGGAGACTAAGTCTAGTATACATATCAATCAACTAGAGATTTCTCTCCATGAACCAAGACTCATGGTAAAAACCTCTAATGGTGGTTGCTCAAGAGATTGATTCTCCAAAACTTTGTACGATTGGAGCTCTAAAAACTAATGACAACAGAGCCACTTCACTAGTTGATGGTATGTAATATTGATGATACCATATACAAGTTGAACCCACTGGTAAAAACACAATGAATACCTGCCAAGAAATCTGAGACATGACTCCAATGATCCCCAAAATTTTTATAAATGCAAAAGCCAAAGCTCCTGGTTGTGTACGAATCAATGTGTCCACTACACTTTGATCAGTTGATGCCTGATTCAGTATTCACCCAAATGGAGTTGAATCAAAGGACATTGGTGCATGAAATATAAACGTGCAGATTGTTGAAAAGTTAATTGCCAATTTTAAGTCCAACCAGTGAAAGAAGCACAGAGCTAAGAACAACACACAAAGAGTTGCCATTTTTCAAACAAAAATAAACGAGAATGAGAAGGGAGTTTCTAACAGGAGAACTCTCATTTTCTTTTCCAGGGGTTGCCCATGCCACCCAGTAGTTACTAATTATTTGAAGTAGCTGAAATATTATTTGGGCCATTAGTATTATAGGTATCAAAGTACCATTCTATGCAAAAATAATGTAACACCAATATACCGACATGTTTACCCTTCTTCCTCTACATCCACCCCTTCCCATCACTGAAACATATTTACCTCTCTGAAATTTGAGATGTGCGAAGCCAAAATGGAGAAGAAATAGCTCTGCATACTCAAGCAAGCCATATTAACAAGGTCTTATCTACACTACACTGCTACCCAACAAAACCAGTGTTAAATATACAAGCATCTACTCCAACTTTATATTATGTTGGTTAAAAATATTTACTAAATGCAGAATATTTATAGTGTCCTCTCAAGACCAGATTTAGAGATCCATGAAAGCGGTCCAACATTATCTCACTAGACCCTTGTGTTAAACGAGTTACTGCTCTACCAAGCCACTAGAACCCAACCCCAAGTTACATACGAGTAAATTGGCATGGTTAGTTGCCTGTTCAAAATAGTTGCTACTACATTTTCTATGCAGCTTCATGGAGAAAACCCCACAAAGCCTCAAAAGTTTTCTAATTTCAGATTGTTGTTGATAATCTGGTTGTTTGTGCTAAAAGGAAATGTAACACATGTAATATTTCATTCCCCTTGTAATGTTATTATTTCCATTGTGTTTTTGTTTGTCCTAGAAGAAAATATAACATGTCCTAGTTTTCTTTTGGCATGCACCTTTGTTTTTGGCAATATGCTTGTATTTTTACTAAAAGTAAATCTAGCACATGTTATATTTCTTTCACCTTTCAATGTTGCTATTGAGAATGCCTTGTATCTATAATAGAAGAAAATCTAGCACAAAATAGATTTCTTTTTGCCCTGCAATATTGCTTATGGAAATATATTTGTATTTGTGCTAAAAGTATATCTAGCACGAGCTAGATTTCTTTAACCCTGCCATGTTTTTATGTGCTTATGTTTTTACTATAGAAAAATTTAACATGGGTTAGATTTCCTTCACCTTGCAATGGTGTTATCGACAATGTGCACTTATTTATGCTAGAAGGAAATATATCACTCATTAACAGGAACTCTAAACTCTCACCACAGAAATCTACAAACTACAATCTTACAATGTTGTTGTTAGAAATGCACTTTCGCTTATCATATAATGAAATCTACCACGTGTTAGATTATTTTGCTTGATATTTGTTGTTGGAAATAGGCTTGAGATTTTGCTAAAAGTAAATATAGCACATGCTAGATTTTTTTCGCCTGACAATGTTTGTTATGTGCTTGTGTTTGTGCTAGAAGGAAATTTAGCACACGTCGGTATTCAACTTGCAACATTTTTATTGACAATGTGTTTGTGTTTGAGTTAGAAGGAAATTTAGCATGCGCTAAATTTGTTTCACAATGCCATGTTGTGGTTGGAAATCTGGTTGTTTGTTCTAGAAGGAAATATGCTAGATTCCTTGACCTTGCAATGTTGTTCTTGGAAATATGCATGTGACTATGTTAGAAGGAAATTTAGCACATGTTGGATTTATTTTCTTGCAACATTGTTAATGTCAATATGCTTTAGCTTGTGCTAGAAGTAAATTTAGCATGTGTTAGATTTATTTAACACTATAATGTTGTTATATTCTTATGTCTGTGCTAGAAGGAAATATAGCACGTGCTAGATTTATTTCATCTTATAATGTGGTTGTGTTGTGCTGTAAGGAAATCTAGCACATGTTAGATTTCCTTTTCCCTATAATTTTGTTGTTGTCAACATGTTTGTTTTTGTGCTACAGTTAGATCTAGCATGCATTAGAATTCTTTCACTTTATAATGTGCTTGTCTGCTTGTGTTTATGATAGAAGGAAATCTTACACACATTATATTTCTTTCACCTTATAATTTTGTTATTGGAAATGCACTTATGTTTGGGCTAGAAGGAAATCTAGCACACATTATGTTTCCCTCACCTTGGAATGTGCTTATTTTTGTGATAGAAATAAATCTACAGCATGCACTAGATTTCTTTAGTCCTACAATGTTGTTATGTGCTAGAAGAAAATATAGCACATGTTAGATTTATTTCAATTTAAAACGTGTTTTTGTTTGTGTTGGAAGAAAATTGATCACATGTTATATTTCTTATACTCTACAATGTTGTTGTTGGAAACATGCTTGTATTTGTGGCAAACATAAATCTAGCACTTGCTAAATTTATTTCACTCTAAAATGTTTCTATGTGCTTGTGTTTGCGCTAAAATAAAATCTAGCACATGTTAGATTTCTTTTACCTTGCAATGTTGTTATTAGTAACATCTTTGTGTTTAGGCCAAAATAAATCTAACATGTGTTAGATTTTTTTTGTCCTAGATTGTTGTTGTTAGAAATATTTATATGTTTGTGTTAGAAGTAAATATAACACAAGCTAAATTTTTCTCACCCTACAATGTTGTTATGTGATAATTTTTCCATTAGAATGAAATCTAGTGTGCATTAGATTTATTTCACCTTGCAATATTATTATTTTCAATGTTCTTCTGTTTCTGATACGAAGCAATCTAACTTGTGTTAGATTTGTATTTCCCAACAAAGTTGTTGTTGGCAATATGTTTGTGAATTTGTACTAGAAGGAAATCTAGTATGTGTTATATTTTCTTCACATTTCCATCTCATTTTTGACAATCTAGTTATTTATGCTAGGAGGAAATCTAATGCTTTGCATTGTTTTAATTTGGAAATGTGTTTATGTCTATGCTAGAAGGAAATTTAGCACACACTAGATTTAATTTTTCTTGCATTGTTGAAAATATGCTTGTGTTTGTGATAGAAGTAAATTTAACATAAGCAAAATTTCTTTCACATTGCAATGTTGTTATGTGCTTTTGTTTATGATAGAATGAAATATAGCACATGTTAGAGTTCTTTCACCTTACAATGTTATTATTGGCAATGTGATTTTGTTTGTGCTAGAAGAAAATCTCGTGGGTGCTAGATTTATTTTTCCTTACAATGAATTTATTGGTAATATCCCTGTGTTTATGCTAGAAGTAAATCCAACATGTATTAGGTTTCTTTAACCATACAATGTTGTTATTTTCTTATGTTTGTGCTGTAAGGATATGTTGCATGTGCCAGATTTCGTTTTACCCTGCTGCAATGTTGTTATTGGCAAGATGCTTATGTTTGTGCTAGAAGTAAATCTAGCACACACTAAATTTCTTTCACCTTGCAATGTTGACATGAGCTTTTATTTCTTGTAGAGGGAAATGTGCCATGTTTAAAGTTATTTCACCTTCCAATGTTTTTATTAGAAATTTTCTCATGTCTTTATTAGAAACAAATCTAGCATGTGCTTCATTTAATTTTGTTTGCAATATTTTTGTTGGCAATGTGCTCTTGTTTTTTCTAGAAGTAATTCTACCACAGGCTATATTTATTTTACCATACAATGTCGTTATGTGTTTTTTTTTATGCTAAAATTAAATTTTACATGTGTTATATTTCTTTCACCTTGCATCATTTTTATTAACAATGCGCTTGTGTTTGTGATAGAGGGTAATATAGAATTATTTTTTTCACAATGCAATGTTGTTGTTGGAAACATGCTTCTATTTCTCCCATATTTCATTTTTAGACCACATATTCCATACAAAGGGCCTTCTAATAATTTGAGGTTTTAATATTTCTTATATTGTAACAACGATCTATGTAGGCATGGACTAAAAAATCATTGTCTTCAAAAAGTAAGGAAAATTTTCGTAAGCATGGAGATGTCATAGGAAAGATTACTGTTGCAATGTTTTTTTTGAAAATGTGTTTGTCTTTGTGATAGAAGGAATTTCATCATGCACTAGATTTACTTTACAATGCAATGTTGTTGGAAATCTCTTGTATGTGATAGAATTTTTTTTTCAATGTGTTTGCCTTTTTATGGTCTCTATAGCAAACTAAGAATATACATGACTATAAAAGATAAATTTTGTGTAAACATGATGTTGTTGTAGTATCTACTATTGTTGTTATTTATTCACAGTGTATTGTTGTATTTTGGTAACATGCTTATGGTTGTGATCGAAGGAAAGCTAGCAGGTGCTAGCTTTCTTATAGACACAATTAAAAGAACATAATAAATTATTTAGGGGTGGCCCCCTTTTTCTAATCAACACCATGATTAGCTATTATTGTGAGTTCTATACTTGTTATTGTTCTTGTTCATTTTGTTACACATACAATGATGCAAGTAATGGTAGTATTTATAAATTCATATTTTCTTTGATAATTTGAAACTATGATAATAGTGTCTTACTTTATTTTCAGAAACCATGGACATTAAAGGTAGTGGGAATTCAAAGGAATCATCCAAGGAAAAAAGAATTGGAGGTGATTAAATAAAATGAAGTAAAATTAATTTATTTTCAAGTGGATTATACAAAGATTTGATTTAAGCTTCAAGTAATGATTAACCAAATACGATACTACAACCAAGACCAAAATATTATATGGATGATTAAAGATTATTCATTTTTTATATAGTTGTTTAATGCTTTTATTCATTGTCACAATTTATAACATTTTTTATGTTTATTATAGTGACAAGCAAGGAGAATAAATACATTGATCAAATGCATGTGAAATCAGGTACTTATAATTTGCCTACTTGTTTTACTTATTATTTAATGATTTTTATTCATTTTCACAATTCAAACTATTTTATATGTTTAATGTAGAGACAAATAAGGAAAAAAAAACAATGATAAGGTGCAAAGTTATAATTATGAAGATAATGCCATATCAGGTACTTATTACTTGTCTTTTTGTTTTTCTTATTATTCTTAAAATTTCAATGCTTATAATACCATAACATTGTATATGTTTATTATAGGAAAAAATAAAAATAACAAAACTAACAATCAAAATAATGTTAAAAGTGTGCATGTGTGTATTTCATAGGTTACATTGCTCATTTTTTTCTTTAATTGCGAATTTTGTATTGAATATATATTATATTACATAATTTGATCATATTTAATTGAAGGTTTAATATTTTTACTTCAAAGTTCTGTGAAGATGATAAAAGAGAAGATTGTTTCATCTATAAATAGTCAGAAAAACACTCATGGTAAGTGTATTGTTTCGATATTTGTTTAGTAATTATTGTAACAAGAATCAAATGGTTTGACTAGACTATTTTTTATTGTATTGCATCCCAAATAACTGAAAATAAATTAGTTATTCTTGAATTAAAGGACATTTTTTTATCATAGCATTGATGATGAAGCAAAAAACAAAGGACATATTGAGAAAATGTGAACTGATGCAGATTACACAATAGAGAAAAAGTTATTTTGGATTCATCCACATGAAAAAACATTTTCTGAAATGTGTTTAAAAAATGAATATTTTGAAATTTCAATTTAAACGGCAACTTCGACACAAAACAAAACAAGAGTTCTAAAAAAGTTGGTTTCAGAAAAAATTACAAGATAAACTTGTGTTTATGTGGACTGCTTCAGAGTGTACATTAAAAAATGGACATAAGGCCATTGACAATCCAACAAAAGGTATACACACTAAATCATTGAAAAAAGTGTGGGAAATGCATACCCAATATGATGCAACCAATACCATTATAGTGGATTGTTCACTTGAAAGAATGAAAGGAAATCCAAAATAAAATGTGATTCATGCTCCTCAATTCATTGGAACAACTCAAGAGGATAATTGGTTGATTGGTGAGCTATGGGGAATGTTGATTAAACGCAACAAGGCAAAAGATGTGCAAGCTATTTTGAAGGATGTTCAATCACATCTAATAGTACCTTAAGATCATTAGTGTCTATTTCATGTCATAATATGTATGACATCATGAATTATTACTATATTTTGTAGCCCTTTTAAATTTAAGTTGACTTCTATTTCACAATACTAATAAAATAATTGTTGATTTGGTTTTTCATAAGTAGAATAAATTAACTTTATGTTATTTATTTTTTTGAGATATTATTGTATTGATAAGAATTATTGATTTGAATGGTTTAATGTTTTGGTATCAAAATTTCCCATGCTATAGAAATTCTTACAATGGATAAGATTGTATGTAAAAATTAATAAATAATTGGTCTATTTGTTTTAATTGGATCATTACAATTATTTGTGTTCAATTGTGTTTTAAGTTATCATTATACCTCTTAGAAATTAGTAATGCAAATGATGGCTCACTGCATTCTTATAAACTTTTTTATTTCATATAAGTTGAAAAACTATATTAGGAAGTATGTAGCACCAACAATAGACATAGAACCTTTACTAAAATAAGCACCAAAAGAAACTAAAGTAGAGACTATAGAAATTAGCTTATAATTAGGTAGGTTTGAAATTTAAAAATTGTATTATATTACATGTGGAAACTAATATATAATTAGTTTGTTTAATTGCAGCCATTGCAATTATATCTTTCAATTCAAATTAAACAAATCATTATAAGTCTTAAAATAAATGATTTAAATGGTGGGTTAATGTGATGCTATAAGACTTGCTTATTCCATACAAATTAAATAAAGGTATTAGGTTGTATGTATAAAGTAAATATATCGTTAGTTTTTTCACTTTACTAGGGCCATTGTAATTATAAATTGTGATTAACATTTATTCATAATAAATACTAACATCACTTTTGAAATGTTAGGTTTTTATATCATTAAGCAATAAAGTGTTGGAGTGGAGATATGTTAATATTATACATGTGGTTGTAGTGCACAATTGCAGACGCAAATGGGAATCACTATAAGTCAAAAGATGTTGTTGATATTTGAAATAGAAGGAATTTTCTTCCAATCGTACACCAAAGATGAACAAAATTGTTATATTCAAAGAGAACCAGATTGGAAGTTCGGTCATATTTTTTAAGGCCTTTTCACTAAGAACTGTTAAAATATTGCTTAAAAAATTATGATGTTGCAATATGGACATTAAATGTCACTGAAAAATACAACCGACTAGTACTTTACATATCAAATGTTGATATAGAGGACTTTAAATTCACATGGAACAGGTATCATATTTATTTGCAAACAAAATTAGAAGAGGGGAGGACAATACAATTATATGAGAAAATGTTGACTGATGTGTGGTCCCAATATGGAGATAATTATGAAGAATCAAATGTATTGCTAATAGATACAACAAATCATACTTCTCAATTCATCAGATATCGATCAAACCACATCCTGATAAAAGCCTATACAGAAAAAGAGCAAGATACTTTGCTTATACCAGTTTTGTTCCCCTTTCTTAAGACACTCCATCATATGAAAGAGAAACATGAGTACATTCGAATGTTCAATAGAACATGTACTTCATTGTAGTGGATGAAGATAACTTTATTTATAAATTTGTTCAGAACTACATTCCAATTTTTTAATGCAATTTGAACATAATTTTTTCTGAATCAATTTGTATGATTTTATATCTTTTGGAATATTGTATGAGATTTTTTTTTATTTTATTTTTTTTTGTTTGAGGAAAAAAAATCAGAACTTTCTATTAATAAAAAAAATTACAATGGGAATTTTCAATTATATTATTATATATTCATATTATTATTTATAGTTATTTTTGCAATGATTGTTGTATCGATTTTTTTTGCTAATATGTGTGTGTATGTGTGTTCGTAAATGAATTATTTGTCATTTAAATCATCTTACACGAATCATCAAGGCATGCTTGTATTTTTATTGACTTATATTTACTTATGTGCATAATACTCATAGATAAATGTGAAATATAAGTTTTGAAATAGAGCTCATTGCAAACAAAAGTGCAATTCTTATTAAAGAAATTATAATAATTTACTTGATAAATGCGACATGCACTATTGGCAATTCAAGCTAATGGAAAATGTGTCATAGGTAAATGATTTGATCTTTTTGAAGCATGAGATATTTGATTTCTCAATCCATATTTTACATAAATTTATATGCTTCAATCAATTAATGGTTGTAATTAAAATCATATCATATTGAAAATCAACAACATTCAAAAGATAGTTATTGACCTTTTACCTATAAAAATAATTAATATGAGTGCATAAATGTGATATTTAATTTTTGAGATAAAAATCTATTATAAATAATTTTGCATTTCTAAAAAAAACATATAATTAATGATAATGATTGCTAAGTGGACTATCAAGGTTTGATTGGACATTATCATAGATAAATTATGTCTTAGAACTTTATTTGAAGATTGTTTTTTTTGTAAATTTGTATTTTAAATAAACTGAAATCATACCATATGAGCCATAATTATATTATTGTTGTTTACTTATTTATATCCATTAATATGAGTGTATAAATGTGATATATAATAACCATATACTATAAGACATTTTTTCCAAAAATAAATCTAATAATTTCTTGATAATACTTATTAAGTGGACTATTTAAGCTAATAGGTGGTGGGTTATAGGTGAATACTTCAAACTCCTTAAATTGTAAGGCTTTCTATTTTTAATCCATAATTTATTTATCTTTTTTTTAAATCAACTATTTTTGTATGTAATCATCTTATCCCATATAAATTAATAATGAATCCATTTACCACGTAGTTTGATATGAGTATTAATTTCATATTGTATTTTTTTGAAATAAAACTCCATGTAAAACAAAATGATGTTCTCAATAAAACATGGAAAAATTAATTAAAAATGTGTTAAGTGGACCATCTAGATTAGTTAAAGAGATAGATCATAAATGGTTGCATTTAAACTTTGTGAAACATAAGGCATTTATTTTCCCATCCATTTTAACATTTTTTTCATTTTCAATTCCTAAATAATTTACTTGTAATTTAAACAATCTCATAGAATCCGCCATGACTGGAAGCTATTTATTGTATTATATTTGGTTATATGCATTAATGGAAGTTTATAAATGTGATGTATTTTTTAAATGTAGCTCCTAATGTAAATACATATATATATTTTATAAAACAAATTAGAAGTAATGGATAATAAGTTAGAAGTGGTCTAATATAAAGCCATTTATGAGCTTTTATTTTCTTATCATGAAGTTTAATATAAGTGTATAAATAAGACATTGTTTTTTTGAAATAAAACTCCTTGTAAAATGAAATGTTTTCCTAACAAAACGTGAAATAATTAATTGATAATGAATAGTAAGTAGATTCCTCAATTTATTTTAAGATATAGGTCATAAATGAATGTATTTCAACTTTGTACAACATAAACCATTTGATTTTCCCATCCCTATTAACATTTTGTAAATTTAAATTCGTAAATAAGTCATTTCTAATTGAAGTAATAAAAACCAACTAGACATAAAGCATGGCATATTAGATTCTATTTAGTTATATGCATTGATACAAGGTTATAAATGTATTATATTTTTGAATTAAGCTCTTAATGTAATTAAAGATAATTTTTTAGAAAAAATAATAATTTAAAATCAATAGATGAAGAGTTCTAAGTGATTTGTTCTATTTTCAATCGATAAATGTTTCTAACTATGCATTTTTAAATCAATTACTTTTACATACAATCATGCCATATAAGTGGATAAATCAAGAAACAATTGATTGATTTTTATTTACCTATCATGTGGTTTAATATGAATGTATAAATGTGACATTGTTATTGTTATTTATAAAAGAAAACTCTATGTAAAAAAAAGTGTTTTCTATTAAAACATGGATTAATTAATTCATAATGAGAATTAAGTAGACTATTCACGCTCATTCAAGAGTTGTGTCACAAATGAAAATATTTAAATTTTTTTCTACCATACTACATGGTTTGCCCATCAAGATTAACATTTTGTAAAATTCAATTATTAAATAAACTATTTGTAATCAAAATAATCTCATAGAAGCTAACAAGGCGTGAAGCTATTTATTGTATTCTATTTAGTTATATGTATTGATACAAGTTTATAAATGTGATATATTTTTGAAATAAATCTCTTAATGTGAGTAAAGATACATCTTTTACAAAACTAATTAAAATTTATTGATAATGGGTTTTAAGTGGTTTATTTAGACCACATGGAAAATCACATGTAATAGAATAATGACTTTTAATACATATTTAATATTCAAAATTAATATTTTAATGATAATTTATTAGTAGTTACATTAAGTATTTAATGATTAAAGATCATGAGGTCTTATATAAATTTCAACTAAAATCCGTAAGTTGTGTTTTAGGTTTATTTATTCCCCATTAACAATTCTTATCATTTTCTTCTCTTGGTGAAAGTAATGGTCAATCATGGTTTTTAGTACAATAGGTTGGAACTATTACATTATGACCATTATTAGTTGTTGACAATGTTGACAAGGAGAGATAAATATCTGGACTGCCATCAAGTGTACTATTTTTTGAAAACCATTTCTTCTACTACTTACTTGTCTATGTATATTGGTTCTCAACAACCACTAATTATTTTTTACTTCAATTTGTGATAGTGTCCATCATAATGGAATGACTTGAATACCCATTTAAGAATTCTCATTCGATGTACTTGCCTTTGAGTGGAGATATATCAATGATACTCAACCGTCTTGAAATACCTAGATCAATAGTGCCTAGCTTTTATAGTGGATGCATGGATGTTGTAAAGAAGAATTATAACCTCCTCATTAGAGTTACTTCAGGTAGAAAATTTAGCACAAAAACATTTTACTAAGTTTCTAGTAGACTAGTTTCAAAACAATGCAAGAGAGGCACATCCTCTCCACTTACACTAAGATCCTCACATCACCATCGTTGAATCAACAAATCTCCCACAGGTTGTGGGAAAGGGGGTTAGAGTCGTCTAACACACAATTCAAACATCGATGACTCTAGTATGTTATCCATAACTATAATATATTTCTTGGATGTTAGACATACTAATATGATTTACCTTAAATAAATTGTTTCTAAAAGTTTTCTTTCACACTCATATTGTGCATTGATTCTATTGTACCTAACAATCCTATGTTTAATCTATTCTTGACATTCCTAAAATTATTTTTATCTTAAATTAAGTTAATATGATGATTTACAAAAAAATTAAATATTATTAAAAGCCTTATAATAAAAATTTTCATCATTTAATGAAATATGTGTTATACAAAAATTAAACTCAATATATGTTAAAAACCCCGTGGAATATCAGAAATAGGGCCTATGCAATAAATCCATTATAGTATAGAATATCAAATATAAAATTTATGCAATAAATCAATCATAATGCATATGAAAAACGCTAGGTGCACATAATCAATGAGTATTATGATTATATTATTGGTTCACATAATCAATGGTTATTATGATTATATTATCGAACTCGTAGGTGGCATTAATAACATGTGAAAGCATGTATGCAAGATTTGGATTATTATGCGAGTAAATTTTTAGTTTTTTTTTATTCTATGTGGTGTTTACATGTTACACGAAATTATTATTATAAATATTCATATTCCAAATTATATAAAAATAATATATTTGTTATTAATACTAATTTAAATCTATTTAATTTGATATTTCTCATAGAATCAAAGTTAAAATGAATCTAGATTGTTTCAATTATCAATTATAAATATAAATATAATTATAATTATCAATTTTATGTTTTTTATTTTATTTTTACCAATTTAAGATGTTAAAGATTATAACATCTCTATGGTACTTGGCTCAAATGTTTACATAGGAGTTAAGTTCTCAAATATCAAGAAATATTTAATAAAAAGTGAATTGGGTGAAAGGAAATCTTGGATAAAATATAATATTACAATATTATATGTTATCTAATATTTATTACCATCCCCACCCAATAAAAATTGACCAAAGTGGGAGGAAATACTAATTAAAATGTAATATTATTACATTTTACCTAATATTTTTCATCACACCTAGGCCTAAATATTACATTTACTCAATATTTCTCTTTAGTCTTGCTAATTTTATAGATGAGTTTGTTTAATTTAAACTTCAAATATAAAGAAATATTAAAACAAAAAAGGACGAGTTGAGGAGAAATATTGAGTAAAACGTAATATTATAATATTATATTTTACCCAATATAACCTAGTATAAAGTGGATGGAAGTAGACAAAAATATAAGAGAAAATGTAGTAATTACATTTTTCAGAATATTTCGCCCACCTCCAGACAAATTCCCAGGGCGATAATATCAATAAAAATGTTTTGCCTTTACAGGCTACATGGATTACTTTGTCGTTTTCTACAACTAACTATGTATCTAAATATAACGTCAAACTAAGATAGATCTAGGCTAGTTTAATTTTCTCCAAAAATAAGTTATATTCCACATGAATACCATGGGTCAATACCATGGATTCTTAAAACCATGGGTCAATTATTTTATAGGGTTATTTTTATTTTATTTTCATAGATTTAAAATGTGTGCATTACATTACGTATAATAAGTTAGACATCTTTACCATATTTTAATTTTAATTTTAACTTTATTTTCACTAAGTAAAAATGTTTACATTATGTTACATTGATCCAATGAAGGAATTACATATATCCCTCATAGTAAAAAGGTAATTTTTTTTTTGATATCTCTCATACTAAAAAGGTAATTTTGTTTTTAATGTCAATTACTTTATCTTGCTATATAAAGTCTCATGTGAAAATTAAAGTATATTTTAAAAATAATGTTATTACTTTTTTTTAAAGTAACATTTGGAACACCAGAAATATATGTATATGTATCTCTCACATATACATATACTAGAAATTGCACCAATGTTGCAAAGGAAACATCGTAAGGCAATAGCATATAGCACAAATTAATGTTGGTTTGACAACTCTTGAAAGACCAGAAAATATCAACAAACTAGAAGGACTATGCTATAATGAAATGTTACCGCAATACTGCTTCCTTGTACTGATTTCTTTATATTTACAAATCATGAGGCCTATGTTGATGTTATTGATGAGGATTTTATATGAATGTCCTTAACAATTTTATATTGATTTGAATTCATATTCATTGAGTATGCTTTTTAATCTACCAAGTTGTCATTGTATTTCTTAGTGTCTTAAAAGGAAGTGATAAATGTTTCACTTTTCTTGTCAGATCTAAATGCTCCTATATGCAACATGTTGAAAAATTAGGGCTTTTATTACAATTTCTCTTCTTGATAATTACTTGCAGTGTCCTTTAAGATTTTTTTACTTATACCTTGTCTTTCTTAGATTATTGTGTTCTTCATCAAGTCAATTATCAAATGCAAAAGAGACGCGATATTTAGTCTAGCAAGCCAGGGCCAAAACCTCTCACTTTTTTAGAGGAAAACCCGATCAAAATTATTCTTATAGACCTTCAACTGACGAGTGCGAAGACCATGTCATAGACCCTTTACATAAATATACCTCCAATACCCTTTTCATTATCCTTCAGCTCTTCACAACTCCTTATGTTGATCCTCCTTTTTCCTGCATTTTTCTGCACCTCTACTAGGGAGCTCGTTCCCTAGTATAGAAGCCCCGAAACAATCGCAGCCTTGACTTCTTAGTGCCTTCTTCTCGGTCCTTATTCCTGCACTATTCAGATGTTTTCTCAAGCCCAAATATTTGGCTTATCTTAATGTTGTGGTAACCCTCATATAGTTACCCTTAACCTTCTCTCAGATCTATGAGATCATAGACCCAAGACCGAGGCTTGTACTACCTCTCCTTTTCACTAATTACTGTCACCTTTCCTACGTTGTCTAGCCCTCCTTCTCCACACTGTATTCTGTGCTATATTGCAGACTAGTCTGATCTTCTTAGACCAATACCTTGTTCTCTTCCTCACACTATAGTTTGTATATGTACTTCAGACCTTGATTGAGATGGATAGACCCAACACAAAGCCAAATATGTCCTTGCCTTCTTCACTGATTTCCCTCCAATATTCGCACCAATTTTAGACCCTTAACTCATACACCTATTTCAGACTTGTCCGAAGTTTTGTGTTGACAATGGGGCTATAGTCTCCTTATTTATAGAGTTTTTTTATCCTGCTCTAGGCCGACATGATCATCTATGGGTTGGCCGACTTTACCGAGTATCTTTACCATGCTTTTAGACGACTTCAAGGGGACCCAGTGACAAGTTCTTGGTGTATACTTTTATATCAACAATGTGTCATTTTACAAGTGTAACATGAATTCATATACATGACTCTAATTATATTTATGACAAGATGCCAAATCCCTAAATACATCAAGAAGAAGTATTTGACCTATAATAAAATCTCCCTGCTCATGAAACCCATGTTGCAAGAATTATAATAAATGCATTTTATTATATTTGTCTCTTCATTACATAAAATCATAATTACATATCATTATGAAGACCAAAGCTAGTTACAATTTTCAAAAATTCCTCTTAACTAGGGAGGTATTCATAATGGTACTTAGTCACTCCCAATCTGAAGAATCTCATACAAATAATTGGAATGGTAATATCATCTGTATAGCATCATATCAACCAGCATTTTCATAGTGAAAGGCCTTGACTAACAACTCCATCCCTCCATGATATCTTGAGCCCCAATGTTGGTGAGACCAATGATTAATAGATACCTTCATTATTGTCTTGCTTAGAACATACCCCACCTGGGTTCACTCAAAGTATGTCAAGGACTATTCTTATCTTGGATTCCCAGTCCTCAAAGAATATTGATCCTTCCATGACTGCTTTTACCTTGGATGCCCTAATACATCCTCAAAGAGTATCATATGCCAAATGATTACCTATTCCTCCATTATGTCTTCCCAGATGAAGATTAGAATGATGTGTCTATCTCTCCCTCTCAACTAGGGAGGACATATTCCACCAAGGAATTTACTCATTCCTATACAAGTAATGTACCTAAGCTCCTACTTGGATTAGTAATTACCAAGTTTCTTAAAAGTAAGAAAATTATTTCTAGACTCCCTCTTAGTCAGGGACCTGTAGTAGCTCTTCAGGAAAATAATGGGACATCCAACTACTCTGAAGCACTCCTTCCTTCGATGTCATAAATTTCTTCTTCATTAAGGAGTATTCATCTTTGGGATATCTTCACGGGGAACATGTCATCCATCACTTTCATTTACGAGTCATGTCTTCATTCTATCAAAAAGTTATCTTATTATTTTTCTCATCCGATCTAGTTTCATATCATGCTACTTTTCTTCGAAAAATATTTCTTTCAAGGATATTTCATCCTTCCATATGGTTGTCAATGGTGGAAGATATATGCTTCCCTTTGGCAACCCTGCATAATTTCATCCAGATATTATTCAATTATAAATATGAATACTTAAATAAAAAATTACCTTAGTGATGATATTTCATCATGAGATATTCCTGTAGGCATTAACATCCTTTATATAGATTGAAACATCTCCTAAATATATGTATTGTCAAGGGTATCCATATTTTCCAGACTTCTATCAGAGTCTACATATCTTTTCAGAATATTTCGTAGTCAAGTATTCTTAGTTTCCTGGATGTTAATTGTATTTTACCATGGTTTCACTTCTCATGATCTCTTCCTTTCATTTTCCACAGAGTTTTATTTCATTCCCAGGAGCTTCCAATATATATTTCCTTAATTGTATACAACCACCTCATACTCCATATGAGGAAATATTATGTTTATTTCATCTGGTGTGGATCATGCCTTTTGGAAACCTCTGCATCGGAGGAGTTTCTCATTTCCTTTTATCATACTTATAAAGATAGAAGTATACTACCTGTGACATGGCTTCAGAATATCTAATGTAAGCATATATGTATACATACCTCATCTCTACCTTTTGAGTCATTTTTCTGTAATAGTTTTTTCCTGAGAGTGAAATAACTCCATTCTCTTTACCTAATTTATTAATATGTCATCATATCTCAATCCCTAAATTCTAAAAGTTAGAACTCCTTGATGGAACCTTTTTCTTCCTTTCTAAAACAGTGAATCCAAAGAGGATTCCATTAGAAAATATCATAACCTATTTCCATATTTGATTAATGAATGATGAACCTTGATCTATATGATTTCCTTTCATAAATATTATTTTCAATGAGGTTCCTAGGAGTCACTTATTTCATAGAATGATTGTTACATAGATATTCTTTAGACATTTTGTTATGACAAGTGCTCCTTTTTCAATTCTTTTATCATGATGCCAATTCTAATTTGTTGCATCTATCTAGTTTACAATTCTTCCTATCTTACTATTTTACAACCAACAAATACCTTTTGAAGAAGAATATGATCTCAATCATAGTATAGATCTCTCACTTCTTATTTCTTAGGATTATTTGACTCGAGTCCTTTCATTTCTTCACCGATATGGGATTCTTCCTTTTTCCTCTTATCCTTATTAGTTTTAGGACAATATCCTTTATAGTGCCCAAGTTCATTACATCCATAGCATATTGTTTTCTCCATGTTCCTGCTTTTATTTTGAGGACCAAATTTACCAATTCTTTCCTTTCTTCTTGACATGGCAGCATAGGATTGAATTTTTTTTTTTGATCTTGTATAAATTTTTCATTTTAACCTGGCCTCTTCTATATTACATAAATACCATAGATCTTGGAATGGTGTTTCTTATTTCTTTCCATATATACTTGAAGTGAAGTTTCCCCATCCCTCCAGTAGATATTTTAGTACCATTGTAGTCATTTCTCTATCAGACATTACTTCTCCCAATTCCTGCAATTGATCTTTCATTTCAGAAATATTCATAAAATATGAAGTGATTCCTTCCTCTCTTGACAACTTCAACTTGAATATTTCTTGTCTCATAGATATTACTTCTCCTACAATACTCACCGAGAACAACTCCACCAATTTCTCGTATATTTCTTTTGAAGTTTCTAGTTTTCATACATATAGGACGAGAGAGTCTTTTATGGATTCTATAAGAAACCTTTGGGCTCACACTTCTCCCTTCACGTATTTTGCATGTGCTTGAGTATCTTCTTTTGAAGGTAGATTTGACGACCCTTTGATATGGTCCATGAATTCATTCTCAATAAGATTTATATTTTTTATTTTCTTCCATGTAAGAAAGTTTGAAACCCCAACCTATTTTTTGCTTTCTTGGAAAAAATACATTTTGAAAGATTCAGATAAAGTCGCTTTCTTCTCCTTGATGATGATGTAGATGGTTGACATAATCCTTCTTCAAGAGTGGTATGTGATGATAAATCACTTTTGATAACAAATTTCCTTGTTGATGATGATCAAGGATGGATTGATGATGGCTTCAACAAAATGATGTCTTGACAATGTCTTCAATAATGTTTACTTGGCTTCCACAAGATCGAAAACTTTAGAACTTTTTGAAGATGAAGATAACTTTCTTGATCTTCCCATTTTCGAGGATGGAGGTTGATGTTTAAGCCCTTCAATTTTGAGAGAAAGGATCATTTTGGTCTGTTGAGATGGCTTGAGGGTATCACAAACTCCTTGCAGACTACTTTATGGATGAAGATCTTCCTTCTTAGATCTAGTGTTTCACTCTTAAATGTAAATCCTTATTTCAATGTAGATCCTTCAATTTTCTTTGATGTCTTCTAGAAAACTTATAAGTGGTGTCTTATTTGAAGCTTGAACCTTATGTCTTCTTGCTAAACTTCTCTTTCTTGTCTTCAACACCTTAGCTCTTATACCATGTTGAAAAATTAGGACTTTTATTACAATTTCTCTTCTTTATAATTACTTGTGATGACCTTTGAGATTCTTTTAATTAGATCTTTTCCTAGTTACATTATTATGTTCTTCATCAATTCAATTATCAAATGCACAAGAGACACAATATTCAGGCTAGCAAGCTAGGGCCAAAATGTCCCACTTTTTGAGAGAAAAAACCGATCAAAATTCTTCTTATACACCTTCAACTGACGAGTACCAATACCATGAAATAGAACCTTGAGATAAATATACCTCCAAGGCCCTTGCCATTATCCTTTAGCTCTTATAAACTCCTTGTGTTGATCATCCTTTTTCCTGCATTGTTCTGCATCTCCACTAGGGAGCTCGGTCCATAGTCTAGCAATCCCAAAAAAAATCCTAGCCTTGACTTCTTAGTGCCCTCTTCTCGGTCCTTCTTCCTGCATTGTTTCATATGTTTTCTCAAGCCAAAATATTAGGCTTATCTTAATGATGTGTTAACCCTCCTATAGTTACCCTTAACCTTCTCTGAGATCTACGATAGCATAAACCCAAGACCAAGGCTTCTACTGCCTCTCGTCTGCATTGATTACATTCACCTTTCCTGCATTTTCTAACCTTCCTTCTCCGCACTGTATTTTGTGCTAGATTGTAGACTAGTCTAAGCTTCTTAGACCAAGACCTTGTCCTCTTCCCCACACTGTAGTTTGGATATGTATTTTAGACTTTGACCGAGGTGGATAGACCCAACACAAAGCCAAATATCACCTAAGTTATCACTAAGGCAAAAGAGAAAAGAAGAACTAGCAATAAGGCAAAGGAGAATACATGAGTAACACCAGAAAAGAGAAGCAGAGATAGCAAAAGAGAGGCAAGGAGCAGCATTAGACAAGAAACAGAAGCAAAAAGAGGCAGCTCAGACACCAGGAAGAAGCAGAGGTAGTATAGAGAGCATTAGACAAGAAGCAGAGGCAATGGATGAAGCAGATAGGTGACTAGAAGCAGAGGCAATGGATGAAGCAGATAGGTGACTAGAAGCAGAGACAGCGAATTGAAGCAGAGGCAGTAAAGAAGCAAAGAGGTATCGGAGTTGAAAGATATAGCAAGGGCCAAAGATCTTATACAAAACAAGCTCGGGAGGGAGTTGCGCTAAAGAAAAGAAAGGTTCAAGGTCTTTAGAGACTGTAGTGATCCAAGAACAGTGATGAAGATCTGTGCAATGGGGTGAAGTAACGACGCAGCAAAATTTCATTCAACAACAGAAAGGCGAAGTGCGAGATATGTTGGACATGGTAGGAAACCATTTTGAATGAAGGCGCAAAGTAGAAGGAAAAACGGGACAAACAGAGATTGAGCGAAATCCTGAAGAAATGGCGGAATTCTGCACTTAATTGTGTTCAAATTTAAGGTTTGAAGGTTGGTGGTTTTGCAAAACCATACCACTGGTTTCGCATATCTTTTGGGAAATGAGCGGTTTATTCCATTTGGAATGCAATCGTATCATATTACGACACGTCACAATACTAAAACCTCCTATTTCGCGTAATTTTTTAGAATTAAAGGTCAGGGGTCGAAGTAATGCGATAGCCGTCCAATTTGATGCGGCGAAGATCCAACGGTGATCACATGGGAAAAGTGCCTGGACGTTTGTAAATGTTAAACAACAGGTATATTGTGAATACGATATTCATCGGATCAAGATCGGTGAAGATCTAACAGTGGTCACATCACGCGAAAGGTGGAGTCTTAATGTTAAAGCTTAAAGCGGAAGTGTTGAAGATCGACGGTGGAGATCTTATCGAAGATAGAAGATCGATGGTGGAGATCTCATCGCATCGGCAAAACATAAAAGGAATTGGAAAGTGAACATCCGGATATGCGATGGTGCGATATCCGTCCGATCTACCATAGTTAAGATCTAATGGTGTTCGCATAGCGGGATGTATCGAGATTAGCAAGGTACGACACCCTGTGGGCCCAAGGTTATTATTTGAAGTTCGGGGTTTAATATATGTTATGAGGTTCAGTTATATGGTAAGTTGTGAACCTAAATCACATGGGTTAATCAAAGTTAAAGTTGGTGAGAGTGCAACGGAATGCGATGATCGTAGGATTCTCATCTATGGAATGCGATAAGCTATCAGCCATCCGATGAAATGGATGGATGGGTTGGTTGAATATGCTATGGGACCAAATTTAATGTGTGGTGGTTTATGTTTTAACCAAGATTGAACTTTGAATGAATGAAGTAAAATGATAAGTGGGGCTGAGTACATCGGGACTCGTGAATAAAGGTGAGTTAATAGATCATTGGGTCTGCAAGGGTCATCGCATCGGCGGAGAACAAGAAGACGCGAGAGTCGATCTGTTGGAAGTTGTGATTGCCGATATTGTGATGTGATTGCATATCGCAATCGGCAAAAATTATGTCTGAGTTGCGACAAGACCAGATCTAAAACGTTATAAGAGCGAGTTCAATGATCCATCGGATCCGCAAAACTACATCGCATCACCGAAAGCAGATCACATCAGCGATCTCTTATCGCATCGGCACAGTGGAAGAGTAAGGGAATGAGTCATTGAATGTTGCAATTGCGATGGTGCGATCCAATTGCAACCGTTAGATCAGGGTCGATTACAACCATTGGATCATGAAGTTAAGTTCAAGTGGGGTCTACTTTGATCCATCACATCGGCGGATATTCAGAAACACCGAAGTACGAAGTGTGATGAAGAGAGCGGACCTGATGCTGCTCAAAGCAGAATCCCAAAGAATTACAAGTCCAGAAATCTAATTTTTTCCTGTGTTAAATCAAATCGAAGAGCAAAAGAGGATTACAATGCAGAACGTTGGAAAGGCGAAATGCGATTGAAAAATGAATGCAAGATAATGGAATAGATTTTAAAAGTTCGCGGATTAGTGAGGGCAGAATTAAAAATCTGGAAAGAAGTTACTCAGCATAGCTAGACTGTAACGGTGGAAACTGAAAAGACAATGACAACGGCGAAAAAGACAAATATACAACACGCTAAGAACTGAATGGGTTGAATTTAAATACTTATTGTAACTGAAAAATGTAAATTTTTATTTATTTTATATTGTTTGTGATGCAACGGCAAGTCTCCATAGGCAAACAAAACTCCACTGTAAAACTGAAATATGTACATATTACTATATTCTTTTGAACGAGATGAAAAATAAATGATAAGGTGGAAGGCAAAGAGTCATGGCTGTTCATTTCGAATTCCCTGTGGAATACAAACAGTCATAAGGTAATCTCTATAGATAGTGTCACATAGATATGCATAAAGAAGTTATAGAATGGAGAAATGAGGCAAAGAGGGTAAGAAGAAGGAGGATCAGATATAGAAGTTGTGAATATTTAGAGATGATATAAGGCAGATATGAAGGCTGGTGGACAGCAGTGAAGAAGGAACAGAACAGAGATGATATCCAGGTAAATCTGCATGTGTTTTTTTATGAAAGAGTGAGGAAGTTGGTGCTTCCATATCAAGTTGTAGCTTGATAGATGCCAGTTGTACCTAGCTGAGGTAGGAGCCTCCTGTAGGTTGTAGCCTGCAGAAAATAGATGGGAGTTGGAGCTTCCTTGCAAGTTGTAGCTTGTAGAATTGCGGTAGGAGCCTCCTATAGGTTGGAGCCTACAAAAAATCAATGGTGAGAGGGATTTGGAGCTTGCCTTTGCATCACAACAATAATAAGATGTGGTTTTCTCCCTTATGGGTTTCCAGTTATATATGGTGTCTATGTACATGATGATTATGTGTTGATACTCTGTATTTAATCTGCTTAATACCTGCTGCTCAGTAATTGAGATTTTTATTTCACTGTACATTAATTTAATCATGAAATGGAGATGTAAATAAGTGTAAATGAAAGTTTTACAATACCATGAATTCATTAAACTAATTCACCCCCCCCCTCGCTCTCAGTTTAACAAAGGATTCAACAATTGGTATTAAAGAAGGTTCCTTTGGTGTAAGCCTAATAGCTTGAAGGAGATCTGGTTGAGTCATGGACTATCAAAATGTACATGTGTTAAATACAACAAAATTTCTGGAATGGAGAGATAAGGTTAAAAAATATTTAATGGCTTATGAACCTGAGGTATGGAAACTTGTATGTGATGGTTACTTCACAGACTCTCCCTCGTTACAGGAACAACAGTGGAATTCCAAGGAAAAATGTGTGATATATAATAGTCTTCATAACAAGGATCTTGATTTAATAATGGATTTAACCTCTACAAAAGGAATCTGGAATAGATTGCATCTCATGCATGAAGGGTACACTAGTGGACGCATTATCAAGAAGAAGATAAACCAGAATAAGAAGAAAAATTCCTTTGAAAAGGAAAGAGGTCAATCAAATGAGATATCTGCGAGGGTGAATGGATGTGAGTACCATGAAGAAATTACAGTTGAGGAAAAATCCAAACTTGACACAGCCTTGACTGAAATAGAAATATTGAAGAATGAAAACAAAGACCTTAAGACATTGGTGCAAATATGTGATGAGAGAGAATATGAAGATAAGGAAGAAATTGTTGGCCTGAAGGCACAACGTGAAGAAGCAAGGAAAGTAGAAGACACTCTGCTGCAACAAATGAGAGAGAAAATTCTGGAATGTGGAAGATTGGAAGAAGAGGTGGTAAGCCTAAGGATGAAATTAGAAAAGGCCCAAATTGAACTAATTATGACTATTCCACAAATGAAAAGCTCTGGACAGTTGGACCAAATTCTAAATGCTCAAAGGTCTCCTCTCATAAAGACTGGGATAGGCTATGAAGGAGAAATAAGTAAGTCCAAGGTAGAAGAAAAAAGGAATATCATTTTTGTAAAAGCTGTAAAGGATAATGAAGCAGCTCAGAAGACTCCTACAGAAGTAGAAGCCAGCAAGAACATAATTTGTAAATAAACAAATAGAAACAAGCAGCAACATGAAAGGACATAGAATGAGAGGATGAAACAATCAACTGCTAAAGGCTCATATGCTCCCAAGCATGAATTGAACAAATTCGAAAGATGTCAAAGGAGGTTATTTCCTCCTATGAAAAATATCACATGCTTCTCTTGTCATAAACCAGGACATATTACAGCACATTGTAAGACAAGGCATATCAACTTTAACCAGCAAAAGATGCAGCAAATGAGAAAACCCCTCAAGCAAGCAAATGGAAAATTCAATCTTTCACCAGGTACACAAATCATTTATGTGGCTACTGCTATTCATGCAATGACTTTGGACACGTAGCAGCTCAATGTAAGACAAAGAGAATCAATTTTAACCAGCAAAAGATGCAGCAAATGAGAAGACTACCTCAAGAAAACAAATGGAAAGGACAACCACTCACCAGGTACATAGATCATTTCCATGGCTACTGTTATGCATGCAATAATTTTGGAAATAAAATTATTGAATGTAAATTATGTTCAAAAGGGAGCATAAAATATTATACATCAGCTCAAACGTACCTTGGTAAAATAAGATGTTATGTATGCCTCAAGCTTGGTCACAAAGCAAAAGATTGTAAAATGCCATATACATTAAAGAACTCTAGACAAATGATGGAATCTAATCAAATAAAAAAAAATTGTGAATCAAAAAGAAGTGCAGACATTATGAAGAACCCCAATAAAGTATGGAAGGAAAAGAGAAAGGGGGAGCCTGTTACCTCAATAACGTAATGAATCCATCATAGTCTTAGCGGGAGCTACTCTAGGAAGCAACGCAAATATCCAACCAGAGACAGGTATGAAGCAACATCCCAGGGGGAGAGTAGTTCATAAATAGTCCCTATAAAATTAGTCTACAAAGAGCTCCATGGAATAAGAACAGCTAAAAGGTCAAGAAGGGAAAGGACAATTCCTCTAACAGAGAACTATAGAGGAAGAAGATTATCTGAAGCATTCAATAGCTAACAAATTGATGGAAGGAGAGAAGGCAACAAGAATCCATGGTAGTAGAGGGATCATCAGCCCTGAACATATAAGCTAAGAAGACAACAACACATTGAGTTATGAATGGTTAAAATCACAAAAAATTGTGTATCGAGCTATAAAAATGGAAAAATCCATAGAGGATGATCACACTGTGCATCACACTGCAAAAATTAACAATGAATCAAATTTAAGAATGATGAGTAAGAGAAATGTTTATCATCATTATATCATTACATCATTCATCTATGAAAATTCCCCTTGAAGGAATGAAGTTAAATAGGTGACAAATCTCTCAGTGGTCTGCCCATGAGGATTGCAAGTAAAGAAATTGAAGATGTCTTCCCGAAGATCATTATGTTAGAACGGTTGAGTTGCATATAAAGAAGCAATGATTCTGGAGCAGTCCTAGAAAGGAAAATGCAGTGACATTCTTTTAAACCAAAATGAAAGAATAAGCAAAAGGTTAATGATGCCAAGATCAGATTCAGTATATTGATGATTGTTGTTGAGAATAGTGGAAAGCTTAATAGTAGAAACCATGAAGGTTGTCTTAACTATGGGTGCATGTGCGAGCTGAAGTGAAATTACTGCATAGTATATCAAATTAGTATCAATTGGTATTTGGATCAAGCAGTTTTCCTATCAGCAGAATACCAAGTGTCATCAATAGAGCAGTGGTATGGTACAGGTCCACAAGATCAGAAGTACATCAAGGTAGTGTTCCCAGCGTTATCTACATTACTAAAGCATGAAAAGGTCAATAACAATACTAAAGGATCATTATTTTGTTTACACTTGAAGCATTATATTGAGCATTGAAGCAGTATCTATTTCTATATATAACTGCATCCCTTCCTGAAGTCAGTACATATATATCTTCAAGGCCTCTCTCTTAAGATCATTCACAACACCGTGTGAAGTCTGTTTGCTAAGATTTCAATTAAACATCTTGAATATGTTTTTGCGGAAGATCATCATGATAGAACAATTAAAGTATCTGAAGTACGAAGGACTAGTTATGTTAATATTACATTTGAAACTCAAGAGTCTGTTAATGTTACATCTAAAGCCTACTTCAATAGAAAGGAATTTTCGTATCAAGGGTCTTTCAGCTATTAATTATAATATCCCTGTCAATAGCCTAGCTCTTATCACCACCAACAGGCAGTAAAGGTGAACCACATCTATAAAAGATATATTGGCATCACCATATTTGAATAGATGTGTACTACATATATGTATCTTAGATGAATATCATAATATGCATTGAAGTATATTTGGAGCAGACTTTAAATGTCGTATGAATCATTCTCAATATTTCAGTATTGTTCCAATGATGCATCCCTGATTATATAAGTTTGATTTTCAAAAAAAGTGTTCTCCCAACAACTCTTGTACACCATTCAGGAAGAAAAGGCATAAAGCCATGAGAAGAAGGCCTAAACCCAACTCAGAGAGAGGAAATGCAAATATAGAATCCACACTAGGAAATGTGCAACCCTTTGCCATTGATGTCAAAGGGGAGGAAAAGCAAGCAAAAGAAGATAGACAGAGGAAGACAAAACACACCTTTCAGAATGAAAGGGGGAGGAAGACCTGAAGGAAGTATTGGAGTATTGGTGGAGTATTGCCATCAATGCCAAAGGGGGATACTCTTGGAAATATTGTCATTTATTGCAAAGGAGAAGACAGGAGTAGCACCTGAACTATCACTAAGGCAAAAGAGCAAAGAAGAACAGCAATAAGGAAAAGGAGAAGACAGGAGTAACACCAGAAAAGAGCAGCAGAGATAGCAAAAGAGAGGCGAGGAGCAGCATTAGATAGGAGTAGTAGAGATAGAAAAATAGAGGCAAGGAGCAGCATTAGACAAGAAACAGAAGAAAAAAGAGGCAGCTTAGACACCAGGAAGAAGCAGAGGCAGCAGAGAGAGCATTAGACAAGAAGCAGAGGCAATGGATGAAGCAAATAGGTGACTAGAAGCAGAGACAGTGAATTGAAGCAGAGGAAACAAAGAAGCAGAGAGGTAGCAGAGTTGCAAGATACAGCAAGGGCCAAAGATCTTATGCAGAACAAGCTCAGGAGGGATTTGTGCTAAAGAAAAGAAAGGTTTGGGGTCTTTAGAGATCTGTAGTGATCCAAGAACAGTGATGAAGATCTATGCGATGGAGTGAAGTAACGACAGAGCAAAAGTTCATTCAACAGTAGAAAGGTGAAGTGCGAGATATGTTGGACATTGTAGGAAAACATTTCGAATGAAGGCGCAGAGTAGAAGGCGAAATGGGAGCAACAGAGATTGAGCGAAATCCTAAATAAATGGCGGAATTCTCCACTTAATTGTGTTCAAATTTAAGGTTTGAAGGTTGGTGGTTTTGCAAAACCATACCACTGGTTTCACATAGCTTTTGGGCCATGAGCAGTTTATTCGATTTGGAACGTGATCGTATCATATTACGACATGTCACAATACTAAAACCACCTATTTCACATAATTTTTGAGAATTAAAGGTCAGGGGTCAAAGTAACGCGATAGCCGTCCGATTTGGTGCGGCGAAGATCCAACGATGATCACATGGGAAAAGTGCATCGACGTTTGGAAATGTTAAACAACAGGTATATTGTGAATGCGATATCCGTCGAATCAAGATCGGTGAAGATCTAACAGTGGTCGCATCACCCAAAAGGCGGAGTCTTAATGTTAAGGCTTAAAGCGGAAGTGTTGAAAATCGACGGCGGAGATCTTATCGAAGATAGAAGATCGATGGTGGAGATCTCATTGCATCAGCGAAAAATAAAAGGAAATGGAAAGTGAACATTCGAATATGCGATGGTGCGATATCCGTCCGATCTACCATAGTTAAGATCTAACGGTGTTCGCATAGCACGATGTATCGAGATTACCAAGGTACAACACCCTGTGGGACCGAGGTTATTATTTGAAGTTCGGGGTTTAATATATGTTAAGAGGTTCAGTTATATGGTAATTTGTGAACCGAAATCACATGGGTTAATCAAAGTTAAATTTGGTGAGAGTGCAACGGAATGAGATGACCATCGCATTCTCGTCTATGGAATGCAATAAGCTATAAGCTGTCCAATGAAATGGATGGATGGTTTGGTTGAATATGTTGTGGGACCAACATTAATGTGCGGTGCTTTATGTTTTAACCAAGATCAAACTTTGAATGAATGAAATAAAATGATAAGTGGGCCTGAGTACATCGAGACTGGTGAATAAAGGTGAGTTAATAGATCATCGGGTCCGCAAGGGTCATCTCATCGGCGGAGAACAAGAAGATGCGAGAGCCGATCTGTTGGAAGTTGCGATTGTCGATATTGCGATGCGATCGCATATTGAAATCGGCGAAACTTATGTGCGAGTTGCGACAAGACCGGATCTAAAACGTTATAAGAGTGAGTTCAATGATCCATTAGGTCTGCAGAACTACATCGCATCACCGAAAGCGTATCGCATCGGCGCAGCGGAAGAGAAATGGAATGAGTTTTTGAATGTTGCGATTGCGATGGTACGATCCAATCGCAACCGTTAGATCATAGTCGATTGCAACCATTGGATCATGAAGTTAAGTTGGTGTGGGGTCTACATTGATCCATCGCAATGGCGGATATTCAGAAACGCGTACGAAGTGCGATGAAGAGAATGGACCCGATGCTGATCAAAGCAAAATCCCAAATAATTACAAGTCCAGAAATATTTTTTTTTCCTGTGTTAAATCAAATCGGAGAGAAAAAGAGGATTAAAATTTAGAACATTGGAAAGGAAAAATGCAATTGAAAAACAAATGCAAGATAATGGAATAGATTTTAAAAGTCCGCGGATCAGTGAGGGCAGAATTAAAAATCCTGAAAGAAGTTACTCAGCAAAGCTAGACTGTAACGGTGGAAACTAAAAAGACAGTGACAGCGGCGGAAAATACAAATAGACAACGCGCCAAGAACTTAATGGGTTGAATTGGAATACTTATTATAACTGAAAATGTAAAATTTTATTTATTTTATATTGTTTGTGATGCAACAGCAAGTCTCCATAGGTAAACAAAACTCCACTGTAAAACTGAAATATGTACATATTACTATATTCTTTTGAACGAGATGAAAAAGAAATGAGAAGGTGGAAGGCAATGAGTCATGGCTGTTCATTTCGAATTCCCTGTGGAATACAAACAGTCATAAGGTAATCTCTATAAATAATGTCACATAGATATGCATAAATAAGTTAGAGAATGGAGAAATGAGGCAGAGAGGGTAAGAATAAGGAGGAGAAGATAGAGAAGCTGTGAATATTTAGAGATGATATAAGGCAGATATGAAGGCTGGTGGACAGCAGTGAAGAAGGAACATAACAGAGATGATATCCAGGTAAATTAGCATGTGTTTTTTTTATGAAAGAGTGAGGAAGTAGGTGCTTTCATATCAAGTTGTAGCTTGATAGATGTCAGTTGTACCTGGCTGAGGTAGGAGCCTCCTGTAGGTTGTAGCCTGCAGAAAATAGATGGGAGTTGGAGCTTCCTTGCAAGTTGTATCTTGTAGAATTGAGGTAGGAGCCTCCTGTAGGTTGGATCCTATAGAAAATTAGTGGTGAAAGGGAGTTGGAGCTTTCCTTTGCATCACAACAATAATAAGATGTTGTTTTCTCCCTTATGGGTTTCCACTTATATCTGGTGTCTATGTACATGATGATTATGTGTTCATACTCTGTATTTAATCTGCTTAATACCTGCTGCTCACTAATTGAGATTGTGATTTCACTGTACATTAAGTTAATCATGAAATGGAGATGTAAATAAGTGTAAATGAAAGTTTTACAAGACCATGAATTCATTAAACTGATTCACCCCCCCCCCCCTCTCAGTTTAACAAAGGATTCAACAGTCCTTGCCTTATTCACTGATTTCCCTCCAATCTTCGCAACAATTTCAGACCCTTAACTCGTACACCTATTTCATACTTTTCTAAATTTATGTGTTGAAAATGAGGCCACAGTACCATTATTTATAGAGGTTCTCTCTCTTGCTCTAGGCCAACATGATCATTTGTAGGTAGGTTGACTTTACCAAGGAGTATCTTTACCATGTTTTGATCCGACTTCAAGGGGACTTAGTGACAAGGTCTTGGAGTATACTTTTATATAAACAATGTGTCATTTTACAAGTGTAACATGACTTCATATACATGACTCTAATTATATTTATGACAAGATGACAAATCCCTATGGACATCAAGAAGAAGTCTTTGACCTATAATAAAATTTCCTTGCTCATGAAACCCATGATGCAAGCATTATAATAAACACATTTTATTATCTTTGTCTCTTCATTGCAAAAAATCATAATTACATGTCATTATGAATACCTAACCTCGTTACACTTTTCAACACAACAGTGGTGGGTTTAATCACTGCAAGAGCAGTAAAAACAAGTCTATTGAGAAAATAACTTCAACACTGAGAGAGATCTGGTAGCAAATGTAGAAATGGAAAACACTTCTTTCTTTGTGGTGTTGGATATTGGGAATATATTTATTGATCTTGTATAGAAGATTGTAAATTTTTATTTGGCTTATACTACATTAACCATGAAATTTCCAAAATTCAGGGCACACTTTCCATCACATTTGTAAAGAAAATTAGAACGGAGTATCACACTTTTCTTATCATATATAAATTCTCCTATATGCAATAGCTACCTTGTGCTTCATAGTTTAAATTTGTGCAAGGAGGATGAGTGTGAAGGTGAAAGGTATAATAAGAAGATGGGAAGCTAGGATTGAGAAATGTATGAAGGGTCATGTTTGGGAATTGAAATTCATGCCGGAACACCCTTATTTATGCATCACACATACTTTTATAATAATTTTCTTGATTATATAAGGTGATTTAGAATAAAAAAAGTGAAGCGAGCTATAAGCTCCCTATTTGAGATAATAGTATTAATTGGAGAGACATGATCTAGAAAAGTACTTTGTTGGTGCATTTTCTTGATAACTAAAATTATCTTCATGACTGACCTTGTAGTCCCTATATTATTTTCATCAGGCTTAGAGATATGTTACTTGTATTACTGTGGTTGAAGCTCATGAGCATAGCTTAAGCACAAACCTATTGTTAGCATTGCTTAATAGATGCTTGTTAAAGATACCATAGTTGAGGCTTATCATAATATCTATAATAGATGCACATACATTATCATAATATCTTTGGATTTTCAATATTTATTATGTGATGGAAAAAAAATTCCTCGTAAATATTAAGTACATTGCAAGTGATGACATGGACTCTTCATGAAACTCATCCATGAATTTGGACTAAATCAACCAAAGCACAGTTTTTTGAATGATTTGTTTTTGTTCGTTGTACTAAAATGGGGATCCCAAATGAATGAGACTACTTTCAACCTGAAGCAAAAAATTCCATGCACATTTCTCTTCTTTTCAATACAAAGAGATTTAGTTTTGGTCCTCATTTGGCTCCTAAAACAAATTTGTTGAGGTGCAAGCATTTTCGACACTCTTCCTTCAATCAATAGCATGGGAAAAAAAATACAATTTAACTTTTTTTCCTGAATTTGATTGAGCTACGGTTGTTTCTAAATTTGAACGACCTACAAGGACAAGGGAAGGGAAGCAGTACAATTTTGGAATTTTTGACACACTAGTAGGCTGGAAACATATACTACTATATTTATGAGGGCTTTATGTGGATTTTGTTAAAAATTTTATTTTTATTTGATTTTATACTCACAGAGTATGTTCTTTTCTTTGCAGTTTATTGACCTATTAAAATTTGTTTAATATACTAAGTCGATAGCGCATATGGAAGAAGAGCATACATGAAAAGATATGTGATATGCTATGTGATCTAAATATAGCCCAATTTGAGGGAAAAATAAATATTAATGTTAAATGTAATACAATCAAACAATCTACTCAAAATAAAGGCATGTGCAACTTCCTTCCCAAGTGATCAATGAAAGAGCTTATTTTCATTGAAAATTGCATCCCACACTAGACCTTTATCTTTCATCAACTCAGTTAGACTAAACCGCTCAATCTCATATGGTAATGGCTCTAGATCAAATTTCTCTAAAAGTATTCTCCAAAGGCATTTCCATTTATACACGTCTCCATTAGCACAATTAAAGGCGTGGTTCTTTGGATAAGGATCAATGAGTACATCCCAAATTTCTCATTTTGTAAGTAATTCTACATCAGATGCATCCATAAAATTTTCCCATGAAATATTGTTCCTTGGGTACTTGTAAGGCAACCCCTCATGTTTTAAAATGGTAATGTAAACACATAGTGTGCCTAAAACATTCATCAATCTCCAAGGAGAGAAGCCAAATATGTGTGTTAGACGGTGAATGGAAAAACTTAATCGTTATTTCTTCTTTGCAGCCTCAAATACAATATCCTCAAGAGTGTAGTAAAAATTGGGCATGTGTAGCCTTGGAAGCTCTTCGTGAAAGGGTGCCTCATGGGGTTCTAATTTACGAGCCTTTGCCACTACATCAAATGGACCAATGTAATGTTTAGCATAAATAGAAGTATTTCTCACAGTAGGATTATGCCTTCTACACAACCAAAAAGCTTATTCTCGGCCAATATTTAAGCTAACATTTTAGGAATGATTGACACAAGACAACAACAAATTATACTATTGTTTATCATTTCATTCTATTATTCTATAAATCCTAGACAATGCATTGAAATTATCCCTTTATCATGCATGATGATGAAGGGAGTTGTAATATAATAAAAGAGTGAAAGGTTAGTTTTACATGATTTCCTATGGAGAACTATCTGATCCATGTCTAATATGAATTGGATTATAATGACGAGAACAGAGAAGTAGAATATTGTAACACACTTTCCATCTTCTAAAAGCATCAATTTCATGGATTCTTATATAGGAATAGCCATACATTAAACTGAGGTGACTCTAATAGGCTAGAAATAATGAAATCTCTTGTGAAATTTGATGTATGAATGTTCTTAAATTGGTTCAAATTTGAAAATAATTAACATAAATAATAATCAGGAACCTGTATTTCACATTTAGAAAATAAATCTGACTTGCGAAATTTCAGGTGTTTCAAGGTAGGCACGGATATCCTTATTACTATACCCCCAACCCTCAAAATATTGTGCTCATTTTTCTACTATGTGTTAGTTTTATGCACCTATAGGTTTGAGCTATTTGAATATTTTATTGGATGTTTAGATAAATATAAATTATTATACAAATAATAAACCTAAATTACATTTATGTTCGACAATGAAGTTTCACATTTCAGATGTCAAAAAATATAAAATTTTCAGTGGCTCAAAGATGCAAAGACAATTCAAGCTCCAAATCTTCAATCTCAAGGAAGGTTTCAATCTCTTTTGGTCTTCTGAGCCCTTACATGTATGTTTTGGCCTCTTATGTACATTAATTCATGAGAAGCATCATAAGAAGAAAAACGAACAAAGAAGCTTCATACCTGAGCTTTTCAATTTCATAAGCAAATTCTTGGAAACTTGATAAGTTTGATTGAATATTATTTTGAAAATGAGAGAATAGAACTTGATACCTATTCTCCAAGTTAGGTGTAAATTGATGATAAGAAAGGTAAGAAAATGACAAGTAATGAAATCTAAACAAAAAGGGTGTTAAGGAACCTATTTCCACCAGAACATATTTCATGTGGATTTGTTTTGAATATGAACAATGAGGCTTGAAATCCAGAGGTGTCATCCACATTTTCATCCGATTCTTGCAAGATCAACAAAAAAAATGTCCACATAAATGCATGCTCGCTCCATATTTTCCGGAAGATGATACCCTGAATATTTTTGGACACGCAAGGTGTTAGAAAATGGTGATTTGATACATGAATTAAAGATGATATGAGATCCAAAATATGATATCATTGTTGGGTCATTCCAAACATTTATTTTCATATCTCCATCATCAATATGATCCAACCATGCAAATTAATTTAATCGTCTAACACACAAATCGACGATGCAAAATCAAACACGATGGCATGGAGGGGAGTTCTTCCCAAAGTAAATCCTTATGTCGTAATTAATATTTAAGTGGTATAGAAAAATTTTATTTAAAATTTCCATAATTCTTAAACTACTCTAAATTTGTTGATACTTTATGAATTGTTTATTAAACATATTTATATAGATATATGTCTTATTCTACACCAACACTTCTTTTTCCACTATTACATACATTGTAATAAATTGAATATTATATACGCAACAAAAAATTCATTAATGATGTATACTCTCTAATATTTATAGTGGAATCTAAAGGTATATCTTAAAAATTGGTTAAGAGAACAATCCCCCTTTCCACTTGTTAGCTCAGGTATGTCAGTGATCAAAAATAACTCTTTCATTTGTTTTCCATAAAGTCATAGGACAATTTTTTTTTTACTTTTTCGAACAAGTTCTCAGAAAATAATTTTGGTCACTGAAGAGGTCTAAGTCAAGTATGTCGCTCCTTCATTTCATTCATTTCCACCATCATTGTCAAGGTCATCTCCATCATAATCAGTTTAGAGGTCACTATCTCCATCATCATCATTCAAAGGGTCTAGGGTTATGTAACTCCACCTCATATATGTCACTGTCTAGGTTCATCTCTGCCTTTGAATAATATTCAAATTTTCACTTAAAACAAGGCATAAACCCTCCATTCCACTTAGAAAACCCTAAGGAAGGAGCTATCATGTTTAGAAGATGAAATACAGACCACCTGTCTTGTCTCATAATGGTTCAAGTTTCAAAAAAGGTTCAAAGTAACTCATTTTGTCTCATTGTCTCATGAAAAGAGAAATCATGTCTCATTGTCTCATTAAAAGACCAAAAAGTCATTTTAACTGTCAAAGACTTCAAAGGAGGTCAAATCTGATGTACTATCCCAATCAAATAACAAAGGGGTCATTTCCAGTTTTGAAAGGCTGTTTATCTTGTTTTGAAAGAGTCATATCCAAAATGAGAAAAGTTCAAAGGTTTAAAACAAAAGTTTTACTATATGATTTAAAAGAAAGGAAAGTTTTGTCTCTTTGTCTCATTCAAATGTTCATAAAATCATTTCAAATGTCAAAGAATTAAAGAATTCCACTATGTCCTCTCATCTCACTTAAAGGAGTGAAAAATCCATTTCCAAGTGCAAAAAAAAGGGAAAAAGAAGTCATTTTAAGTTTCAAAGGGAAAAGAGTCATCTCAAAGGTTATAAAAGGAAATAGGTAACTTCATTTAATTTTTGTTACCCTTTTTATGAGTGTGAGAGAATATCTCCATATAACTTACCCTCCATGGTCTCTAAAAGCCAAAGCACAACATTCAAATTCCACTAAAATCCAATGGAAACCCTTCAAAATCACTCTTGTTACGCTTTTGAACAATAGTGTTACGCTTCTGGGCTTCGTATTTCACTTCTGGGTTGAGGTGTTACGCTTCTAATAACGTTTCGTAACACATTGTTACCCTTTGGAGCATTGCGCAACACGTTGTTACGCTTCTACTTCCAAGTGTTATGCTCCTATAACACATTTTTATGCTTATGTAAAGAAACAATTTTCATTTTTTAAGCTTGGGAACCCTCTAACCAATTCAAAGCTCGAGCTCCATTGCTTTTTATAGCCTCCATACAAGGTAATTCTCCATCCTAATGCATATTTTGGTCAAAGTTTGAAGATTTGAATCTTTTCATGCTCACTTATGTTTTCTTCACATTATTCACTGTCATACATATAAAAACAAATTATTATGTCAAACCCTAACCTACCATATTTGACCTAAAACCCTAACCTCGTCATCTAAACCATAATTCATACATCCCATATTTACTATCCCTACACTCCTATCATCTACACCACTACCCCTAACATGCCAAATGCATACAAACCCTAATTCTAGCTATTTTCCACAGTGAAAACTTTGGGATTGACTTTGTTTGCTGGAATTTTCTACCCTATACACATTCATTTTCCCTCATTCCACTTTCACTTTGTAGCTAAGAAGCCATATTATTCACTTAATTTTTATCAAAAAAATTTATTAGCTCCATGGCCCTAAAAACACTAAAAACACTTTTACACTAGTTATTCTCACAGTCTAAATTGAGAATTTCCTATGTTTTTAGCTTCTTACCACCCTGCACTTACCCATTTCTCTTCATTCCATTTTCAATATGGAGTTAAGACACCACCCTATCCCCTCAATGTTTCTCTAGGTTTTTACTTAAATCCATGACCCCCATTTCATCTTACCAACTCACCCTACTATTGCACAAGCTATTCTCACAGTCAAAATTGGGAATTTCCTATGTTTTAGGCATTTTCAAACCTTCCTCACACTCATTTTCCCTAATTCCACCTACAAATTGAAGCTAACACACAACACATCAAAATTTTCTATATTTTTTCTCAGCTTTAAGACCCTCCATTTTATCCACCAAACTCACACTTTCCTACACTCTGTTTTCCCAGATTACCATTCATTCACTCATTTCATTAACACCCTAGGGGTTTCATCATTCCAGTGACAAATACAATGGAAAGTGATAGGAATAACTCCAAACGAGGTTATTGCCTCAGGCTATAGCCATTCACCATACATGAAATTAATGCTTTGTCACTGGCCAGAAGGTGGTTTGAGAGAGCTCAATGTTTTAGATTTTGTGAAAGACTTATGGAAAAGGGGTATCATCTTCATTTGTCTAGCCTATTTGCAGAAAGATACAGTATGGGAAAGGTCACTCTTGTAGTTATGGAGATAAGACTATCCTCTGACCTAATTTTTTCAGCTACAAGTATCCCTTCTCATGGAGAGCAGTGGTTCAAGGGTATGGATTTAGATATTGAAAACTACAAGCAATTTCTCAAACATCATGCTAGAGAGAAGGAAGAATATATTTTTCCTTTCATACACCTCAGAAACAAGTATGCTCCTCTACTAATTTTCATAATTAATTACTTCACATGTGAAGGAAGATTCTCCATGTTCTATAGGTATCACATCATGATTTTGATGCATTTTACCTTTGTCAAAACACTTTATTTTCCACATTATTTGTATAGGAGCTTGATTAAGATGGCTAAGAAGGTTCAAAGTAGAAGAGAAGATCATCACACTAGTATTTTTTATCATGGCCTAATCAAGCTCATTGTGTTGCATCACTTGTCCTCCATAAACATGACTTGGGAAAACTTCTTGGAGAGATTGTCAGCAGCGCTTACCATCAGCCTTTCTATCTTTCCTATTACATCATCAGCATGGCCAATGGAGGTTGTCTGCTCTGGAATGCATAATAATCCTTCAGATGTTCCTAGGGTTGTGTAATTTTCTCACACATATGAGAAAGGGAAGAGAAAATTATTTTCACCTAAGTCTGCCAGGAGTGTTCTTGCACTTGACACCATTGTTGAACAATGTGAGATAGAGGAGCATCCTCTTTTGCATCAACATAATGAGTCAACAAGAGTGTTGGTTTAGGTAACACAACATGTGGAGGTCAGATAAGTTAAAGAGATCATCATCGATAAATATAAAGAAATATCAGAATTGAAAGAGGCCTTCTCCCTTGCCCAATCTCAAATTACTTTCCTTTAGCATGAAAATTTCAATTAAAAGTGAATCAACTCCTACAAAGCAAGTACAAATCAGACATGGAGGTAAATAGAGGTAAATACAAGAATATTATTGGTGTTGACCACATGGAGGACATGGAGGTTGAAACACAAACAAGAAGACCAAGAACAAGAGGCCTCAAAAGGGCGATGGAGCGAGAAAGACAGTCAACCCATCAATCTGAAGAGTTGGCCTTTGATGAGCTTATTGCCATGGAGATAAATAAGTACATAGAGATTTGGTTTTCAAGAGTTAATGTGATCCAGGTGGATATCGGTGGCCTCCCACCTATTCCATTTGGACCCGCAGCATCAATTCTTTCAGTTTTCTAGCTTCAGCACAACTTACTATTTATAGCAGGTTTTCGGGTCCTGCACACCCGGAGCCGTTTTGGGGCATTAATAATCCAGGTGGATATTGGTGGCCACCCATCGAGTCCATTTGAACCCCCACCATCAGTTATTTCAGTTTGTAAGTTTCGGCACAACTTACTATTTTGAGCAGTTTTTCGGGTCTTAAACTTCCAGAGCCGTTTTGAGGCCCTAAACGACGTTTGGGAAAACGGGAAACGGAGATAGTATGCCAAAGTTACGTCCCTGAAAAGTTGAAACACCAATTTACCCAAACGGGGCCCATAGTTTTGGCGCTTCATCTCCTAGGGTTAGGTTTTTGGGATGTTTAGGGTTCTCCATTGTTTCTCAATAATAAATAGGCCCTCAGCCTCATTGTAATGGAGCCAGCCTCGGGGGCCGGGAGCCGATACATCTCTCTTCTGTGAGATAAGCGCTACCAGAGGTTCTAGCTCGCCACATCTCCATCATGTCTGCATTGTAACACAGTTCAGGGGCTGGTAGCCGCCACATCTCTTCTCAGGGATACGCTGCCAGTACCTAGCTCATTTATTTCCATTATGTCTGTAATAGGCCACGAGCCTCAATGTAACACAGTTCAGAGGCCTGCGTACGCTACATCTCTTCTCAGAGTACGCTACCAGCGCCCTAGCTTGTTTCCATTATGTTTGTAAGCTTATTTCAGTCATTCGTTCATTAATAAATTGAAGCATTATTTCCGCTGCATCTCTGTATCTATGGTTATATCTGTATTCTGTTGCGTTCCTGCACATAAAATCTGGATCAGTGGTATCAGAGGGGGTCTGCTCTTTCTCTGTTTTTCTCTTCATGTCCCCAACGCGGCCAGGGTATAAGGAGTTCAACCTCGCAACCCCGACGACCCCCCATGGCGGAAGGAAAGAAAGACGAGGGAGCAGGAGATCCTATCAAAATCTTGCTCGAGGATGCCCTCGAGAAACAGAGGAACGCGATGATGAACAATTTTTTTTTTTCAGATCCTTCAATGGCTGCCCAGCGGTGGCACATCTACATCCAGCACGGCTGCCAACACCAAGTTCAGCAAAATTCCCCCCCCCCCCCCACCCCCCCCATGGAGGAACTTAATGCAATGGAGACCATTGCTTCCTAAGGAGGGAGGAATGATCCAGGTGGATATCGGTGGCCTCCCACCTATTCCATTTGGACCCGCAGCATCAATTCTTTCAGTTTTCCAGCTTCAGCACAGCTTACTATTTATAGCAGGTTTTCGGGCCCTGCACACCCAGAGCCGTTTTGGGGCATTAATAATCCAGGTGGATATTGGTGGCCACCCATCAAGTCCATTTGAACCCCCACCATCAGTTATTTTAGTTTGTAAGTTTCAGCACAACTTACTATTTTTAGCAGTTTTTCGGGTCTTAAACTTCCGGAGCCGTTTTGAGGCCCTAAACGACGTTTTTTGGGAAAACGGAGGGCAACATGGGTCCATGGACCGATGTTGCCCGTTCCAAAATTGTACTCCTCGGACAGATCTTTCTAATGAGCTATTGAGCGCGTCAAACGGAGATCGGATTCCAAAGTTACGTCCCCGGGAAGTTGAACCACCAATTTACCCAAACGGGGCTCACAGTTTTGGCGCTTCATCTCCTACGGTTAGGGTTTTGGACCTTTCGGATTCTACATTGTTTCTCAACAATAAATAGGCCCTCGAGCCTCATTGTAATACAGTTCAGGGGGCTAGGAGCCGATACATCTCTTCTCAGAGATAAGCGCTACCAGTGCCCTAGCTCGCCACATCTCCATCATGTCTGCATTGTAACACAGTTCAGGGGCTGGTAGCCGCCACATCTCTTCTCAGGGATACGCTGCCAGTACCTAGCTCATTTATTTCCATTATGTCTGTAATAGGCCACAAGCCTTAATGTAACACAGTTCAGAGGCCTGCGTACGCTACATCTCTTCTCAGAGATACACTACCAGCGCCCTAGCTTGTTTCCATTATGTTTGTAAGCTTATTTCAGTCATTCGTTCATTAATAAATTGAAGCATTATTTCCGCTGCATCTCTGTATCTATGGTTATATCTGTATTCTATTGCGTTCCTGCACATAAAATCCGGATCATAATGAGCATTTGGAGAAGCTTTTGAAGAAGGCTAAAAGAGATAACAAGTTGTAAAGACCCATGGCAAACCACTATCGCACCAAGAACACCATCTCTCAAATAAGGCTGAAACAAGTGAAGAAAAGGCTTAAAGAGGCACAAATGAAGCTCAAAGAGAATGATAGCTTGTAATTATTGGCTAAAGCTTATTTATCTATGTGTTCCATCTCTCACAGGTTCCATAGAACCAATTTTGAAAACATTTTATCAATTTTGGCATTTCATAAGACTTTTTGCGGAATTCTAGAAATTTGTCATTGTTGAAGGGTAACAAAATTTTGTTACTCTTATTTTTGGGCCATCCAAATAGTGATTTCTTTACATGGATGGATGCATTTTGATGAGTACATCACATATTAGGAACCCTCATGGAATGAAAAGCTATAAGTTGGGAGAAAAAAAAACAAAAACCACACATTTTTCATGCTTCTGCCTCCTTTTTGGACCCTTTATTACACTTTTGGAGTGACCTTGGGAGAATGGATTTTTGAAAACCTTCTCATGGTCCATTTTTCAAAATTCAAGATGTTATGGAAACTAGACATGCAAGTATAGTCAACCGTTCTTTCAGAAGTGGATTTGGACACTTAAAAGCTCCTCAAAAGTTCCTCCAAAGTTTTATTATGCTTCTGCAAAAAAAAATTACTCTTCTGTCAGAAATATCACAAATCAGCGTTGGATTTCTTGGGACACTTTCCAAGCTCAGAAAGGGTCACAAATTTGATACAATGATGTCCTATGATTTTTCATTAGAGTTACTAGGTTGGTTTTTTCCTCCTATCATGATGGAATATTTAATTAATGTAACAGACAAACACTCCTAGTTTATAGCTAAAATTCAGGGAATGGTTTCTAACCTCCCTAAAAACTAGGAAATGACTCATATTTTGTATTTATGATCCATTTTGGAGATTATTTTGACCTTATGAGGTTTCATACCCCATATTTTATATAATTAGACTCTCTTTAGTCTTTTGTTGGGTTGGACAGTCTCATATTGTAGTGAAGCTCTTGTAATTAGCTTTTGCAATGAAATTAGAGACAAATTTGTAGGAATTGTGTTGAGATACTTGTGGTATGATTTGGAACATCTATTTTTATAATGTATGTTTATCATTTCATTCTTAATACCCTGTCTTCTTCTTCATATATGTTTATCTTGTAATTTTATGAGCAGAAATCATGTTTATGCATGCTCTGTTTTAGACAAGGTTTACAATACTATTTCATTTGCTTCTAAATTGCATGAATTCACCTCAGTGCTCATTCAAACTCTCCTCCATTTCATCCTATACTCAATGAATTATTAAAATACTTTCAAACTACCTATCTTGCCTCACATATTCTCTACGGGTTCACCTTGGAGTTCTGTTGAAGCCTAGAAAATCTCTGCTTCAAACATCCGGGAAAACCACCCGGTCGGGACCTTAGGACAACTCCTTTTCCATTTGGTATGGTGGCTCCGACTGGATTTAAAGGACCAGTTTCCTTATAACTAAATGGGTTGGTGAGGGGTTGATTTGGATGAGTGGAAATGGGACTAAATTGACTGAAATAAAACTATCTAATTAAACTAAATGCTGATAAAAAAATTCTAACACTAACCCTGGTAATTATAAGTGAATACAACTTAAGATTGTTCCAATTTAACAATAACCATGAAAATGTATTATTATTTAAATTGAAATATGCATAAACAAATAAAGATAACTCTGTTTAAGAAATTAAACAGAGTTATATTAGCATATTGCATTCATCATTGTATACCATCTATATATGCTTATGAAAGATAACATTTCAATTATACTCAGAAATGATATATAAAAGGAAACGTTATGTAAACCAAATATATATAAATGATAGCAAATTTTCAAGAAAATATCATATAACAAAGGAAATCAACAATGAACAGTTAGAAATACCTCATTCATCTTGAAGACTGTCAAATGAAATGTGATACTCTAATCCAGTAACTCCGATGTAAAAGTAAATCCAAAGGTACAAAAATGCAACACTTCAAAGATAATCTCAGCACAAAATCACCAAATGTGATCCTTTATAAAATATAAGAGGGAATGGAGTACTGAAATGTAAGCTCCAAGTCCAAAAATATTACAACTCCGGATCCCTCTCTAAATGCATGAGAGGGATTTAAATAAGAAATTACATAAACAAAATCCTACTACTACTGCTACAATCTATCAAATTAAAAACAGAAATGCTATCTTAAATGAAACTGATTCATTTCTTTTCTTTCTCGCTTGATGTAGCCAAGTTGCAAATTTTCAGCATATCTTGGAGCCTTGGTGGATGACTCATCTCGGAATGCAGCTGTCCAGCGTAGGTGGCATCAGAAAATTCTGGAATTAAACAATCGACAGCATTTGAAAGGAATTTAATAGCCATTTGTTGATTGTTTGGCTTAATTAAATAAGTCCACATATTTTCCCAAGATATTGCTTGAAGTTTGTCAATTTGTTGACTTTTATTCATCATTTCTTCTTTCCATCTGTTTTCAGTTTCTTTCACTTTAGGCAAACTACCAGGAACACAGTCTGAAATGAGATTGATTGAATACAAGCTGTCATTGATAAATTGCGTGATATTACTCATCATGCTCCTAGCTCTTGATATTTCTCTCTCGGCTTTCATTATCTGATGTTCCCATTCTGTAAACAAGATTTCTTTATGTCTTTCTTCTATCCTAGGAAGATTAGCTTCTCTTCCTTTTTATGTATCTTGCCAAGTAAGAAATTCAGAAATCTTTTCATCAGCATCATCAATTTCTTGTCTGAGAGTAATAATGTTCTGGATCAAGGATGAGGTAATATCACAAAATGGTTCTGCCTGTGATAGTTTTGCACAAAATTCATTCAATTGTTGAGACAGCATTTTATTAGCTTCAAGAGCTTCCGATTTGAATTCACTTAATTTAGGGAAATATTTGAACCTATCTAAAGCTGTTTGAAATTCCTTTTCTTGTACAATCTTCGCATTCTTCTCATTTTGTAACAAACCTTATAACTTGGAAATTTCTTCATTCAATTGTTGTTGTTTGCCTAAGACCTGTTCATCAACCTTCTTCTTTTCTTTGGCAAGATGTTCTTCTAACTCTTTGGACCTGAGTTCTTGATCTTGTAGTTGTTGTTGCAATTGAGTAATCTTTTGCTGACTTTCCTTAGTTTGCTCTTCAAGTGAAGCTATATGGAGATCTTTTTGAGTCATCATCTGAGAAACTTCTACAGCTTTATCTACTGTTGCAGCACTATATGCTCCTGCCTATTGGGACAATTTAGTGAGATCCTCAGATGGATTCACTTCAGTATTCTTGTAAACAATATTCATAAATTCTTCCTGTGGAGTAGAAAACATGTCCTGATCCATCTTCCTTCTTTTTCTCTGTCTTCTGACAACAGCCTTATGCTTAGGGCTGTAAAATACATCTAAAGGAGGGATCTCCTCAATCTTCAATACAATCTGCCCTGTAGGATGTTCAGTATTGATTTTGACATCCTGCTCTACTTGCTCTTTATCTTTATCTTGTAGTCCCAATTGCTGAGCGAATTGATCATATTGTTTCAATAATTGAGAGGAAACATTGAGATCAGCAGAGTCTATAATTTTCTCAGTAGTTTCTTTTCCTCCCGATTGCATGTCTGCTTTCTCTGTATTTTCTCCGTGCTCAATGGTTTTGCTATCCGGTCCTCCTTTTTTATTATGCACATTAGTATCAGTACTTGTGCATTTTTCTATTGTTTGAGCAGTGGACTGCTAATCAGTATTTTGATCGGATTTACCATCAGTATTCCATTTCTGAGCATCAGGTTTTCCATCAGTGCTCACCTTTTCAGTATGTACAGTTGGCTGGTTAATAGCCGATTGTGTAATGATTTTACCGGCAGATGTTTCTCTTGGCGTTTTTCCAGATGTATCCTCTGTCTCTGACCCTTGTATTGAAATTCTCAGTTGGTCTAGAGGAACTCTCAACAATCTTTGACTTCTGAATAACAAAAATTTATTCATTTCTTCCTTCTGGAATTTAGACTTGGCTAAATCATAAATTTGAGGAAAATTATTCAACGAAACAAACAAATCATCAAACTCATCTGGTTCATGCTCAAATCGAGCAATTGAAACTGAAGCAGTAACATTAAAGGCTATCTGTCGCGGATCATACTGTCTCCCTGGAATGGTTGCAAATTTACAACCCTTTATTTTGGAGACTTCCTTTTCTGCATGTTTGAAGTCATTTAAAGTAAACTGACCACAATTGAATGGGAATGGAGGCCACATTCTCTTCTTACTATTGTTTAAAGCTCTGGATATTCCTTCAACTGTTAATTGATAGGAAATTTCCTGGGCGAGAAGTTTGTCTGGAACAATAAGAGGAAGAACATGGGGTTCCACAATACTCCCAAAAATCCTGATGTATGTAAATTTCTCCTCTCCAAACCAATCTCCTATTGAGGATAAGTCGGCTTTAGCTTTATCGGAGAATCTAGGAGGGAAGCGATTGAAAATGGTTTGAAAGACAGGGATAAGGAAACCATGGCATATTCTATACACATTATCTTGGAAATGAACTTTCCAAAGAAGTTTATGATATATATGAATTGGGGTAGGGTCTTTGGGAGTCCATCTCCATCCGAACAAGGGAAACTCGGAATTAAAACAAAGAGCATCTAGAATATAGGCACAAAAGAAAAAAGGAGTGGAATTTCCAGCGGTTTTATCTTGTCTGTACTCAAGTATTCTATTAGCCATTCTATCAGAGAGAATAACAGCCCAATCCATAATGCGGAATTGACAGCAGCTAAGATTAATGGGACCATTTGTATAGAAAACCTAGCGGAATTATCATTACCAAATAATCTACACATCATGGCAATGGCATAGCAATACGGAGGTAACAGGGAATCTACAGAATACATACCGGATGCTTCATTTCTGTGCTTCTCAGGATTTTTCCTCCAATCTTTGATAGGATCGGATTGAACTTTATTATTATCAGCAAACTCTTTGATAAATTCTTTGTTGTACACCTTCTGCGGATCAGGAAGATGATACATTGCCTTAATGTCTTCTGCTTTAAACGACCCAAAAGACACTCCAGAAGCTGAAACAAACGTTCTGTCCTTTATCTTCACACCATCGATGACCCATCGAATTACATCATAATAAGGCATGATGCTTTCTCTGGCTGCAATTCGATGCAAAAATGAATTTGCAAGTGATTTTTTAGTAATCTCAGAGTCGGAATCTGAGCTATCTTCATCTGGAACTGATGCCTTTTCCACTGTGACTTTGGGGTTTTCTTTTTCCAATAGATTGTAAACTCCTTCCCACGTCATTCTTCCGAGCCCTTAGCATGATGTATCTGTAACTAATCTCAGTTTTGTTGGTTTCTCTTTTGAGACCGTAGGAGTCTCAACAAACTTAACAGGAACAGCAGTCTTAGCTCTCCTCGCTCTCTTCGACATTTCTGCGTTTGATATTACTTCCCTTTGTCTGTGAATGAAGGGGCTTGGTGTTCCTTGGCTCTGCAAAACAATAAAATTTTAGTCGTGACAACAAGCAACTTGAACGGAATGATTATGAACTCATGATTCGTTATTTATTGGTTTCGTATAGTGCGTAAATGTTCTTTTTTGGGTCACACTCACGTATTAAAAACGAAATCATCAACCAATATTCATTCGATTTGCTATTGAATACCCACGTACAAATGGAGATTTGGCGCTTGTGAAACATTATAATATTCACCTATCTTGAAATTTTCGAATGTAATAAATATCATTTATCAATCGCATCGAAAGTTTTCAAATGGCACATAAATATCACAATACGAATTTCTTGATTTGCCGATTGCGATTGAAAACTTTTCCGATTTCCGATGGTGGGGTCTACCATAAAAAATTTCTCATTTAAACGGACAAATGTTTGTTTTCCTTTTGAAAAGTGTTTTTTTATAATAAGCGCGCATCGCATCGAAGAATTTTAATTTGACCGCAAAGATTTCTTAGAGAATGCTCCGATCATGTGATTGCGATTGATCGCATCGCAACGGAGATATGTAAATAGATAAATTTAAACCTCAAGCGATTGAAGTTTTGCAATCGAACTAATCGCATCGGAGGATTTGGGTTTCTATGTTAGATTATCCTCTAAGGGTTTTCTCCGATTTCCGATTGCGATTACTATTCATTGGACTTTTACATTTCGACTTGTTTTTTATGATAAGGTCTTCTATATTTGATCGGATCAGAAGTTTTGAATGTTGTATTTGGTTCGTATATAAACAAAGATGAGCTTTTTCAAAACAATGAATCTTTATTTCTAAGTCTTTTATTTCTATAAAAAGAAAAAGGGACCCTATTTCTAAATGAATTTTATTCTAAAATTAAGAAAAAGGGAGGGTTGTTGTATAGTACAACAATTGGCGATTCACTGAAAGAACCAGTTATCTCTAAAAAAATAAAATGAATACTATATTTTTAGTAAGTAAAGATTTTTAAAGATAATGAAAACTATCCTAGGATAATCAAAAATAAAATCTAACTTATGAAAAAGAATAAAAATTATTTACAATTACTTTCTAATTTCTTGAGAATAAAAACATTTTTGGGTTATCTCAAGCTTTGATTGGTATTAATAATGAAGTAAGTGAATTTCTCCAAGTTTGGTTTTATAATATACTCTATTGTCATAGGTATTGCCTCTGCTGCCTGCAAACGTTCATAGTTTCGACAGGGTTACCTTTTAACCATTAACTATTCATTGTCCCATCCAACTAAGATTATGACTTTTTAAAAGATAAATTCATAAGACATATTATCTCATGTTTTTTGTCTTTTATTTTTTTTTATTTTTATTTTATTTTAAAGAGCCATTGTTCTGGTTTGGTAGCCAGTTAATAACAATGTCATTCACTAGTTGTAATTAAACTGAACAAGTTGGCTCGTGATGAGACCCCTTGTCTTATATTTATAAGCCATTACCCTGTTTTGATGTGCAGTATTGGTAATGTCAGTTTCATTACTTCTTATGAATATGGTAATTCGGCTCATAATGAGACCTCTTATCTCTTAAAAATTTTACATAATTTCTTAGAATTACATTCTAAAAAATCACAACCTAAATGGATGGGGTGAAACAGTTTTATCCTTAAGAATCAATGGATGACAATTTTCAGAGTTTTTTGAGTACCAAAACTTGAATAATCTTTACTTTTATAGATAACCTCTCTCTGCTTAATAAACTTATAATGATTTACATTTCCCTCAAGTTTTTCAAAAGATCATGCAAATAATTGGTATAATCTTTCAAAGTTTAACATCTTATTTAAAACTATCAAAAGACTATGATCATTTCTTTAAAAATTCTTATTTACACAAAATAAATATTTATAATATTCTTCCTAAGAATTTTTCTAACAAGTAAACAATCAATTAGAGACTTATTAACAACCTTTATTTGCAAAAAACAATTAAAAACTTTGCAGAAAGGAATATGTACAGTTTAAGAAGGGGTTGCCTCCTTATGAAAAGAATTTCTTCAAGATAAGCCCATTTACAGGAAGAGATTCTCTCTTACCTGTTAGATCTTGGAGTATGAATGTATTTGAGCCTATCTTTTCAACGATCTGAAATGGTCCAAGCCACATTTTCTGAAACTTGGTATGTTTACCTTTTTCTTCATGTGCTTTATCCCATTTCAGAACAAGATCACCAATTGACAAAATTTTTGAGCCGGTAGAACTTGCATCAAAAGAATATTTTACAAGCTGTTGATGTTTTTCATGAACAATTTTAGCTTTATTTCTATCTTCTTCTAGTTTAAGGATTTGATCATATCTCAATTGAATGGATGAAGAAGGATTTTCTTCAATAAATTGCACTAGGGCTAATGATGGAAGAGTTAAATTTGATGGTATCACAGCTTCTTTTCCATAAACTAAATTAAAAGGTGAAGTTCCTATTGAAGCTTTTTCAGTGATATGATCAGCCCATAATGCAAAGATTAAAGACTTATGCCAATTCTTTTGATTTTGATCAATAGTCCTTTTAATGATTTTGATGAGATTTTTGTTAGTGGATTCAGCCAAACCATTACCTTGTGGATAATAATTTGTTGAATATTTCAGTTTAAAACCTCTTTTGACTGCAAATTCTATTAAACTATTTCCGGAAAAATAAGATGAATTATCAAAGACAAGAGCTTGAGGTACACCAAACCTGGTTATGATGAATTGATCTATGAAATCAATAATTGCATCAGAATTGGCTACCTTCAACGGGATTGCCTCTACCCATTTTGTAAAGTAATCAGTTGTAGTAAGGATGTACTTGTGCTGTTTGGAAGAATGAGGTACTATCTCACCAATAATGTCAAGCCCCCATTGTTCAAATGGTTGCTCAATACTCACTGGTTGCAAAGGAAAAGCTGGTTTCCTTTGTTTTCCACTTGTAGTTTGGCAAATTCTGCACTTCCTTACATAGTCATGTGTATCTTTAAAAAGGGTAGGCCAGTAATAGCCAGCACAAATTATTTTGTGAGCTGTGGTATCACCTCCAAAATGACCTCCTGCTGGTCCATCATGCAACTCCTGCAAAACCTTTTCAGCTTTAGTCTTTTCAAGACATCTTAATAAAATTGAATCATAATTTTTCCTAAATAACACATTATCAATGATCTCATATTTAACAGCCTTTAACCTTAAAGCACGTTTTCTCTTATAGCTGAGATTAGAAGGAGCGTACCCATTTTTCAAGTAATAGATGAGATCAGCATACTGAGATTCAGAATCTATAACACTTATCTGACTTACTTGAATATCTTGATTTGAATCTTGATTTTCTGGTATGTTATGAGTTCCTGCTAATAGTCTGCAAAAACCTTATCCTCTAACAATCTTAGCTGGTTTAATATCAACATCATATTCTTGCAAAGCTGTTACCCAGTTAGCTCGTTTTTCTCCTACTTCTCTCTGAATTAATAATTGCCTCACTGCAGAGAATGGGACAATGATTTTTGTATGAGTTTTCAAGAGAAAAGGTCTGAAATGCTTGATTGATTTAAACACAGCAAAGGCTTGTTTTTCAACATCAGAATAATTCAGCTCAGCTCCTTGCAGATTTGAGCTAAAGAAAGAAATTGGTGCTTCAATTTTTTGATCATTGAGCTATGTTAAAACAGCTGCATAGGATGTCTCGGTGGCTAATGTATACAAAATAAAATCTTTAGAAAAATCCAGGGTACTCAATGATGGTGCATTAATGATCGCTTGTTTGATTGCCTCAAAGGCTTCTTTCTCTTTATGCCCCCATTTGAATACTGAATTCTTCTTGATCATATTTTGCATAGGTAAAATAATTAAAGAAAAATCAGGAATGAATCTTTTTACAAAATTGATCTGTCCAAGAAATGATTGCATGGATTTTTTGTTATGAGGTAAAGAAATATCAGAGATTTCTTTTACTCTATCTGGATCAATGTATATACCATCTTTTGACACAGCAAATCCTAAGATTTTTCTTCATCCAAAGCAAAGAAATATTTCTTTGGATTTAAGGAAATACCAAACCTTCTACATCTTTCAAATATTTGCTTTAGATCATGTAGATGATTGGTTCTCTTTTTTGAAAATACTGTTATGTCATCAAGATAAACAACAACTAACTTATTGATTAGACCTTTAAACGCTATGTCCATGGCTCTTTGGAAAGCTGCTCCTGAATTTATTAGTCCAAAAGACATTTTTTGATAAGCATAAGTTCCCCATTTTGTTCTGAAAGTTGTTTTCAATCTGTCATCTGGATGAACTAAGACTTGATTATAGCCTGAAAATCCATCAAGAAAGGACATAAGTTCAGAACCAGCTACCTTTTGAAGTATCTGTTCCATGGTTGGCAATGGGAAATTATCTTTTAAACATGCCTTGTTTAAATTTCTGAAATCAATACAGATTCTTATATCACCATGCTTCTTCCTTACAGGTACCATATTGAAAACCCAATTGGAGTGCCTGACAGGAAAAATGATTTTGGCTTTTAAAAGTTTATTAAGTTCTGATTTGATTTGTCCTTCGAGATTTGGATGAACTTTCCTTAGCTTTTGTTGAACATGTTTAATATCAAGAAGCATTGGAATTGTGTGTTGAATAACTGAAGTATCATCTGTTTTTAAATCATCATAATTCCAAGCGAAAACGTTTTTATATTTGTTCAAGAGTTTAATGAAAGAATTCCTTTCCTCTGGTGCTAAATTGAGTCCTAAATTAACGTTTTGAGGTTTGGAATCAGAACCAAGATTCACTAATTCAAACTTCAAAGTGGAACTTTGAAGTTTGGCATTAGTGACTTTCTTGAATCTGTCTTTAATATCATATAAGTCCTCCAATTTAACAAAAGATTTCGGAATGGGATTTTCATTACCTTTTGAAGCAATTTGTAAATCATGATCATCTTCATCAATAATTTTCTCATCACATGATTTCTCTGAAGTCATGAAATTTAAAATATCTTGATCATGATAGAAAACTCTCCAATTTGTGACATTGTCTGGGACAGATGGACGAAAAATTAATTCTACAGAAAACCTATCAGGACTGCAATCTTTAGCAGGTAGGAGTTTAGATGCAACATTAGCTAACAAGTCAGCTGATGTATTCTGATTCCTAGGAATAGGAGAAATATTGAATGCTAAAAAATGAGTGGTGAGATCTTGTAGTAGGGTTTGATAGTGTTTAAGATGTCCTGAAAGGCAATGAATAGTATTCCTAGCTTGTTTTATGACAATTTCAGAATCACCAAAGACTTTCAAGTATTTAACATCTAACCCTATAGCTTTATAAAGTCCTTGAACCAAGGCTTCATATTCTGCAGTATTGTTAGTACACTCAAATTCTAGCCTACATGACAGCATGGTTTTTTCTCCATCCGGATCAATTAAAATGCATCCTGCTCCAGCTCCATCACTAGACTTTGATCCATCAAAATATAACGACCAAAACAAAGATTTATCTATTGAATTATCAACAATTACCTCAGAAGTATTTACAATTATGGAAGAATCGGATTGTGAAAAATTTTCTATTTGAGAAACAAAAGTATTTACAGAAAAAGGTGATTGGGGTGCTTTGAAGTTTCCAAGAAATGATTCAGCAGAATAACCTCCAAGAATATTGTTGTTGAATGCTACAGGTTCATTAGGTTGTTCAAATTCAGTGACAGTGTGTGTCATATGTTTTTCTCGTTCGATTTTGATTTGATTTGGTTTCCCTTTGTAGGGAAGCCACATATGTGAATAATCAGTCGAGATATAACCATTAAGTTTTGCAGACCAGTCCCTGCTTAAAATTAATCCATAGAATTCAGGAATATCAGCAATCAAAATATCAATTCTTTGGACAATTCTAGGATCGGAAGCTAATCTGATAGTAACTGAATTGATTTCTCCTACAACTTGAACTTTAGAGCAATCTAATTGAACAATATGAACTACCGATTTCTGTGGTTCGATATTCAATTTGGCACAAACAGAAGTAGGCATTATATTAGAGGAAGCTCCAGAATCAATCAAACAATTATGCAGATTCTTATTGTACATTTCATAAGTTAGAAGAAAAGGAGGAGTTTGAGAATTTGACTTTTCTCCAATGAGCACGGTATCAGTAGCATCTACCTTATCTGGTGGTTTACCAGCTCCTCTAGCCGCTTTTGCAACTACACCGCTTGGTAAAGGAGCAATTGGTGTAGTGTTTAATTCTTTCAATAGCAACTTCTGCTGGTGTTTTAGTTTGTTGAGTTCATGTAAGGAAATGTTGGCTTTGATCTTTTTCATGTCTTCGACAATGTTGTACTCCATAGGATCTGACACCACTAAAGTCTTTGTTGTCGATGTGGGAGGATTAGAAGAAGATGGCTGATTTTGAGTAGGTAATGGAGAAGCTTTCTTTGCAGGGGATTTGTCTTTGGTACTTGGAGTTGTGATTTTCTTTTTCAGAGCTGTTTGTACAGGCTCTGATGTAGATTTACTCCTAGTACTTACAGGCATAGCTTCTTGTTCTACCTCACTATCAGAATTAGGGAGGATAAAATCCCACATTCCATGTAATTCAACTATTTCTTCATTCTCATCTTCCTCATCTGATACTAAAGATGTATCTTCTTCTTCTTCTTCTTCCTCTGATTCTGCATTAGAGATTGCATTAGGAGGTTTAGATTCAACTTGGTTTCTTCTGAAATTTCGGAATGGATTTTTAGTAGAAGTTTCAGCTACTTGTTTTTTAATTTCAACCATTTCATTTGACATGGTTTTAAGAACTTTTTGTAAACCCTCCATGTCATATGGATCTTTGGCCTTTTTCTTTGAATCATCTTTGAAGCTGACTTTCTTTGATTTCCTTTCCTCAATAGCATTTTTCTTTTCTAGAGAAATAATTCATTTTTCTACTGCAATAGCCTCTTTCATATTCTCGGCTAATGTAGGTTTTGCAGCTCTATCTACAAAAATTGCTATGTTTGAGGGTAAGGCAGTTATATACCATTCACTTCTGACTTGTTCACTAGGCTGTGAATCTGTGTGGATTTTGTTCAAGAGTTTGCTGAATCTAGCGTTGAAATATTTAATGGGCTCTTTGGGTTCTATCTTCAAATTTGAGAGGTCATTGAGTAAAGTAGCTATTGATCGGTCATCTCCAAATTTGGTTAAAAAATGATCTGCAAAAATGGCCCAACTTGTTATGGATCCCGAAGGTAATGAAAAGTACCATGATCCTGCTGCTCCTTGAAGAGTATAAGGGAATAGTCTGACTACCACATCTTCATGTGTGACTCCATTCAAATTTACAGCCAGCATAAAGTTATTGATATGTTCTTCAGCTTGAATGTTAAGATCTGGACTGAACTTTGGAAGCCATTTTCTAGGATTGTCTGGTAAATCATGTAAAGGTGCAGCCATGTTGACTGCCCCTAGAGTAGCCCATGGTCTAGCCATTATCGGAACGACTATTGGAGGAGTAGTAGAAACTGGTGGTGTTTGAATAGAAGTTGTTGGAATAGATGATGTTGAGATTGATGATGATTAAGGGGAAGATGATTGAAGAGATGATGTGGAGACAACTGCACTTTGTTGAGTTGGGATTTCAGAAACAGGTAATTGAATATGAGATGATGAACTGGTATCACTTTCTGATTCCGATTGAATTCTTTTTGTCTTGCCCTTACTAGGTAAAGGAAATTCTTTCGGAGGAATACCAAGTTTTTCACTTTGCAGCCTAGTAAGAGGTTTCGAAGGAATAAATTTTGAGCTTACACTACCTTCAGATATTTCAGACTCTTCAAGAGATAATGAGAATCCTTTCAATTTATGGATTAAATCTTGTACTTCAGGAGACTCAGGAGATTGCTTGTCTGAATGTTTTGAGATTTTGGTAGTGGGTGTCTGAATATTCTCCGCAATTTCTTCTCTAGGATTTTGAATTTCAAAAGAAATTGAAGAAGTTGATGAGGGTGTTTTGCTCTCAGAATGGCTTGTGGATAAATATTTACTTGCCATTCATAGCTTGGGCCCTCCTTCTAGCACCAAAAATGTTGAAGCCTAGAAAATCTCTGCTTCAAACATCGGGGAAAACCACCCGGTCGGGACCTTAGGACAGCTCCTTTTCCGTTTGGTATGGTGGCTCCGACTGGATTTAAAGGACCAGTTTCCTTATAACTAAATGGGTTGGTGAGGGGTTGATTTGGATGAGTGGAAATAGGACTAAATTGACTGAAATAAAACTATCTAATTAAACTAAATGCTGATAAAGAAATTCTAACATTAACCCTGGTAATTATAAGTGAATACAACTTAAGATTGTTCCAATTTAACAATAACCATGAAAATGTATTATTATTTAAATTGAAATATGCAGAAACGAATAAAGATAACTCTGTTTAAGAAATTAAACAGATTTATATTAGCATATTGCATTCATCATTGTATACCATCTATAAATGCTTATGAAAGATAACATTTCAATTATACTCAGAAATGATATATAAAAGGAAACGTTATGAAAACCAAAATATATAAATGATAGCAAATTTTCAAGCGAATATCATATAACAAAGGAAATCAACAATGAACAGATAGAAATACCTTATTCATCTTGAAGACTGTCAAATGAAATGTGATACTCTAATCCAGTAACTCCGATGTAAAATTAAATCCAAAGGTAAAGAAATGCAACACTTCAAAGATAATTTCAGCACAAAATCACCAGATGTGATCCTTTATAAAATATAAGAGGGAATGGAGTACAGAAATGTAAGCTCCAAGTCCAAAAATATTACAACTCTGGATCCCTCTCTAAATGCATGAGAGGGATTTAAATAAGAAATTACATAAACAGAATCCTACTACTACTGCTACAATCTATCAAATTAAAAACAGAAATGGTATCTTAAATGAAACTGATTCATTGCTTTTCTTTCTCGCTTGATGTAGCCAAGTTGCAAATTTTCAGCATATCTTGGAGCCTTGGTGGATGACTCATCTCAGAATGCAGTTGTCCAGCGTAGGTGGCATCGGAAAATTCTGGAATTAAACAATCGACAGCATTTGAAAGGAATTTAATAGCCATTTGTTGATTGTTTGGCTTAATTAAGTAAGTCCACATATTTTCCCAAGATATTGATTGAAGTTTTTCAATTTGTTGACTTTTATTCATCATTTCTTCTTTCCATCTGTTTTCAGTTTCTTTCACTTTAGGCAAACTGCCAGGAACACAGTCTGAAATGAGATTGATTGAATACAAGATGTCATTGATAAATTGTGTGATATTACTCATCATGCTCCTAGCTCTTGATATTTCTCTCTCGGCTTTCATTATCTGATGTTCCCATTCTGTAAACAATATTTCTTTATGTCTTTCTTCTATCCTAGGAAGATTAGCTTCTCTTCCTTTTTCTGTATCTTTCCAAGTAAGAAATTCAGAAATCTTTTCATCAGCATCATCAATTTCTTGTCTGAGAGTAATAATTTTCTGGATCAAGGATGAGGTAATATCACAAAATGGTTCTGCCTGTGATAGTTTTGCACAAAATTCATTCAAGTGTTGAGAGAGCTGTTTATTAGCTTCAAGAGCTTCCGATTTTAATTCACTTAATTTAGGGAAATCTTTGAACCTATCTAAAGCTGTTTGAAATTCCTTTTCTTGTACAATCTTCGCATTCTTCTCATTTTGTAACAAACCTTGTAACTTGGAAATTTCTTCATTCAATTGTTGTTGTTTGCCTAAGACCTGCTCATCAACCTTCTTCTTTTCTTTGGCAAGCTGATCTTCTAACTCTTTGGACCTGAGTTCTTGATCTTGTAGTTGTTGTTGCAATTGAGTGATCTTTTGCTGACTTTCCTTAGTTTTCTCTTCAAGTGAAGCTATATGGAGATCTTTTTGAGTCATCATCTGAGAAACTTCTACAGCTTTATCTACTGTTGCAGCACTATATGCTCCTGCATATTGGGACAATTTAGTGAGATCCTCAGATGGATTCACTTCAGTATTCTTGTAAACGATATTCATAAATTCTTCCTGTGGAGTAGAAAACATGTCCTGATCCATCTTCCTTCTTTTTCTCTGTCTTCTGACAATAGCCTTATGCTTAGGGCTGTAAAATACATCTAAAGGAGGGATCTCCTCAATATTCAATACAATCTGCCCTGTAGGATGTTCAGGAATGATTTCGACATCCTGCTCTACTTGCTCTTTATATTTATCTTGTAGTCCCAATTGCTGAGCGAATTGATCATATTGTTTCAATAATTGAGACGAAACATTGAGATCAACAGAGTCTATAATTTTCTCAGTAGTTTCTTTTCCTCCCGATTGCGTGTCTACTTTCTCTGTATTTGCTCCCTGCTCAATGTTTTTTCTATCCGATCCTCCTTTTTGATTATGCACATTAGTATGAGTACTTGTGCATTTTTCTTTTGTTTGAGCAGTGGACTGCTGATCAGTATTTTGATCGGATTTACCATCAGTATTCCCTTTCTAAGCATCAAGTTTGCAATCAATGCTCACCTTTTCAGTATGTATAGTTGGCTGGTTAATAGCCGATTGTGTAATGATTTTACTGGTAGATGTTTCTCCTGTCGTTTTTCCAGATGTATCCTCTGTCTCTGACCCTTGTATTGAAATTCTGAGTTGGTCTGGAGGAACTCTCAACAATCTTTGACTTCTGAATAACAAAAATTTATTCATTTCTTCCTTCTTGAATTTAGACTTGGCTAAATCATAAATTTGAGGAAAATTATTCAACGAAACAAACAAATCATCAAACTCATCTGGTTCATGCTCAAATCGAGCAATTGAAACTGAAGCAGTAACATTAAAGGCTATCTGTCGCGGATCATACTGTCTCCCTGGAATGGTTGCAAATTTACAACCCTTTATTTTGGCGACTTCCTTTTCTGCATGTTTGAAGTCATTTAAGGTAAACTGACCACAATTGAATGGGAATGGAGGCCACATTCTCTTCTTACTATTGTTTAAACCTCTGGATATTCCTTCAACTGTTAATTGATAGGGAATTTCCTGGGCGAGAAGTTTGTCTGGAACAATAAGAGGAAGAACATGGGGTTCCACAATACTCCCAAAAATCCTGATGTATGTAAATTTCTCCTCTCCAAAACAATCTCCTATTAAGGATAAGTCGGCTTTAGCTTTATCAGAGAATCTAGGAGGGAAGCGATTGAAAATGGTTTGAAAGACAGAGATAAGGAAACCATGGCATATTCTATACACATTATCTTGGAAATGAACTTTCCAAAGAAGTTTATGATATATATGAATTGGGGTAGGGTCTTTGGGAGTCCATCTCCATCCTAACAAGGGAAACTCAGAATTAAAACAAAGAGCATCTAGAATATAGGCACAAAATAAAAAAGGAGTGGAATTTCTAGCGGTTTTATCTTGTCTGTACTCGAGTATTCTATTAGCCATTCTATCAGAGAGAATAACAGCCCAGTCCATAATGTCGGAATTGACAGCAGCTAAGATTAATGGGACCATTTGTATAGAAAACCTAGCAGAATTTTCATTACCAAATAATCTACACATCATGGCAGCGGCATAGCAATACGGGGGTAAGAGGGAATCTACTGAATACATACTGGATGATTCATTTATGTGCTTCTCAGGATTTTTCCTCCAATCTTTGATAGGATCATATTGAACCTTATTATTATCAACAAACTCTTTGATAAATTCTTTGTTATAAACCTTCTGCGGATCAGGAAGATGATACATTGCCTTAATGTCTTCTGCTTTAAACGACCCAAAAGATACTCCAGAAGTTGAAACAAACATTCTATCCTTTATTTTCACAATATCGATGACCCATCGAATCACATCATAATAAGGCATGATGCTTGCTCTAGCTGCAATTCGATGTAGAAATGAATTTGCAAGTGATTTTTCAGTAATCTCAGAGTCGGAATCTGAGCTATCTTCATCTGGAACTGATGCCTTTTCCACTGTGACTTTGGGGTTTTCTTTTTCCAATAGATTGTAAACTCCTTCCCACGTCATTCTTCCGAGCCCTTAGCATGATGTATCTGTAACTAATATCAGTTTTGTTGGTTTCTCTTTTAAGACCGTAGGAGTCTCAACAAACTTAACAGGAACAACAGTCTTAGCTCTCCTCGCTCTCTTCGACATTTCTGTGTTTGATATTACTTCCCTTTGTCTGTGAATGAAGGGGCTTGGTGTTCCTTGGCTCTGCAAAACAATAAACTTTCATTCGTGACAACAAGCAACTTGAACGGAATGATTATGAACTCATGATTCGTTATTTATTGGTTTTGCATAGTGCGTAAATGTTCTTTTTTGGGTCACACTCACGTATTAAAAACGAAATCATCAACCAATATTCATTCGATTTGCTATTGAATACCCACGTACAAATGGAGATTTGGCGCTTGTGAAACATTATAATATTCACCTATCTTGAACTTTTCGAATGTAATAAATATCATTTATCGATCGCATCGAAAGTTTTCAAATGGCACATAAATATCACAATACGAATTTCTCGATTTGCCGATTGCGATTGAAAACTTTTCCGATTTCCGATGGTGGGGTCTACCATAAAAAGTTTCTCATTTAAACGGACAAATGTTTGTTTTCCTTTTGAAAAGTGTTTTTTTATAATAAGCGCGCATCGCATCGAAGAATTATAATTTGACCGCAAAGATTTATTAGAGAATGCTCCGATCATGCGATTGCGATTGATCGCATCGCAACGGAGATATGTAAATAGATAACTTTAAACCTCAAGCGATTGAAGTTTTGCGATCGAACTAATCGCATCGGAGGATTTGGGTTTCTATGTTAGATTATCCTCTAAGGGTTTTCTCCGATTTCCGATTCTGATTACTATTCATTGGACTTTTACATTTCGACTTGTTTTTATGATAAGGTCTTCTATATTTGATCGGATCGGAAGTTTTGAATGTTGTATTTGGTTTTTATATAAACAAAGATGAGCTTTTTCAAAACAATGAATCTTTATTTCTAAGTCTTTTATTTCTATAAAAAGAAAAAGGGACCCTATTTCTAAATGAATTTTATTCTAAAATTAAGAAAAAGGGAGGGTTGTTGTATAGTACAACAAGTTCATACCTAAAAACCTTATACATAGTCCACTCACTGAATTTTATATCCAGCACTAAAAACATCAAAAAAAACCTATTTACTGAGCTTATATACCTAGCCTAAGATCATTAGATACTCAACCATTCATTTGACTGCTAAAAGTGACAACACGAGAGCCCTATCTGGTCTTGGTAGGGCTAGATACCTGACCTAAATTTTGGTCTTTGGTTACCTTTCTCCAATCCTATTGTTAGTCTTGGGAAGTTGGGGAGAGTGATAACACTGCCTATGAGTCTCAATATTATAAGGATCAACAAACACATTAATTTTGTATACTCTCTAATATTTATAGTGGAATCTAAAGTTATATATCAGCAATTGGATAAGAAAGAAATCCCCCTTTCCACCTATGAGTCTCAATATTATAAGGATCAACAAACTCATTAATGTTGTATACTCTCTAATATTTATAGTGGAATCTAAAGGTATATCAAAAAATTGGTTAAGAGAATAATCCCCCTTTCCACCTATGAGTCTCAATATTATAAGGATGGTAATACCTGTGACTTGACAATGGAGTCTTGAGAATAAGGTTTTTTCCATAATTGTCTTTTCTATTGATTAACATTATAATTTCATATCTAACTTGGACAATGGAGAGGATTCCTGAAAATAAGGTTTTTTTCATAGTTTTCTTTTCTATTGATTAACATTATAATTTCATGTCTAACTTGAGTATTTATAATTTAATGAATTTTATTTCTTGCCCAGTGTAGGATTCTTTTGTTCTTATTTTTCAATGATCTTATGGTATTGAAACTTTTATTGTTTTTGTTATAGTGAAGGAGAAGATTTTTAATTGTGTTTAGCTTGAGTCTTACAATTTCTTACAAGTGGGGAGCTTGTACACCGGTTTTTTGATATTGTGATTGTGCACATAAAAGTGGATCAAATTGTATCTCCATGTTCTTCAATTTATTCCAAAATTAGTCATCTCCGGGAAATTTTGACATTTAAAAAAAAAACATTGATCTCAACTCAATCACGACTAATATTATGTGTGCATGGTGAGTTGCTTCAAGAAGGGAAGTAAAGTTGATATCTTAAAACTATTTAAAAAATAGGTGAAAATATGCTTTAACAAGATGTGTGTTCATAATCTTGTCATTCTACATGTGTTTTGATCTAATAACTTTTTAAAAGGTCAAAAATTACACAAAATATACTCCAAAAGCAATTGGAACATTATTCATAACTATGGAAACATATTCTTAATGTTAATCATATTCTTAAGTTGTCATAAGATGGGTTTCAGGAGTTTAATTGTATTCTATTTTATAATAAATTAAAAATCAAATATATTAAATTTCTAAAATAATATATTACATGTGAAAATTTGTCTAGTGTTTTCTGTGTTCTAATAAATTGGATGAATTAGATATTTACAAAATGAATCAATCAAAATTTGCACCAAATAATGAAAATGTTTAAATTCTAAATTAAAATACCCATTAAAAATAGCTCAATTACATCATTGGAAAGTAAAATTCTTCACATTAAGAATTTCTAGAACGCTTTTTCTATTTTATATTGAGAACTATATATTAATATCTTCTTGACATTACATCTGCCTCTTTTCCCAATTTCATATTCATAACTCTCTTTTCCATTGTATATTGGAAACTGTACATTGATATATTCTAGACATTACCGCAATATATTACAACTTAGTGAAGCTTCTGCGAATGATTCACTATATCTCCAAAAAACACAAATGGTTGTTTGAGAAGGAAAAAACTATGCTGACATGACTGAACATATATCAAAATTTTATTGCAGGTTTTCCAACCCTCTCAAGCTACATCTCCATCTTGTGGTACAATAGCATCCTATGAGAACATTCACATAGAAAAAATAATAAGCAAATAACACTTACATAGAGGAACCAAACCCTAACCAGGACTAGTCTCCTTCCGAAAAATTCAGTAAGTTATTCATTTTTTTTCGTACAGGTAGAATTGTTCTAAATTACTTGAAGTTCATGTGATCAGAAGATGATAGGATGGAAAAATTATCTTCAAAACATTGATAAATTCACACTTCTAAATCACAGGAACTCTGAAATATATCTACATGTGTAGCAAGTTGTTCATAATTTTTTGGCACAGGTAGAGCTATTTCAAAATTAATTGGAGGTTTTCTATGATCAAATGTTTAAATTCTCAATTTTGGACATCAAATTGTTCTTATCGTAAGGAGATTAAAACATCATATCATAGGACCTCCAATTAGAGTTATGTCAAATTTATAAATAACTTTCACTTAGAACTTACCTAATCTCAACAAAAATTTAGAAATTCAGGAACTTGCAAGGACTCACAAGTTTGTTGTTGCCAATAAACATAAATTAAATTCACTATATGAGAATATCCTTCAATGCTCAAGCTTCAGGGAGATTACGACACTAGGAAAATTCCTTCCTCCTCCATCCAAACTAGAGCCAACAAGAAACCCAAAATTAGTACCCACTAAAAATTTTCATTGGAAATGTTTCAACTATATTAAACTGCACTTGATATCCAATATGAAGCATATGAAAAACTGGAGCAAGAATCCATTAAATTATTTACCTACTGGCTCTGAAAAGATATTCTGTTGAAGAACATTATTGGTCTCCTCATTTACACCGCTTAATTCCCTGCAATCCACTTTTACGGGCTACATAGAGATGATTAAACAATAAGCTCCTACCCCCATTTAATTTATGAAGAGTTACTAGAGTTTTTTAGAGATCACCTAATGGAGTTGTCAAACTTCCATGAATGCAGTGGCTTTCCTAGATCTTCTGGCAAGGTGGGAAGCAATGAGAAAAGTTGGAATTAGGGGAATTTTGAGGTATAAAATGGGCCTCCTAAGGAAACTATAAAATAATACCGGAAATACTAAAATAAGATTTGATTACATCATCAAATTTTAGAGGGAAAAAAGAAAAAACTATTTTTTCAACTCGTATTTTCAACTTATCTCCCAAATTTTTTACTCAAATTTAGAACAAGAGTACTCGTTGGATGAAAAAATTAATTCTTCACCTAAGGAGTACCCATGTTTCATACTTTTGATGGATCCTTCTACACAAAAAATGATAAATACATGAAAAATGTGATTGCAATCACGTTTTTTCATGTATTTCTCATTTTTCATGTAGCAAGGTCCGTCAAAAGTATGCAACATGGGTACTCCTTGGATGAGGAATTAAATTTTGCATCCAACGAGTACTCCCACTCGAAATTTGAGTAAAAACTTTGTGAGATAAGTTGAAAATACGAGTTGAAAAATAATTTGAGGAGGTTCAAGTAAAGAGAAAAGGTGGGTGTTCAGGTTGATTGTTGTAGATTGAACAAAAGATAGTATGGGTGTAAGCAAGCATGTCAATACAAAACAGTAAGTGCAAATCAACCCGACCGAGCTTGTATGCCTACCAAAATCGAATAAAATATATCAGCATCATCATCCAAAAATGGAAATGTGAAAAATACCCAGGTTATATAAAAAATTTCAAAAAATCTCCACATGAAAATTTTATCTTTGGTAGAGCCATAAATAATCGGGGTCCCAAATTCCTATCCGTTTCCAAAGGAATTCATGGCAACAGAATGAAGAAAATTTCAAGTAACTGCAATATTTTCATGGGTTATAATAAAGATCCGTTTCTAACAATAATGGTAGAAAAACTTTCATTCATCTAACATTGGATTTGACGGTGCATAGGAGTATAGAGTGGTATTTGGGGGAGTTCTTCCAAGAGGAATCGCCTTACGGCGTAATTAGCACACACACACACACAGATATATATATATATATATATATATATGTTCAGTGACAACACCTTCATCATATACTGGGTTGTAGAGAAGCTCTTGGCGAAATTATTATTAATATTAAAACATAAAAATACATGTTTCGAGCCATATAAGTCCTTTTTAATAATAGTATTAATACTACATACTGCACACATTTTTATTGCTCCCAAATCCAGGTATGAAAAATTTTACAAAATCCACCTTTTTGGTATAAAAATTTAAAAAGAGACTGATAATGCAACACACGTCTATAAAAAACAAATTACCATATAGATTTATTTGAACTATTGACTAATATAATTAACTTCTAATTTGATTTGGTTTTATTTTCATTCTATCTTGTCGTTTACATAATCGACAACATGGGTACTCCTTGGATGAGGAATTAAATTTTGCATCCAACGAGTACTCCCACTCGAAATTTGAGTAAAAACTTTGTGAGATAAGTTGAAAATACGAGTTGAAAAAGTAGTTTTATTATTTTACTATTTTTTAATCCTTTTACCCTTTTATTTAAAAAATGGTGAATCATACCCCATGGTTGACATCATCATATTGAATCATATTTGTTCTTATAAACTTTATTTTGGTTGTACATTTTTGTTAGGAGGCTCATTTTAAACCTCAAAATTCCCCTAATGGATTGTTCGAGTGTTGTGTGAATAAAGAAATTGTATCTGGCAAGCCCGATCCAAAAATATCATAGTGCTATCCCTAAGAATTCATGAAGCAATTGGTTAGTAAGGGTAGGTAGGACTCCAAAAAAAATTTTGAGGAGGTTCAAGTAAAGAGAAAAGGTGGGTGCTCAGGTTGATTGTTGTAGATTGAACAAAAGATAGTATGGGTGTAAGCAGGCATGTCAATAGAAAACTGTAAGTGCCAATCGACCCGACCGAGCTTGTATGCCTGCCAAAATCGATTAAAATATACAGTATCATCTTCAAAAAATGGAAATGTGAAAAATACCCAGGTTATATAAAAAATTTCAAAAAATCTCGACATGAAAATTATATCTTTGGTAGAGCCATAAATAATTGGGGTCCCAAATTCCTATCCGTTTCCAAAGGAATTCATGGCAACAGAATGAAGAAAATGTCAAGGAACTGCAATATTTTCATGGGTTATAATAAAGATCAACATGGTTAACGGTTGCACAAATCAAGATTCAATTGACAATTAAAGCAGTGGGATCTAATGGTAGAAAAACTTTCATTCATCTAACATTGGATTTGACGGTGCATAGGAGTATAGAGTGGTATTTGGGGGAGTTCTTCCAAGAGGGAACGCCTTACGGTGTAATTAGCACACACACACACACAGATATATATATATATGTTCAGTGACAACACCTTCATCATATACTGGGTTGTAGAGAAGCTCTTGGCGAAATTATTATTAATATTAAAACATAAAAATACATGTTTCGAGCCATAAAAGTCCTTTTTAATAATAGTATTAATACTACATACTAGACACATTTTTATTGCTCCCAAATCCAGGTATGAAATTTTTTACAAAATTCACCTTTTTGGTATAAAAATTTAAAAAGAGACTGATAATGTAACACACGTCTATAAAAAACAAATTACCATAAAGATTTATTTGAACTATTGACTAATATAATTAACTTATAATTTGATTTGGTTTTATTTTCATGATATCTTGTCATTTACATAATCGAGGTTCTTTGGTATTAGTCTCAAATCATAGGTTATTTAATTTAGCGTTAGGTATATTGAGTAACTTATATGTATAAGATGACAACCCTCTTCGCTTTTTTCTAAATTCTTAATGCCACTTATTGTGTGCCCCACTGTGTGTGTTGGCATAGCTATCATGAGGATTGGAACTTTCTGGAGTTTTCCCTCAGCAAAGGTGGATGAGGTTCATCTGTTGATCTCACTATGGTTCCTTGATGATGGACGGTTTGATCATATCCTGTTTTTCCTTGTGTAACTACTCATTTTCCCCTGGTGTTTCACCGCTCATTTTCAATGATCCTACTGTCGTTATAGAGGCTCTGTCAACAAGCTTGCCACCATTGAACATTTCCATGGCCCTCTGTCTTTACAACCTAACAACTCAGTTACACTCCTCTTTTCAGATCAAAATCCTATATTTTCTTAGTTTTACAACTTCGCAGCACTGTTGTAGCCTAAGATTCATGACCTAAGGGTTCTCAGAATAGGTGGGTAAACATTTCTCGGCTAGAATGTACTTTTCAAATTGTTTCTTTTTCTCAAACTCACCGTCATTTGAATTATTTGGTCGTTTATTTTTCTGGGTTTTCATGTAGTATTCCTTGGACTCCTACTATTAATGAGTTCTGGTTTACGATAACTCCAAACCCCTTTTACACATAGTTATTTGTCATTTCTTTGAGAGCTATAGTTTTTATTTTAGCCTTACGACTTCACCTTCTTGCAAGTTTCCACCGGGTTTCAAACCCTCACAGAATTGCTCAACTGGTTGGAAACAATTTCCTCGGCAACTTGACTTTGCACTGGAGTTCTCATATTCTTCAGGTGAACGAACTTTTCCTACTTTCTTCCTTCTCGCTTGGGGTTAACATTACATGTTTCTCATAATTAGGGTATAACCCTTCTTAAAATTCCCAGTGCTACCATTATGGTGCCTCTGATTTTTGTTTATGTATAAATGTTGCTGGCTTCTTGACTTTTAGGTTATAGTTGTGTTTTATTTTTCCATAGATGTCAATATGATGTACTATTATGAGACCATTTACATCCTCGGTGTTGTTGTTAATGTCCATACTGACGTTGTAATAATCTATGTAACTTGTTTAGAGTTCCGGTGTTTGGGATTTTAAGCATTTCACTGTCCCATTATGCCTTTAGTTTTTCTCATATATGTTTTTGAAAATTTATAAAGTCTCATATTACGTGTTCTTCACAGAACCTTATTTAGGTCATTTTATTCTTAGTACCTGATTCTGGGTTTTCCTGATTCTTTAGCTTTCTATACTTAAAGATTAGGGTTCTAATTTCTTTGAGAATAGAAATATTTGTATGTTTATATTTCTAGCTATTTCTTGTATTATGATATTTTGTCGATGAATAGCTCTACATTTTGTTCTTTATTGTTAAATTTAAAAAATCCTAATGAATTATTCAACAATTGAATTTAAATGTCCTGGCTTCAGGACTGCGCCTAGACAGTCGAGTCCATTCGGCTTAACGAAGGGCCTAACCCGAGCCTGGTTATAACTGCATTATGTTTACAAAATAATTATTTGTTTCCTGAGAGTCCCTATTTTTTGTTCTAGCAAGGGTTTCATTCTCAGTTTTATTTATAGTGCTTACTAAAAATGATTTTTAGGGGACTAAGTCTCATGATAATTCTGTAATGATTTCCAGATTTTCTTTTCCCAGGTACTACTTCTCAAGAAAAAAATAGTTTGAACCTTCACTAGGAATACTTGTATTCACACAGAACAATCCTCACTAAATCACAATATTTATATATGTATTTTTTTTAACTTAGAATAGCCATAAATAATTTGTAGAATTTGTTGGCTAAGACAAAAATCATAATAATTTCACAAAGTTCACCTATTGAAAAGAACGATTATCATTAAATTCATAGTAACTTCTCTATCAACATACAGTTGTAAAAAATCTATATCATTTCATCATTATCATAAATAGCTTTTCCTTTCAATTAATTTTCAACTTAGTCATTATCATGCACAAAAAATTACTTATATGGGTTATCAGGTAATCAAGGAATTCTAGTAGGGTATCAAACCAACCTACCATGAGAAAGGAAATCATTTCCTTTTCTCTCCCCTCAGAACCTTTTACCAGTACAATCTGTGACAATATTTTTAACATGATCAATCCTGAGAAATCAAAGTCATTTTTTATTCAACCTAGGACTCTCACAGCTTTAAGGCTTCCATTGGTTTTTCCACCCAGCTCATGAACACCTTTAGGAAGCATCTTGCCTTCTCCCCACAACGTCCTGTGAGGTTTTCCAAAATTTCCTTCCTGTCTTCCTGTTACTTTTCTCTTTCTCCTTGGTTTCCCCCTTGGCTCCATTAGAGAACAACTTTTATTTCCTAGGAAGAAGGTAATTGTTTTCACAATTGATCCAGATTTATGTAGGAATGAAACAGAATAGGAATATAACCATAAATACAAATATGTAGTGGAAATATAACTTCATTTCATTAATATCAAATGAATTAAATATTCTTATAGACAAAATGAAAATAAACTAGCTAGGGCATTGGTAGCTTATCTCTGAGAAGAGATGTGGCGGCTACAGGCCTCTGAACTATGTTACTGTTGGAACGGGGTCCCCTAGCTACGTTTTGATGTATATTTTAGCTGCATTTTTTGGTATATTTTTGTAGTAATTAGTCTAATGTAGGGGCTTTGGGGTGGGACAAATCCCCCAATGTATTGTAATGGGTCAAAGGGTAGACCTAGAGTCCGCAAACCATGGTTTGTGGACCACATGATAGCGTAGGCTATGTTGATATAAATAGATAGATAGTTTGAGTCTAAGGCTAAGGAAGAAGTAAGATCGATGCTATGTACGAACTATTGAGATCTGTTTTGGCTAGTATTGGGTAAGGACTCTTGCTGGTTGTGTGCACAGAGATCCTCAGTCCTACTGTGTGCAGACCCCGCTGGCTGTGTGTGCGGGCTGTGACTTGGGATTGTAACTGGATTTTGAATGATTAATTAATTTTGAATCTATTGAAGTATCTCTGTGTTATCTGGATTAACTGCATTACAGTTGAAGTATTTGTGTTTTATCTGGATTAGTTGTGTTACTGTTGAAGTATCTCTATGTTATTTCACTAGTTGTGATTGTGTTCTTCTGTGGTGGTAATAACTGATGTGCACGTGGATGCGAAGATTTTGCTAAGATCTGTTTAATGATAATAGTTATGTTTATGTTACATGATGTCTAGAAGGTTATAAGCTTCATTGTTAAGGGTTGGGTAATGAAAATGCTTCTGCGCAAACCTGGTAGATCTTGATAAGGACTGCCTTCATTATCCGCTTTCTCCCAAGGTGCGGAAACCTGGTTCCAGCACCCACCCATACTACTTCAGCTGAGACCTTGACCTGAAAAAGCAGGTCATTGCCGAAAGGGCCAGTAGTATAGGGGTTTGTTGGAAAACCTTCACTCCGAACCTAGGTCAGGACCCCTCAAACCAACAAATGGTTCTATTGCCAAGACCGGGAGAATTTTGAGAGAAATATCAGGTAATGCCATGAGGTCATCGGAGACCTGAGAAATTGGAGCTTGAAGACTAGCTCAAAAAATAGATTCAGGAATTTTCCATAAAAGAGAATCGTAGCACAAATCTAACAGCTGAGAAGTGGAAGAAAAAATATATTTTCACAGAATTATATGAAATTTTCTTTGTAAATTTTGTGAATGAGCTGCAAAAGTGGCTAGTGAGGCTAGTAGAATTCCAGATGTGTTGGAAAGACGATCAGTTTATGCAATGGACTCCAGAATTGATTCAACACTTGGAGAAGATTGAAAACACAATCACCCATACTGCAGATCATTGGGTGGATAGTGTGAAAGGAGGATTTGTAATAGAATTTTCAGTTGATCAATCTGTGTCCTACTCTTAAGCGGAGAAGAGGTTCTTCAAAGTATTCCGAGGTAATTTCTTGCAAACATTGTCGCTACTGATTAAAATATTACAATGCGAAAAAAGAATTCTTTGAAGCCACACCAAATGAATTACCTCTGATTAGGTTGAGAGTATGAAACGAAGTGGTAAGTACTACATAGTCAATCAAGAAGGGGATAGGTCCGTCTACAGCCCCTTAAGAGGACCACCTATGAACGCACGAACTAGTCCTCCAGCTACACCATTGTCGAATCAGCATAAGGGAAAGAACTCACCTACCCCTATGCCACCACCAGAAGAAGATATGGCCACACACATGAAGCTTCCCACCTTCAAGGGTGTGGGAGATGAAGACATGGATCGATTTTGGTTCGTAGCAGAAATGGTATGGATTGCGCAGAATGTTTCTAGAAACGCAGTGAAAAGGGCGCAATTATCCCTAGCCTTTGAAGGGAGGGCCTTGGATTGGTTCATGGGGTATGTAGGCCAGCATGTGGATCCATAAATACAAGAAATTAAGGACGCCTTAAAACAACAGTTTCGGAAGCCTGAGTCTTACTCTCAACTGGTGATTGACTTGAAAGACTTCAAACAAGGGCCCACTGAGTCAATATGGGAGACTTATTAGCAGCTAAAGAAGGTTATCAAAGATGGGGAGTTTAAGTATGAGGATAGACAACACAAGGAATGGTTCATTTCCATGCTACTACCTCACCTGCGCGGGCCTATGGGTTAGCAAGAGATTGATACCTAAGATAAATCCTTGGATATTTCCATAAAGCTAGAAGCTGCGCCAAGAGATGATGCCCAATTTGGGGTACAACAGATCCAAGGATAGCTGGAAGTTATGTACCTTGAAATCCAAAATTTGTGAAAGGAGCGAGGGAAAGAAGCTAGTCCAGACGTATGGTGCATAATATGGAGGGCGTCAGGCCACACTAAGGATCAGTGCCCTCTGCTAGTATACTACATGCAGGCTGGGGGGGCCAACCCATTATGCCCTAAAGAAGCTGCAGGACCAAGCAGCCCCTCGTTATGGTGCGCTGACTGCCGCATAGCTAGACTTCATGATACCAACCATTGCCCCCGTCTTGGTGCCTATGTTCTAAAATTGAAGTAGCAATGGTGTCAATTCTAGTCATCTGTGGGACATGAAGAACACAACTGCTAGACATATGACTTAATGATAGACTGAGGAAATCTGTACAGGGTACAAGCTGACCCTTCATCACCACTGTCTCCACCACTATCTCCCTTGGGGTGAGGAGGTTCCCCTGCCAGAGGCCATGGGGAAGTATGGCACTTTGCAAGGGACTGTCCGAACTCTGCATGAAAATCTTGCAGATATTGTAGACAATTGGATCATGTCATAGAATATTGTCCGGTACTAATAGAAAAATGCAGGAAACAACAAAATCCAACGCAGAATGTACAAAGGGTTAAGGTAGAACCATGTGATGAGGGACCCAGTATTAATGTCATTACACACAGTGGCATGGCTACTGGAGGAGTTGAGGAAAGAGCTACAGCTGAACCCCTTATCCAAAAATCTGCTATCAAGAATGAAAGCTTGGACCTACAGAAAGATAAATAAACCTTCATAGAATCTCGCAAAGGCTTTACCAAGGATGAGGCATCTACTTCCAAGGCTCTAACGAATTTAAAAGCGGAAGAAGACGTCAAACCATTCCTACAAGCATGTATGAAGCTGCTACGCAACCAGAAGGAAGTAGAAAATCTTCAAGCACTAATCGACAGCTATGCAGAAAAAACTGACCTTCCAATAGAAGTTAAAGATGTTCACAAACTTTACAAGCATAAGAAATTCATTGGTCGGGAAATGCAACTTACTGCGCAGATTGGTGATTATGAAATGGATCAGGTCATCCTGGATCTGGAATCGGATGTGAATGTCCTTCCCAAGAAAACATGGCAGAGGATGGGAGAACCTAAGCTGGAATGGTCTACTATACAGTTGCGCATGGCTAACCAACAAAATATTATACCGCTGGGGAGACTATCCAATATTATGGTAGATATCGCAAGAGTTAAGGTATACACGGATTTTGAGGTAATTCAAATTGTAGAGGATGCAGACCCTTATTCTTCGCTTCTAGGACTAGACTTGGCTATAGACATGGGAGGCATTATCAACTTGAAGAAAAGTAGCATGGTTTTTTAGAATGCGGGTACGAGAGTAATAGTCCCCCTAGACCCAGCAGAAGGAGAATGGTATACAAAACCTATGCACGAAGAAGACAACGTGGAGCATATCTATAAACTAACCGCTCGGGATGAAGATTGGATTAATCCTACGGCTGATGGCATGCTTTTCTGGGAAAAATATAGTGAATGCCTCTCTAACTCCGACAGGGAGATCGAAAATTGGCAGAACCGGTTGCATGATGTATCTGCGCTATGGTGTCTTAGGATCACAAAGGGCTTCTTGTGTATATCCTCAGAGGTAAGAGAGTTGCCTTGCTTTGATGATTCTAGTAGTATTAGGAATTTTCTTAGAGCATTCAAAGAAGAGGTCCCAAGGGAATGACGAATGTGGGCACTTAACCTAGCCATGCGTGTGACCCCAGCACGGTTGTGGGAGACCCATAAGGAGACTTTTCAGGATTGTGAGTAATGTCGCAGGATGATGATTCTATAGTTTGAACCCCTGGTTCAACTACGCATGGAGACTTTCCTTGGCCAAGGAGACCCGTACAACCACTTATCTGCATGGATGGAGGTATGGTGTGAAAGGACCAGGGATGAATGGGTCCACCTATTCATTCATGCCTTGGGGCCAATACCCACTGCATGGTATTTGGATGTAGAGCTACATCAGCGCACACGCCACTGGGAGACCATGAGGGACGATTTTGTGGGGAAGTTTGGGTTGATAGGAGGAACTGAGAAATTAGACGAAGCCCTGCAAGACATAGATTCCCTAGTATTTGACGAATCACGCCCTCGTGTGTAGTATGGTGAACCATCTCGGGATACGTAGATGCAGGATTTTGCTAATTTTCGCAATATATCAATGGAGGAATGTGATGAAGACCCGCGAAATATCACCATCCCAGAATCAGAGGGTGAACAAGCAATTGTTGGACCCCCACTGCAAACTGTCAATGTGACCAAGCCTCTTAAACTAAGGGAAGTCAACATTGGAACAGAAGAACAACCTAAGCTAGCTAGAATTGGGGACTACTGGGATGACGATACCGTTGGGAAAGTCGTGAAACTTCTCACGAAGTACTAGGACCTGTTTCCTATGAAATTCTCATAGCTCAAGGGTATTACGGGGGACCTGGGGGTCATGCGAATCAATTTAAAACCGGACGCACACCCTATCAAGAAGCGCCCTTACCGATTGACAAAATTCTAGCCGCAGGTATCATTGAACCAGTAGAACAGTCAGATTGGGTAAGACCTATGGTTGTCCAAGAGAAGAAGAATAAAGGAGAAATAAGAATTTGTGTCGACCTGCGTAAGTTGAATGATGCCTGCATAAATGATCCCTTCCGTACGCCATTCTCTCATGAAATCCTTGATAGTGTGGTAGGGAAGGAAGCATACTCCTTCACTGACAGGTTTTCGGGCTACCATCAGATCAGGATCGCACCCGAATATCGTAGAAAAACTACATTCACCACCGAATGGGGATCCTTAAAGTACACCATCATGCCATTTGGGCTGAAAAATGCCCCTGCCATCTTCTCGTGGGTAGTAGTTGCAGTATTCAAGGAGTTCATTAGCAAGTTATTGGAGGTATACTTTGATGATTGGACAATATTTGGATTGGTAAAGAAGCACGTCTCGAACCTGCGCATGATGTTGGACACCTGTAGAAAGCACCAGATTTCCTTAAATATTAAGAAGTGCATATTCTACATGCCTTTCAGGATCTTGTTAGGACATATAGTCTATCAGCAGGCCCTGATAGTTGACCCTGCAAAATTTGCAGTGATCATCAATTTAGTAGTCCCCATGATCGAGAAACAGTTGTGCTCCATCCTCGGGCACACGGGCTATTATAGGAAGTTTATTCAAGGGTATGCATTGATTACAGCGCCCATGGAAAAGCTACCAAAGAAGGACATATCATTTTTTTGGGACGATGATTATCAGAAGAGTTTTGAGCTCCTCAAGGAAAATATAGTCTCTACACCTATTCTCATATTTCCTGACTGGATGAAGGTTTTCCATGTCCATTTGGATGCTTCCGGGATTGCTTTAGGAGCTATCCTTACGCAGCCTGGGGAAGGGGAAATTAATCACCTAGTTACGTTTGCTAGTAGAAAACTCTCTAGCGCAGAACGTAACTACACAACTATTGAACGCGAGGGGCTGGAAATGGTATACGCCCTGCAGAAATACCAGCATTATCTACTAGGGGGGCACTTCAAGATGTTCACGGATCAATCATATTTGAAGTACCTAGTCAACAAGCCTATGTTGGGGGGGGAATCTGCCGATGGTTACTACTGTTTCAAGAATATGACTAAGATAATTGTGAAGCCTGGGAGATTAAATGCAGGACCAGACCACTTGTCTCGAATCGAGAGTGGAGAAGAGCCAACCAACTTGGAAGAAGGATTGCTCGATGCATAGCTATTTTCTATTAAGGTGTTCGATGAACACTTTGCTGATATTATTCAATTCTTAACTATGGGAATGGCACCTGCAAAGTATTTGATACAACAACAAAAATATTTGGTAATTCACGCAGCTGACTTTACCATCATCGCGGGCCACTTGCATAAGATGGTAGCTGATGAGGTATTGCTAAGATACGTATTGGAGCATGAAAGACAAGCCATTTTAGCAAAAGCCCACGGAGGCATAGCAGGAGGTCACTACGCAAGAAGAGCGATGGCGCAAAAGATCTTAAAGGTTGGGCTGTAGTGGCCCACACTGCATAGCGACTCTCACGACTATTGTAAATCCTGCGACACATGCCAAAGGACAAGAAGACCGTCGCGAAGGGATGAAATTCCTTTGCAACCACAGATGGCCTTGCAGGTGTTTGATATTTGGGTAATAGACTTCGTTGGACCCATCAACCCACCAGGTAAGAAGACAGGTGCTTGCTACATCATCACTACAACTGATTATGTAACCAAATGGGTGGAAGCGCAAGGTGTGAGGGATTGTACTACAGATACCATTGTGCACTTTATTTTTGAGCATATTTTAACCAGGTTTGGCTGTCCAAAGATCTTGATGAGCGATAGAGGTACGCATTTTATTAATGACACAATACAAGCTTTGACTGAGGAGCTTCGAATCCACCATGAAAAAAGTAATCCATATCACCCGCAAGCAAATAGAATGGTAGAATATTTCAACAAAATTATGGAATGGGTGCTTACTAAGGTCTTGACTGTCGATCGAAATAATTGGGACGTGATCATCCCATCAGTCCTTTGGGCCTATCGAACCACATGCAAGAAATTGATTGGGAAAACATCGTTTATGATGGTTTATGGAAAGGATGCCATTATACCTATGAAGTATATCACTCCTAGCTTGCGCATCATAGCCTTTACGGACATGGAAGAGCCCGATATCATGGAGGAATTCTTAGCGTAGCTAGTCGCCTTGGAAGAAGACCGATTAATTGCTAAATTTCATCAGCAAGTTCAGAAGGCCTAGGAAAAAGCCTGGAATGATAAGTTGAGATCATGTTATTATATCACAGCCAGTTTGCACGCCACCCTGGGAAATTCCACCAACAATGGTTGGGACCGTATATCGTAACAAAAATTACAGATGGTGGTGCGGTGAGATTAGCTACCCTGCATGGGGACCCCCTTCCAGGATATGTTAATGGTAGCCGTCTCAAACCCTATCGAACCAAATCAGCGCATAAAAAATGACTATATGGCCAGAGTAGTTGTATTAGTATAGATACGCACAGGGAAGAGGGAAAACACAGGGAGTTCTATTATACATGCAGGGGTCAACTGTAAGTCAGGAAGCACCGAAGGGTGCGCTGGATGGGCAAGGGTCGACCACATGTCAGGAAGTGCAGAAGGGTGTGCTGGGCACATAGGGGTAATACGTTGTTGTGAAAACTAACCCTTGGAACAGTATAACTAGGTAAAAAGCCAAGCTTACCATTGGAAGGAACGGGCAGTCAACAATTAATGCGTTGATTTCCGAATATTTTTTACCATCTCCTTGATGTTAAGTTTTAGATAAGTCTCATCCAACCGTTGGAAACTATCCAAAACTATAAAAGGAGGGGGGTAGATCAGAAGTGGGTTCCGTGCATCCTGAAAATATTGTGCCTTGAAAATTTCTACAACTATTGTGCTATGTTCATGTATGGGCGTGCTACCCCCTCTAATAGTAGCAATCTCAAGTTCGTCTTCTGAGCGAGAATGACAGCGACCAATCCCGTTGAATCATCACAGATCGTGGCCTCTACTAAGAGAGCATCCGATGAAGTATTGGAGGTCACCCCTGAAGTCGAAGAGGTCATGTCCACCCCATCCAAGGGGAAGTATGTGGAGAAAAAGAAGAGTAAGGGGAAAGGCCAGGAGCAAGGGTAGGGGAGGATGGTGAAATGGGCTGGGGGGAAGCCACGCACCTCCCCTCGGAATGTGAAATCCCCCAAACGGTGCCTAAGGCTCGCTCACCTAACCCGGCGAAGGGACCTCTGTCTACTCATGAAGAAGCTCGGCTTGCTGAACCAATAACTTGGCTACCACCCTATGTTTGGCCTCACAGGCCCTCAGTTCGCACGCCTAAGATCTCGAAGGTATGCACACCTATCTACAAATGCCACTAATTCTGGATGAAGTCCTTATGATTGGAGAAGCGTTTGGCAAACTTGACTCAATTAAGCTCGACGACCATGACCTTGCCAACCTGGAGGCCTTCCCAAAGTTAGCTCCTGAGCTATATCTCGAACAGGTATTGGAGGATGATGTGCTAAGGATAGTGCCATTTCCGTGGGCATACGGGTTAGCAGGTTTTGGCTTACTAAAATTGATGCGGATACCTCACTTTGGCCAATACAGTATAACCGATCGAGTTGTGCAACAACTGCTAGCCCTGATCCATGACAGCAGCTTGTGGATCTAGGACCACATTCCCATCGATGTCACCCTCATTCACCACATTACTGGTCTCCCCATGGAGGGGCCGAATCCCATGGAGCACAATAGCAAGAATTATGAGCAACATATCACCGACAAGGTGTGACAACACTACCACATCGAGCAAAATACTAGGGGATTCCTCATCAGCACCATTTCCGACCCTAGAGTGTGCATGGGTACTGTGATGCTAGCTTATAAAATGATGCGCAAGTGCCAGGCCGCAATTGTCCGTTTTTATGTCATTCAACTTGCTAGCCACTCCGAAAAGTGGATCTGCTCTAACTGGTCACAGTTACTCTACAACGAGTTTTTGGAAAACGTGTGCGAGGCCCAAGATCACGGGAAGGCGTTCTGTTACCCTGGCTATTGCTCCTAATTGCATTAATCGCATGGGAAGCCCCTAAAGACTCGGTCCTCCCTGAGCTCGAACCAGACATGTGTGAAGGGGCGCAATATGCAAACTTGTGGGATTTGAAGGATGAGAAGCGTATTAAGGATAACAAAGTGTTTTGGGTACTATTTCAGAGCATGCTCGCAGCAGCAATTCACTCCTGGCCACGCTTTTTGCTGATAGTTTATGAAAAATATAAGAGAATCGCAGCATTCCAAGTCACGATGCACAACGTGCAGATTTTGGGCCACAAGGATCCAACATGGATGTCACTACCTTACATGGTTGTCTATGAGTAAATCGATTGGCTCATCGCCACTTGGCCGTCGCACTGGAGACTGGGATTCAAATCAGCAATAGCTAACACTGCTGGTACAAGCGCAGTTCCGAAGACCACCAAGAACTGAGAAGGTTGTGGCTCGAAAGGCTCCACTAGGATGAAGGTTCCCCTCGATTCAGCGTAGGGTGGAGAACAGGAATCACAACAGGACATGGAGACTGAGGGTCTGGATGTGCAGGGTGTTGGTTCCCCGTGAGGCACGAAACGAACAGCTGAACCTCTCAAGGGCCAGCGAACGAAAAGATGGGCAACGAGGCCTAGGAGGGAGATTGAAGTTACCTTAACTAAGGAATATTTGTGGAAAATCACAGTTGCGGTCACCCTTGCTTCCGAAGACATATGGCTTGCCTTGGAAGAGCAATGGAAGGCTGCAGTTGCCGCATTACAGTCTGAGCCCCAAGCTTTGCAGCTCAAGTTCGATACTCTGTAGACGAGCGTGGTGCAAGCGATGCTAACTCAAGAAAAAAACACGAAGTTGATTTCAATGACCAAGAGTCGCCTCTACCCCTTTCCATGTGTAGCGCTCACTCCGAGTTCACATGCCTTATGTGTGCAAATCCAGGCCTACGTAGAAGTACATATGGATTTGGCCCGGCTTCCGCAGGAACCGCTACAAGTTCTCCACACATCCCTCTTTCAGGAAATCTAGCACAAAGACCGCCGGGTGCAGCAGCAGCTAAGTACAACTGAGCAGAAAATCATAGAAAATACTACCGAGGCATCACAAGCACAAGCTGCATGCCTCCTTTCCGCTGCGCATCAGACTAAGTTGGAGTGCCTGATTAGCAGACTCTGTGCAGATGTGACTAAAAACATTCTGGCCTCTGCCACCCCCCAAGCTAAGATTGAGGGGCTCGTCGCCACCCTAAAGGCTTCTCGGATAGAGATCCAGAGCATCAAGACCGAGATGGAGCAGCATATTTCTGCATTGCAAGCTAAGTTGCAGCCGAAAACTCCTCCTGAGGTATGCGCCCAAAGAGCTGCGCTGGTTACCAAATCTACGAACACCATCACCACTCAAATTTCTTAGGGTGACGAATTTCTTGAGACAAATATGTAGTTGTGGTCTACGGTGCAGCACGACCCTCTCCTTCAAAAATTTACCTAATAATTCCGCCAGAAGGAGGAATCATTCGAGCAAATGGAGGCTATAATACCCACTCTGATACCAAATCAACGCCTGGTACATCTACGAGCTAGCCATGCACTTAGAGATGACCTGGAAGGGCTTCACCACAAGAATAAGGTTCTGAGTGACCACCTCAAGCGATGGGTCGATGAAGCCCTCAATATATCTCAGGACTTGGATGTTGCAGTCAAACAACTGAATTAAACCTTGGAGAGTGTCACTGCTGCCACTGAAGGCCCAACTTCACAAAATTTGGTGGAAATTGCACAGAACGCTGCCACCCAGAGCGAAGGAGTGTTGCCTCCTCTAGTCAATTCCATTAAGCAGCTCCAAGAAAAGATGAAAACCCCATGGCCGCTGTGACTCGGGATGAGTCACAAGATTGTGTTGGGGGCCTATTGGAACAGAGTCCCCTAGCTGCGTTTTGATATATATTTTAGCTGTGTTTTTGGTATATTTTTGTAGTAATTAGTCTAACACAGTGGCTTTGGGGCAGGTCAAAGCCCCCAATGTATTGTAATGGGTCAAAGGGTAGACCTAGAGTCTGAAAACCATGGTTTTCAGACCACAGGATAGCATAGGCTATGTTGATATAAATAGATAGATAGTTTGAGGTTAAGGCTAAGGAAGAAGTAAGATCGATGCTATGTACGAGCTGTTGAGATCTGTTTTGGGTAGTAATGGGTAAGGACTCCTGCTGGCTGTGTGCGCGAAGATCCTCAGTCCTGCTATGTGCGGACCCCGCTGGCTGTGTGTGCGGGCTGTGACTTGGGTTTGTAACTGGATTTTGAATGATTAATTAATTTTGAATCTATTGAAGTATCTATGTGTTATCTGGATTAGTTGCGTTACAGTTGAAGTATTTATGTCTTGTCTGGATTAGTTGCGTTATTGTTGAAGTATCTCTATGTTATTTGACTAGCTGGGATTGTGTTATTCTGTGGTGGTAATTACTGATGCGCACGTGGATGTGAAGAGTTTTCTAAGATATGTTTAATGATAATAGCTCTATTTATGTTACATGTTGTCTAGAAGGTTATAAGCTTCATTGTTAAGGGTTGGGTAATGAAACTGCTTCTGCGCGAACCTGATAGATCTTTATAAGGACTGCATTCATTATTTTCTTTCTCCTAGGGTGTGGAAACATGGTTCCAGCACCCACCCATACTACTTCGAGTGATACCTTGGCCTGCGAAATCAAGTCATTTCCGAAAGGGACAGTAGTATAGGGGTTTTTTGGCAAACCTTCACTCTAAACCTGGGTCAGGAACCCTCAAGCCAACAGATACAATGAGGCTCAAAGGCCTATTTATTATCAAGAAACAATGGAAAACCATAAACATCCAAAAACCTAACCCTAGGAGATGAAACACCAAACTATGGGCCCTGTCAGGGTAAATTGGTACATCAATTTCCCCTGGGCGTAACTTTGGCATACTATCTTCGTTTGACGCAAATTCTACATTGTTATAAAGATCTACCTGATAACTAAAACTTATAACAACGAATAAAAAGTCCCCAATTCATAATTTTTGTACCTTTCATGCCCAAAAAACATCGTTTAGAGCCTCAAACGGCTCCAGAAGTTCAAGACCTGAAAAACTGCCAAAAATAGTAAATTGTGCTACAATTTAGGAAATTGTAAAACTGAAAGAAACAATGGTGGGGGCCCAAGTGTAATAGGTAGGTGGCCACCAATATCCACTTGGATCACCCCCCCCCCTTAAGAAGCAATGGCCCCCATTGCATTGAGTTCCTCCATGATATCTGCAATGTCGAATGTGTCTAGTAATGGTGGAAAATATGGCCGCATGTGATCCACACTGAGCACTGGTTGTTGGCCAAGGAATGGGGGAAGGTTGAGCTTAAATGCATTGTCTCCCACAACCTTTATAATGATCTAAGGTCCATATCGAAGTGGTTTGAGCTTCGTATGAGCTCGATTAGGCGTTATTTCTACAAATGCAACCAAACTTGGTTGCCCACCTAGAACTTGTGTGGCACCTGATGTTGATCATGTCACTGCTTATACTTGGCATTGGATTTCTCCAAGATTTCGTGGACTTGCTAGATGCATTCAATAAAAATGGTTGCTTTATCAGCCTCAGACAGTACATGTGTGGATTCTGTCTATGTGGTCATAGTAGGTATGGAAACATCAAGAAGCAACATGCCTGGGGTCAGATCAATGGAGAGCTTGACCTGATAGTGTAGAGGAACCTCTATGGGTGAAGATAAAATGTCCTTGTATTCCTCCACGACTTTGTCAATGTTGGGTATGTGTTATATTCTTTCCACGACTAGGCCCACGCACTGTACGTTGTGCCGGGCATAGCAGGGGGGTCACAGGGGGGGCGGCAGCCCCCCCTGTCAGGGTCCGGGGCAGCGCCCCGGCGAAAAATTTTTTGGTATGCGGTCCCACTCATATGCGGACCCACCCATGTTTTGTGCATGAGTTTGCACATGGTTTTGGGATACGATGGTTTTTGACCCCTGGTATTTTGTAGATCCGGTCAAGGGAACTACGATTATGTTCTAATCCAGGGTTAATGGATTGGGGTTTATGTATGCTTCGGCATGTATATATATGTGTTGCAACACTAAAAGGAATATAATGAAAAATCAAGGTAGTAGTCCCAATTTGGGATCTAGGGGAAAATCTCTGTGTTTATCTGTTTTATGTTTTATGCTCTCGCTATTGTTTATTTTCTGTTATAAGATTCATGTGTAGATAATTTATGTTCAGGGTTAAAACCTACAGTCAATCTTTTGTTTTCATGTAGGGAAGCCTTGTTTTTGAGGCTATGGCCACAATCTTCTTCTTCCCCTGTGGGAGAATTGTAATGAAAATCAATTTCCTGGTTTGGGAAATAATCTTATTATGTTGCTTTGTACTAATCAAAGAGATGGTGAGAGGCGGTACTACCTCCGATATCCTGTACAACTTATTTCAAAAATTAAAAATAATAGCTCGAAGCCTAGACTCATACACAACATATCTCCTCCACAAGTATGGTTGGCCTAATAATACATCAGACACGTCATGAGGATAAACATCACACAATACCTCATCCGTGAATGGCTTGATGTTGTACGGAAGGTGGCAGTACTCGTGGATGCAGAGATCTCTTCCTTGGTGAATCCATCCAATGATATATGGATATGAGTGTGTTTTCATCTGTAGGCCGAGCCGCTTCATGACCTCTACTGAAATTAGTTTCTTTTGGCTTCTGCTATCAATAAGGAATTGTAGTGGAGAACCCTTCACCCACATTTGGGAATGGAAGAGGCACTCCCCCTCCTCTGGATCTTTGGGTACCTCCTTATGGATCTTGGTGGTGGCAGCTATGGCACTGGGTTCAGCATTAATTATTTACATCCCTTTTTCATTCCCCTTTTCCATTTATGACTCAAAATCAGAACATGCATCTGATTCAGATGCCTTCAGTTCGACCACCAGCATCTGTTTGGTATGACACTCACTTGTGTTATCAGTGGGGATGTTATGAAATTCACACCACTTCCTTGTGTCCTTTTTTGTCTTTGTGATGTCATTCTCAGTCACCCCGCTTTGGTTTTTCCCCTTGTTCTGCAGTTCGGGGGCACCTTTCCCTCGGTTCGAATACGCAGATCCAAAGTCTCGCTTCTTCTACTTAAATTTATCCGCGGTCTTAGCGGCATATTGATATGTCGTGCCAAGCGAGGTAATGTTTAGGAACTCCATTTCCTCCCAAATGTATCTGTGAAAATAGTTGCAGTACTTGAGCACCAAATTTCTCTCTGAATCTTTAATACCCAACTTTTTGCGTAGGGTATGGAACAAATTCCCCATCTCATTCACATCTTGATCCATTTTTTTCGCAGCATGTTCCATTGGATACACTTTTCCTCATAGCTCCCCATAGGGTAATATTGTTCCTTGATGTCGTCTCGTAAATAATTCTAAGTGGGTGCGGCCGAGAACAGAGAGGATTCCCTCCCTTCCTTTTTCTCACAGTAGGTTTCCAACTAGACTTGGACATGGGGGGCAGCTTTAAGGAGTGCAAAAGTAATATTTTCTCAGTCGAAGAAATATTGGACCGAGAAATACCCTTCTAGAAAATTCAACCATATATCTATCGCGTCTTCATCTATCTAGCCTTAAAATACAGGAATTTCGAAGTTTACCTGTACCTTGAAGGGAGTGGCGCCTCTAGAATGGTTGTTGGATGCAGATGCATTGTAGGTGGGCAGTCATTGAAGGATCTGGGCAAAGTTTTCCATCATCGCGTTCCTTTGATTCTCGAGGGCTTCCTCGAGAAATATTTTGATAGGATCTCCTGCTCCCTCATCTTTCGTTTCTTCTTCCATGGGATGTCGTCGGGGCTTGCGAGGCTGATCTTGCAAGGGTTCAACCAGATCGAACCCCAACTCCCTATACCCTAACTTCGTTGGGAACATGCAAAGAAAAAAAGAGAAAGAATAGACTACTCTGATACCACTGATCCATATATATGTAGGAAGGAAACAGAATACAAATATAACCATAAATAAAAATATGCAGCGCAAATATAACTTCATTTCATTACATCAAATGACTGAAATATGCTTACCGACAGAATGAAAATAAGCTAGCTAGGGTGTTGGTAGCTTATCTCTGAGAAGATATGTGGTGGCTACAGGCCACTGAACTGTGTTACAATGAGGCTTGAAGGCATATTTATTATTGAGAAACAATGGAAAACCCTAAACATCCAAAAACCTAACCCTAGGAGATGAAACACCAGACTATGGGCCCCGTCGGGTTAAATTTGTATATAAATTTATCGGGGTCATAACTTTGGCATACTATCTTCATTTGATGCACATGATACATTGTTAGAAAAATATATCTAAGGACTAAAACTGTTGATAGTGAACATCAAGTCTTCGACTCATATTTTTCGGACCTTTCATGCCGAAAAAAACATCGTTTAGGGCCTCAAAACGGCTCCGGAATTTGAGGACCCGAGAAATCGCCAAAAGTAGTAAATTATACTACAATTAAGGAGACTGAAAAATTGAAATAAACAATGGTGTTGGTTGAAGTGGAATAGGTGAGTGGCCACCAATATCCACCTGGATCATTCCTCCCCCCTTAAGAAGTAATGGTCCCCATTGCGTTGAGTTCCTCCATGAGATTTGCAATTTTGGATGTGTCCAGTAATTGATCCAGGTGGATATTGGTGGTCACTTGCCTATTCCACTTGGGGCCCCACCATTGTCTCTTTCATTTTTTTATTTTCGGCACAACTTACTATTTTTAGCAGTTCTTCAGGTCGTGAGCTTCCGGAGCCATTTTGAGGCCCTAAACGACGTTTTTTGGGAAAATCGGGAGCAACATGGGTCCATGGACCAAGGTTCGTCACTCAAAATTTTTAGTCGTCAGATATATATTTCTAACAAGGTATGGTTCGCGTCAAACAGAGGTCGTATTCCAAAGTTACATCCCCGGGAAGTTGAAACACCAATTTACCCAAACGAGGCCCATAGTTTTGGCACTTCATCTTTTAGGGTTAGGGTTTTGGATGTTTAGGGTTTTCCATTGTTTCTAAATAATAAATAGGCCCTCGAGCCTCATTGTAACTCAGTTCAGAGGACTGTACCTGCCACATCTCGTATTAGAGATAGCTACCAGCTCCCTAGCTAGTTTATTTCCATTATGTCTGTAACCAAATTTCAGTTCTTTGATATTAATGAAATGAAGTGTTATTTCCACTGCATCTTTGTATTTATGGTTATATGTTTATTCTGTTGCATTCCTACATAAATCCGTATTAGTAGTATCAGAGTGGTCTGATTTTTCTCGATCCTTCTTTGCATGTCCCCAACGAGGTCCGGGTATAAGGAGTTAGGGCTCAATCTGGTGGAACCTTTGCAAGATCAGCCTCGCAAACCCCGACGGAAGCCCATGAGGGATGAAAAGAAAGATGAGGGAGCAGGAGATCCTATCAAAATATTGCTCAAGGAGGCCCTCGAAAAACAAAGGAATGCGATGATGGATAACTTTGCCCAGATCCTTCAACGGCTGCCCACCGGCGGCACATCTACATGCAGCAGCCACTCTAGAGGTGCGACTCCTTTTAAGGTAAAATTAAATTTTGACATTCCCATATTTGAGGGTCAAATAGATGCAGATGCCATAGATAGATGGTTGAATCTATTAGAATTATATTTCTCATTTCATGACTTTTCCAACCGAAAGAAGATTATTTTTGCACTCCTCAAAGCTACCCCCCAGGTAAGGACTGGTGGGAAATCTACTATGAGAAAAAGGATGACGCAGAACCCTCTCTATTCTCGGCTGTACCCACTTGGAATTCTTTCGGAGATGCCATCAAGGAAAAATACTATCCCGTGGGGAGCTATGAGGACAAGTACATACAATGGACCACTCTGCGACAACAAAGGGATCAAGATGTGCATGAGATGACGAATCTGTTCCATACCCTGCGCACAAAGTTGGGTATCAAAGATTCAGAGAAAAATCTGGTGCTAAAGTATCATAGTTGTCTACACAGATAAATTCAAGAGGAAATGAAGTTCCTCGACATCTCCTCGCTTGGTACGACATACCGGTATGCTGCCAAGATTGAGAAAAAATTCAAATAGAAGAAGCGAGACTTTGGATCTGCGAATCAAAACCAAGGGAAAGGTGCTCCCAAACTACAGAAAAAAGGACAGAGCCAAGGCATGGTGGCTCAAGACAACCTGTCGAAGCCACAAGCAAAGAACAACACCGCAAAGCCAAAGAATGACATGGGAAAGTGGTGTGAGTTCCATAAGAGTTCCACTCACAACACAAGTGAGTGTCGGGCCAAGCAGTCGTTGGTGGCCGAGATGAGGGCTTCTGAGTCAGATGCATGCTCTGACTCTAAATCAGAACCTGACAAGGGGAATGACAAAGGGAAATAGATTACTGATGCGGAGCCCAACACCACTGTTGCCACCACGAAGATCTAGAAGGAGGAACCGGAAGATCCAGAGGAGGAGGAACATCTCTTCCACTCCCAGATGTAGGTAAAGGGCTCCCCGGTACAGTTCATTGTTGACAATGGGAGCCAAAAGAGCCTCATTTCAGTAGATGTTGTGAAGTGGTTGTGCTTGCCGACCAAAACTCACCCACATCCATACACCGTCGGGTGGCTTCACCAAGGACGAGATCTCTGCATCAGCCAACAGTGCTGCCTTCCCTATAGCATGAAGCCCTTCATGGATGAGGTATTATGTGACATTGCTACAATTGATGTTTCTGATGTATTATTAGGAAAACCATACTTTTGGAAGCATCATGTTGTGTATGAGTCTTGGCCTCGTGCTTTTATTGTTACTTTGGGAAATAAGTTGTACAGGATACCAGAGGTACCACCTCCTGTCGCTATCTCTTTGGTTACTGCAAAACAATGCAATAAGCTCATTTCCCAAACCAGGAAATTCATTTTCCTGATGATCTGCCCCCAGGGCAAGAAGAATACTGTGGCCACGACCTCCAGACCGTGCTCCTCTACATGAAAACAACAAATGGACAAGGATGTGGAGGAGTATGGGGACATCTTCACCTCACCCACAGGGGTTCCTCTGCACTGTCAAGTCAAGCACCCAATTGATCTTACCCCAGGTGCACTTCTACTCAATGGACCAATCTATCGGCGCTCTGTTCTGGAAAACGATGAAATCAAGAGGCAGATTCAAGAGCTTTTGTAGAAATGTCACATCCAACCAAGTTCATCTCCCTGTGGGAGCCCGATCATGTTGGTAGAGAAGAAGGATGGGACGTGGAGACTCTGTATTGACTATCACGTGTTGAACAATATCACTATCCAGAATAGATACCCAATCCCACGGATTGATGACCTTTTGGACCAACTCAAAAGGGCGAAATATTTCAGCAACATTGACTTGAAGTCTGGGTATCACCAGGTACCAATTGAACCCTCCGATGTGTGGAATACTGCCTCCAAAGCCAAGGAAGGCCTTTTCGAATGGTTGGTCATGCCTTTCGGGTTGATGAATGCTCCCGCAACCTTCATGAGGTTAATGGATGACATCTTGTGGCCATTCACCAACTCATTTGTAGTGGTGTACTTGGATGACACTCTGATCTTCAACCATACTTGGGAAGAGCACCTCCACCACATCTGACAAGTCCTCCAAACACACTGGCAACACTAGTTGTGTGCCAATTTGGAGAAGTTCACTTTTGGCATGACCCAAGTTCAATATATGGGATACATTATTGATGAAAGTGGAGTGCATGTGGATCCAACCAAGATCCAAGTCATTCGGGATTGGCCAGCCCCAACCACTATAACTGGGCTTCGCAGCTTTCTGGGTCTTGCTAATTTCTACAGTAGGTTCATGTTGGGATTCTCTCATATCACTTGGCCCCTGAGTCAAGTCACCAAGGGAGGAGCAAGAGAAAAATTATTTTGGTCGGAATCTCAACAGAAGGCATTCACAAAATTGAAAAATTTCCTTTGTTCTGCCCCAGTGCTCACATTACCAGACTTGCAACAACCATTTGAGATCAAGACAGATTCCTTTGACTATGCTATTGGGGTAGTTATTACTCAACAGGGACATCTAGTGGCATATCACAGTGAGACATTGTCTGACACAGTTTGAAATTATCCCACTTATGACAAAGAAATGTATTCCATTGTGTAAGCTTGTTGACAATGGAAGCATTACATTTTGGGGAAGGAAACAATCATCCACATATACCACCATCCCCTACATTTTATACAGGCACAAGGGAAGTTGTATAATGATCGCCATCAAAAGTGGTCCACATATCTACAACAGTTTCATTTGAACATCAAGTACAAGAAGGGTAGCACCAATCATGTTGCAGAATACCTCAGTCGATCATCGATCATGGCGCTCACCACCATTCTCAACTCTTGTGGGAATGAGACTTGTGATTGGCCCCTTCTCTATGAGAGCGACCTAGAATTTGGCCACACATACAAGGCACTCTTGGGGGTTACGCAACTTCCAAATTTTCACCTCCAAGATGCACTCTTATGTCACCTGGGACACCTTCGTGTTTCTTCAAGCGAGCGTGCCAAGATGATATGGGAAGCACACTATAGTCGAGTCGTTGGGAATTTCGGGGTCAAGAAAATAGTAGCAGTACTGCAGAAGTATTTCTATTGGCCGAACCTTTGAAAGGATGTCGAGAAGCACATCAGATCCTGCACTGCTTGTGTCATTGCCAAACTGACCATCAAGAAGAAAGGCCTATATACTCTACTACCTACCCCTAGTCGACCTTGGGAATCCATATCCATGGATTACATGTTGGGCTTGCCTTCTACTAAGCATGGAAATGACTTTGATTTTGTGGTCGTTGACAGATTCTCGAAAATGGCCATTATGGCAGCCTACAAGAAGAATATCACAGCAGAAGCCACTGCTAAAATCTTCTTTGAATGAGTTTGGGTTGACTTTTGGATCTCACAGTCTATCATATCAGATCAGGATAGTAGGTTCCTCACCACATTTTGGTCCATCCTCTGGTCAATGTTGGAAACCAAGCTCACTAAGTCCACAACTTTCCATCCCCAAGCAGATGGCTAGATAAAGGTCATCAACAGAATGATTGTACACATTCTGCGCATGTACAATTCAAAGCATCCACGCACATGGGAGAATAGCCTCCCCTATGTACAACATAGTTATAACCAGTCTCTCCACATCTCAATCGGCCACAGCCCCTTTCAGGTGGGCTTGGGATTCCAGCCACTATGTCCAATTGACGTAGCCATGCCATTTGTGGCTACTCAAGTCGATTCGGCTCATGTCCAGTCTAAAGTTGACAAAGAAAATAGCTTCATCGAGCACATTCAACACATCCGCCAATAGTTTCATGAAATATTGGACAGAGCCAATGCTAAGTACAAACAACACCATGATCAACATTGGGTGCCACACAACTTCCAGGGTGGAAACAAAGTGTGGTTACAGTTGCAGAAGGAGCGCCTCACTAGACCCCACCACAAGCTTTTCCCACTCTGATCCGGGCTGTAAACCATCACCAAGGCTGTAGGAAACAATGCCTTCGAGCTCATTATTCCACCATTCCTTGGTCTGCACCCAGTATTCAATGTGGACCGCCTTTGTCCTTACTTCCCACCTCCACTGGACATCTCTGACATTGTAGAACAACTCACACCAACAGAGTTAAACCCAGAATACATGGAACAGGCCACCATAGATTGTATCATGGACATGAAAATAAAGAAAACTCGCCAACAGAAGATCCAACTGTATCAGGTTGTCAAAGCTGGCCAACTCCTGCACTAAGGAAAGTGGTTCACCAGGGACCAAGTTCAGCAAAAGTTTCCTCATCTCATGGAGGAACTTAACACAATGGGAACCATTTCTTCCTAAGGGGGGAGGAATGATCTAGGTGGATATTTGTGGTCACCCGCCTATTCCACTTGGGGCCCCATCATTGTCTCTTTCAGTTTTCCAGTTTCAGCACAACTTACTATTTTTAGCAATTTTTCGGGTCCTGAACTTTTGGAGCTGTTTTGAGGCCCTAAACAACGTTTTTTGGGAAACCTGGGAGCAACATGGGTTTATGGACCAAGGTTTCTCACTCAAAATTTTTATTCCTTAGATAGATCTTTATAATGAGGTATGGTTCGTGTCAAACGGAGGTAATATGCTAAAGTTATGTCCCCAGGAAGTTGAAACACTAATTTATCCAAACGGGGCCCATAGTTTTGGTGCTTCATCTGCTAGGGTTAGGGTTTTGGATGTTTATGGTTTTCCATTGTTTCTAAATAATAAATAGGCCCTCGAGCCTCATTATAACTCAGTTTAGAGACCTGTAGCCGCCACATCTCTTCTCAGAGATAGCTACTAGCGCCCTAGCTAGTTTATTTCCATTTTGTCTGTAAGCAAATTTCAGTTCTTTGATATTAATAAAATGAACTGTTATTTTTGTTGCATCTTTGTATTTATGGTTATATGTTTATTCTGTTGCATTCCTGCATAAATTCGGATCAGTAATGGTGAAAATTATGGCCGAAGGCGATCCACATTGAACACTGGTTGTCAACTAAGGAATGGGGGAAGGCTAAGCTTAAATTAATTGTCTCCCATAGCCTTGATAATGATGTAAGGCCCATATCAAAGTGGTCTAAGCTTTCGATGAGCTATGATTAGGCATTCTTTCTGCAAATGCAACCAAACTTGGTCAACCACCTGGAACTCGTGTGGCACCTGATGTTGATCATGTCGCTTCTTGTACATGGGATTTGATTTCTCCAAGATTTTGTGGAACTATTGGATGCATTCAATAAAACAGGTTTCTTTATTAGCCTCAGAAAGTACATGTGTGGATTCTCTCTGTGTGGTCGCAGGAGGAATGGCAACATCACGCAGCGGCGCTCCTGGGGTCATATGAGTGGAGTGCTTGACCTGACAGTGTAGAGTAACCTCTATGGGTGAGGAGAAAATTTCTTTGTATTCCTCCATGAATTTTCAATCCGCTGATATCGTGTAGGGGAGCCCTGTTTGGAGGCTATGGCCACAATCTTCTTCTTCCCCTATGGTAGAATTGTAATGAAAATGAATTTCCTAGTCTGGAAAATAATTGTACTGCATTGCTTTGTAGTTATCAAAGAGATCACGGGAGGCGGTACTACCTCTGGTATCCTAACAACTTATTTCCCAAATTAATAATAACAACGTGAGGCCTAAAATCATACACATCATGTCACATCCACAAGTATGGTTGGCCTATAATACATCAACAGACATATCAAGAGGAGCAACATCACACAATACCTCATCCATGAATGGCTTGATGCTGTATCAAAGGCGACAATGCTAGCGGACGCGGAGATCTCTTCCTTGGTGAAGCCACCCGATGGTATACGGCTACGAGTGCGATGTGGTAGTTAGGCCAAGCCGCTTCATGACCCATGCTGAAATTAGGTTCTTTTGGCTTCTTCTATCAACAAGGAATTGTTGTGGAGAACCCTTCACCCACATTTGGGAATGGAAGCGGTGCTCCCCCTCCCCTAGATCTTTGGGTTCCTCCTTATGGATCTTGGTGGTGGGAATGGTGGCGTTGGGTTTCGCATCAATTATTTTCTTCCCTTTGTAACTATCCTTGTCTGGTTCTGACTCAGAATCAGAACATGCATCTAATTCAGATGCCTTCAGTTCGGCCACCTGTGACGGTTTCGTCAGGCACTCGCTTGTGTTTTGAGTGGGGTTGTTATGAAATTCACACCACTTCCTTGTGTCCTTATTTTTCTTTTTGGTGTCATTTTGAGTCACCCCGATTTGCCTTTTCCCCTTTTTCTATGGTCCAGGGGTGCCTTTCTCTCGCTTCAGATTCGCGGATCCAAAGCCTTGCTTCTTCTGCTTAAATCTATGCTCGATCTTGGTGGCATATCAATATACCTTTCCAAGCAAGGTAATGTCAAGGAAATTCATTGCCTCTTGAATGTATCTATCCAAATAGATGTAGTACTTGAGCACTAAATGTCTCTCTGAATCTTTAATACCCAACTTTGTCCATAGGGTATGGAACAAATTCGTTAGCTCATGCACATCTTGATCCCTTTCATGTTGCAACATGGTCCATTGGGTGTACTTGTCCTCATAGCTCTCCACAGGTTAACATTGTTCCTTGATGTAATCTTGGAATGAATTCCAAGTGGGTGTGGCTGAGAATAGAGAGGGTTCCCTCCCATCCTTTTTCCCACAGTAGGTTTCCCACCAATATTTGACATGGGGGGCAGCTCTAAGGAGTGAAAAATTAATATTTTCTTGGTCAGAGAAATCATGGACCGAGAAATACCCTTCCAACAAATTCAACCATCTACCTATGGAATTTTCATCTATCTGGCCTTCAAATCTAGGAATGTCAAATATTACATGTACCTTGAAGGGACTGTCACCTCCATAGTGGTTGATGGATGCAGCTGCGTCATAGGTGGGAAGTCGTTGAAGGATCTGGGCAAAGTTATCCATCATCGCGTTCTTTTGTTTCTCGAGGGCCTCCTCGAGCAATATTTTGATAAGATCTCCTACTCCATCGTCTTTATTTTCTTCTTCCATGGGAGGTAGTCTGGGTTTGTGAGGTTGACCTTGCAAGTGTTCAACCAGATCGAGCCCTAACTCCTTATACCCTGACCTCATTGGGGACATGCAAAGAAAAATAGAGAAAGAGCAGACTGATCTTATACCACTGATCCAGATTTATGCAAGAACACAATATAATACAAATATAACCATAAATACAAAGATGCAGTGAAATACAACTTCATTTCATTAATATCAAATGACTGAAATATGCTTACAGACAGAATGAAAACAAACTAGCTAGGGCGCAAGTAGCTTATCTCTGAGAAGAGAAGTGGTGGCTACAAGCCTATGAAATGTGTTACAATGAGGATCAAAGGCCTATTTATTATTGAGAAACAATGGAAAACCATAAACATCCAAAAACCTAACCCTAGGAGATGAAATGACAGACTATGGGCACTGTCGGGGTAAATTGGTACATCAATTTCCCCAAGCTGTAACTTTGGCATACTATATTTGTTTGATGCACATGATACATTTTTAGATAGATCTATCTGAGTACTAAGAGTAATGATTATAAATATTGAATCTCTGACTCATTTTTGTCGAACCTTTGATTCCCAAGAAAATGTCGTTTAAGGCCTCAAAATGGCTCCGGAAGTTTGGGACTCGAAAAAATGCCAAATACAGTCAATTGTGCTATAATTAAGGAAAATAAAAAAATGAAATAAACAATGGTGGGGGTCCAAGTGGAATAGGCGGTGGCCACCAATATCCACCTGGATCATTCCTCCCTCCTGTTGAGCTCCAAAGATGTTCTTTCTTCCACCACATTCCACTCCATTTCCTTTGTCCATTATTAATTACAGGCTCAAATGATCAATAGAATTAATTAAAATTTCTTTAAGAATGTATATCATGACTAAATTTCTATGTTTTTATGATTTTGTCATTGTAGTACTTTTTGAACTAGATCTAGCTACAGAATGCAGGCATTCTGTAGCTAGTTTCCGATTTTGCAGCTGTCTTCATGTCTACGCAGGTTCCAAGTGTCATCTCAGAGAAAAACACATATGGTCGTATTTCACATCATTCCCTCATCATTTTTTGCTCTCCACAAAGATTGAACGGAATTCTGTAGGTGGTTATGCACGTGGGAACTCAAACTAGGAGATAAACTCCTAATAGGACAAGGACAGTCCAGATGTCCTTAATCATATTACGAGACCACCATCAGAGTATTAGTTTGATTTTTATTTGGAAAGACAATTATCCCTAGGTTATCTCAAGACAATTATGTAATTTTGTTATAAATATGGCTCGGGGAACCGAGGGACAAGGTTAGATTTTGTGTTTGATTGCTAGATTTCAGAAGTCCGAAAACACTCTATTTTGAAGTAATTTCTCTTTTAATGAAAGAAGCATCACTTTATTGAAAGCACTGAGTCAATCTTGAAGTAGATTTTGCATGCTACTCCAGTGGTAGAGGGCCCCTGCTACCTGAGAAGCTTTGTTCATACGGTTTAGATAAGTATTTTAGTCTCGTTTTTCATTTCTAGCTTAAGCAGGTTTCTGAAGTTTATGTTTCATACTTGTTTACATTAATCATCATAGCTAGACTTACTCTTATAAACTCTTCCAAAATATCATCGCGATGAATAAGGCATCGCTGTGGTGTTGTAGATTTTAGTTGCATTTCCTTTCGAATTTTATGATTTATGATTGTTTACACTAAGTGTCATAGCCAGTCTTACTCCTACAAACTCTTCCAAAACATCATTAACAACGAATAAGAAACAGTTGTGGTATCTTAGATCCTAGTTGTATTTGCTTTCAAATCTTTTGTTTATGTCAAATCTTTTGTTTATGTCTATGGAATTCTACAACCCATCTCGTTCACTGTACTTCAAGTATATTAGCAGCACTCTAGTTCAGTCTCAGTTCATTTTGTTTCAAGAAAAGATTAATGGCATTCTAGTTTAGTTGTAGTCACTGTATTTTAAGATTGATAGACCGTGTTCTAGCCTAGTTTTATCCATTGTATTTCAAGTAGTACTAGTTGTCAAAATTAGTCTTTCGGCCTTCATTATTTACAACTTACTTTAGTTCTGAATTTATATTGATACATCATCACATGAACAGGGGTCAGTAATATCAGTTTAAGGCTTTGATCATTCTGCAAATCTTTTACAAATTCACCTATAGCCTTTTTCCCAAACATTATTCTAGAAAATCTCTAAGCTTCTGAATAAGGCCTAGTAGTGATAAGTCAAGTTGCAGAATAGGGTAACTTCAACATCATAGGTTAATCTAGAATAGAAACCTTACTGTGTTACAAATAATCATTTTTTTTGTAATATTGTGAGTTGATTGTTTATTTAGGAGAACTTCATTTACACTTAACTTGTCCATTTCTCAAGCTCTTCCAACACATCTTTAATGAATGAATTGGATAAGTTCAAGCTCATGTTGTGATTTATTTCCTTTCAATGAAGTCATTATCAAGCTTTGCATTTGTTGTTTGTCATCCATAGTTTAGGCTTTGTTCTGTTTTAATATAACCAATAGCTTCTTTTCACCAGCACTTAGTTCTTTCCCTTTTCAAACATAAAACCACAAAACCAAAAGCATCATAAAACACTAAACACAACGTAGTGAGAAACAAATACCTAGGCACATATAGTGCACCACACTTCAGCAGTTTACTAGCCCTGGTTGACAATTAATGAACTCAATTTAGGAACACTAAGTTGAGCACAAACATTTTGGCGTCATTGCCGGGAAGTGAAAATAGGTAGCCTTGTTTCTTAACTCCCAAAAACAATGATATGCGTAGAGAGAGAGACTCAAGGGGTAGATTCATAAGAAGCAGAAGCAGAAGTTTGATTCCTAGAATACCTCTTGTTTCACCTAGACCAAGAGCCAGCACACCTCCAACTCAGACCCACATTCCATCCTTTACTAATCCTAGACTTCTAGAAGACTTAAGATCATATATTCCATTATAAATACCTTCCACTTCATCCACTGAGCCTGTCTTAGAAGAAGATTTAAGGACCCCTGCTAGAGACACAAACTTTTTCACTTCCAGAGAAGAATCAACTATGGCAGAAGAAGGGGGAGGAGGAGTGTTTAATGGAGAACACACATTATTTGGAGGGGGTAGAGGTAGAGGTAGAGGAGAATGAGGTAGAGGTGCAGAAGGAGAAGGAGGTAGAGGAAGAGGTAGAAGAGAAATGGGAAGCTCTTTTGGGTTTCCTATAGTAGATGAAGAAACCAATACAACTATGAAAAACATTTCACCCTCTGTCCTTCCAAACTTCTATGGACTTAAAACTGAAGATCCTGAAACCTTCCTATTTGAATTTGAAGTCCTATGTATAACTTATGACTACTTACAAGATGCTCAAAAACTTAAACTATTTCCTTCAACATTGAAAGGAGCAGCATTGAAGTGATTTATGAGTTTGATCAACAGTTCTATTAGGACATGGGAAGATATGAAACAAGCATTTCTAGAGAGGTATTTCGATTATTGTATGCCAGTCAATCATAAGGATGAAGTGTTCAAGATGATACAAAAAGAAGATGAAAACCTGGAAGATTTGTTGGAGAGATTTCATTACAACATCAAAAGAGCAAAAATGGAGAACTTAGATCAAGAAACCTTAAAAGCTCTCTTGTTGAAGACAATTAGGGATGAATGGTTGGATATCCTTAACATGATGGGAAAAGGGGATATATCTCAGCTCACATTACCTGAAATATCTGAGTTATGTATCAACCTTTCAAGAGGGAAATCCAAAACTGTAAAAGGTACAAGAGACCCTGCTCTTGCAAGGCTAAGTAAGTCTGCTTCTGGGACAGTAAGTAGGGTAGAGATAGGGAATATGCTTGATGAATTCAAATCTGACATCTTAGGGAGTCTTAGTGAACAAATAGACACCCTTAAGTTACAAAACAAGCAAAAATCTGAATCTGATGCCTTAGCAATATTTTGTCCCAAATGTAGAAAGAATCATGCCTTGAGAGAATGTCCTTTGGATGCAAAAGTTGTAAAAAACTGTGTAATTTGTTCAAAAAAACATGAAACCAAGATATTTCCTTCACTTCCTGGTCTTAAAATTGTCTTTCAAGAGGAAACTCCTACAAATTCCACAGAATCTCTCAATTTTGTCTCTAGAAGGCCTTGGCAAGGACCTCAAACACAAGGATTCCATGATCAATTGTATAATCAACCTTCACTAAATTGGAATTATTGGAAGCAACCTTGGCCCCAATTTCAAAATCAATCTCAAGCTTGGGCACAAGGAGCACAAAATCCCTATGGAAGATACTCCCAGTACTATCAATATCCACCATCCTATCCACCATACCCACATTTTTCTCCTCAAAATCCTCAAAAAAATCCTCAATAGAATCCTCAAAACCCACAACATCAAAATCAACCACTCCCATTACCATTTCCTTAGAAATAAAATCAGTTTCCTGCTCAACCCATACCAAACCCCATCAATAAAAATCCTCAAAATACATACATGATAGAAGGCCAACAGTTTCCAACTTATTTAATTACTCCTCTAGACCTTAGTGATGTTCAACTTAGGTCTGGAAGAATACTTCAAAAGAGGAAACCTTCTGTGATCATACAAGAACAAGACAACTCTGAGGAAGATTCTCTACGGGAAAATAAAAATCTTGAAGAAGACACATCTTTTTAGGACCCAAACATTGAAAAACCAAAACAAAAAGAACCAATAATTTCATCTCCTGTATTAGAGCAGCAATCAACATCCACTCCTACACCTCCATTTCCAGAAAGATTACAAATTGATAGAGGTGTAGAAAAACAAATTATGGTGCCTAATTATGATTTCCTAGATGAGCTGAGAAATGTCTGTATTAAGATTCCATTATTACAAGTTATCAAGGAAATTCTAATTTTAGCAAAGACAATAAAGGAGTTGAGCATGAAGAAAACAAGAAAAAGAATAAGAGAGACAAAGAAAATTCAACTAGCAGGAAAAATAGTAGATATCATGATGGGTAAGATTGCTATTCCAAAGTATCTAGACCCAGGAAATCCAGTTGTTAAAATTCACATCAAGGGAATTGAGATCCAAAACACACTCATTGATTTAGGAGCAGCAATCAATATTATGAGTAGACAAATCATGGATAAACTGAAACTTCCTAATCTTCTCTTTACACCCACATTATTACAATCAGCAGACAGATCTGTGATCAAACCTGATGGGGTAATAGAAGATATTCTAGTGTCCCTAGATTCTTGGGAGTACCCTGTGGATTTCATGATCCTAACTCCTAAGAATAATCTAGGAGGGCATCCTATTATATTAGGAAGACCTTGGTTAGCTACAGCCGATGCTTTCATTAGTTGTAGATCCGGTGATATGTACATCTATGATGGTAGTTCAACTAAGAAATTCACTTTGTATCCTCCAGCAAGGACAATTACAGATTTAGATGATACTCAATGGATAGAGGATGAAGAAGACTTACAACCTCTCTTCACAATTTTAGAAATTAGTGAAGATAGTCAAATTCTGAATACTTTAGAAAAATTTGAATCCTCTTCGGAATACAAACATGAAAAATTTCAAGAAGAATCCAACATTGAGTTTTTATCATCAAGACAGATGTCTCTTCATTCTATGGATAAATTTGGCAGCTCTACAAGTGAGATATTTCCAGGCAAAACTTTAAACATAAATAAGAACCTAGAAAAATCTCAACAAGAAGAGCTAGTCAAGATCTTACAGAGACATTCTTCTGCATATGCATGGGAGTACACTGATATGAAAGGGATAAGCCCCAAGACTTGCACTCATCACATCTACATAGAGGAAAATTTTAAACCAATTAGACAACCTCAAAGACGGATGAATCCAAATCTTAGGGAGATTGTTAAAGAAGAATTGCAGAAATTGTTGAATGTCAACTTTATCTATCCTATTTCAGATATTCAGTGTGTTTCTCCTTTGGTAATTGTGCCAAAGAAAAATGGTAAATGGAGGGTATGTATTGACTACCGAGAATTAAACAAAGCTACTCTTAAAGATCATTTTCCCCTACCTTTCATAGATCAGGTGTTAGATACCTTAGCTAGAAAAAAGTACTTCTCATTTCTAGATGGGTTTAGTGGTTATAATCAAATTCAAGTAGCACTTGAGGATCAAGACAAAACCACATTTACCTGTCCTTGGGGTACCTATGCTTACCGAGTATTGCCATTTGGATTATGCAATGCACCTACAACATTTCAAAGGGCAGTATTAGGAATCTTTTTGGATCTAATACATGATTGTGTAGAGGTATATATGGATGATTTCACAGTTTATCGAAACACATTTGAAGAAGCCTTAGCAAACTTGGAAATTTTTTTAAAAAGATGTAAAGAAGCAAATCTTTCACTTAGTCATGAGAAGTGTTTTATGATGTTTACTGAAGGAATTGTTTTAGGACATCACATTTCAGGGGATGGGATTAGAGTTGATGAGTCAAAAGTTGAAGTCATCTCTAACTTATCCATTCCAAGTTGTCAAAAAGATGTTAGGATTTTTCTAGGATTTACAGGATATTATCGAAGATTTATAGAAAAATTCACCAAGATAGCATCTCCACTCTTCAAATTACTTACCAAAGACTGTGAATTCAAATGGAATTCTGATTGCCAGTTAGCCTTTGAGACCCTGAAAACAAAAATTTCTGAAGCACCTATTTTAAGGGGACCTAACTGGAAGTTACCTTTTCATATTTCAACAGATGTCTCAGATACAGCTCTAGGAGCAGTATTGGGACAAAAAGACCTGATTCCTTATGCCATCTACTATACCAGTAAAAATTTGACTCCTTCAGAGTTAAACTATATTGTAACTGAAAAAGAGTTTTTAGCTATTGTTCATGCCATAAACGAATTCAGACACTATATAACAAGCTATGAAACTTTTGTTCACACAGATCATTCTGCAATTAGATACCTAATGAACAAATCAATTACTAATGGCAGAGTCATAATATGGTTATTGCTTTTACAAGAATTCAACATTACCATTCTAGATAGGCCTGGAAAACAAAACACAGTAGCTGATTTCCTATCTAGACTGCAAAACATCAAAGATGACACTCTAGTTGAAGATCAATTTCCTGATGAATATCTTTTTGCAATTTCTACTCAGACTCCTTGGTTTGCTGACATTGCTAATTATTTAGTTTCAGGGAAATTTCCTTCAATAATGAATGCAAGAGACAAAAGAAAGATCATTTATGACAATGCAAAATATTCATGGGTTGCTAATGAGTTATACAAAACATGTCCAGATTTTATCATTAGGAGATGTGTTCGGGAAGATGAGATGCCTGAGATCCTCAAGGCATGTCATGATGAACCTTGTGGCGGACACTTTGCTGATAAAAGGATAGCTTATAAGGTCCTTCATTTAGGATATTATTGGCCATCCCTTTTTAAAGATGATAAAGAGTATGTCAAAAGGTGTGACAGTTGCCAAAGGGTAGGGAAACCTTCTCCTTCAGGTGAGATGCCATTGCAGCCTCAGGTACATATTGAACCTTTTGAAAAATGGGCTTTGGATTTTGTAGGACCTATTAGTCCTCCATTAAGACAAAAGAAATATATATTAGTTTGCACTAATTATGCTACCAAATGGGTAGAGGCCAAGCCATTACTTTTTGCTACTGAAGCATCTGTAGTTAATTTTCTTTTTGAGGATATTTTTACTCGTTTTGGTGTCCCAAGGGAAATTGTTACAGATCAAGGAGCTCAATTCACATCAAGGCTAGTGGAAAAAATGATGGAGAGGTACAAAATCAGACACAGAAAATCTACTCCCTATCATCCATAAGCAAATGGTCAAGTGGAATCTACTAATAAGGTCATTGAAGGGATCCTAACAAAGACTGTTCATTTACATAGAAGAGACTGGGTAGATAGGCTTCCTGAAGCCTTGTGGGCCTATAGAACTACATGGAGAAGCACAATAGGCCATACTCCTTATGAACTTGTTTATGGAAAGCAAGTTTTGTTTCCCATAGAGTTCCAGATTCAAACTTTCAAAATGGCAGTTCAGCTAGGACTTGATCTAACAGAGGCACAAAAGCACAGATTGGAGCAGATTAATGAATTGGATGAGATCAAACAATATGCATTTCAGAAAACAAGTATAGTCTAACAGCAAAGGACTAGATGCCATGATAAGTACATCAAGGAAAAGAAGTTCAAAGAAGGTGACTGGGCTCTCTTGTTTGATTCAAAGTTCAAATATTTTCAAGGTAAATTCCAAACACATTGGCTTGGGCCATATGAAATTGTGAAAATTTTTGACAATGGAGCAATAAAAATCAGGACAATAGATGAAGAAGAGGTCACTTTTCTTGTGAATGGTCATAGATTGAAGTTGTATCATAAGCCACTTTCAAGAGAAGAATTTGTCAAGAAGTTCCAGGAAAATAGTGATGTGAAGTTAATGAAGAAGAATATTTCTTCTTCATCAACTTAATTGAATTTTCTGAAATCATTTTATTGAAAAAAAATAATAATAAAAAATAAATAAATAAAAAATAAAAGTATAAACATGAAAACTAATCACTGATTAGCATGTTTATACAGAAAAGGTAGAGTGAAAATTAGAATCTTTATGACACTTTAGCTTTTCAAATTTGTTTTTTTTCTGCAAGTCACCAGTTGTTACAAAAGCATAAGTGCAGGTCCATTTCACTTATGATCCATCTCATTTCATCCATCCATATTCTGTTTCATTCATTCATCCATACTCCATTTCATTCATTCATCCATACTCCATTTCATTCATTCATTTCACCCCATAGTCCACCTCATTTCCATCCCAGATTTTTAAGTTTGATGTTTTTTCTGCAATTGAATAATACATATCATGAATTGCAGGCCACTTCTCATACTTCACTCCATTTCATAAGTTGTGATCCATTCCACTCCATTATTCACTTCATTCATATTCCATTACACCATATTTTATTATCCATCTTCACTCATTCCATACAACATTCCATTCATGCTCCAAACCATTCCATTTCATGTTTCAAGTCTTCTACAGGTACATTCTGCAACCAGTTAGACATTCTGCAGCCAGTCAGACATCCTACAGCCAGACAGACATTCTGCAGCCAGAGATCCTGAAAGCACTGTCCAGTAATCACCTGATCTGCAATAAAATGATCCTGCATATCTATGACAACAAGCAAGATCAAGGGAGTTATGAAGACTCAAAAAGTAATGATTTTCAGGGGAGAACAAAGCATATAAAGATCACAAAAATCAGAGGAAAGGCAAAGTACTTTTTGAACTAGATCTAGCTACAAAATGCAAACATTCTATAGCTAGTTGCCGATTCTGCAGTTGTCTTCATGTCTACGTAGGTTCCAGGTTTCATCTCAGAGAAAAAAACATATGGTCGTATTCCACATCATTCCCTCATCATTTGTTGCTCTCCATGAATTTTGAACGGAATTCTGTAGGTGGTTATACACGTGGGAACGCAAACTAGGAGATAGACTCCTAATAGGACAAGGACAGTCCAGATGTCCTTAATCATATTACAAGACCACCATCAAAGTCCTAGTTTGATTTTTATTTGGAAAGACAATTATCCTAGGTTATCTCAAGACAGTTATGTAATTTTGTTATAAATATGGCTCGGGGAACCGAGGGACAAGGTTAGATTTTGTGTTTGATTGCTAGATTTCAGAAGTCTGAAAACACTCTGTTTTGAAGTAATTTCTCTTTTAATGAAAGAAGCATCACATTATTGAAAGCACTGAGTCAATATTGAAGTAGATTTTGTATGCTACTCCGGTGGTAGAGGGCCCCTGCTACCTGAGCAGCTTTGTTCATACGGCTTAGATAAGTATTTTAGTCTCGTTTTTCATTTCTAGCTTAAGCAGGTTTCTGAAGTTTATGTTTCATACTTGTTTACATTAATCATCACAGCTAGACTTACTGTTATAAACTCTTCCAAAATATCATCACGATGAATAAGGCATAGTTGTGGTGTTGTAGATTTTAGTTGCATTTCTTTTCGAATTTTATGATTTATGTTTGTTTACACTAAGTGTCATAGCCGGTCTTACTCCTACAAAATCTTCCAAAACATCATTAACAACGAATAAGAAACAGTTGTGGTATCTTAGATCCTAGTTGTATTTTCTTTCAAATCTTTTGTTTATGTCCAATTGCATTGAATAATACAACCAGACTTGTTTTTACAAACTCTTCCAAAATATCATTCATATTGAACGAGATGGGCTGTAGAATTCCATAGACTAGTTGCATGTTAATTTAGTTATAACACTCTGGAGGTTGATTGCATTTAGTTCAGTTCTGTCACTACATTTCAAGTTTGATAATGGCATTCTAGTTTAACTTCGTTCACTGTGCTTCAAGTAGATTAGCAGCACTCTAGTTCAGTCTCAGTTCATTTTGTTTCAAGAAAAGATTAATGGCATTCTAGTTTAGTTGTAGTCACTGTATTTTAAGATTGATAGACCACGTTCTAGCCTAGTGTTATCCATTGTATTTCAAGTAGTACTAGTTTTCAAAATTAGTCTTTCGGCCTTCATTATTTACAACTTAATTTTGTTCTGAATTTATATTGATACATCATCACATGAACAGGGTTCAGTAATATCAGTTTAAGGCTTTGATCATTCTGCAAATATTTTACAAATTCACCTATAGCCTTTTTCCCAAACATTATTCTAGAAAATCTCTAAACTTCTGAATAAGGCCTAGTAGTGATAAGTCAAGTTGCAGAATAGGGTAACTTTAGCATCATAGGTTAATCTAGAATAGAAACCTCACTGTGTTACAAATAATCATTTTTTTGTAATATTGTGAATTAATTGTTTATTTAGGAGAACTTCATTTACACTTAACTTGTCCATTTCTCAAGCTCTTCCAACACATATTTAATGAATGAATTGGATAAGTTCAAGCTCATGTTGTGATTTATTTCCTTGCAATGAAGTCATTATCAAGCTTTGCATTTTTTGTTTGTCATCCATAGTTTAGGATTTTTTCTGTTTTAATATAACCAATAGCTTCTTTTCACCAGCACTTAGTTCTTTCCCTTTTAAAACATAAAACCACAAAACCAAAAACATCATAAAACACTAAACACAACGTAGTGAGAAACAAATACCTAGGCACATATAGTGCACCACACTTCAGCAGTTTACTAGCCCTGGTTGACAATTAATGAACTCAATTTAGGAACACTAAGTTGAGCACAAACACCTCCTTAGGAAGAAATGGTCCCCATTGCATTTATTTCCTCCATGAGATCTTCAATGTCGGATGTGTCCAGTAATGGTGGAAAGTATGGCCGGAGGTGATCCACATTGAACACTGGTTGTCAACCAAGGAATGGGGGAAGGCTAATTTTAAATGCATTGTCTCCCACAACCTTGATAATAATGTAAGGCCCATATCAGTGTGGTCTAAGCTTTCGATGAGTTTTGGTTAGGCGTTCTTTCTGCAAATGAAACCAAACTTGGTCGCCCACCTGGAACTTGTGTGGCACCCGAAGTTGATCATGTCACTGCTTGTACTTAGCAATGGATTTATCCAAGATTTAGTGGACCTGCTGGATGTGTTTAATAAAACTGGTTGCTTTATTATCCTCAGATAGTACATGTTTGGATTATGTTTTTGTGGTCGCAGGAGGTATTTCAACATCAGGCAGCGGTGCACCTGGGGTCATATCAATGGAGTGCTTGACCTCATAGTGTAGAGGAACCTTTGTGGGTGAGGAGAAAATGTCCTTGTATTCCTCCACGAATTTTTCAATATTTTTTTGTCATGTAGGGGAGCCATGTTCGGAGGCTATGGCCACAATCTTCTTCTTTCCCTATGGGCAAATTGTAATGAAATTGAATTTCCTGGTTTGGGATAAAATTTTACTACGTTTCTTTGCAGTAATCAAAGAGATGGTGGGAGGCAGTACTACCTCTGGTATCATGTACAACTAATTTCCCAAATTAATAATAACAACATGAGTCATATACTCATACACATCCTATCACCTCCACAAGTATGATTGGCCTAATAATAGATCAGACACGTCAAGAGGAGCAACATCATACAATACCTCATCCATGAATGGTTGGATGCTATAAGGAAGGTGGCAATGTTGGCGGACGTGGAGGTGTCTTCCTTTGTGAAGCCTCCTGCTGGTATACAACTATGGGTGTGTTGTGGTCGATAGGCCGAGCCGCTTCACTACATCTACTGAAATTAGGTTACTTTGGCTTCTGCTATCGATAAGGAATTGCAGTGGAGAACCCCTCACCCACATTTGGGAATGGAAGCGATGCTCCCCCTCCTCTGAATCTTTGGTTTCCTCCTTCTGGATCTTGGCGGTGAAAATGGTGGCACTGGGTTCCAAATCAATGATTTTCTCCCCTTTTTCATTCCCCTTTTCTAGTTCTAACTCATAATTAGAACATGCATTTGATGCAGATGCCTTCAGTTTGGCCACTAGCCACTGTTTGGTCCGACACTAGCTTGTGTTGTGAACGGGGTTGTTATGAAATTCACACTTCCCCATGTCCTTATTTGGCTTTTTGGTGTCATTTTGAGTCACCGCGCTTTCCCTTTGCCCCTTTTTCTATGGTTCAGGGGTGCCTTTCCCTGGCTTTGGATTCGCATATCCAAAGTCTCACTTCTTATGCTTAAATTTATGCTTGATCTCGGTGGCATATCGATATACCGAGCCAAGCGAGGTAATGTCGAGGAACTCCATTTTCTCTTGAATGTATATTTTCAAACAACTGTGGTACTTGAGGACCAAATGTCTCTCTAAATATTTAATACCCAACTCTGTGCGTAGGGTATGGAACAAATTCTTCATCTTGTGCACATCTTGATCCCTTTGTTGCCGCAGCATGGTCCATTGGATGTACTTGTCCTCATAGCTCCCCACAGGGTAATATTTTTCCTTGATGGCGTCTTAGAACGAATTCCAAGTGGGTGCGGCCGAGACCAGAGAGGGTTCCCTCCCATCCTTTTTCTCACAGTAGGTTTCCCACTAGTCTTTGAGATGGAGGGTGACTTTGAGGAGTGAAAAAGTAATTTTTTCTCGGTCAGAGAAATCATGGACTGAGAAATGCCCTTCCAGCAAATTCAACCATCTATCTATGGCTTCTACATCTATCTAGACTTCAAATAAAGGAATTTCGAAGTTTACCAGTGGGCGGAAACGTGAAGCTGGGTTACACTTTTGTGAGAATAGGGGGCCGAAAACTTTTTTCGGCAATAGTTCGGCCGAACATTTTATAAATTTCGGTTGAACTTGTGATAAATTTCGATCGAACTTGTGATTCTGTTTAGATTGATAGCACACTGACGGTGTGGGCAAACAAAATTTTTGTCGAAGATCAGAAAACCGGCGACAAAAGTTCGGCCGAACTTCTACCAAAAGTTCGGCTAAACTATGAGTTCGGCCGAACTTTTACTTTTAAAAAAGTTTGGACGAACTAGTTTTATAAATAAATCTCCCGCGATGTTGGTTTGTTTACCAGTTTGATTATTCGTGCGTTGTCTGTGACTGTTTTATGCTCTGTTCGTGCACTTTTTCCTGTCAGCCTGTTGCTCCTCCCGTCTGTGACTGTTCACTGCTCTGTTCGTGCGTTTTCTGTGACTGTTCGCTGCTCTGTTCGTTGCTCCTTTCGTCGACGCTGTTGCTGTTGTATATCGGGTATTGTTGTGGAGGTAAATCCCCTCTGCGGACAGAGGCAATCCCTACTAGCCCAGACTGGGTCTAGCAACAATCGTTTACGCTATAGTGCAGGTTCCTAATTGCGAATAAACCAGCTAGTGATGAAGGTTTACCTGGAATCCAACGATGTTTCTTGAAAAAGAGATAGCGCTTCTGTTCCTTAGCTCTGGCAGATCACGATCCCCACGATCTCCGTGACGGACACCTGCACACGCCAGAAACAAAACAAACGCAAGCATAAAATCCAGTAGATGCAACTATATATCAGTCAGAAAGGACATAACTCATCATCATAAACAATAACAAGAGTGGAACCATAACCAATAGTCGCTTATTATTAATCTATCAAAGGAAGAATACAACCATAATTCTGACGCTGAATTCTCCTTCGGAGGGTCGCCAGCAGAACACGTCTCGAAAAGCCTGTCAAGGATGGGACAAACCTCTCTCTTCGGATCTTGACAATAGTCTCCTTGCTTGGATTTGGCCTTAGGGGAATAATCGAGGCTCTTGCAGCATAAGGCTCTTGGGAATTTGGGAACTTGAAGTCTAGCTATTCAGCCATTCTGCCCTTCAGCCCCTTCATCAATGGATGAAGGCTATATTTATAGAGGAGAGGAGGAGGTTTGGATCCCTACAATAGTGGAAGGGAGGCCTTATCCCTTGGGAAGTTCCCCATAAGTTGGAAACAAGAGGCCAAAGGAGGAAGGTCGTGGTTATTCAGGCGAAACCACTCCTGATGACTCATCCACGAAGTTTTTGTAATCGAAACTTCGCCTCTTTTTTAAAAAACTTTCCAAAAGCAGATTGGCACGGGTGCTTAACTAGGAGAGAGTGCCAATTGGTGCGGGCTGTGTTAATTTTCCCCCATTGGCATGAGTACATAACGGGCTACTAGCGCCAAGGCAAAAACAGGTGTTTTTAGGGGTCTTCTCAGGAAATGATCAACAGAAGGAATGTTGTCCTCATGGGAAAGGATGAAATGATGGTATTTGCAAGACATGAAACTGATTATTGGTCACAGAAATGACCCTCCAATGGGTGAGATGGGGATTGCAGGGACGGTGACAAATTACTGTGTAACAGATGCCCCCTAAAGCATGAGGCCCAAAAGAGAGAGAGGGGTGAAATGCTTTACGAGAACGTGTCCAAATGAGAACTCCGCCGTCGGAAAACCTGCGTGAAGAAGTAAAACTGATGTCTCAAATACATGATATATATGTGGTATGGGCATAGCCATCCATAACAGAGTATACAACAGTCCATATCCAAGGCATGGACGCAGCCATCCAGTGAGGATCGATAAATAGACTCAGGTATGGTCACAGCCATCCAGCAAGTGAGTCATGTAAATAATCATAATAATCCACAAAATGCAGCCTGGATTACAACAGACACAATCTAGGGTCTTGCTCTCCATTTCAATCCGAACACAGCACAATTTCAAGCATGCGAATAAGTGATCTGAAGTCGAACATGCAAGAACATCGTCTGATTACCAGCCAATGATGAAAGTTGTTAACAAACGCGAGAGGTGCCACCAATAATGACAATGGCCCTCAAGGTACTACAGGTACACTCTACAGCATGTGAATCAATGAGCTGGCGTCGAACATCGGTAGAATCACTCAATCGGAGGCCAATGATGAAAACCTCATGTTGAATGCGAGGAATCTGCCATTGAGGCATGCAGGTTCCAAGGCACCAGAAGAGAGTCTCTAGATCAACTTCCTGGATAATGAGCTGAAGTCGACAGGAAGTGACCTTGATGGAAGGTGGGCCATAGTGTTTCTCACATCATCGATGCGAGACAGAGGAACATAGTGTTTTTGTAAATCACGATCAAATAAGAATCAAAGGAAGGTTGGTACTTGCAGAGGTCAACTTCTCTTGAACATATGAATGGCACGACAGTGGACTTGGCAGTATTTAACATCAAAAGATCAGAGGTCATAGTGACGAGGCAAAGAGAAGATGAGAGGTCAAAAGGGATTACCCAAACCCACAGAGGCAAGTGAAAAACGAGATGAGATGTCCCCAACCTGACACAAATGCAGACAAGTGCCATGCTCAAGAGCGACATACTGCCGACATGACAATGATGCTGGTTCCATTTTTTCCCCACCATTTTTGGCGAGTACCTCTTTATTTTTACACAAGCTTGAAGAGGATACCATATGCTTGTCAAATAAATTCGTCCTTCGGACGAATCCATCCTAGTACATTTAATGAGCCCTAGGAAGGAGAAACTTGAATAACGTCATGATTGACAATTTCCGATGTCATTTAGGTTTAACGAGTCTGACAAAGGAAGAACTCGGCGTCTTTTCATGTTTAGAGAGTTTGAAAAGACAGCATAAAAGTAAACTCCAACGGTCCCTTTTCATAAATAGTTCCTCAGATCCGAAAAGGTAGAAAACTATGTCTGATAAAACCTCCTAGTCGCGATAGGCTAGGGTATTCCTTTTTCGTAAATAATCTATCCCAGCCCAAAAAAGCGGTAAACGTATACTGGGTATATGTCGTTTCGTGGCCACTTTAACGAGATCGAAACGACAAGGGCCTGGAAATATTTTCATGTTTAGAGAGTCAGAAAAGAGCTGAAAGATGACTCCTCCTAGAGGAACGAGTGGTATAAAGGGTAGCAACTGGTTCCGGTAATGGTGGAATTGCTCTGAAAAAATAAAGGTTAAGAGGCTGGCTAAAAAGACCACTCATCGCAGCACTTCCTCAGGAATGGGTGAAACAACCAAGTGAAGGTGTATGATCGGCCAAGTAGATGGGGACGATGGAGTGGGAAAACCAAGGCTCATCTGGTAAAAAAGGTTGATAAAATGGAAATCACAAGAGGTAAAATGGGAACGGTTTCATTTTTACACAAGCTTGAAACAAAGATAAACTATGCTTGAAACCGGTTTCATTTTTACACTAGCTTGAAATGGAAACAAACTGTGCTTGAAAAAGTAAGCATGCCCCTAGCATGGTGACTCAATTCGAGGTACATGCCTCCCAAGCTTCAATCCATATGAAAGGAAGATGGAGTGAAGGTTCAAATTACGAGATCTAAGAAAGACTCGACTGGAATTTTACGAGATCTAATCAAAGACTTGAATTGAACGGGAATGTGTTTCATTATTTTAATGAGGTTGACACATTAAAAGAACTATCCTCAGAACACCTTGTTTCATGGTTTAAGGAGCTTGACACAAGACAAGGAACTCTGCTCCGAAAACCTTGTTTCATTTTTTAAAGAGCTTGACATAAGACAAGGAACTATGCTCCGACCAGCTTGTTTCATTTTTTAAGGAGCTTGACACAAGACAATGAACTGTGCTCCGACAACCTCAGCATAATGAACAAGAAGTCACCGCTTCCAAGAGTTCCACTCCCGATGGAAGGAAAACATCCTGGAAGTCAGGATCCAATGCCCCCAACACACGATGCACGACGGCACTATCACTGAGTACAGGCACGGGGTAGGTAGCCGCATAGTTGACCTGCGGTGGAGCAGATACAATGGGTGGATAAAAACCAGGAAGGGATGATGGCGGGCCAGCTGCCATATCAGGACCAAAGAACGAAAGCTGATCAATGGTCACGATCCGTCCTTCATGCGAAAAACAGACCACACGAAAAAGGGAGGAGACAAGCGCTCCCATGGCATAGGTGTACCCCCGCCCAAAAGCGATTGAAACCGAAGGGCTCCGGAACAACAATCACGTCCATATGACTCGCTTACCCTCCCAAAGCAATGGTAAACCTTGGGGCGATCCCCAATTCGCCGACTCGGTTTTGCAGCAATGCCACCGTACTCGCGTATGGCGCAAGCCGCTGTGAGCCGCAGCCATACAGCGAGGATAGAACACCAGCAGACGCGCCTTTGTCTATAATGGTGCTGGGTACGACCATACCAAAAGCCTGTATGGTTATCTCGAAAGGCACATAAGATGGAAGGCGATATCCTGCGAATCGACTTCAATCAAAGGAAGCGATAAAACTACGTGGAGGAGCTACCATCGAACCGAGATAGTCTTCCCCTGGTGTTACATAAGAATAAGGAGCATCCTTCATGACCTCCATCTCAAAGGTGGGAGGATTATCCTCCGGGACCTCCATCACGAGAGGCGGAGGAGCAACTTCTTGAGATATAGGGACAGGAGAATCTTTCTCCAAGTCTGAGGAATCTGAAGAAACAAGAAGAACCTGAGGGATATGAGGTCCACTCTCAACGGAAAAGAGCTAGTGCACCGCAGATGGGGCCAACTCAACCGATCCCACGACCAATGGTTGATCAGGAACGGATTCCTGAATTTGAATTTTCGGGGGAGCAGGATCGACCAAGGATGACTCTTGACCAATCGTAGGATCAGCGGGTGGAGGACTCAAAGAAAGCTGATTATAACCAACTAGAAGGCATGGTGTAGAACCGGTTAAGTTGTCCAAAACTCATTTGGCTTCATCCATATATGGACAAAGGTGAATGGTATGGTGCCCTTCACACAACTTATAGGGATTGGTGAGATTACCCTGCTTCTTAAGAGTTTTACCAGCACTAGTTGAATACGTGCCCCCAACTTGAATCTCGGAAGCCAAAGGCAATGACGAGCGACCGTTGTGTTATTGCCTAAATCTACCTCAGGCTGAAGGAAGACAGAATTCAGGGTAACATCAAACCACGCTCAGTCTGGTAGCTAGCCCTACCAGAACGGGAGAGGGCTCTCTCCGGGTCAATCTCAGCGGAAATTTATCAATAGGGCTTGATATGACTGAAATAAAAGATGATTTTAGGCTAGGTATATAAATGGGAGGGTTTGATTGAAAATTGTGGGTTGAAAAGAGCAAGAGAAGGGACTATTGGGCTATGAATTTGGGGCTAGTTTCTGCCAGCAAACTTGCGGCAAAGTAAGTGCAATGCACAGCAAAATTAAAGATGTAATGAGAGAAGAAAATAGGGAAAATACCACTACCCTGTAGGCATCAATCAGGGGATGGATCTACAGTGACAACTTTAGAAGAAAGAGAAGCACCGGGTTACTCAACAGAGCATCTAACAGAGGATGGATTCTGAAAAGATAACCACTACATCAAACAACATAATCATCGTGAGAGGAGCATCGTGTGTGGATGGATTCCTAACACTTCCCTTAGATAATTATGTAAACAAATTAGCAGAAAAAACAAAGCATGGAAATGAATTTACAAGAAAAACATGTTGCACATTAAACACCGTGATGAATCCCAAATTTAAAGAGCAGAAAAAATCTTTATTAAAATAATATTCGAGGAAAACTTTACACAATCCAATAGTAGCCTCCCTCTACTGCAAAAATCAAACCTCTACACTATGAAATTCATAAAATATATACGTTTTCTCATCCTTGTACTAAGGGAATTGAGCTCAACCATTTTCTTAAAAATAGAATCAGTTACATTAAACTTGGTCCGAATTTCTGAAAATAGGTGTTGAAGATGAACTCATATCTCCTAAACCATAGCACCTGTTACAAAACTGAAAGAAATTTTTGTAGATAAGGTCATTTTGGAGAAAAACCTCTCTCAAATTTGGGAAATTCGTTTCCAGTTGCTCGCAATCTGTTCCACAAAATCATCTCTAAAACAGAAAATCATTAAAAATTTAAATCTGTAACAATGAGTTGTAAAGATCTAGTCACATATCCCAATTCGTGACACCTTTTGATAACATGAAAGAGGTTTTTGTTATATGGCTTGTGCTTAACAAAAACCTCCTTGGGTTTTGCAGAATTAATTTCCATATGTTGTAAAATGGCCGCGCACTAAAATGACTAAAACAGTAAAAAATATGAAAATTTTGCTTTGTTTTAATGTAGGCTCCAAATATCACCATATATCTCCCACATAGTAGCACCTATGCATAAACTGAAGGAGGTTTTTTTTATTTTCTATGTGATGAATAAAAACCTCTTTCACTTTTGAAAAATTCCTTACCATTATTTCACAAACTGATTTTGTACTAAACTTTTCATTGTGTGCAGCAACTGACCTCAAAACATGCATAACCAAGAATCACTCATTCATTTTGATCACATATTCTAATCCGGGAGCCAGTTACGGGAGTGTGATATACCGTTGGAAATATTTTTCCGAGTTTCTTCTGATGGACACACTTGTGACATGTTTTTTGCTGAACATCATGTGCAAAACATCTAACAAAACCAGACATAGTAAGAGCTCATGTTGATCTCTGGTGACAGGCTGCGAAGACTGGAACTAACATCGGCTCCAATGGGGATGGTAGCTCCTTGGAGGTGCCAAGAACAGCAGATCTTTGGGAGAGTAGACAAGTTCCTTCATCCATTGGGTAATGGAGTCAAAAACTGCAAACCTAAAATAACTCATACCAATCCAAAACATATACATACTGCAACCTGTACATAAACCAATACCAGAAGCTGAAATGCTGCCTTTGGCAGCTTATTTATTTACAAATCTACCCTACTTTGCTGCAAAACCAATAGATCAAGTAACTTTGTAATGCCAGATCAACCAATCAAGTAACTGTGACAAGGATGCTGCTTGAAAGTGCTTCAACCAGGACACAAATGTAAATGCTAGCAGCCATATATGCACATAACGAGTCTGGTTATGTAAAAGAAAATTTGATCTATCATTCAAACTGAAAAACATTTCCATGTACGTTGCAATAGGATCGCAAAAGCCAGACTCTGTTTGCTGCCCCAACTCCACAATACATACTTCCAACTGCACACTGTCAATGTAAACATCCATGGGCAGCTCTATTGTTTCTTGTTTTGAAGGAGGAAGAGTTTCCAAGAAATTTTTGGGATCTCGGAATTCATTTGATTGGATCTGATCATTTAAATACTGAATCTCCTCCTCAAATCTTTCAACAAGTAACTCGCAGAAACCAACTTTAGGTTCAGGAGGAAACTTCGGGGATTTCAAACATTGAAGCACGGCAATGAAAAATGCTTCATCAATTTCAAAATCCACTAACTCATCTCTAACTTCTTTTAAAACTTCACAAATCACAGGGTTTGCCACATACCTTACCATTGGATGAATGGATCAGCGAGCACTGGAATCTCTGATTTGAGTTGGAGTCGCCAGGTGAATGTTTCAGCCTTCATATGTCTGATCGTTGTCCACCATCAACAATCAGATCTGAACCTGATACATGTACTAGGGCAAGACAATCTACAATTCGAGTGTCACATTCACAAGCTATACCGGAGATTGACTGAAGCAGTGTTTATCTACTTCGCTGATGCATAGCAAAATCGTTTCGAAGGCTACCTGGCGTGACTTCAGGCTCTGTCTATAGCTTATGAAACAAATAACACCAACAAGCAAACCATTTTCTTCCCCAATATGGTCGCCACTATGTTATTGCCTAAATCTACCTCAGGCTGAAGGAAGGCAGAATTCAGGGTAACATCAAACCACGCTCAGTCTGGTAGCTAGCCCTACCAGAACAGGAGAGGGCTCTCTTCGGGTCAATCTCAGTGGAAAGTTATCAATAGGGCTTGAGATGACTGAAATAAAAGCTAATTTTAGGCTAGGTATATAAATGGGAGGGTTTGATCGAAAATTGTGGGTTGAAAAGAGCAAGAGAAGGGACTATTGGGCTATGAATTTGGGGCTAGTTTCTGCCGGCAAACTTGGGGAAAAGTAAGTGCAATGCACAGAAACATTAAAGATGTAATGAGAGAAGAAAATAGGTAAAATATCGCTGCCCTGTAGGCATCAATCAGGGGATGGATCTACAGTGACAACTTTAGAAGAAAGAGCAGCACCGAGTTACTCAACAGAGCATCTAACAGAGGATGGATTCTGAAAATATAACCACTACATCAAACAACATAATCATTGTGAGAGGAGCATCGTGTGTGGATGGATTCCTAACACTTCCCTTAGAGAATGATGTAAACAAATTAGCATAAAAAACAAAGCATGGAAATGAATTTACAAGAAAAACATGCTACACATTAAACACCGTGATGAATCCCAAATTTAAAGAGCAGAAAAAAGCTTTATTAAAATAATATTCGAGGAAAACTTTACACAATCCAATAGCAGCCTCCCTCTGCTAAAAAAATTCAACCTCTACACTATGAAATTCATAAAATATATACATTTTCTCATCCTTGTACTAAGGGAATTGAGCTCAACCATTTTCTTAAAAATAGAATCAGTTACATTAAACTTGGTCCAAATTTCTGACAATAGGTGTTGAAGATGAACTCATATCTCCTAAACCATAGAACCTGTTACAAAACTGAAAGTGGTTTTTGTAGATAAGTTCATTTTGGAGAAAAACCTCTCTCGAATTTGGGAAATTCATTTCCAGTTGCTCGCAATATTTCCACAATATCATCTCTAAAACAGAAATCATTAAAAATTTAAATCTGTAAAAATGAGTTGTAAAGAGCTAGTCACATACCCCAATTCGTGACACCTTTGAATAAAATGAAAGAGGTTTTTGTTATATGGCTTGTGGTTAAAAAAACCTCCTTGGGTTTTTCATAATTACTTTCCATCTTTTGTAAAATGGCCGCGCACTAAAATGACTAAAACAGTAAAAAATATGAAAATTTTGCTTTGTTTTAATGTACGCTCCCAATATCACCGTATATCTCCCACATATTAGCACCTGTGCATAAACGGAAGGAGGTTTTTCTTATTTGCTATGTGATGAACAAAAACCTCTTTCACTTTTGAAAAATTCCTTACCATTATTTCACAAACTGATTTTGTACTAAACTTTTCATTGTGTGCAGCAACTGACCTCAAAACATGCATAACCAAGAATCACTCATTCATTTTGATCACATCTTCTAATATGGGAGCCAGTTATGGGAGTGTGATATACCGTTGGAAATATTTTTCTGAGCTTCTTCTGATCGACACACTTGTGACATGTTTTTTGCTGAACATCATGTGAAAAACATCTAACAAAACCAGACATAGTAAGAGCTCATGTTGATCTCTGGTGACAGGCTGTGAAGACTAGAACTAACGTCGGCTCCAATGGGGATGGTAGCTCCTTGGAGGTGCTAAGAACAGCAGATATTTGGGAGAGTAGACAAGTGGCTTCATCCATTGGGTAATGGAGTCAAAAACTGCAAACCCAAAACAACTCATACCAATCCAAAACATATACATACTGCAACCTGTACATAAACCAATACCAGAAGCTGAAATGCTGCCTTTGGCAGCTTATTTATTTACAAATATACCCTAATTTTCTGCAAAACCAATAGATCAAGTAACGCTGTAATTCCAGATCAACCAATCAAGTAACTGTGACAAGGATGCTGCTTGAAAGTGCTTCAACCAGGACACAAATGTAAATGCTGGCAGCCATATATGCACATAACGAGTCTGGTTATGTAAAAGACAATTTGATCTATCATTCAAACTGAAAAACATTTCCATGTACGTTGCAATAGGATCGCAAAATCCAGACTCTGTTTGCTGCCCCAGCTCCGCAATACATACTTCCAGCTGCACACTGTCAATGTAAACATCCACGAGCAGCTCTATTGTTTCTTGTTTTGAAGGAGGGAGAGTTTCCAAGAAATTTTTGGGATCTCGGAATTCATTTGATTGGATCTAATCGTTTAAATACTGAATCTCCTCCTCAAATCTTTCAACAAGTAACTCACAGAAACCAGCTTTAGCTTCAGGAGGAAACTTCGGGGATTTCAAACATTGAAGCACGGCAATGAAAAATGCTTCATCAATTTCAAAATCCACTAACTGATCTCTAACTTCTTTTAAAACTTCACAAAGCGCAGGGTTTGCCACATACCCTACCATTGCATGAATGGATCAGCGAGCGCTGGAATCTCTGATTTGAGTTGGAGTCACCAGGTGAATGTTTCAGCCTTCATATGTCTGATCGTTGTTCACCATCAACAATCAGATCTGAACTTGATACATGTACTGGGGCAAGACAATCTACAAGTCGAGTGTCACATTCACAAGCTAGACCGGAGATTGACTGAAGCAGCGTTTATCTACTTCGCTGATGCATAGCAAAAGCGTTTTGAAGGCTACCTGGCGTGACTTCAGGCTCTATCTGTAACTTATGAAACAAATAACACCAACAAGCAAACCATTTTCTTCCCCAGTATGGTCGCCACTATGTTATTGCCTAAATCTACCTCAGGCTGAAGCAAGGCAGAATTAAGGGTAACATCAAACCATGCTCAGTCTGGTAGCTAGCCCTACCAGAACAGGAGAGGGATCTCTCCGGGTCAATCTCAGCGGAAATTTATCAATAGGGCTTGAGATGACTGAAATAAAAGCTACTTTTAGGCTAGGTATATAAATGGGAGGGTTTGATTGAAAATTGTGGGTTGAAAAGAGCAAGAGAAGGGACTATTGGGCTATGAATTTGGGGCTAGTTTCTGCCGGAAAACTTGGGGCAAAGTAAGTGCAATTCACAGCCAAACTAAATATGTAATGAGAGAATAAAATAGGGAAAAGACCGCTGCCCTGTAGGCATCAATCAAGGGATGGATCTACAGTGACAACTTTAGAAGAAAGAGAAGCACCGGGTTACTCAACAGAGCATCTAACTGAGGATGGATTCTGAAAAGATAACCACTACATCAAACAACATAATCATTGTGAGAGGAGCATCGTGCGTGGATGGATTCCTAACACTTCCCTTAGAGAATGATGTAAAAAAATTAGCAGAAAAAAAAAAGCATGGAAATGAATTTACAAGAAAAACATGCTGCACATTAAACACCGTGATGAATCCCAAATTTAAAGAGCAGAAAAAAGATTTATTAAAATAATATTCAAGGAAAACTTTACACAATCCAATAGCAGCCTCCCTATGCTGCAAAAATTCAACCTCTACACTATGAAATTCATAAAATATATACATTTTCTCATCCTTGTACTAAGGGAATTGAGCTCAACCATTTTCTTAAAAATAGAATCAGTTACATTAAACTTGGTCCGAATTTATGAAAATAGGTGTTGAAGATGAACTCATATCTCCTAAACCATAGCACCTGTTACAAAACTGAAAGCATTTTTTGTAGATAAGATCATGTTGGAGAAAAACCTCTCTCAAATTTGGGAAATTTGTTTCCAGTTGCTCACAATCTGTTCCACAAAATCATCTCTAAAACAGAAAATCATTAAAAATTTAAATCTGTAAAAATGAGCTGTAAAGATCTAGTCACATATCTCAATTCGTGACACCTTTGAATAAACTGAAAGATATTTTTGTTATATGGCTTGTGGTTAACAAAAACCTCCTTGGGTTTTGCAGAATTACTTTCCATCTGTTGTAAACTGGCCGCGCACTAAAATGACTAAAACAGTAAAAAATATGAAAATTTTGCTTTGTTTTAATGTAGGCTCCAAATATCACCGTATATCTCCCACATAGTAGCACCTGTGCATAAACTGCAGGAGGTTTTTTTTATTTGCTATGTGATGAACAAAAACCTCTTTCAATTTTGAAAAATTCCTTAGCATTATTTCACAAACTGATTTTGTACTAAACTTTTCATTGTGTGCAGCAACTGACCTCAAAACATGCATAACCAAGAATCACTCATTCATTTTGATCACATCTTATAATCCGGGAGCCAGTTATGGGAGTGTGATATACCGTTGGAAATATTTTTCCGAGCTTCTTCTGATGGACACACTTGTGACATGTTTTTTTACTGAACATCATGTGCAAAACATCTAACAAAACCAGACATAGTAAGAGCTCATGTTGATCTCTGGTGACAGGCTGCGAAGACTGGAACTAACACGTTGGACCATACTTCAAGCACCTTGGGAATGCCAGGGAAATCTCGAAGGAGATGGTCTCCTGTGCACAACATGCAAGGGAACTTGACTTTTCGCGGAGGGTTGGAATGTTTATCAAGAGGAGATGTTTCAGAAGCAATAGCTGCAGACTTAGCCTCTCTCTTATCAGACTTCTTCTTCTTTGTCTTCTTCTTCTTCTTCTTAGCCACCTGGTTACTCGAATCCAGACTTTCACCAGGTGAAGTAGATGAGGAGGAAGCAGAAACAGGCGAAGAAGGGGAGAGGTCCACCTTAGAATCAACATGATGTTGTTCAGGAGAAGGAACTGATTGAACAGTAGCTGAGACATTTGGGACCACAGAGGTTGAAAACAACTAAACAGGCAACCCAACAGTTAACCCAGGAAGGGACAACGTTGCCATATAAGGAGCACCAACATTTCCAAAAGGAGGAAAATGACCAGGATTCCCATCGGAGGTGATTCCTTGGTTGATGAACTCCGGAAAATTTGCCATCAAAAACAATCTTCAGAGCAACACCCTAAGGAAACTAACTTTAACCAGGAATATTTCGTGGGCAGTTAATTTTTAAAACATTGAAACAAAACTCCACTGTTTCATATTTTAAGAGTCGAGAAACAAGCAAAAGGTGACTCTATCACTTTCAGATTGGAAACAAGCGTGAAAGGACAAGCGCTTGATGATCTTTTCAAAATTATTGAGTCAGAAAAGATCAAAATGACTACTCAGGAATTATAGGCAAGGGTGTACCAAATAACTGTGAACTTCAATATACACCTTGGTTTCAAAATGAAAAAGAAATCAAACAAGGACTTAACGTACGTGCAGGCAATCTCCCCGAATGTTGTGTCCGATGTATCACGGGTATAGGGCGGTAGACTCGGCTTCCTATGGATAAAGGATTGAAACCTAGTGGGGTCTCCCTTTATATACGCGACGGTATGGGTAGCACAAGTCCTCACTAGCGCTGTCTAAAGCCAAGAGGCGAACGATAGCTACTAGGTTTTAAGACGTCGGAACACGTCTCTAGCCTAGACCTCTAAATGTGTTTCGTTAGATTTCAATGCTACCTTAGTGTAAATTGAGTAAATTTTAGATTTTATCTTCAATTACGTTTCAGTTTTCAGGCCCTAGCGAATGTAATGTCTCAAAATCTCCTAAATGCACTCTATATGCCACAGTATATCATTTCATTTGATGAAAGCTATTTATGAGAGAGTTGAGATCTTTTCACACAATAACGAAATGAACAGAAAACAACCAATGATGCCTCTAATGCAACTAATGAAAACTAAAAATCTTTTCATTCAAGGTTACTAATCACTAATAACACCGAAAATATCTAATTCACATTAACTAATGAAAAGCAAAAGAGATTTTTTTTTTATTTTCAATGTTTATGAGCAAAATGCACTAAACAAAATGAAAACTAATGGGAAGCAATTTGAGAAATGGTGATAAGAGAGAAAAAACAAGCACGTTTCACTCAATAAAAAGCACAATCAGGTCTCCAATCGACCAACAGTCCCTCAAAACCAAGAAAATCCCAAAGACTCAAATGAGCCGTGTAATCTAGGCCCAAAACGGGACAAAGCGAAATTCGAATGAAGGAGGAGTCAATCACTCAAATAGTGCGATAAAATGATAAACAACTGTCAAACGAATGCAGGGAAGCAATCACGAAGTTGACTGAACTGATAAAAACCAAAAAACTCCCAAGGGAGGCTCGACACACCAAAGCACCTAGATGCCCTAGGGGTAGAATGTAAAATCGATGGAAATGGGCAAACAACCAAAGGATGGAGGTCTCAGTCAGTCAAACAAGGCTCCAAAACACTCAAGCAGTCGAAAAAATGAAACCAAAATCAGAGATCAAGCTCAGAAAGTTCAAAATCAAACAAACCCTAGCAGTCCCCAGCACTGGCGCGACTGTCAAGCTGAAACTAGCGCCATATCAGAATTGGCGCCCGTAATACATTGACTGTCCCGCTAAAAAATGCACCAGTCAAGTTTGCTATTCCAAAATAAAAAAATAAGCAATCCAAGATCAGACCAGTGATTTTTGGAGTTTTCAAAAACCCAAATTCACAGAAAGAACCAGCCCAAAAGAGCTAATCAAGCAAGCAGAATCAAGAATCAAGTGAAGAGACAAGACAGTGCTCCAAGTGTTCAGTTTACAAACTAAACCAAAGATTGACTGAAGCAGCTTTGATCTACTTCTCAATTGCAGAGAAAAAGCGTTTCGAAAGCTATCTGGCCAACTTCAGGCTCCATCTATAGCTCATAAAATGAACGACAACAAGCTAACAATCCCCAGCGAAGTCGCCAATTTGTTGTGGAGGTAAATCCCCTCTGCGGACAGAGGTGATCCCTACTAGCCCAGACCGGGTCTAGCAACAATCGTTCACACTATAGTGCAGGTTCCTAATTGTGAATAAACCAACTAGCGATGAAGGTTTACCTGGAATCCAACGCTGTTGCTTACAAAAGAGGTAGCGCTCCCGTTCCTTAGCTCTGGCAGATCACGATCCCCACGATCTCCATGATGGACACCTGCACACGCAAGAAACAAAACAAACGCAAGCGTAAAATCCAGTAGATGCAACTATATGTCAGTCAGAAAGGACATAACTCATCATCATAAACAATAACAAGAGTGGAACTATAACCAATAGTCGCTTATTATTAATCAATCAAAGGAAGAATACAACCATAATTCTGATGCTGAATTCTCCTTCGGAGGGTCGCCAGCAGAACACGTCTCGAAAAGCCTGTCAAGGATGGGACAAACCTCTCTCTTCGGATCTTGAAAATAGTCTCCTTGCTTGGATTTTGCCTTAGGGGAATAATCAAGGATCTTGCAGCATAAGCCTCTTGGGAATTTGGGAACTTGAAGACTAGATATGCGGCCATTTCGCCCTTCAGCCCCTTCATCAATGGATGAAGGCTATATTTATAGAGGAAAGGAGGAGGTTGGGATCCCTACAATAGTGGAAGGGAGGCCTTATCCCTTGGGAAGTTCCCCATAAGGTGGAAACAAGAGGCCAAAGGAGGAAGGTCGTGGTTATTCAGGCGAAACCACTACTAATGACTCATCCACGAAGTTGTTGTAATCGAAACTTCGCCTCCTTTTTAAAAAAATTTCCAAAAGAAAATTGGCGTGGGTGCTTAACTGGGACAGAACGACAATTGGCGCGGGCTCAGTGTTAATTTTCCCCCATTGGCGCGAGTACATAACGGGCTACCAGCGCCAAGGCAAAAACAGGTGTTTTTAGGGGTCTGCTCAGGAAATGATCAATAGAAGGAATGTTGTCCTCATGGGAAAGGATGCAATGATGGTATTTGCAAGGCATGACACTGATTATTGGTCACAGAAACGACCCTCCAATGGGCGAGATGGGGATTGTAGGGACGGTGAAAAATTACTGTGTAACAGGTATGTTAGAGCGAACCTCTTGCAACTTGTATGACTCCTTTCCACAGTAATTTTGAGTAGGAATAATGAACAAAAAAATGATCAACTATTCCATTTTTTTTTTTTTTAGCTTTGTTTGCTGTGTTTTTTGACCATTTGAGTTCATTTTTTTTATTCGAGTGCGTAATGGTTTTAGAAAATAGTCATCAAATTTGGTAGCTACATGCTGTGGAGGTGAGGGGAATAATATATATATATATATATTTCCATCCCTAGATTATGATTCATTCCGATCATAAATAATTAGGAATATTGTATAGATCTCTCTCTCTCTCTCTCTCTCTATATATATATATATATATATCAACTTACCCTTCCCTTTCAGTGCTTACTGGTATACCTATATCACTTCTTGAATGACTCGCTTAGTGGGGACAGCTATTCATTTCTTATCAGCAGGACCGGCGGGATCACACTACCTTACCCTTCCCTTCAGTTCGTTTAGCCACCCCAGTGAGTGGCATCTCGGCCCTAGCAATAGCTATCACCTTCAAACTAATAGCTATCACTGTACAACAGCTATTTCGGTGTACAATAGATCATGGAATCTTAAATAAAGCTCTATAGTCCATATTAGGCCTAGAACTTTTTGATTTCTGAAACAAGTTTAAAACTGATTTTGATTCCTTCTTTGTAATTTCTGCCTCAAAATATGAATTTATATCTTCACTTATCCACCTTGGGAAGAGGATAACACTAGGGTATTCTACGTTTGAGTCTAGTGGTTCTTTGAAGATATCTTGAAAATATTGTTTGCCAGCTCCAAATATAAACAAACAATACCACTCGCTCGGCTTGGTCATCGCCCACCACAAAAAGGAGAATACTAAGACTGCCCGGCCGCCGCTTCAGTAGCAGTTTCTGGATAAGTTGTTGTTTCCTTCCGGCTGCTATTTATGTTGTTGTTTTTGTAGCTGTTGCAGTAGTTGTTAGAAAAAGAGAGGGATACTATGAACACTGCCAACCGTGATGTTTGGGCCCAACGTGATCTACTTCAGAATGAAATATGTACTATACCAACTAGGCATTGCCTGACCTTACCTTCCCGAACGACTTACTTTCCCCCCCATATGTCAGTAGTATTTCTGGATTTCAATTTTGGATGTCCATTCCCCAAATAGTATTGACATTTTTTCTATGATTTACATGTTTCTGTAAAAATTAGTGTTGTTATCACCTCCAGCGAACTAGATGGATCTACTTTGAAGTCTTCATTGAACTATTTCCTTTTCTAATAGTGCTTGCTTTCTCCCCTCCAAAATTTTGAAAGACTGCAAGTCTTTTTCAGTAAAAACTGCATTTACATTATTGTCAAAAATCCTAGAAATGACCTCTTCTACTTCTAAAAGATCCTTTTTATCTTTTGTTGCCTTCTTTTCAGACTAGTTAGCAGCCACTGAATATTTCATCCATATCAATAAAGGTATAATACTTTGGTTCATATTGTCCATTATGTTTGTTATTCTATTTCCTTTTGTGATATGTTTGAGTAATATTTGTAAGTTGTAACTTCCGCTTTGAATATTTCTATTTGGCACACCACAAATAGGAATTTAAACTATTAAATTAAGTAATATAGATTTGATTTAATTTCAGATTTATCAAGAGGTGTTAATATGGATTTAAGTTACTGTAAATGAAATTTATAAATATTTTTTTTTGGTTCATTTACAAATATTTTTTTTGAAAGTTAATATTATTTAAACTTTTATAGTATGAGTAACTCTTGTCTTATATTTGACTAATTTTTTATATAATTGAAATTCAAAAACAGATGATTTCTCCAAGTTTTAATTGTTTAAAATATGATTGTTTGAGCAACTCTTTCTTTGGGATACAAGGAGGCTCAAAGATTTTTTTCTTGTATATTTGAAGCTCTCCATTATTATAGAAAAGGATTTTTTGCTTGTATATTTTTATGCTCTTTGTCATAGTAATGTCATATAGTGTATGAAGTTTTAAATTGTTTTTATTATTTTTATTATGTGTTGGATGTGATTTTGATTGAAAATGTTTCTTTTTTATTTATTAATTAAAAAAATTTATTAGAAAAATTATTGCTTTAAGCCTTAGAATTTACAATCAAAATTAGAAAATGTATTTTTATCTAAACTATTTATGAAAAGTTTAATATTGTTTGATCTTCTCTACCATGTCTTTTTTACATATATCTAGAATAATATTATTTGTACAGTTTCTAGTTTTTTGTAACATTTTACTACCATAATCAAAATCTATAGAAATAATAATCTAACATTATAATATCTTGAAATGGAGCTAGCCAACTCAAATATAGTATTGCAAATCCCTGGCTATGTTAGATGAGGAGGCTATGTATTACATATGGTCTTGAATGAGCATTTCGACTCTTTATATATATATATATATCTAAAGAGTCCAAAAGCTCATTCAAGACCATATGTAATACATAGCCTCCTCATCTAATATATAAAACTTTAATCCATGTGCTTAACCTTAACATTGACACAAATGGAATACAATTTTACTCACTGCTTTATGATAGAAAAATATGCGGATGAATATTGCCCGCATATCCGAAGTCAAAAGGGATAGATTAAAAAGGGATGCTCTGGTCATCTATAAAAGATAAATTAAAAAAGCATGACATATTATTAATGCAAATTAGATGTGTGTACCAATTATGTTCATATAACACAACAAATAGATGATTCAATACAAATGTCACATAGAAGTCATATTTATCTCATGGGCCTTCAACTTAAATTATATATCTAGCATTACATTAAGCTATAGGAGATAAATCAAAGAAGCGTTTGAATGTAAATTAAACATGTGTAATAATTATGTCCTTTAGTTCAATAAATAGATAATAATTTGCAAATGCCATATCTAAGCTATATTTCATCTAAGTAGCTTTCAATTTAAACTTATATCTAATGTTAAATTATATAAAAGAATAACAGTAATCCAAACTTCAAAATAATATTTAGAACTTTAGAATAAAATGTGACATATAATTTTCCTGTGTGGAAAAACATAGTTACCGAGAGTTCAAAACTCATGCATTTCAATAGAAAGTGGGTATACGAATGAGCAAGTAGATTTTTTTCTAGAAATGAGGAAGTGAAGGTTGATAGAGAGCCACAAAAAATTGCAAATTCATACCTTAACAAAAATTTTAGATCCTTTTAAAGAAAATATGTCATATAATCAACTTTCATCGAAATATATGATAAACTCAACCCAATTTTATGAAAAATAGTATACCATTTTTTACATTTCACACAATACAAATAGATAAATATTACTTAAGTATTGTTATAAAGATTTAACTACCCATAGAGAGATGGCCAAGTGATTGAGACAGGGCATCATCACAATAAAAAACCTAGTACAAATTGTAGTAATCCTAGAATCATGCTTTACATAAGGTAAAATTGGGGAACTCATGACTTGTACTATAGATAAAAAACATTTACCCTTACCAAAAAATATATGATAAAAATTGACAAACTACATAAGTTTAAGCTTAAGGGGATATAATCCTTCTTGCCTTCCATATAGATAATGAAAATGATTGTTCCAAGTCTCATGTTGCTTCTCATGTTACTTTATAAACCTTGATTGGAAAGAAAAATAGGAGGGCAGAAATGTAAGAAATATAAAGCATAATGAAACACAACGTAAGAAATAGAGAACATAATGAAACACACACATACATATCTCTAGACAATCAACACAATTATTTTCCTAGAAAATCCTTATGGGAGACAAGCAACCCTAAAAGGTAATGATGCTCTAGACTCCTTTTTCCCTAGGAAATCCTTATGGGAGAAAAACAACACTAAAATGTAAACATGCTCTACTCTCTCTTTTCTGGTATGGAAAATATGTTTAAGGTAATCTCTCTAGAGTTAGCTAAGACTTTTGGCGTGTAAGGTTGCTATAAAAACTTAACTTCATACATATTTCTCTCTAACTTCACACTCCTAGTTGTATTTTCAACTATGGAACAAAATACAACAACACAAAATGGAACTCTTATTCCTCCTAGTGGCCAAGTATTTAACATAGCGTGATAGCCAACTAGGTGTAAGATTTGACTCCGTCAACCATTAACGAGGTTTGTGATTTTAGACCTCTTAGAGTCTTGTTAAAATTCCACATGTAGCTAACTTGCTATGCATGAGTAATGGGGCTAAAATGTCATTCTCTCGTACCATGGTGATCAACATGATATAGGTCAACTTACTAAAGGCATAAATTTTGAATGAACTTCATTTGATGTTTTTCTTGCACCATTGGATATATGTCTTTAAGTGTAGAATAATGGTCAAGATTTCGGCACAAGGAATAATCGTTTGACCCCCAAAAATGTCATTTAATACCTAAAAATGACTCCAAAAGGTTTTAGATCCCAATTCTCCACCCACCATTACAATGACCCTACAAGTTGATTCTTTCAGTTTTTTCACTCTATAAGCATCAAAATATATGACAAATAATATAATTATCCAATCTAGATCATTATTTAATAATTTGTTAAAATTATGAGTAATATATACATCATGGAATTTAAATAAATAGTGTTAATTCATTGAACACCATTTTACATTCCTTGTTGATACTTTGAAAGTAATACGTTTTGAAAAATAATTTGTTTATGGATTCTATTTTCCACATTCTCTCAACCATATCAAAAACCTTCTTATAATATTTGAACCCTAAGGTCTTTCCCATACCAGAGTATGTTCTTTTAAAACATGTTTTCTTGGTGATATGGGTGATTTAGAAATGATTCGGAGAGCGAAATTCCTCATTTAATATTTACAATATGTTTGGTTCATGCCAATAAGCCAAGAATTTTAAATTCAACTGAATTTTAATATAACCAACTAAATCCTGCAAAAAAGGAATAAAACAATTTATGTTAGGGTTGTGGATTCAGGCATTGAAACAACACACCATGATATTTCAAATTTAAAAATGATGGTTTGAGTCCTAGGTATCTTAGAATCCTATTTGTTTTCAAAATAAGGATGCACTCCCAGTTGATTCTCATGATTAGGTTGTAATCATGAGGCTCTCGCTCAAGAGTGGACCTTCCCAAAATCTTGCGACGTCTTGTCACAAACAAAACCATCAAACTGGAAAACACATCATGCAAGAAACATAGCTCGCTGACATATCATTTTTCTCCTTCAAAGAAAAAAAATTCAGATCATGTGAATATCTCCATTTACTCTTACATATTGGTGTACAAAACCATCAACCAAACACAAGTCTACAAAACATGCCTCTTCAAACAACTAACTCTCAAGTCAAATAATAGCTCATGTACAAATTTCCATATTTGTTGCATTTAAGTGTGTCAACATAACTCTACTTTCAACATCTTTCTTCATGCAACATGCACCATACTTTGAATTTGTAAAGAAATTCATGAAACATAAAAATACATGCAAGGCCTTAATTGGATAAGAAATCTAACCATCTGTTAGCAAACCATTTCAATGGCGCTTATTTTAGCTGCACTTCAACATCATGTGAATCATCCTGACCCTCATCGATTATGGAATCCTCTTTTCCATTCTTGTCGTTATCTCTTTCCACCTTCTTCAAATGTTGTGGATGACTTGTTGGATACAACGTCCAACACTTGTCTACAAGGTGACCTTTCTTATGGCAATGAGTAATAAACAATTGCATCTTATTTTCAACATCATTTTCCTTGTCCAATGGGCCTTTGACTTTTTGCCTCATTTATTTAGAAAGTTTCAATGTGCATGGATATCTTCTTCCAACATCTATAAACATTATGATTATTCAAACCACAAAAGGAACATGTGCAATTTCTTTTCTATCTTATGTGAATATTTACCATGTTTATCATAATCAAAAACAATTTGATTAAAGGCAAATTTATACCTTGAACATTCACCGTTGTCGCCTTCTTGAGGAGGTGAATTTGATGAGGTAGTGGCTCTCCTCTGAATACTAGCAATGAATTCAATGACTAGATAGAGCTTTCAACATCCTCTTCTTTTACATTCTCATTAGCTGCATGATTATTAACATCTTCTTGCAAAGTGGGTGTCAAACTTTTCCATTCATCATGAACACAAACTTCACAAGCTTGAGGTAATGAACAAGAAATAAAATTCCTTCTTGGAACAGCTTCATGTGCCTCCTTGGCTTTGGAGCATTCTCCATCATGTTTTCCATAACCAAGACCCAAATAATTATGCCCTTCCTCAACAACATTTGGCTCAACTATGCCTTGTACTCAACTATGCCTTGTACATGTTTGCCTTTAACCATTTACTTTCATAGCACATTTTCATCAAAAATTTGGACCTTATTCCTCTAGCGTGTCTCTCAAAAGCACGTACACATTCATTTTGAGAGGAAATTGAAGACAGAAACCAATAGCTAATTCTTCTAACTAACCTTGACTAAAATGAGCTAAATTGTACTTTCATACCAACTTGATTTGAATATGGACAAACTAGTTTTGTTGGGCTATCTCCCTCATTAGTTAAATAAAAATGTGTTTAGGATCGTCTAAAGTTAGCCAATTGGGAAGGGGTTTATGTGTCAAGCTTTAAGTGTATTTTGTGAGAAATTTACGAGTTAATTAGCTTTAAAAAACTCATGTGTACAACAAATAAAATGCAAAATTTTTATTTAGGAAAATTTTTTCCCTCAATCCAGATTCCAATCATTGGACATGTAAGAGGAAGAAAGAGGGAATTCACTTTTCAAATTCTAGACCTTGTCTAAACCAAAATAAACTAGAGGTTTAGTTTTCAAATACATTCACTTATTTGGAAAAGTTCTAGCTACCAAAATTCCATATGCCAATCTACCTCCCAATAAATCCATTTATTACACCACTGGTTAGTTTTTTGTCTTCCTATATTCTTTATCAACCTCTTCTAGTGATTCTTGAAAGGTGGATACTTAAATCCTTCCTAAAAATTTGAGCTCTAAAACGAGAAGACATACAAAGTCATTTTAAGTCATTCTTCTATCCAATTATAAAAACCAAGTGAATATTTCTACATATTTATTTATGTCCCATAAACTGTACAATATATGTGGATTTGCCTCGCCCTAAGCGAGATGTTTAACAAACATAATAATAGAGAAACAATTAGTGAAGTAACCAAGAGATGTAGCCTCTTCAAGTTATCATATTTTCTCATCAAGGTCAAGAATCTATTCACCAAAAATTTCCTATGGAAATGATGGTTTAAGAAACAAAATTAGACAAAAACCTTCAGTGAGAACAACAAAATATAAAACCTCTTCAAGGTCTTCAATCTGCTCATAAAGTTAAATTGTGTCTTGATCAAGTCCAACAACAAAGAAACATTCAGTGAGAACACCAAAATCTACAACTTCTTCAACGTCTTCTAAACCATCTTCAAAGTCAATATTGTGTGCATCAAATTCCTCAGCAAGGCCATCAATGGAGTCATCAAAACTACTATTTCAAACTTCAATGCCAAAAATAAGTCAAAATAATTCAATTTCTCCTCCAAAACCTTCTTCTCTGAGTAAAGCTAGCATGATGTCATCGTTAAATTCAGTAATTCCATGAGGAAATTCTATCAAAGTTGAAAAAAATCCTTTTCATCCATATTTAATGCCTACTTTTTCAGGTGGAACACCTCCAAATTTAAGGACCACAATGCCATAAAATACAACTTTACCTAATAGGTGTAGACCTAGAACCCCCAACTTTGTGTGACATGTACAATTGAAGATCTTATGGTAAGCAGTGTGAGAAGAGAGTCATGTTCACTGAGTTGAGCAAGAGAAATAGTTTGGTATGACAACCTTACTTGTGATATATCTAGCTAACAGACTACCAAATTACATGGTAATGGCATTCAAAATGTGAAAATTCCCATTTCACTTGGAAAGAAGATGGTAGAGAAAGGTATAGATGAAAGGAGATATCCATCTATGGTAAAGAAATCAAATAGTTCTATCAATTCCACCTTGCAACTCTAAGAGACATTGAATTAAATTTCATCTCAAGACAGGGCTTTGGGAGGACACTCTCAAAGCCAACCTTCATTATGGCTTTGAAACACATGGTAAGTATCAAGACTTAGCAACCTTATTTGCATAATTTTTTCTAGCATGGACCTTGATGTCATAGCCTTCTTTTGCCTAAAATGAATGCAAATTTCCTTTCAATTTGGCTTGCGACATTCATAATTCATGCTCATGGAACATGATTGTGTTGTAATTGTGATAACATCTACTGTATGCAGAAGCTAATAAAAAATGATCGAAAATGACATTTTTTCTCTTTTTTTTTGAAGATTTAAGGAAAATTACACCAAGTAGCTTCCAACCTCATATGACCATCATGTCAAACTCATCTCAGGATATTGTCCAAGTAAGAGCCACTTAAGCAAGTAATATAGTATACATGACTCTCCAATTTCAATTAGCAGCAATGAAAGTTCTAAGTATGGTGCAAACATTGCTCCAGATCCTCAATGGGGCATGTTTGATGACAATAATTTGGTGAGTGAGAGAGGGAGATGGTAGGAGAAAAAATTCAAGGAATCCACGGGAAATTGAAAAATATATAACTAATAAGGTGAAAGACACTTTGTAACCTAAGAGAGAAACCTGTTAGGAAATGGGTGAAGTTGGTATTACACACCCAATTGGATAACCTCGAGGAGAAAAAATTTCTCCCACTTTATTTGTTGGCATAACCTAGTAAGTGTTATTCACTAGCATGTATTTTGTAAAGGCCTTGACCTAGTTCCTATTCAACTCCATCCAACAGGTTGTAGAGGATTCCAAGCCTAATTTCATGAAAATTAAGTTGGGGATGATCACATTGACCTGCTTGATGACGTGTCTATGAAGATTAACTACCTTGAACTATTTTTTTTGCGTAGGGAAAGAGACACATTCCCATGTCTGAGTATGAAAACGTTCTTTGATATTGTTAATGCCTCTAGTGTTTACTTCTACAAGTTCTATAGGCAGAGTCTGTAAAGGGCCAGGTAGCCTCTGGATCTCATCTTTTATGAAAGGTGACATATCTAGTAAATGCCCCTACAGTCAATCTCTGGAATGGATCTAAATAGAAGTTCTTCATTTTAATATCTATAAAACACAACAACTTTAAGGTAAACTATGTACATGTGTCATTTCTCCTACAAACTAAAGTGTATAAGTGGTAAATTTTATACCAAGTGTGCTCCCACCATGTAAAGTGCAATTTGGTGAACTTATCATTTTTATAATTTCTTTTTCAATTAAATTTAGTTTCACACATGATCAATTATTGCTTTGAAAGTTGTGTTCTACATAATTTCTGTACACTAAATTACAAATTGATTTTTTGAAATCTATTTTGTGTAAATGTCGACCAATAGATATATATCATGGAGGATGAACGACGAAGATCAGCCGAATCCCATATGGAGGTTCAGGGATCGGGGAATGTTCACGGTATTTAAATATAATCTTAAATCTTCATACATGTGTGTACATATGGAATTGATTTTTTATTAACTTTGTGAGTTAAATTAGTTGTTAATAAGTTTCATATTTTAATTTTTAGGAGGTAAGATGAGAAGGGTTTCTACTCCATCCATGGAGCGTGGCCATGGTTCAACCGGTCGAGTTATGAGTGGTAGCAAGTTGCCTGAAGGGGGTGATATTTATTCCCCCAAAGGCCAATCAATGGTTGTTGGTTCTCAACAGGGTCATTTTAGGTCTGGTTCTCAGCAACGTCATTCTGGGTCTGGTTCTCAGCAGGGTCATGTTGGAGAATATGTTAACCAACAATGTCAAGGTTGCCATCAATTTCAATATGTTTTCATTAAATTTGTACAACTTTTTTTACACGTGTTTTTTTTAATATACGAAATTTTATATATATTGATGTAGAGGCCGAAAATGTTCGAACTAGTGGTCAAAATAGACGCAGGGCAGCCCGCTACATTCAAGAAGAAGGTTGTCAACCCAGCATAACTTATCCGGCCGAGATTACTGATATACCATGGGAAACCAACATGGCGGAATGCACCTTACAAAGGTGTGAAAGACTTCATGCAAAATTGCAAAGAGATCTCATGGCTTTGTCTCTACCTGCTGAGAGTCGACAAAGCCTTGAAATAGTTACACATTCATGGGGTGAAATGGTAAATGTGTACATAAATCTTGGGCCAACAACTGATTCATTTGTAGAAATGATGAGAAAGAGAAAAGAAACAGTGATGGGTCCCGATAAATGGGAGGACGTAAAAAAAAAAGTTACAAAATAAATGGCCAAGTCAATGTTTAATTACAAGGAAGGGCCAAAAAGAAAAATGTTGAAGGTGCAGTATTTCAAGCACCCAGACATAGCTCGTTATTTGTATGATAGCCACCTTGCGGCCTATGGAAGGCTTCCATGGAATGATGAGGTTCCTGTTTATTTTGCACAAATGTTTTATGCAGAATTTTTTTTGGGTATGAAACCCAATTACAATGATCTTCCTTCAGAATTTTTTGGCCCGGGGAAAGGTCGATTATATGACTGTAAGGGGGCTAAGCGAGATGTGGAGCTGCCTTGCCCTGAGCCGCCATTGGTGAGTCAACTGTTTCGAGTCGAAATTTTTTTATCAAAGATGGATGCGACTTCTCAAATAAGTCGAGAAGCAAGGGATGTTATGATCGACAATGTTCATAGCGGATTGGGTGGAGTCGATCTTTGTTTAAATCGACAAAGAGCACGTGAAAATGCACGTGCCAATTTTTTTTATTGTACAGATGAGGAGATTGACAACATGAATGTTGAATATCTCCGAACATATGCAAAAAATTGTCGCAATGGTTTGCAAGACCTAATTTTGCATGAGGAAGAGGGCACTGGAACGGTATGTGTTAGTGACCTTAGGGTTTGAAATTATTTTTACATATACATGTGTAAAATTTGTAATAAATACATGTGTATGTACATGTATACATTTATTTGTATTTGTACATTAATCTAACAAAAATGTATGATTATATGTTAAAACACCATTTGCAGTTCTCACACATGATGCGTGATGAAAATGTTAATATCACGTTCGGGACCTCTGGTTCAAACAATGTAGATGAGTCTAACCATCAAGATATGTTGGAAAATGTTAGTGTTTTTTAAGTGACTTTAAAATAAATAATTGTTGCCACACATGTACATGTATGTATATATATAATTTTATAAAATGTTTTAACAGGTACCGATTCCGTCTGATGTTTTTGGGATGGCGGTACCTTCTTCTTCCTTGGGATATGAGCCACAAGTATGGACAATTTTTCACAAGTTTAAAATTTACGTTTAAAAGTTATATATATATATATATATATATATATATATATATCTATATTTTGAGTTATTTAAAATTTTTTGAATTTATGTTCCTATAGAAGATTTCTTTAATCCGCGGACTCTAGCGACGGAGATAGGAACATCCACAGCATTTGAACAAGTTGTCTTTAGTTCCTTTTTTAATATTATTGAAAATAAGTTTATATATGTACACGTGCATTTTCATTTGAAAGTTTTTTATTTATATAAATTATATATACATATATATATATATATATATATATATATATATATATTTAACTATACATGTATATTGTACAGTTTACCACTGCAGATGTTCCTATGGGAGAACTTGTTCATCAAATGGAGAGGGAACCTTATGAGGTATTGCATGATTTTTTTCTTATATTTTGTTTTTTACATGAAGTTCTAGATATATATATTCTCATTCATTTTTAAAACATCAAATTTTAATGTTCAAGTACATGTGCATTGTGTATGTAGGTTTCCCATTCACATGATAGGGCGCGGACTGAGACCCTAGTAGGGAAGACGCTAGATCCGTCTCTATTTGATGGACATGATTTGTAGATTTGATTTCAAAATTTAGATGGTCTTAAAATTTTTTAAACTTGATACAGTTTGATACTTGTGAGATTTACAATTTTTGGACATATTTTAGTACATTATTAATATAATTTGTTTTATTTAATTTTTGGATGGTTTTAGTACTTTTGGCATGTGAATGTGAAGTAATGTTGTCATCTATAAATTAATGTTGTCATCTGAAATACATTTGGCATGTTATGTAATGACATGTGTTATAATTTGTTTTGTTTCTAAAATTTAAGTTTTGGATGCTTGGAGTACATTTGGCATGTGAAGTAATGTTGTGATCTATATTTTTTTGTTAAATTAAAAGTTAAAATTTTTGGATGGTTTCAATCTACATTTGGCATGTGATATTTAATGTTAAATGTTTTTATTGGATAGTTGAATTATAATTGGCATGGCATGTGAAGTTTTTAAAACTCAAGTTTTGGATAGTTTCAATCTACATTTTGCATGTGATATTTAATGAACTTTAAATGTTTAATGTTTTAATGTTGCACGATATATAATCAAAAGGTTTTTAAAACTTAAAGTTTTGGATGGTTTCAATCTACATTTGGCATATGTGGTATATAATGTTAAATGTTTCTATTGGATCTAGTTGAACTATAATTGGCATGGCATGTGAAGTAACGATCTATATATAATCAAAAAGTTTTTTAAACTCAAGTTTTGAACGGTTTCAATATACATTTCGCATGTGATGTTTAATGTTTTAATGTTGCACGATATATTATCAAAAAAATTTAAAATTTTAAAGTTTTGGATGGTTTCAATCTACATTTGGCACATGTGGTATATAATGTTAAATGTTTTTATTGGATAGTTGTTCACTATAATTGGCATGGCATGTCAAGTAATGTTGCACAAATCCCTTTTGGATGGTTGAAGTACATTTGGAATTTTAAGATTGCTTTTGATCTCTCCATGTAGCTTTGTTTGAATGAAAAAATTTCCAATAGGAAGAACATAGATTTTCAATGCAACTAACCATGTATCAATTGAGCTCTAATTGAAAAAAGAGTTTAAAGAAGTAGATATATGTACAAATTATCCCTTTAATTTTGATTGGAAATATAAGTCTAGTACATATATATGTTTGTTGAATTTGGGTCAATATCGTTAATGCACTCAAATAGGTAGCCTTGTCGATTTATTTACATTGTGGAAACTTTTTACCAAAAAATCCAACTAGTTTTTCATCAATGCACATAGAAAAACTACTTGGAATAATTAATTGTGCATTCTAGAACATATCTATCCAAGACAAGTAACATTTTTCATCAATTCACATTGAACATATCCGACCATTGGACAAGCAACTTTTGTACTAGATTTTCAATCAGAATTAGAGATGTGGGTCAAATCCCACCAAAAGTCGGAGAAGTGCTCCGAGTCTCTTGTCTGAAAGGAATTTTCATACAAAACTATACTGCAGATGATTTATCTACATTGTGTCCATACTTTTTACCAGAAAATCCAACTAGTTTTTCATCAATGCACATAGAAAAACTAGTTCCAGTTAATTGCATTCTAGAACATATATATATATATATATATATATATATATATATATATATGTGTGTGTGTATGTATGTATGTATGTATGTATGTATCCAATACATATAACATTTTTCATCAATGCACATGTATAGAAAAGCTACTTTTAGTTGATACTAGAGCACGTGCTTGTACCAAAACAATTTGTACATGTGCAAACACTTGCACAAATAACATAAGCAGCTCAATTTTTAGTTGAGTGCTAGAAGTTCTAAAACATATTTAATCCAAAGAGAATAAATTGTTGGAAAATTCACTCGAAAAAATTCTAATGGAATTCCATCTTCAATAATCCATTCATGATCGGATTTTGACATTTTCCATCTCTTAATTTTTTATTTTTTCTTTGATTGAACTTCTATCAACTTTATGCGTGCTGCACACAACAAGTGACTATATTGACAACTTATGGAATCAGGTTCATAGTCTTCAAAGTAAACAAAGTCTCCACTTTGATGATTTTGTCTGAAAAAATAACATTTCAGTATAATAGACCCTCTGTCATATTGAAATCCGTGATAATTATAGTTTTGTAATAATTTCATTTTTCGTTCAGTGCAACGCATCAAATAATACTTCACATTTTCATCGTTGTCAATAGGTGAAATTACAACAAAAAAATCTCCCGCACAATAAAATAAACTTAACAAAATTATACATATTTAAATTTATTTCTAGATTTTTAAATCATTAGAAAGTAATTCAAATGTTACCTTCTCTAACAAGATCAGAACTCTATCACCATTGAATGATATTGTAGTTTCCTCTGATTGCATTCCTTCAAACATTGCAACAGACATTTTTCCCTTTGTATTTAGCTCTGTATGTTTCCAATCGTTCACATACATTTTGTTTTCACAAACGTCATTGGATTTTGTGTTGTCTATGCAAACATCACAAAAACAAGAATATTTTCTTTTATCCAATGCCAACACATTTTTGGACGACTTTGTTTGAATTGAATGCAATTTTCGAGTCCCTTTTATTGTTTCAATGTCACTTCCAATTGATCTATCTACGTCTTCAATTCCAATATGCCAGAAAAACCTTTATATGGAAAATTAGAAGAATAATTTGTAAATATGATATCAAAATACAATCAAAGATAATCATTGCATGATAAATGTACAATGTTTAAAATTATATTTCCAATATAAATTAAATTGAATGTACCTTTGCACTTCTCTTGATGGGTTTCTCTCATGGCTTAGAGCAGCGATGCACCATTGAACAACTTCTTCAACATTCACAAGTCGGCTTGCAGAGTGGTTCATTTGATATCTTCGAAGTGCTTGTTTTATGCATGCTCCTACACCGTCATGTTCTCCTTTTCCATGGCCAGTCTTAAATAAATTCCAACAATGTTTAATGCAGGTTTTCTTATGAAGACAACACAACCAAAAGAATGATCGTTCAGATTTGAATTGACCTGCGCATCCGTCTGACCATATCCAATGTTCATTGAATGTTATTCCATGATTTTTCAATGAATCATAAATTTTTCCAAAACAATGTTGTGCAAAACATGTATCATGTGTACGATCGTCACTGATATAGAAGTGATATTCTTTAATGATATGTCGATTTTCACTCGTGCTTTCTATATGATCGACATTTTGTTCAGCATGTCTATATAGAATATGGACGAGCATGGAGACTTGGTCAGAATGATAGTATTCACTCTGAATTTCTTTTTGTGGAACAAATGTGTAGTTTTATGCAAAATCAATCACTGACAAAATGGTCCCTGGTGGAAAAAATTCATGAGATTTTTTGAATTTCAAGTCTTTCCATCGAGCTCTATGGGAATGCTTGGTGTATTTGTAAATTTCTGCCTCAAACTTTCCCAAAAATTCTACCAGAAAAATTTCGTCTTCTAGTAATTCAATTCTTTTAACACTATTTGCACCTTAAATCGATGTATCGATATATTCATATCTCTTCCATTTCACTTTCATCTTGGACAATGATTGATCATTTATATCAATACGATATTTGTTTTGAAATTTAGTCAAATTTCCACCATTATCGCATTTTTTACCACCAACACATTTCTTTTTGTAAAATAGTTCTATTAAAAATGTGACAACAGATGTAAGTTTACTATGTAGTTAGAATAATAGAATTTAGGTAAATAACGAGATATAGTTGAATAACGAAATAACAAAACATGTCTAGTTAAAAGAGGTGGCCCGAGAGGCTTGTATGCACGGATAATTTCATCAATAAAGTTTCAAAGTGTTTCATCTTTCATCTTTCAGTTGTCCAAATTTAGTTACATTTCTCCCGTTCTATTTATTTCCCACAACAAGTGGTATCGGAGCCTGGAGGATCCAAGGTGGCCTGGAGGATCCGCTGTTGATTGTTTAATCGATCCACTGTATTCAAATTCCTTTCAAGAACCGTGTGAGGTGTACAAAAATCAGTCGAGAAAATCAAAGGAGCCGTCGAGCCGCTGTCTAGAAGCTGTTGAAGGAAGGAGCCCCATCCACTATGAGAGTAAAAGCTAGAATTGATTTCTGAGTGCCGTCGGTTGCCATTTGCTGGGGCCATTGAAGAGGCCAGAGGAAGAATATAAAAAAAAAAATACGTGTGTTTGCTGAAGAAAAATAGGCCGGAGGAAGAATTGCACGATTCCGCTGCCGTCGTGAGAAAGAAAGGAGAATGTTTACTGCATTGAAGCTTTCCTTGCCCCTGTCTTAGGTTGATAACAGACCCAACCACCATTTTTCATAGGTTGTAACAGCCAAGAAAGAACAAAAAACGACTGTCAAACCCATGGTTGCAGAAGCCGGTTGCATCTTAAGAGGTATGCAGAAATCGATTTTTTGAAGGAAAATCTTATTTGGGCTGTGCAAGCATATTGAAGAAATCAAGTTTTTAAACAGAATTTGTTATTTTTCCTAAAGGGTTCAGTTGGAGAGCAAGGGTTTGAACAGATTTTTTTGAAAACATCCCTTTGATTTTTTTTTTGTGATAAGGTTCTTTTGAATTTAAAAGAGCTCAGTTTCTTTTTCAGAGAAAGGGTTTTTTGAACAAAATTTTTTTAAAGGGTGCAGGGATTTTGTGAAAGAGAAAATTTCCATTTAAAAGTAGTAGGATAAAGGAAAGATTTCTTGAAACCCTAGCAGAATAAGGGAAAATAGCTGAAACCCTCGAAACTCTAGAAGAATAGTGGAAAGTTTTTGAGTTGTAGAAGAAGTGAAATCTGAAACCTTAGGAGGGAGAAATGGCAAAAATGACAAACGCAAGATTTTAGGTGGAGAAATTCACCGGGAAAAAAAAAATTTCTCTTTGGAAACTGAAGGTTAGGGATTTTCTTATGCAACAAGGGTTGCACAAGGCACTTGACGGGGTAACTAAAAAACCAGCAAGCATGTCAAACTCGGACTGTGAGGACTTGGATGCCCGAGCTCTCAGTATCGTTCGGTTATGTTTGGTAGACGAAGTACTCTTCAATATTTTTGGAGAGAGTACAACCGCAGGGTTGTGGAAGAAATTGGAAACTCTTTATATGACAAAATCTTTGACAAACAGAATCTATTTAAAAAGACAACTATACAACCTCGGATGAAGGAGGGTACGAAAATTGTAGATCACTTGAATGTTTTTAATACACTTATTTGTCAGTTGTCCGATATGGAAGTAAAGATGGAGGAAGAAGACAAGGCAATAACCTTGTTGTGTTCCCTGCCTGAGTCATGGGATCACTTCGTGACCTCAGTCAGTTTGAGCACTACCAATTCATTAAAATTTGAATCTTTCATGGGTGCTCTTTTATCTGAAGAGGTACAAAGACAATCTAGCATTGAGACTTCTGCACCTGAAGCCATGGTAGGTAGAGGTTTCTCAAAGGAACGGGGGGAGAAGACAAGAGGTTCTTCCAGATCGAAGTCAAAGGGCGGCAAGAAGAGTAAAGCAAAATGCTGGTACTGCAACAAACCGGGACATCTCAAAAAGGATTGCTGGAAATGGAAGGAGGCAGAAAACAACAAGGAAGAAAATCAGGTCGATTCAGGTATGGATGATGAGGTTTTAATTGCTGAAGCACTCCCTATTTGTAATATCTCACAAGATGTTGACTATTGGCTATTAGACTCTGGTGCTTCTCATCATATGAGTCCGCACCGAAATTGGTTTTCATCATATGAAACTGTAGATGGTAATTCTGTATTCATGGGAAATAATGCATCTTGTCAGACTGTTGGGATTGGAAATGTGAGAATTAAAATGTATGATGGTACAATTAAAACCTTATCTGATGTTAGGCATGTACCTGATCTAAAGAAAAACTTGATTTCCTTGGGAGTTTTGGATTCACATGGTTATAAGTTTACAGGTCAGAATGGAGTGCTGAAAGTCTCGAAAGGAGCCTTGGTTGTTATGAAGGCTGAAAAGGTTGGAAACCTGTACAGACTCAAGGGAAGTACTCAAGTTAGTGAAGCAACGATCGTGTCAGATAAAGCAGAAGAAGGTTCTCGTCTATGGCATCGGCGGTTGGGTCACATGAGCGAGAAAGGTCTTCAGGTACTGATGAACCGCAAGCTACTTCCTGATTTGAAATCCTTGAAGTTGGATTTTTGTAAATATTGTGTGTTTGGCAAACAATGTAAACAAAGATTCAAGTCTGGCAATCATAATAGCAAGCAGATTTTGGACTATATTCACTCTGATCTATGGGGACCATCTCCTATTGTGTCCTATGGAGGTGCCTTGTATTTTTTAACTTTTATTGATGATTTCTCCAGAAAAGTTTGGGTCTATATGTTGAAAAAGAAAGCTAATGTGTTTAATGTGTTTAAACAATTTTAAAAAATGGTGGAAAAGAAAACAGGCAAATCAATCAAATGTTTAAGAACTGACAATGGTGGTGAATTTACCTCTTTATAATTTGAACAATTTTGTAAGGATGAAGGGATAGTTAGACATAAAACTATTGTTTATACTCCTCAGCAGAATGGTGTTGTTGAACGGATGAATCAGACTCTTATGGAAAGAGCCAGAAGCATGATTAGTAATGCTAATCTGCAAAAGGAGTTGTGGGCAGAAGCAGTATCTACTACTTTTTATTTAGTTAACAGATCACCTTCGGTTGCAATAAATTGTCAAATTCCTGAAGAAGTTTGATCGGGTTAGTCTTGTGATTATTCGCATTTGAATATTTTTGGTTGTGATGCCTATGTTCTTATTCCTAGAAATCAGCGTTCAAAATTAGATCCAAAATAAAAAATTTGTGTCTTTGTTGGATATGATTATTCAGTGAAGGGATATAGGTTGTGGGATCCTACTTCATGGAAGATATTCATTAGTAGAGATGTAACATTTGATGAATCATCTCTTTTAAAATAATATGTTGAAAAATTTGAACAGAAGCAGGTATCGCCAGGTCAGCAGATTCAATTGGAGACTATACCTTTTCCAGAAAGTCGAAAGGAAGGAGGGACTTCTGAAAAAGGTGGAGAAGCAGAGTAAACTGGAGAAATTCCAGAATCCAGTCAGAAACTAGTCACTCTAAGAAGGTCTACAAGGGAAAAAAGAACACCAAAAAGGTATGAAGACTCTGCTTCATTGTTTGCATTGATTACTGAAGATGGGGAACCATCTTGTTATCAGGAAGCAGTTGATGATCCAGATAGAAATATATGGAAAAAGGCTATGGAAGAAGAAATGGACTCCTTAGCCAAGAACAATACCTGGGATCTTGTAGAACTTCCTGAAGGGAGAAGCGTTGTTGGGTGCAAATGGGTCTTCAAGTTGAAGAGAAAAGTTGATGGAAGTATCGAAAGGTATAAGGCGAGACTGGTTGCAAAAGGGTATTCTCAGGTTGAAGGTATTGACTTTCATGAGATCTTTTCACCAGTAGTTAAACTTGTTATATTCGTACTGTGTTAGCACTAACTGCTTTACTTGACATTGAGTTATAACAGTTAGATGTTAAAACAGCCTTTCTTCATGGTGATTTGGATGAAGAGATATATATGGATCAGCCAGAAGGTTTTGTACAAGGTTGCAGCAGAAGATTAGTTTGCAAGCTCAGGAAATCATTGTATGGCCTGAGGCAGTCGCCCAGGCAATGGTATAAGAAGTTTGATTACTTCATGATGAGCCAAAATTTTATCAGAAGTGAGTATAATCATTGTGTATACTTCGAAATTTTCAATGGCATATTCATTATCTTGGTGTTGTATGTTGATGATATTCTTATTGCAAGCAAAAGCATGGAAGAAATCAGCAGGTTAAAGGCTCAGCTATCTAGCACGTTTGAAATGAAGGATCTTGGAGCGGCAAAACATATCTTGGGCATGGAGATACACAGAGACAGGAAGAATGGTAAGCTTTTGTTATCACAACAGAAGTATGTGGAGAAAATACTTTAAAAGTTCAGTATGAACAATGTGAAACCTGTTAATGTTCCATTAGCTTCCCATTTTAAGCTTTCTTCGGATTTGAGTCCTAGAACTAATGAAGAAAAGAAGTATATGTCTCATGTACCATATGAAAATGCGGTAGGCAACTTAATGTATGCGATGGTATCTACAAGACCTGACATTTCACATGCAATTGGAGTTTTCAGCAGGTTCATGGCAAATCCAGAAGAAGAACATTGGTGAGCATTGAAACGGGTGCTTCAGTATTTGAGAGGCACAAGTGACCATTGCATCAGCTTTGATGGTCGTGAAGGTACAATCTGCGGATATGTGGATACTGATTATGCAGGTGATTTGGAAAAAAGGAGGTCTACTACAGGTTATGTTTTTACTCTTGCAGGTAGAGTAATCAGTTGGATGTCAAAGCTTCAAGAGATAGTTGCTTTGTCCACTACTGAAGCAGAGTATATAGTTGCTTCAGATTCCTGTAAAGAGGCAATCTGGTTAAAAGGTCTGCTTGATGAGATTGGAAGGACGCAGGAGAAAGTGAATGTGTTTTGTGACAGTCAGAGCACTATTCATTTGGCTACAAATCCAGCCTATCACAGCAAGACCAAGCACATCGATGTAAGGTATCACTTTGTGAGACATATAATCGAAGGCAGAAAAGTAGTCCTGAAGAAGGTCCGCAGACAAGAGAATCATGCAGATATATTCACAAAGCCAGTTACAATAGAGAAGCTGAGATGGTGTCTTGCTTCTCTCGGCTTGCAGAAAAGATGATGAATGGGAATTAGGATTTCTGTTGTCAAGGTGGAATTTGTTAAAAATGTGACAACAGATGTAAGTTTACTATGTAGTTAGAATACCAAAATTTAGGTAAATAACGAGATATAGTTGAATAACGAAATAACAAAACATGTCTAGTTAAAATAGGTGGCCCGAGAGGCTTGTATGCACGGAGAATTTCATCAATAAAGTTTCAAAGTGTTTCATCTTTCATCTTTCAGTTGACCAAATTTAGTTACATTTCTCCCGTTCTATTTATTTCCCACAACAAGTTCATCGCTTTCTCTTTAACATAGAATTAGAGATATGAAATCATGGATAGTGGAAGGAGGAGGTGAATCCTTCCATAATGTTCTACCGAAATCAAGGAATGTGTCATAATATAACTCAAATTCCACGTGATAACAGCAACAACAAGTGTCACGTACGGTGATAGGTTTTACATACCATGGTTTTTGTTGAACAAAAGCACTGAGTGAAACATGAATTTGACGATTCTCTTCTTTGAACTTGTTGAATAACTCTATCTGAGTGGTTTCTAAGAAATATTTTTCATGTTCTTCGTATTGATTTCGTGCTATTCTTCTTCGCATCACATGCCTTGCAGTTGGTGAAACACACGAATTGTTCTTCCAATATTCATATATTATTTTCTTAACATTTTCTCCAAGTCTATCTTTGTATGGTTGCCTACAAATAGCTCTCCAACAAGCAAGTTCATCATTTACATCTATTTGCAGCCGAAATTTCCAATGTTTGTGCAAATTTTTTCGCGAGGTTCCTGTTGGAAATATTGTCATTGATGGAAAAGGAGGCAGCAAAGACAGAGACAGGCAAAGAGAGCAGCATAGCAGCAAGATGTAGAGAGGGTCGAGCAGCAGAGACAGGGTCATTTAAAGAAGAGGCAGCAAAAGGAGAATGAAGGAAGCAAGGAGCAGCATTAGACAAGAAGAAGAGAAAGAAACAGAGAGACAACAGAAGTAGCAAAGAAACCAGCAATAGAGCGAGGCAGCAGAGAGGTAGCAGAGGCAGCAAAAAAAACTAAGTAAGGAGCAGAGGAAGCAAATGTCGAACAATATTGAATATGTTGTCTGTTAATTGTAATATCGATCAGTCAGGGGTAAGCGGAATCATATAAGGTAACAGTGGAAGTGGTGTCTATTAATTAAACTATGTTGAGGAATTGCACAACGAAGGCAATGGAGGCAGCAAAGACAGAGACAGGTCGAGCAGCAGAAGCAAGTAAGGCAAAGGCACAGGGAAGAACCGTTATCGAAAGATAGGAACAGTCGAATACAGAGACACAGCTATTATTGCAAAGACACAGCCGTTATTCCGAGAATCACTACCCAGCCAGGCGTTACATATAACATAAACACAAATTCCGGGAATCGCTACCCACACAGGAGTATATGTGCAGCGCATCATATAATCAAAGGTCCAAAGCATATTTATGAAGTTATGCGGAGCGCATAATACAAAGTTTTATAAGGCGGGACCCGCAATATCGCAACTTCGCAACATTGCGCCATCGCACCATCGCAATATCGAAACTTCGCAACATTGCGCCATCGCACCATCGCAATATCACAACTTCGCAACATTGCGCCATCGCACCATCGCAACTTTGCAACATTGCGCCATCGCACCATCGCAATATCGCAACTTCGCAACATTGCGCCATCGCACTATCGCAATATCACAACCATCGCATTATCGCAACCATCGCAATATCGCAATATCGCAACCATCGCAATATCGCAACCATCGCAATATCGCATTATCGCAACCATCGCAATATCGCATTATCGCAACCATCGCAATATCGCAACCATTGCAATATCACAATATCGAAACCATCGCAATATCGCAGTTGGTTGAAACTACACAGCAACTATCGCAAATTAGAAATTTGCGATTGCGATCAATTGCATTTGAAAACGTGTCAGGTGGGCCCGAAAGGATATGTTTTAAAACAGGCTTTATTGTATGCGCCGAGAGTATGTTAAGGTGTATTAAAAGGGCAGATTATATGATTAAATCATCTTATAATTAAGCCAAGAGACAAAGTTGGGTTATATATATATATATTAAAAGGCGTTGTCATATATATATATATATATATATATAACGTTGTTGCGATAAGCCGTATGGTCTGTAGACCCACGGGCCTCAGCTTAAGGGGAGGGCGATTATTAATGTAATACAATTGTGATATATGTATGTTCCAGCCTGCGGAATGTTCCACATCAACAAGACACTTGCTACAAGTCAGCAGTCACGTATTTTTCTAAAAGGCACTGATATAAAAGCATTGTTACATATATACAGCAATTACACCACAGTAGAGGACAAAATAGAATACAGAGCAGAAAAGAGTTAAAACACAATCACAGAAAAAGACAAAACACAGTCAAAGAAAAGACAAATGCGCAGCTAGCCAAGAGGGTGAATGAGTGAGCTAGAATTCACTTTGTAATTCGAATGTAAATATTTTAATTGTTTTTTATTTTTTGTGATGCATTGGCAAGTCTCCGAGAGAGAAAAAATTCCCACTGTAATGTTAAATTGATACCTACAGTTATATTTTCTGAGTAAGCAGATAAAAGGAGTGAGAAGGCAGAAGGCAAAGAGACATGACTTTCCATTTTGAATTCCAAGTAGAATACAAACAATCATGTGAGGAAATCTATAAATAATATCATCTTGATATGCGAAAAAAAAAGGAGAGAGAGAGAGTTAATCAAGAGAAGGCAGAATATAGAAGTGTGAGGTAGAGAAGATTAAGAAAAGCAGAATAGAAGGAGAAGCTACAGAACAGGGCTGATATCTGAGGTAAATCAGCAAAATTTCGGTTTGATAAATTGAGGAAGTTGGAGCTTCCCTATCAAGTTGCAGCTTGATAGCTGTCAATTGTAGCTGACTGAGGTTGGAGCCTCCTGTAGGTTGGTGCCTGTAGAAAATTGAAGGGAGTTGGTGCTTCCTTGCAAGTTGTAGCTTGCAGAATTGAGGATAGAGCCTCCTGTAGGTTGGTGCCTGCAGAAAATAGTGGTGAGAGGAAGTTGGAGCTTGCCTTTGCATCACAACAATAATAAGATGTGGTTTTCTCCCTTTATGGGTTTCCACTTACATCTGTTGTCTCTATGTGTGCTTCTTATGTGTTGAGGTGATTATTTCAATCTGCTTAATTGCTTGCTGCTTTCAACTTAAGTATGGTATCACAATAAATTAATATTGGCTGCAAATAATATTTCTCACATATTAAGCTGTAAATAACTTTGGTGAAAATTGGAAAAGGCGAATGTATGTATTAAACTGATTCACCCCCCCCCCCTTTCAGTTTAATTAAAGATTCAACAGTTCCCAGTGCTCGTGCCATATATGCTACCAAACGATTCTCTTGAGTACTTGATGAAACCATTGCCATTTGTATTCCTCTACGTACAATTGAAACATCTTTCTCTCTAGATCTCTTAATTGACTTTATAGCACTACTCATATTTTTTATCACATCTTCCTTCATTTTTTATCTTTGGTTTATTTTTGAATACCCAATAGTGTCGTAGCTTCTTTTAATTTCCATAATGATAGGAGACCTTTCAACATTTCAGCCTGAACTGTCACCCGCTCATTTAAGAAATACTTTTCAAAAATGCAGTTAACACGATATCGTATAACATGGTCAGGTTTTTTATCTCCATATGTGTGAGTGTCAACATTTTCTAACATCTCATTATTGATAGTGATTTCATCTGTACATATTCGAAAAAATAGTACATATTCAATAAATAACTAAATTAATAAATATCTATAATTTCAATGATATGTGCATGTGTTTAATATACCTTGTGATTCAATTTCTTTATTTGGATTTATTTCAATATGTTCACCATCTTCAGTCATTCGTTCACTATCTCTTTCAAAATTTTGTATCTCATCATCAATGTTTTGAGGAATATCTCTGTCTGTTTACATTAAACAAAATATTTTTCAAATTAGTTCATCAAATAAAAATTAAGCTTCACATTTTACATTAGGAAAATTTTAAATATATCAATAGATCATAATATTTACATTTACATACCTTCTTCAATTTCTGCTTGAGGTTGATTTTCTTCTTCAATATTTTGAGGAATATCTCTGTCTGTTTACATTAAACAAAATATTTTTCAAACTAGTTCATCAAATAAAAATTAAACTTCACATTTTACATTAGGAAAATTTTAAATATATCAATAGATCATAATATTTACATTTACATACCTGCTTCAATTTCTTCTTGAGGTTGATTTTCTTCTTCAATATTTTGAGGAATATCTCTATTTGTTTACATTAAACAAAATATTTTTCAAATTAGTTCATCAAATAAAAATTAAGCTTCACATTTTACATTAGGAAAATTTTAAATATATCAATAGATCATAATATTTACATTTACATACCTGCTTCAATTTCTGCTTGAGGTTGATTTTCCTCTTCAATATTTGAGAGGGCTTCTAACTTTATTTTGTGAGATTGTCTCGTCTCTTCTCTACGTTCCTCAGGGTCTCTTTTTCGATCATATTTTCTCGCACAAGTTCTTCGATTTCCCATGATAATAGGGTATGAAGTTCAAAAAATTTCCTTCAAAAAATTAGACAATAACTCGATTACAAAAAATATCACAAAATATTTACTTAAAAAAAATTCAGTTTAAATTTTTCGCAAAAAATACATACTCCAATCCAAAACACTTACTTTAAAAATTCGAGAGAAAAATGTCTTATAAAAATGAAACAAAGCTCAAAAGATTTACTTCAACTCAAAACATGTACATACCTCCAAGAAATGTCTTTTGAATGTACGTCCAAGAAATTTTTTTAAGTTCAAAACATTTTTTTGCAAAATCAGGCCACCTCCAAGAAATGTCTTCCAAAAAAATTTTTTAAACCCAAAACAATTCTTTGTAAAATCAGTTTTCTTCCAAGAAATGCTCTTAAATCCAAACTTTGAAGAAAATTTTTTAAACCCAAACCAAGATCTTTTTAAAATGAGATGAAACATACCTTGAAGGGAGTGGCACCTCTAGAGTGGTTGCTGGATGCAGATGCGTCGTATGTGGGCAGCCATTGAAGGATCTTGGCAAAGCTAGCCATCATTGCGCTCCTTTGTTTTTCGAGGGCCTCCTCGAGCAATATTTTGATAGGATCTATTGCTCTCTCATCCTTCTTTTCTTCTGCCATGGGAGTTCATCGAGGTTTGCGAGGCTGATCTTGCAAGGGTTCAACCATATCGAGCCCTAACTCTTTATACCCTGGCCTCATTGGGGACATGCATAGAAAACTAGAGAAGAACAAATTGCTTTGATAACACTAATCCAAGTTTATGCAGGAACGAAACATAATACAAATATAACCATACATAAAAATATGCAGTGGAAATATAACTTTATTTCATTAATATGAAATGATTGAAATATGCTTATAGACAGAATGAAAATAAACTAGCTAGGGTGTTGGTAGCTTATCTCTGAGAAGAGATGTGGCAGCTACAGGCCTCTGAATTACGTTACAATGAGGCTCAAAGGCCTATTTATTATTGGAAAATAATGGAAAACCCTAAACATCCAAAAACCTAACCCTAGGAGATGAAACACCAGACTATGAGCCCCGTCGGGGTAAATTGGTACGTCAATTTCCCGGGGTCGTAACTTTTTCATACTATCTTCGTTTGACACAGATGATACATCGTTAGAAATATATATCTGAGGACTAAAACTAATGACACTAAATATCATGTCTTGGACTCACTTTCCAGACCTTTCTTTCCCAAAAAATGTCGTTTAGAGCCTCAAAACAGCTCTGGAAGTTTAGGACCCGAAAAACTGCCAAAAATAGTAAATTGTGCTACAATTAAGGAAACTGAAAAAATGAAAGAAAAAATGGTGGGGTTCCAAGTGGAATAGGTGGGTAGCCACCTATATCCACCTGGATCAAAATTTTTTGGTAAAATATTTGTATCTTAGGGTTCCCTTCAATGAATTCCAAGATTTCCCTTTTTAATTATTGTTTAATTAAAATTAACGTAAAAGTAACTTTTTACCATTCAAAAATCTTGTTAGGCTCCACTTTTCCTATGAGTCCTTTAGTATTTAAACAACAACATAAATCCAAGTAATTTGAAAGATTTACAATATCTTAAGGGTGTTAAATCTTTCCCCTCTGGAAGTAACACTGTCCTCGGTGTTATTTGGCTTTGTGAATAAGTCAGGATAAACTTCCTTCATGAAATGCTCATCTTCCCAGGTGGCCTCCTCTAGGATAAAGTGCCTGCACTGCACTTTAACTTGGGTGATGACTCGTCTCCATAGCATTATTCCTCTCAGGTCAAGAATACGTTGACGCTCTACCAAGAACTCTCCATCCGATTCTACCTGATACACAACAATAATTGTAATTAGCTCATGTTAAATCATTACATTAACATTACAAAGCAAGAATATAAATGTTACTTGGATATATTTCAAATTAATGACATGTCTTAGATGAGATACATATCTCTTTAATAGTGAAACATGAAATACATTTTTCACTCTTATGTGACTAGGGAATGCTAAATGATATGCCACCGGTCCAATTATTTCCAATATTTGAAAAGGACCATAAAAAAGAGGCGCAATATTTGCACATCCACTCCATCTTAATGTGCTTTTATTAGGTTTGATTTTTATATATACATGATCTCCAACTGAAAGTTAGATTCGGGTTGAGTATGGTGAAAACAATCATAAATAAAATAAGTATATATTAAATGCAAAAGCATTAAATTAATTACCTTATGGACCTGCATTAAAATGTTATGTAGTCAGAAAAGAGATGAAATTAGTGTTGAAGAAGTTCATACTGTGTATGAAAATTTAAATACCATAAATGAAAATGTTGCTACAGAATATCAGAGTATGAGTAGTACACGTATATGTATATTTATTACATAAGAAGAATAGCTTATTCATGTACAGGACCATAAACTTGAAGGATATTTTAGCTAATGGTATAAAATTAAAATCACAAAAGATATCAAGCGCATCCATGTATTGGAAGTTGAAATGAGAACCATCTTTCAGAACCACCAAAATGAAAAGAGAAACAATAAAACAGTCGACGTAACTAGGAATATTAAAACCCTCGTAGAGAGTAAGAAAAATTTAATTCGGGTTTAAAGAATGAAAGTTGAACCAACAACTTCGAGTATGAATTTTTATACTGAATACTAACTAATTCAAACACCATTAAGACGACCTGTCGATGTAACCAGCAAGCAAGCTAACAAGACGAAGAAAAACCATTGACTGTAAATTAAAAAGACAATTTTAACTGAGAGAACGTGGACCATGAATTTACCTGTAATTGTACAAAGTTCTTGGATGATCAATGAAGGAGGATTTGGAGACATTCTGGTTGACCATCTATGTTTTAATTACACATTGTTAGATTATACTAGCGCAAGGAGCAATGTTTATGAATAAACTTTAAACTAAATACACTTTGTTGAAAAATATAATCAACGTTTTTCACACAGAATAGGCCTTAGAAATTCAGCGTGAACGTTGTGAGAAGAAATCCATGGAAGACTTCCACGTCCTACAAGTTCGTAGGAATTGTTCACAAGTGAAGTATAAGGGCTAGTTTGTTCATAAAACCTAGTAACGAACTGTGAGAGTGAAATACAGACAAACCCATAAGGAAAAATGAATATTTATGTGAACATTATATTGATATACACATTGAAATATTTATAATTAGTTACAAACAACTAGTAGAAAAATAAATGGTATAACCCTCGAAACTAAGGTTTGAGCAAATCACATAGAGGAAACCGTGATAGGTCTTATGAGCTGGAAAATAACTGAGATGTATGTAGGTCCAAGATTACCTAGGGTTGCAGAAGGTTGAGGATTGCTATCAGCAACTCGTCCAACGAGAGAATGACCACAACATTGTGAATTTGGTCCTGCACACGAAAATGATTAGTACCAATTCGAGTGCCCAATAGAGTATTTCATTTACAAAACACGAAAATGAAGTCCAAAAAAAAAATGGCAGTGTGAATCTCTTACCTATGCCAAGTGCGAATTAAACAGTAGTGTACTTAATGCATTCATCTCCTTGGTTGGGCGAAATTGATTTCAACACTCATCGAACAAATGAAGAATACATAAACGAGTATGGTTGGCTTATAGAGAAATCAGAAATGAACACTCACAAACAAAACTGTAACTTTTTATTGAATCTCAAAACCCTAGTTTCTGATAGATCAAAACCCTCCATGCGTCGTTGATGCAGCGTTCGAAATTCATTCCCGCGGATGGATGGGTGGAATCCAAGAACCATGTGAACAAGTACTTCCCACTTAATATCTAGAATCCCGAGAAATATATTCTGCAGTGGTGGTTGCAATTTTGGCTACGGATCATTAACAACGTATTTGTTCACATTTAATACCAGAAGGGTTACGGGACATGTTGGGAGTGACATGGAGTCTCCAAGGAGGGAGTGATAACTCTACGACCTAACACATAGGGTTAACCATCAAAGTCGTAAAATTTATATGGAATATATGTCATAGGAGGTATGTATTCTTTCACAGTGAACTGACATATAAAATTTCAGTAATGAAAACTGGGGTTAGAAGAACAAAAAACTTAATTAAACGCAAGAATATGTGTCAAAGACTTTCACAAGTGGTTGGATCAACTCGTGTCATAGAATGGACAAACATGTCGAACAACTCGTTTTAAGGGTATCAGCATTTAAAACCCATATGTTATATGTTCACGTATAAATAGATTATAGCATGGTCCACGTGAATGTGAATAAATATACATACAAGGGTTGGATAATATAGTTATGTGAATTCAAATGTTTACAATATAGCGATAAATTACCGTGACAATCAATACACTTAGAATTGTAAATGGGTGAATGCAATTTAATGTAATGGTTTTTAATAAAGGCTAAGTAGATGATATAAGGTTGAAGGGAACTAAACTAAAATTGTTTTAATTGTTATGGTTAAGTGGGAACACTGTGTTAAGGGTTAGGAAGGAAAGAGGTTATGAATATACCAGTTTCCATATTAAATAAGAAAGGCGATTCTTTCTCAAGGGAAAAATCTTAATTGATGTTTTACAATTGGAGTATTGTCATAACAAGCACATGAATAAACAGTGACATAATACAACTAAGTCACTTGTTAGTGGCAGAAGTACGTCAAAATATGACAAATGATATTCTGTCCATAGGAATAAGTTAGTGAAAGTGTTATAATTAAACGAAACTTTTTTGTTGAAATTGGAGGTGTTACAAATGGTATCATAGCCCATGTTAATACACTAGGCCATAATGTGTGCTCACACCAGATAAAAATTATGTTGCTGTAAATTGTTTATTAAAAAAAATTTCACTAATGTTTAATTTTACGTATAGTGAAACAGTGCAGAAACCTACAGCTACACACCATGAGTGAAGGGGATGAGATTTATGTGGATCTGGGTGGTGAAGAAAATCCAGCAAAGCCAAATGCTCCGTTGATGGCTATGATGCATCGAATGCAAAGAGAAATAAACCAACTAAAAACCCACAATGAAAGGTTATCTTTAGCGGATGAAGAGAAAGAAAGGTTAATTAGAGAATTGAATTCCCATAACAGTCACGAAGGTGAAGGTTGAGGAAGAAAGAGAAAGGGAACTGTAAATCACTCAGAAGATTCTAAGGAAGATGAAGCCTCTAGACATCATTCTAGGAGGAACAAGGACTTACAGGGTGAATTCCAAAAAATCAAACCTCCTTCCTATGATGGAGAGAAGGAGGAAGATGCAGAAGCTTAGCTTCTAAATATGATAAAGTACTTTCAATTTTATGAGTATGAAAGTAACTTGAAAGCTAGGTTGGCTATCTATCAATTACAAGGAAAGGATACCTTGTGGTGGGAGGAAACCAAGATGATTCATGTGATAGATGAGAAAAATGTCACTTGGGAGGATTTCCAAATCAAATTTAAACATAGATATCTAAATGAATGTTATTATGATGATAAAGCCAAAGAGTTTCATGAGTTTAGGTTGGGACAACTTACCATTGATGAGTTTGTAACCAAATTCACCAACCTACTTCGTTATGTACCTTATATAAGGGAAGAGAAGGCGAAGGTACATCGATTTTTAAACTTCCTACCTACTATATAAGGATAATATAGAATTTGGATGAAGTGGTGCGCAAGGCGAGACTGTGTTCCCAGTAGTTCAAAGGTAGAAATGAACAAGCGAAAAACTAGGAGAAAAAAGAAAAGGGTGAATCTAGTGGGAAAAGAAAAAAACCAGCATACTTAAAGAACTTTGGGAGAAATCACCAAAAGAAAAAGTTTACAAAAACTAGAGAGAATCACCCAGCCCAATCACAAACAGGGTCTAAGCAGATTGCTGGGTGTGGAGCTTGATTATCTTGTTTACTTTGTATCACAGCATTGGACCCCTGTACCTTAAAAGGGGCGGCAACGCTGACTGTAATTAATTGTTGTCGTGGGGGGTCCAGGGGGTGGCGGAAACGCTTTTCGGAGCCCCCCCCCCCTGGCGGGGGGTTTCGGGGGCAGCACCCCCGAAGCTAAAAACAGATGTAAAATTGCCTTGTAAAAGTATAGTAATTTCTAGTCAATCTGGGTCATTCATAGGCAGATGATCGACGGTAGAATTTATGTTTATTTTAGGGTTTTTTTGCCCTAGAAGGCAACCCCCTTTTATATATGAGGGTATTGTATTGTGACTGTGTATTGTGTGTGTATTCTTAGAGTGAGAAACAGATAAGGAGACTGTGAGAGAGAACAGAGGATATTACAGCGGATCTGCTGTAGGTTTTGTCTCTTCAATTTTTGCTAGATAATAGAAAGGAAGGACTGGCTGTTCGGGTGGACGTAGCCCAAACTGGGTGAACCACGTATATTTGTGTCTCTTTGGTTTTATGTGTTTTGTGTGCTTTTATTTTTCGCATATTTTATGTGTTTCATTGCTCCATAATATATAATTTTCTAACAACTGGTATCAGAGCTGAACGTCTATTTGGCTGATAAACTCGCAGGAAAGAAGGGTTCCTGGTTCAAGTGGGAGCAATGGCGGAAGATGGTAAATTTAGGGTCGAGAAATTTAACGGCCAAAAATTTACGTTGTGGAAGATGCAGATGGAAGATTATTTGTATCAGAAAGATCTGTACCTACCATTGAGTGGAAAAACAAAGAAGCCGACGGCCATGACAGACACGGAATGGAACATTCTCAATAGAAAGGCACTCGGAACAATACGGTTGTGCTTTTCAGTGTCAGTCGCCTTCAATATTTCGAAAGAAACAACAACAAAGGGTTTGATGCAGAAGATGGCGAAACTATATGAAAAAACCTCAGCCTCAAACAAGGTATTTCTTATGAAACGATTATTTAATATGAAGATGTCAGAAGGTGGATTTTTTGTAGACCATTTAAATGATTTTAATACAGTTACCAGTCAGTTAAGCTCTATAGGGGTAAACTTTGATGATGAAGTTAGAGCTCTGTTATTCTTGTTCTCATTGCAGGAGAGTTGGAATGGTTTAGTTATGGCCATTAGTAACTCTATCTCTGGATCTAGTACTTTAAAGTTTGATGATGTTGTCGGTGCTATCCTTAGCAAGGAAATGCGACGAAAAATCTTTGGTGAGACATCGGGTAATGCTTTGAGTGCAGAGTCTAGGGGAAGAAGAATGGAAAGAGGAAAGAGCTCGAGTTATCGCAGTAAATCAAGGAAAGGCAGATCCAAGTCTAGATCATGGATAGTGTGCTAGAAATGCGGAAAGAGAGGACACCTAAAGAAAGATTGTAGATCTTGGAAGGGAAAAGAAGGAGATGCACAGCAAGAAAACAATCATGAAGAAAATGTGACAGGTGATGTGTTACAAGATGCTTTGATTCTTTCTTTTGAAAATGTTACTAATTCTTGGGTTGTAGATTCAGGGGCTTCATTCCATGCCACACCCGATAATAAATATTCTCATGACTATGTTCAAGGAGATTTTGGACAAGTTCGTTTGGGTGATGATAAACCCTGTAAAATTGTTGGAATGGGTAAAGTTATTGTAAAACAACAGAATGGAAACCAATGGCTACTAAAGGAGGTAAGGCATGTTCCAGATCTGAAGAAAAATCTGATTTCAACAGGGTAGTTAGGCAGTGAAGGTTGTGTGACAACTTTCACAGATAAAACTTGGAAGTTCACCAAAGGAGCGTTGGTAATAGCAAAAGGTGAAAAAGTTGGTATATTGTATTTATGCAATGGTATTTCTAACTCTGTTAATGCTTTAACTTCCAAAGGAGCAGATGCAGCATTATGGCATCATAGGCTCGGACACATGAGTGAGAAGGGGATGAATATTCTTCACTCAAGAAATTTGTTGCCAGGTTTGAAGAATCTTGATTTGGATTTCTGTGAAATTGCATTTATGGAAAACAAAAGAGAGTCAGATTTCTCAGAGTTGGGAAAGAAAAGAAGAGCAAAAAATTGGATCTTGTTCATACATACATATGGGGACCTGCTCAGGTATCATCTCTCGGTGGCTCTCGTTATTATGTTACTTTTATTGATGATGCAACTAGAAAAACATGGATTTATTGTATTTAGAATAAATCTGATGTATTTGATACTTTCAAGAAATGGAAATCTTTGGTTGAGATTGAGACAGGAAAGAAGTTTAAGTGTCTCAGATCAAACAATGGAGGTGAATATTGTAGCAAAGAGTTTGATAGGTACTGTTCAGAGCATGGAATTCACAGAGAGAAGACAATTCCAAGAACACCACAAGAAAATGGTGTGTCAGAAAGAATGAACAAAACAATCATGGAGCGTGCAAGGTGCATGAGATTGCATGCAGGATTGCCTTTACAATTTTGGGCAGATGTTGTAGATACTGTTGTTTATCTAATAAACAGAGGGCCTTCAAGTTCCTTGGATGGTGGTATTCCAGAGGAAGCATGGACAGGTAAAAAGGTAAACTACTCTTTTTTAAAGCCTTTTGGTTGTGAGGTCTTTGTCCATATTAATAAAGAAAACAGAACAAAGCTTGAGGAAAAATCAAAGAAATTTACCTTTATTGGATATGGTGCTAATGATTTTGGTTATCGCTTATATGATTATGAAAATCACAAAATCATTAGGAGCAGAGATGTAATATTCAATGAAAAGGTCTTGTATAAGAATCAGTTGCAGGAAAAGAAACAGGAAAAAGAAAGCAAGGAATACGCGGTTCTTGATGAGATAACTGGAAAAGTAAAGGTGCCTGAAAATGATAATAATCAACAACCATAGCAGCAACAACCACCACAACAGCAACAGGCACCTCAAACACCTGAAAGTGGTGTTAGAAGGTCTACCAGGATAAGTAGACCCCCTGAACGATACTCTCCTTCATTATATTATTTATTGTTGACTGATTCTGGTGAACCTGAATGTTATGAAGAAGCAATGCAGGTTGAAAGTAGGAAGAAGTGGGAGCTAGCCATGGAAGAAGAGATGGACTCCTTAATTCATAACCAGACTTGGGACTTAGTCAGGTTGCCTGCAGGTAAAACTGCATTGCAGAATAAATGGGTTTACAGGCTGAAGGAAGAAGATGGAGGAAAACAGAGGCACAAAGCTAGACTTGTGGTGAAGGGGTTTGCACAGAAGAAAGGTATTTATTTTGATGAAATATTTTCTCCTATTGTTAAAATGACTTCAATCAGAACTATTTTAAGTCTTGTAGCAGTAGCAGATTTACATCTTGAACAGTTAGATGTAAAGACAACATTTCTCCATGGATATCTGGAGGAAGAGATCTATATGGAGCAACCAGAAGGATATGAGGTCAAAGGGAAAGAAAAATTAGTGCGCAGGTTAAAGAAGAGCTTGTATGGCTTAAAACAGGCTCCAAGGCAGTGGTATCTAAAATTTGACAAGTTTATGTCTTAACAAAGTTATACTAGATGTCACTCTAATCATTGTGTTTATCTAAAAAGGAAAAATGATGGCAGCTATATTATATTGTTATTGTATGTAGATGGCATGCTTGTTGCAGGGTCTAACATGCAGGAAATAAATGTACTCAAAAGAAAATTGGCAAATTCATTTGCAATGAAGAATTTGGGAGCTGAAAAACAAATCCTTGGTATGAGGATAACTAGAGACAGGGAAAATCGCAAATTAACACTGTCTCAGAATGAGTACATAGAAAAGGTGTTGAAAAGATTTAATATGCACAATGAAAAACCAGTTAGTACACCTTTTTCTAGCCATTTCAAACTTAGTAAGGAGATGTGCCCCAAGACCCAAGAAGACATGGATTATATGTCTAAAGTTTCATATGCATCAACAATTGGAAGTTTAATGTATGCAATGGTCTGCACAAGGCCTGATATTGCACATGCAGTGGGAGTTGTAAGCAGGTACATGAATAATCTAAGAAAAGAACATTGGATGGTAGTAAAATGGATTCTCAGATATTTGAGAGGTACCACAAATCAAGCATTATGCTTTGGTGGTTCAAACATTGCTCTACAGGGATATGTTGATGCAGATATGGCAGGTGACAGAGATAACAGGAGGATCACTACAGGATATGTATTTACTGTAGGTGGAACAACTGTCAGTTGGGTTTCAAAAATCCAAAGTGTTGTTGCACTTTCAACAACAGAAGCAGAGTATGTTGTTGCTACAAAGGCTAGTAAAGAAATAATTTGGTTACAAAGTTTTATGGATGAATTGGGTAAGAAGCATGATATGGGCATGTTATACAGTGATATCCAAAGTGCCATTCATCTTGCAAAGAACTTAGCATTTCATTCCAGGACTAAACACATACATCTCAAGTACCATTTCATACGGTCAGTATTGGAAGATGGAGAGTTGAAGCTGGAAAAGATACACACTAGCCAAAATCATGCAGATATGCTAACAAAAGTTGTAACCAGGGAGAAACTAAGAATGTGCTCAGTTTCAATTGGTCTTCAAGGATGACGATGAAGATGAGGAATAGCCAGGTCCAAAGAGGAGTCATTGTCCAGCAAATGAAGCAGCAGTGGAGTTGCTACAATCAGTCTCCAAGTGGGAGATTGTTGGGTGTGGAGCTTGATTATCTTGTTTACTTTGTATCACAGCATTGGACCCCTGTACCTTAAAAGGGGCAGCAACGCCGCCCGTAAATAATTACTGCCGTGGGGGGTCCAGGGGGGGAGGCAACGCTTTTCGGAGCCCCCCCCCCTGGCGGGGAGTTTCTGGGGCAGCGCCCCCGAAGCTAAAAACATATGCAAAATTGCCTTGTAAATGTATAGTAATTTCTAGTCAATCTGGGTTGTTCATAGGCAGATGATCTGACGGTAGAAGTTATGTTTAGTTTAGGGTTTTTTTCCCTAGAAGGCAACCCCCTTGTATCTATGAGGGTATTTTATTGCGGCTATGTATTGTGTGTGTATTCTCAGAGCGAGAAACAGATAGGGAGACTATGAGAGAGAACAAAGGATATTACAACGGATCTGCTGTAGGTTTTGTCTCTTCAATTTTTGCTAGATAATAGAAAGGAAGGACTGGCTGTTCGGGGTGGACGTAGCCCAAACTGGGTGAACCACATATATCTGTGTCTCTCTGGTTTTATGTGTTTTGTGTGCTTGTATTTTTCGCATATTTTATTTGTTGCATTGCTCCATAATATATAATTTTCTAACACAGATAGATGGAAATAGTAAGAGAGAAGGAACTGTTAAAATGAGGGAACATCTAAAGTGTTGTGGTTGTGGAGAACCTCATCTACTAAGAGACTATCCACGTAGAAATATTCAAAACATACAAGTGCTGAGAGAGGCAACAACTCTAAATGATGTGGCAAGAAACATCCCCAAAATCAGTGCAGCCCTGGAAGATCGTCAAGTTGAACACCAGTCCACTATGGTCGAAATAGAAGGTATGATTGTTGAACAACCTGTTTCTGTTTTGATAGATATAGGTGCATATTTAAGTTATATTAGTTCTCAAATGGTAGAAAAATTCAAATTACAATTAGAAAAATTTCAGCAGTCATGGTTAGTTCAGTTAGCTACCGAGACAAAAAGGAAAGTGACTCATAAATTACCCCAGACAGCTATAAATCTAAATGCGTACAAAATTGAACTGAATTTGAATATTCTACCTTTAGGTTCCTATGATGAGTTGGTAGGAATGGACTGGTTATAAAAACAGAAATATATGTTAAATTGTTTAGACAAAACAATACACTACATAGATGGTGAGGTAAAACCTATGATAGTAAAAGGGAAACCCAAACCCATATCTGTGAGACAATTTTCAGCACTTCAATTGAAAAGAACTGCAAGAAAAGGTTTCCAAGCGTAAGCTGTGCATGTAGAAGAGTTGGGAGAACAACCAGAAAATGATATTTTGGAGAATTTACCAGTCATCTGGGAGTTTAGGATGTGTTTCCAAATGAAATTCCTCATCTGCCCCCTAAAATATAAATTTATTTCTCAATTGATTTAGTACTAGGAGAAACACCAGTCTCTAGAGCCCCATACCAAATGAGTACCCCATAATTGATGGAGTTAAAACTACAACTACAAGAGTTGCTGGATAGAAGCTATATAAGACCAAGTGTATCCCCATGGGGATCACCAGTACTGTTTGTCAAAAATAAATATGGTACATTCAGGATGTGCATAGATTATCGTAAACTAAATAAACTGACAATTAAAAATAGATATCTTGTACCCATGATAGATGATCTATTTGACCAAGTTAGAGGGGCCACAGTATTTTCAAAAATTGATCTAAGGACATGATACCATCAACTGAGAATTAAAGATAAAGACATAAGTAAAACTGCATTCATAACAAGATATGGACACAATGAGTTTGCGGTCCTACCTTTTGGGTTGACTAATACACCTGCTACTTTTATGTGCTTAATGAATAGTGCCTTAAATAAGTACTTGAACAATTTTGTACTAGTATTTATTGATGTCATTCTCATTTATTCTAAGAATGAAGCTTAACATAAAGAACATCTCAGAATTGTCTTACAAACACTCAGAGAAAATAATTTATATGCTAAATTTAGCAAATGTGAATTTTTCAAGGATAAAATTCAATACTTGGGTCATATAATTTCAGAGAAAGGATTAGTGGTAGACCCAGACAAGATACAAGCTATAATGGAATGTCCTATACCTACTGATCTTTCCTCTGTAAGATCCTTCACGGGAATTGCAGGATACTATAGGAGGTTTCTAGAGATATTTTCAGCCTTAGCCTTCCCTATTATATCTCTATGGAGAAAAGGAGTTAAGTTTGAGTGGACAGAGAAATGTCAAAATAGATTTGATCAGTTAAAACTTAAACTTACAATTGCACCTATTTTAAAGATATCTGATCCAAATAAGGAATTTGTAGTATGCATAGATGCTTGTGGAGAGGGATTAGGAGGAGTGTTACTACAAGAAAACTCAGTTATAGCATATGAGTCAAGAAAACTCAAGAAACATGAACATAATTATAGTGTGTATGATTTAGAGTTAGTTGTTGTAATACATGCTTTGAAGATGTGGAGATATTATCTTTTAGGTAAAAAGTTTATATTGATGACAAATAACATCAGTTTAAAGTATTTCTTCACACAACCTGATTTGAATTATAGACAAGCTAGATGGTTGTCCTTCCTTAATGAGAGTTACATGGAGATCAAACATATTAAGGGGAAGTAAAACAAGATTGCAGATGCATTAAGCAGACATTCTTATCAAAGTGTTAATAATGTTGGAAGTAGTGTGAACTTTGATATTGAAGGATTGATACAAGAAGTGATGAGACAAGACCAAAACTATGAAAAACTTTAGGAACAAATTCTGAGAAAAGAGATGAAAGGGTATACCCAAAACTAGAAGGGCTTGATTTGTTATAAAGATGGATTATACATTCCCAATGTGGACTCATTAAAAAGAGAAATTTTTTATCAGTATCATAAAATACCCTATGTAGGACATCCAGGATATCAGAAATTAATTTTAGCCTTAAGAAAGAACATGATCTGGCCTGTCATGAAAAAGGATGTGGAAAATTATTTAGCTAGATGTATGGAATGTCAATAGGTAAAGGTAGAGCATCAGCATCCATCAGGATTGTTGAATCCTTTACCCATTCCAGAATGGAAATGGGAAATAGTTTCCATGGATTTTATTACTAGTTTACCAAGAACTAAATACCAACATGACTCTATCATGATAGTAGTTGATACTTTGACAAAGGCTACACAGTTTATACCAGTACAATCTACCTTTGGCACAACTCAAGTAGATAATGTGTTTATGAAAGAGATTGTAAAATTGCATGGTATTCCTAAGATAATCATATCAGACAGAGATGCAAAGTTTACTGCAGCTTTTTGGAGGAGTTTGTTTGGGGGCATAGGCACCAAATTAAATTTTAGTACTGCTTACCATCCCCAAACTGATGGCCAAACTGAAATAACAAACTAGATTTTAGAGGACATGTTGAGAATGTATGTTATGGACAGACCAACAAAGTGGGAGGACTTTCTACATTTAGCAGAGTTTTCCTACAACAATAGCTAACAAGCCTCAATCAAGCTGAGTCCTTTTGAAATATTATATGGCAGGAAGTGCCATACACCTCTAAGTTGGAGAAAATAAAAGGATAAGTTAATACTTGGACCTGAGGCTTTACAGGAAATGGAAAGAACTGTAAAGAAAATTCAAAAAAAATATCAAAACACCACAAGACAGGTAGAAAAGTTATGCAAATAAGAAGAGAATTCATAGAGAATTCAATGGGGGTGATCATGTCTATCTGACGATTAAGCCCAAGAAGAGTACGTTGTACACTGGTAGGCGTGCAAAACTAGCACCACACTATTGTAGACCTTTTGAAGTACTGGAAAGAGATGGACTAGTAGCATACAAGTTGGCTTTACCTAGTCACATTAAGGTTCATGAATCATGGTTCATTATTAAAAAAATATGTGCATGATCCTACTCATGTTATTGATTGGAATGTGATACAGGTGGAACCAAAAGGAGAATCCCTTCCAGATCCACTTCGCATCTTGACACGGGAAGAAATTGAGCTACGAAACAGAATAGTGGCCAGGGGAAAAGTATAGTGGAGGAACTTTGCATCCGAAGAGGCTACTTGGGAGTGATAGGAATACATGAAGGACAAATACCCATCACTGTTTGAAAAGTGAATTTTATATTTTGTCTTTAGAACACCGAGGACGGTGTTTTGTTTTAGAGGGGGAATATGTAATGTCCCTAGTTTCTATGTTTTTATTAGACATTTGAACAAGTCCAAAAGGGTATAGCGGACCCCAATGGAAAAAAATTGTGTGGATTTATTTTATTTTTTCAAGTTCATAAATTAAAATGGAAATTAATTGTGCCAAGACTAGATTATGATTAGAGATCTATAAACCAAATCCATGAGGATGGATAAGGTTCATTATACTTTCCCAGTCCTCCCAAAATCCTTGGAGGAAACAAATTAAATATTAAAAATTAGATTGGATACAAAAAATTAAAAAGCTACCCCAGTAAAGAGGAAATTACTGGGAAGAGGTGAAATAAAGCTAGAAAGTGGAAAAGCTAGCTTTAAAGTACTTTTGTGGAAGAAACAAAAAGAAAGCCTAGGCACACAAGAAAGTAGCATCCTGATTTAACTAGATGCAGTTAATGGAAACAAGCTGAGGGGAAAGCAAGCTTAAATAAGAAGATTTAGGATAGAAAAGAAGTTGTCTACTGTTGGAGAACTTGATCTCTGCTCAGGGGAGCTGTGGAGAAAGAGCTCAAGGGTTGGGTGGAACCTAGTCTACTTTAAGTGGTATGCACCAAATAATTTCATTTTTAATTTATACTTTAGTTTTGTTATGTGTTTGCGGAGGAAGTAAAATAGTATAGATATATATATATATGAAATTGTGAAATCTGAATATGAATCTATGTTGTAGAATTAAGGTAAATTAGAAATAAATTTGGAAGGTTTGTACATTGAGCAGAATTGACTATAATAAAAATGGTCTGTCATGTATAATTGTACAGACATAACTCTGTAGAGGACCAACTTTCAGAATGTCTAAACCTTGTGTAAGGCTTAGATTTGAGGTTAGGTAACTCTCAAGAATTTGTTATTTCATTAACAATTATGTTCTAGTATTATGTTGCCAAGCTGTACATTATATTATGAACCAATTTCTAAGTAGAAATAAGTATGCATGAAAGATAAATGAATACAAAGTATAGTTAGGAAAATTCCTATATTGTAGTATAATTGAGTAGGATAAATTATGAACTAAGAAATACTAGACATAAAATAATATATCTATATCTTCAGGATGTATTCCTACATTATAACTGGAAGTGAAAGCATAACTAGAAAGGAATGTACCATATATGGAATAAATGTTTCATATCATTATAAATGTTTCAGTCCATAGTATTTTATAGTCTAAGTAAGATCTTATTTTAACAAAATTATACACAGAGGGAATATTGTTTCTCTATAGAATATTATAAATTATTTCAGCAAATTTATGCAAATTTTCATATGAGAAAAATCAATGGGTACCTGGACCAACCTGTATAAAAATAGACCACTCATTATGATTGAATAGTAAATAACAGTGGATGTATACCAAACCCAAAAGTAGGTGATATATGTATGTACCTGCCAGAGACCGAACCGAAAGTTAGATTCGGGTTGAGTATGGTGAAAACAATCATAAATAAAATAAGTAGAAATTAAATGCAAAATAATTAAATTAATTACCTTATGGACCTACATTAAAATGTTATGTTTGTAGTTAGAAAAGAGACAAAATTAGTGCTGAAGAAGTTCACACTGTGTATGAAAATTTAAATACCATAAATGAAAATGTTGATACAGAATCTCGAAGTATGAGTAGTACAGGTATATGTATATTTATTACATAAGAAGAATAGCTTATTCATGTACAATACCATAAACTTAAAGGACTTTTTAGCTAATGGTATAAAATTAAAATCACAAAAGATTTCAATCACATCCATGCATTGGAAGCTGAAACGAGAACGTTCAGAACCCCCAAAATGAAAAGAGAAACAATAAATTAGTCGAAGTAACTAGAAATAGAAAAAACCTCGTAGAGAGTAAGCTGAATTTAATTCGGGGTTAAAGAATGAAAGTTGAACCAACAACTTCAAGTATGAATTTTATACTGAATACTAACTAATTCAAACACCATTAAGAGGACCTTTCGGTGTAACCAACAAGCAAGCTGACAAGACGGAGAAAAGACAATGACTATAAATTAAAAAGACGATTTTAACTTAGATAACATTGACCATGAATTTACCTGTAATTGTACATAGTTCTCGGATGATAAACCAAGGAGGAGTTGGAGACATTCCGGTTGACCATCTTCGTTTTAATTACACACTGTTAGATTATACCAACGCAAGGAGGAATTTTTATGAATAAAATTTAAACTAAATACACTTTTTTGAAAAATATAATCAGCGTTTTTCACACAGAATAGGCCTTATAAATTCAGAGTGACGATGTGAGAAGAAATCCATGGAAGACTTCCACGTCATACAAGTTCATAGGAATTGTTCACAAGTGAAGTATAAGGGCTAGTTTGTTCATAAAACCGAGTAACAAACTCTGAGAGTGAAAGACACAAAAACCGAGAAGGAAAAAGAATATTTCGGTGAACATTATATCGATAAACACATTGAAATATTTATAATTAGTTACGAACAACTAGTAGACAGATAAATGGTATAACCTAGAAAACTAAGGTCTGAGAAAATCTCATAGAGGAAACCCTGATAGGTATTATGAACTGGAAAATAACCAAGACGTAGGTCCGGGATTATCTGGGGTTGCTAAAGTTTGAGGATTGCTATCAACAACTCAGCCAATGAGAGAATGACCACAACGTTTTGAAGTTGGTCCTGCACACGAAAACGATTAGTACCAATTCGAGTGCCAAATAGAGTATTTCACTTACAAAACATGAAAATGAAGTCCATAAAAGAATGGCAGTGTGAACCTCTTACATGTGCCAAGTGCAAAGTAAACCTCAGTGTACTCAATGCATTCATCTCCTCGGTTGGGTGAAATTGATTTCAACGCTATTCTAACAAACGAAGAATACAGAAATGAGTATGGTTGGCTCATAGAGAAATCAGAAATGAACACTCACAAACATAGTTGTAACTTTTTATTGAATCTCAAAACCCTAGTTTCTGATACATCAAAACCCACCACACATCGTTGATCCAGTAGTCAAAATACATTCATGCAAATGGATGGGTGAAATCCAAGAACCATCTGAACGAGTAATTCACACTTAATATCCAGAATCCCGAGAAATATATTGTGCAGTGGTGGTTGCAATTTTGGCTAGGGATCATTAACAACGTATATGTTCACATTTAATGCCATAATGGTTTCGGGACATGTTAGGAGTAACGTGGAGTCCCCCAGGAGGGATTCATAACTCTACAACCTGACAGGTAGGTTCAACCATTGAGGTCGTAAAATTTATATGGAAGATATGTCATAGGAGTTATGTATTCTTTCATAGTGAACTGACATATAAAATTTCGGTAATGAAATCTGGGTTTAGAAGAACAAACAACTTAATTAAATGAAGGAATACATGTCAAAGACTTTCACAAGTGGTTGGATCAACTCGTGTCATATAATGGAAAAAGATGTCGAAAGACTTGTTTTAAGGGTATCAACATTTAAAACCCATATGTTATTTGTTCACGTATAAATAGATTATAGCATGGTCCACGTGAATGTGAATAAATATACATATAATGGTTGGATAACATAGTTATGTGAATTCAAATGTTTACAATAAAGAGATACTGAAGCGAACAAAGTTCCTTTTCAAGTTTAAATACTCTAGAAAACTTGGAATACAAAGATATCCATTGAGGATACAAATATTATATTAAAAAGTGTGATGAATGAGATGAGATAGATAGATGATAAAATGTTGCAATGAGGCCCTAATTATATACCTATGCAGGTGACCTTTCATGACTGGGCATGTCTCTTAGACATGCCCTTTCACTAACTTAATGACTACTTACATAATCCTTAATTGACTATTTAATAATTATACTTTTTATATTCGTTATGAATTATATTCATAACATTGCCCCTTCCTTCAAAAGCTTTGTCCTCAAAGCTTATAGTTGACACTTTTCTTCTGTTCAATCAAGCATCATTTTCTTCATTTGTTTTCGTCACAATTTAATATATCATCTTTTATTTATTTATTTGTTATGAATTGGCCTTTCCTTCAGAACTTTGTCCTCAAAGTTTTATAGATAATAATTTCTTCATCTTGTATTTGTTAAAATACTATAATTTTCAGGAAATATTCCTTCTTTCCTTTCCGAATTGGATTTAATTTCCTTTTCATCAATGATTGATTTCATTTTTTCTGTTGAATTGAGTTTTTAGGGTTTTTAAGGTAACCCTTCCTAACTTTCTCTTCTTCTTTTTAACGAACTTATTATTCCTTCAATTTTTTTTATTTTTTTTTAATAATTTTAATTAATTAATTAAATATATATATATATATATATATATATATATATATATATATATATATATATATATATATATATATATATATATATATATATATATATATATATATTCTTTTACCAATTAATTTTTTTTAACTCATTTTTTTTGTTGAAAGGTTACAACCCTAGTGAAACGTGGTTATTCACATATATTCACCTATAAAATATATGTCCACTTATGTGTATTTCTCCACGTAAAAGTAAGCTTACCATTCACAAGAGATTTTTTTATTCCTTTACTTCTTATTTTACCTTGCAAATACCATGGGAAATTACCATGGGCTTCCAAAACCACGAGCTTGTAAACCACTGAAAGAATAATCAAAATAACCTTACCTACTCTTCCTTATTTCTTTTTCCTTTTAATTTTAATTTGTCTTGGTATGTACATATATGTACTTCTTTATATTTGTCTCTTTTTTTTTCTTTTTAATATACTTTGACTTTTCTTCTCTCTTTTATTATTTTTAATATAAATTCTTCCTTTTTTAATATTTCTTTAATTTTTTTATATAAATTATTCTCCCCTTTTTTTATATTTATTTTCAAAAATTCTCTGGTTTGTTTTTTCCCCTTTTTTTTATTATGGCCAAAGGCCTAGTGGCGAAAATGGAGAAAATCCAAGATTGATAGCGAAACGCTTCAGTCACGATGGCAACAAGGTTGACATTTTTTATGGTCAAAGACCTGGATCAAGGAGCGTAGCTCTGTGCAGCGATGAGTGGCCAAAAGATCAAACTGCTCTGATACCAAATGAAGCGAACAAAGCTCCTTCTCAAGTTTAAATACTCCAGAAAACTTGGAATACAAAGATATCCATTGAGGATACAAATATTATATTAAAAAGTGTGATGAATGAGATGAGATAGATAGATGATAAAATGTTACAATGAGGCCCTGCTTATATACCTACGCAGGTGACCTTTCATGACTGGGCATGTCTCTTAGACATGCCCTTTCACTAACTTAATGACTACTTACATAATCCTTAATTGACTATTTAATAATTATATTTGTTATATTCGTTATGAATTATATTCATAACAGATACATTACTGTAATAATCAATACCCTTATAATTGTAAATGGGTGAATGAAATTTAAGCTAATGGTTTTTTATAAAGGCTAGGTAGATGATAGAACTTTGAAGGGAACTAAACTAAAAGGTTTTTAATTGTTATGGTTAAATGGGAACATTGTGTTAAGAGTTAGGAAGGGCAAGAGATTATGAATATACCAGTTTCCATATTAAATAAAGAAAGGGGAGTCTTTCTCAAGTGAAAAATCTTAATTGATGTTTTACAATTGGAGTATTGTCATAACAAGCACATGAATAAAAAGTGACATAATACAGCTAAGTCACTTGTTAGTGGAATAAGTACGTCAAAATACGATGAATGATATTCTTTCCGTAGGAATAAGTTAGTGAAAGTGTTATAATTAAACAAAACAAAAAATTGTCGAAATTGGTGTTACATCAAAAGGACTCATTTTCAAAGATTCATGATAAATGTTATTATATGAAAATTATACCAAATGAAAATATTCCTCCCACTTGATGGGTTTCTACATAACATACATCTATAGGATGTCTTCCATCACTTGGGTCACACGTTCAGTGTTCCCATCTGTTTGTTGATGGTGTGTAATGCTGAACTGAATTTGGGTTCCCAATCCTATAAAGAGAGTCCTCCAAAACACGAAGGTGAATTTCACATCTCTATCTGATATAACTACTTTAGGAATACCATGTAATTAGAACACTTCTTTCATGAATATATCTGCGATTTGAACTGTCTTGTAAGTATATTATACCAGAATACAATGAGTTGTTTTTTTGAGTTTCTCTACAACTACCATAATTGAATCATTATTTTTCTTAGATTTGGTTAATCATGTTATAAAGTCAAGTGTAATGACTTCCCACTTCCACTCAAGTATAGGTAATGGTTGGAGAAGGTCAGTGGGGTGCCGATGTTCAGCTTTAACTTGCTGACACTCTAGACATCTTGCTAAATATTTTTCAATATCTCTGAGCATCCCTAGCCAAAAATAATATTTTTTATTGCTGAAAAAAAACTATAGTATCTGGGATGGGTAGTGTAAGGACACTTTTGAAATTCATTCAAAATCAATTTTTTAACTGAAATCTGGTTGGGACATATATCCTCCCTTTGAAAGTTAACAACTAATCCTTATTTATATTGTATTCCGACTATTTCCCTGATTGTTAGTTTGATAAGCTTGTTGCCATAGAAATTTATATTTTGGATCTCTCTAAGAAGCTTCCTTAATCTGTTCTAGGAATTTAAACTCGATTTGATTGTAATACAATTCATATACACAATGTTTTCTCTTGCGTAATTCATCTCCAACATAGTTTTCCTTTCCTTTAAAATTTTTAATGTCAAATTCAAATTCACTAAGAAAGGAATTCCATCTTGACTGACAGGCATTCGGATTAGTTTGTTTGAAATAACTTGTCAGGCTATTATGATTTTTCATTAATATAAATATTTTACCTAAAATACAGTGCCTCGAAAATTTCAATTCATCGACCACAGCGGTTAACTCTAAATCATATGCAGAATATCTCTGCTCATGTTCCTTCAATTTTTGTGACTCATAATGTTAGGTCCCTATAATGTTAGTGTAGCCCCCTTATTGTTATTGTTGTGCCCATGTAGTCCCAATATTGTTATTTCTATGCCCCATATAACCCTACTATTGTTATTGTTGTGTCCTTACATTATTATTTATATGTAGGCTCTCTTTATATTGTGACCCTTTAGACTCCTATATATAGAAAGGACATTGTTTCATTTGAATCATCCAAGAATGTTTCTTTTATGTAATGTAAATGAGGTTTCGCCATCAAAGAGAATAATTTTTAAGTCATTGATATATAATTTCTTCTATTCTATGAACTAGTTTAATAACATCTGGTATCAGAGCTTTGGATTCTAGGGTTTCACTTCTTCAAATAGGACACCTTGGAATTTTCGCTATAATTTTTTTCTACGAAGCTTCAAAATATGAAATTTCAACCACGTGGATTCAAAATATTGATGAACCTCGTGTACGGATTCTAGGTCTTTGTTCAATAATTTTTTGGAGATATGATCCGAGGAAGTTAGGGTATTTGCAGGATCCAAAATTTAATCTCAAATAGGTGACCTAGGGAAAATCATCATAACTTTCATTTTAAACATCGGATTTGAATTTTGTAAAAAGTGGTTGAAATTGCACAAAATTTGGTTTTCCTGGTAGCAATTTTAGGGGGAAATAATGAAACAGTGACACATGGAATCCCTTAGAACTTCTCTCTACTGAACTAGTCCATAATAGGGCCATCGTGAGATTTTTTACATAACTCTATATTGAAGAATCCAATATTGGTATGACTAGTGGAATTGGAAATAAGATTCATAGGGCTACAATAGGACTAAAATTTAGAACTTGGAGGTCTTAAATTATGGAGTTACAACCATTTCAAGAGTGAGCTCTTAAAAGAAAGAAAAAGGTGTGTATTTTTTTCTAAATTGCATAACTTTTGTTTGAAAAATCAGTTTGAAGTGATTCCAAGGGTGGATTGAAGAATATACATCAGTATTGGGTTTTAAAATGTCTCCCAAAAAAAATAATTCCACACCCATTAAGCTCTCAAAAATCTCTACTATGACACATGAACATGAATAATTAGACCATGATATATCAAAATTACAGGACCAAGTGCAACAAATTTCGCTCTCACAAAGAGCAACCAAAGATGAGCTAAAAGGTGACATGGATGGTTTAAAAGCAAAAATGAATGATTTAAAAGTAAGAATGAATGGTTTAAAAGAAAACATCGAATGTTTGAAGGAAGTTTTGAGAAAGTTGCTACAAGAAAGGCTTCCTAATGGTGAAAAGGTATTAGATGAAACTCATGATGAGAAAAAAAGAAATTTTAATCATGATTTAAGAGACTCTAACATTAGATTGAAGACCCACCATATTCCAAATATTGATATGAGGAAGTTTGATGGCAAGGATCTTGTAACATGGATACTACAGATGGAGCAATATTTTCATCTCCATAATGTGCAACACACACAAAAGGTACGCATAGCAAGTTTATATTTAGAACCCAATCAGTTTGTATGGTATCAATGGATTTGTTCTCATAAACCCCTTTTAAAGTGGTCAATTTTTATGTAGGAAATGATAACACATAATGAGGATACAAAGTGCAACACCTTCTTTAGCCAATTGATAAATATCAAACAAAAGGGTTGAATGGTAGAGCACATTGAAGACTTCCAAAAATTGAATATAAGGGTAAATGATATTCTAGAGGAGCATAGGATTGATGTCTTCATAGGGAACTACAAGGAAAAAGGACATTCGTGAGGGTCATGATTATGACGGACCTTTAAGGTCCGTCACCAATGTCACATATGGTGACAGTCCTTAAAAAAGCGTCACTATAAGTGTATATAGTGATGGTCCTTTAAGGTTCGTCACCAAAGCCATTTTCAATGAAACTTTTGGTGAGGGTCATTAAAGGCCCATCACTCATTCTATATTTTGTGACACTTGTAGTGACAAAATTTTAATGACCCTCACCAATGCTCTTTTTGTTACTTTTGGTGATGGTCAAAAAAATTTCGTCATCATTGATCATTCCAATGGGTTTTTGATGATGCTATGTGCCTCTTAATATATTTTTTGTCAAAATATAACGATTTAAAACCGTTATTGTGGAGTATTTTTTTATATTATGTCCAAGGCCATAGTGGTTAGATTTAGTCAATTTTTTAGGAATTAATTAGTGTGTATCATTTCCCTCAAGTAATGACTAGTTGAATAGAGTTTCCTTATGAGTCAACACATGATTCATATCTATTAAGTTTATTATCTAGAAAATTCCCTTTAGATAAATTTCCACTAGTGTGTGTAGGAAATATATTATTTAATACATAATCAAGCTCTGATAATTCTATTAATGAGAAAGAATTAACACTCCTTAACAATCTGGGCACACCTTAAATTAATTCTTTGGCACACACTAACATTTCTTAGCACCTCGCATGCCTTGGAACATATTTGTATCTAGAACATCTTGTGATGACACTAATGCCCAAGCACATGGTGGCATGCGCTAGCACAACATGGAATCTCCTAGCATCTGTTGGCATGCATGTAGTCCATGGCATGCCCTAGAACACCTTGGTGGAATGCATTGACATACATTAGCACTTCGCACACAATGCCACTTGGCATGTATTGGGACCTATTATTAGTGTGCCTAGCATGCCCCTTTTGAAAAAGATAAAGTCCCAAATTATTAACCCTCTTATTGGTTCTTCCTTTTTTTTGCCTTGACACATATTGGCATACCCTAGCACCCTACACATCCTTAGCACCTAGCATGTATTGGCATATCTTGGCACTATTAATTGGCATATATAATTAGCACACCTTGGAACTCCCAAGCAGAATTTAGGAATTCTTGACATGCCTTTATATTCCCTAGCATGACTTACCAATGCTTAGCATACCTTGTCACTCCCTCCTTGGCATGATAGCTAACACTCAGTAACACTAGTCTTTGGCACATGTTCCTCATATTCATTAACTTCCATGAATTTTTACCTAGTTCTCCCTTAATGTTTTGTCATATTACTCCTTAACACTTCTCAACATGCATTAGCACTCTCTAGCACACCTTAGCACTCTTCAACATGCCCTTCCACTTCATAGCATGCATAACACTCCCTGAGACATATTGGCGCTTGGCACATGTTGGTGCTTGGAAAGTCTTAGCATGTATGGAATATGTTGAGATGCCTTGGTATGATTTGGCATGGTTTAATATTAAATTTATTTGAGATCAATTGTTGGTAAGTAGTTGAGAAGCAACAAAGGAATACTTGGCACTTAGAATGCACTAGGACTTTGCACTTGGAACCTATTTCCACCTAGTGTTGGTGTGCCTAGCATGCCCCTCTTGGAAAAGATAAATTGATGAATTATTAACCCTATTATGTGTTCATTTCCTTGTAGTTTAACTCGTATCTCCCTTTTGTTTCCTTGACAATCCTTAGCACGCATTGACATGCCCTTTCACATCTTCGCATGGCTTATCACTTGGCACATCCTAGCATTTTTGACATGCCTTCACATTATCTGGCACATCTTAGCATTCCCTCTCATTCCTTGGAACTCATTTCCTCACAACAACCTTTACATTTTTTCACGACTTGGGAACCCAATCAAGTCCTTGTCTACTGCAGTTCATGTTACAATATTGCCCTATTTCAACTGCAACAACTTGACCAATTGCACCTACTACAAGTAGATTAATTGTGCCTTATTCACATAAGAACTTCCTATAACTCATCTCATGCCACTCATGTCCAAGCTCAACTTGTCCCACTTAACTAGTTACCAAGACAAGGATCACATGATATAGCCATGGCCATAAAAAAACTAAGCAACATAGCTTACACAAGAAATATTTCATATGTATGTTCAGTTCATATAAATAGTAGAACATTAACTGAGAGTTTTCAAGAACCACAAAATGCACAAATCACACAAGGTATAAGCCGACACAAGATGAGTGCCCCAAAACTTATACACAACAATGTACAATATGAAAATATCTAGAATAGTTTAAAACATGAACATGTAGCCAAAATGTGCCACATCTAATATAAAAAAATAGTTAAAGACAATGTTGTGCCTCGCACAAAGTGATCTCCCTTTGTCTAAAGCTAGTGCTATGTCGAGCCCCATATAAAAACCATAGGCTTGCCTCTTGTAAATGCTATTATGAACTTCTCCAGCTAACACACTTCGTCCTTAGCACACTTGAATTCACTGACACTTCCTGGCACAAACTCTTATTCATTCCTTTCCATGATTTTTGACGTAATTATCCCTTGATATGCCTCGACACTCCCTAACACTCTTCAACATGCATTGACATTTTCCGAAATGTGTTAGCATGCCTTTTCATTATTTTTCATGCTATAACCCTCCCTAGATATCATTCCCTCACAGCTACCCTTACTAATTAATTTGCAACTTGGGAACCCAACCAAGCCCTTGCTTGACTACAAGAGCTTGACCAAGTTACGATTACTAAAACTAGACTATGTTGTTGAACTGTGTAGCTTGGGAGGTACTCCACAAGCCTATTGATATGGGTTTGTGTGAGTTTCGTCACAAACTTCTTTGTGGGAAAAGAAGACAAGAAAATGGATTTGGACCCAAGATGAGGTTTAAAATCTAAATGAAAATTAAAAAGGAAAATTAATATTTCCTAAGGTCTAAGTGGATAAAACCCATAAGTTATAGAGGGTTCCCTAGGAAAAACTCTTTAAGGAGGCCTTAGGATGAAGAAAATAACATCAAGTGAGAAGGAGCTCATTTGATCAAGGGGGCACAGAGAGATGTAGTCCTAAAGTAGGTCAAGTATGAGGGCCGAGTAAGGGTTGCTAAAGGGAGGTCATGATCATCCTCCAAGAGTAAGATCATCATGTGAGGGTTCACAAGAATGTTGCATACCTTAATGGTCGGCTTGAGCTATGAAGTAGGATGGAATAGTGTTGGTTCTCTTCTGGCAGATGAAGCTTAAGAGAGGTTGCTCATGATAATCTAGGCATGCGATTTCAATGGTGTATTTGTGTGAAGGTTGCATCAAATTCTGAAATTTTGAAATTTGCAACAAGAAATAGTGAAATTAGAAACCAGAAAAGACAAAAAAAAATGCACCCACACTGGTGAGGAATTTTGATGCACCAGGAGTGAGGAATATGGGGCATCTAATTTATTTTTTCCTTAAATAAATTGGACAATAAATTGTAATTTCATCTCATAACAACTTGTGTGAGTTAACTAAGTCATGATGACTAAGTTAGCTCAAGAAATTTGAGTTGAGGGTATAAGATGACGCATCTAGAGGGATTATAATATTTTTTCGGTCCAGTTGCAGTTGATGCATTAGCGGGGTGCAGGTGTGAATTAGTTAACTCAATTAAATGAGTTAAAATCAATTTAACTAGATCTAACTAAGTGATGAGCTAGTGAGAGGTCCAGTGAATTAAATTAGATTTAATTCACAATGAGTGATCAATCAGATAAATGGTAATTCACTATTAATAGTTGCATGCATGTCAGCTTCGAGGAAGACCCAATTGAGACAGATGTTAAAGGGAACATAACTATTAGTTTTATTTAGAGAAAATTTCCCATGTGTAATTATAAAGTCATAAGGATGCCATGATGGATTGCGCAATCAAGGAAGACTGGTTTTCCTAATTAATAAGGAGTTAATTCCCTAGGAATTGCATGAGCAAGGCAGGCTGAAGTAAGGCTAATAATTGGCTAAGTACTAGACCAAGTTTGCCTAGATCAACGAGAGACAATTGGTAGACTGCTGGACAATCTCACGAGAGATTAAACATTGTATTGTTTCATAATTCCTTGACTTAATACACAATAGAGATAGAGGATTTTTGAGCAGTTTCTTTCCGCAGATACATCTTGCGTTGTGCGATTGATAATTTCTTTCTCTTACTTATATTTGATTGTGCGATCGTGCTTTGTTTCTGCAAAATGTAGGAAGGATTCAGAATCTTGTTTTAGTACATTACAAGATCAGATTGAATCTCATTGGTTAGATGTTTTACATGATATCATAGCAGGAATGTTTTGGGTGGCGATTTTGCAAAGAATATCTGAATATTTTGACGTAAAATTTTTTTTAAAATAGAATATTTGGATTCCTTTCAAAAAAATATCCAACTGAAAAAAAAAAACGGTCGAATCAAAGCTCGGATGAGGGAGATATCATCGATTTACAATCAACTCTTTTTTAGAAAATTTTGTGACAACGGGACAATTACAATGTGCGTGAGTCAACAACCTATATGCACTTGAGGTAACAAATGCATGCAAAGCTTTGAGGAACAAAGAAGAGGTTAGAGACTCGGTGGTTGAGAGGGAGAATAAATTACCTTTCAACATGCAGCCTTAGAAGAAGTCTCAAAAGGTTGTGGAGCAACCACAATTGGAGAAGAAGAGAGGAGACTGAGTGGAAGCATCCACTCAAGAAGAGACCTCCATGAGGGGGGAATTTCGAGCCAAATGGGCAGAGGGAGCACAAGAATCCATACCTCCAGGTGAAAGGTGGGGTGATGTGTAGAAATAATCCCAAGATAAGAAATTTGGGTAGGGTTCATTGAGATGGCATGTCTCATGGATCGAACCTGGCTACGAGGAGCCCGCAGTACAACAGTAGCATGAAGGATCATTTATAGTGATGTAGTCGAATGTCAGCAAGATAGAAAACATAGTGACAGATGTTAGATATTGGAATGCAAATCAGAGTTGGCAATAGTTCAAAGGGCATGGATGCAGATGTCAGCAACAACACAGAGAATCCAGTACTAGACAGGGTCAATAACTAGCAGCCATCATAAGACTCTGATGACAAATGCATTATATTGATTCAGTTGTTTTGAGGCTATTTAGTTTCAAGATTTGTAGGTGCAAACAACACTAGATAAGTGTTGCATGCAAAACATTCCAAAGGTACCCAATGGGGGTAGATTGAATTCCTTTCTTGTGGAGAGGGAGTGTTGAAATTTGTAACAAGAAATAGTGAAATTTACAACTAGAAAGGAAAAAAAAAATGCACTTGCACTAGTAAGGAATTTTGATGTACCAGGAGAAAGGAATGTGAGGCGTCTGATTTATTTTTCCTTTAAATAAATTGTAATTTCATCTCATAACAACTTGTGTCAGTTAAATAATTCATCATTACTGAGTTATCTCAAGAAATTAGATTTGAGGTGATCAAGGTGTATATGGGTGGCCACCCGCTTATTCCACTTGTGCCCTCGCCATTTTCTCTTTCAGTTTTTTCAGTTTCCTTAATTATAGCACAGTTTACTATTTTTGTGAGTTTTTCGAGTCTTGAACTTTCAGAGCCGTTTTGAGGCCCCAAACGACGTTTTTTGGGCATGAAAGGTTTGGAAATTTCTTAAATATCGCATAAACAGTTGTAATCCTCATAGATATATTTCTAACGAGGTATCATGTGGGTCAAACAGAGATAATATGACCAAGTTATGACCCCGGGAAGTTGGCTGCCCAAATAACCCCAACGGGGCCTGTTGTCGCTCCTAGAGACAGCCTAGAGTTGTGATAGACCAATGCCTAGGACATCTTAGCATAGCAAGGAGCATATAATATGATGTTTGAAGTTGTCAGCTTCAGCTCACATGCTATCTCCTGTAAACAGGGAAATAATATGGAAAGGGACCAAACTCTCAGAAACTGACACAAGAAAAGAGACAATGCAGAGGCAAGATGTAGAACATCTAATACAAAAGAAACAGAAAATTTAGAGACGGTTTACTGCAAAGCGGGCCGATTCAGAAATACTTCACAGACATAAATTATCAGAAGGTGTATGTGGTGAAAGAAGTATTAAGAAGATACTAGTTAACATTGAGTTGATACCCAGATATACAATACCAACATGCATGGGTTTACCAATCTAAGAATCCATACATGATAATAGCATTTTAAAAGCACCCTCCCAAATCAACTAATATAGCAGAAATATGGATAGCTGAATAATGGAACAGAATATCATGCATGAGCCATATTTAAAGCGCTTGAATAATCCGAGCATGGGCATCAACTAGGATGAATCCATACCAGAAATCAGTGAGCCACTCGCATTCCAAAACATGATACAGGAAAGATGGATGAGATGGAATGATATATTAAATAACATATAAAATAGAGTTACAGACTGTGAAATACCAAAGACCAGAATCCTCTTTGACAGATAGAACTCCTCCTCACTGAGACCCTATGGGCTCTGAGCCTTCATACAAGAATTTTACAAAATGTATGCAAAAGGCCTTTCACTGCATAATTTTCTGATAAAATCTGGAACCCTTACAATGCGCTTCTTCATGGTTTTTATAGGAGAAACTACAACCTAGCAAAATAAGTAGGTGATGAACATTTAATTGTATCATTAAAACAAAATGGTGGAGAAGTGCCCGCCCATACTACTTGACGGCGTTGTGTTGTTTGTACTCTGTGGCCTGATAACTAAAATAAATGTACTGGGTGGAAATTTCTTTAGGAGCACGATATAGGGATAACCATACCAATATTATGTCCTTTCCTGAAAGAAAATTCAGCCGAAATAAAACCTGGAGGGTATTGTTTTTTGTACATCGTACCCTTTGCAGGCTAGACCCTAAATTAAGATTGAAAATATTCAATATTAGACACTAAATTCCTAGATCTTCCACTGATACTCTTTTTCGCAACATTAATGTCTTCATCTGCAAAAATCTGCGCTTTGAATAAATCTGGAGTGTTTGATAGATTTTAGCCCTTGCTTCTTTAATGAAGGTCGTGTCGTAACAGCTTCCCAAACTTTCCTCCATAAATTTTTCCTCTAAAAAATTGTCCTTTGACGCGTTCTCAGCTTCTGTAATGGAGGCAGTGAGCAATGGCATATTACCTCCATTCGCACCCTGTAAAATCCGCAAACATGTTAGGAAAACCAATGCACAGGAATGCAGGCACAGTAGGGGTAATGGTGTGACAACCTCTGAGCGGTTGACTGGTGGAGAAATGTGGGACGATGGTAGGAAATGCAGCGTAAAAATGTCGAGTGGTCGTGGAGAAAAATGCGAACATAATCGTGAAAATACGTAATAAATGGAGAAATGGACAAAATATAGATCTGGGGTGGCGGAATGCACGTGTTGAAAAACTGGGAGACAGGTGACACGATATCGGGATAGCTGGAAATGGATGACGTGGAGTGCTGACTGTGGGAACCGGTCAAAGATGGAGACAATCAAATCCTGACCCTTTGATCTCAGTGGGCCAGGGACGCTATTGGCTTGGGTTAATTTTCATGCAGCTTCGGGGTATGACGATCGTTAGATGGAGACCCTCAGATTGGACGGCTATGGTGAATATCGCTGCACGACTTTGACCGAACAATAATGCGCGATGGAGAGCGGTTTCGAGGCCGTACGCTGGGACGCGTGGCAAGCGCTGAGTGGAATTGCTGGCCGAACAGGAATTACCGCCTACCGCCAAAAGGCAGTGCGATGAATATCGGGAATTTTTTAAACAGTGGACGTGGGGTGGGGACCACAAGGCAGGAGAGATGCGGTACGTTGATCTATGGTTTGATCGGACGGTCCAGAACGCGCCCGATATGCATTCGGTAGGCGCCTTTCGGCCTGACGCGTGGTTACAGCCTTTGGTCGCGTGGAGTAAGAAGACAGAGGGGCCAGGGCCGATAGGGCTAAACTTTAAATATTTCAAATATGAAATTTTCAGCCATTTATAATGAATTTTGGAGGCGGGAAATGGCAACGATAGATACAAAAATGATTTTCCAAGTCTGAAAGGGGGAATTTGAGAACTCTATGCCATATTTCCTGTGAAATTCTATGGGAAACGGATTATGATCAACATCGGCTCCATCTGGGGACGGCACGTTCATCCCTGGACGTGTCGAGAACTCGCAGACCCTCTGATCATCCCGTATACAGACTCTTCTCTCCAGCGCCTCCATTTTTCACTTTGTAATTCATCACAACACCGAAATTATTCAAACAAAAAAAAAAAGGAAACTATCATTCAATATAATACATCAGGCTTCCTCGGCCTGAATCAGAACTGAAAGTAGGGTTTAAGAAATTGACCATTTATAGGGGCATCCAGCAAGTCACCCTGTAAATTCTCCAACCTGAAATTATTATTGCCCCCCTGTTCCACAATTTTGAAAGGACCAAACCAGAGGGGGTCGAATTTACCATGTTTTCCCTTCTCAGCTCTCTGGATATCCCATCTGAGCACCAAATCACCAATCTGTAGCTTCCTGTCTTTTGCGTGCTGATCAAAAATGTGTTTCATTTTCTCTTGATATTCCATTAAACTCTGATTCACCTGGCCCTGTGTTTCTTCTAATTCCACCAATTTATTGATTCTCCTGATCATATCATCAGGTTCCTCATGGCTTTCTTGCATGAAGCGGGCCACTGGTAAAGCTAGTTGTATAGGAAAAACTGATGCTCTTCCATATACCAATTCATAGGGAGATTTCCCAGTTGCTCTCTTGCTGGTGATTCCATTAGCCCATAGAGCAAACCTCAATTGGGAATTCCAATTCTTTTGATTTTTGTTGATAGTCTTCTTCAAGGTGCTCATCAGATTTTTATTTGAAGATTCTGCCAAGCCATTTCCTTGTGGATAGTAAGCTGTAGAGTGACTGAGTATGATATTATATTGCTGGCATAAATTCATAAATTTTGCAGACTTGAAGGCCTGTGCATTATCAGTCACTATCCTAGCAGGGCAGCCAAACCTGGATATGATGTTTTCCTCCATGAACTTTATGATCACAGTATCTATAGCATTCCTTGCAGGTATGGCTTCCACCCATTTAGTGAAATAATCAGTGGCCGTTAAAATCCATTTATGTTGACCACTTGATGGAGGGTGTATCTCACCTATAAAATCGATTCCCCACTATTTGAATGGTTCATCCACATGCACTGGAATCAGGGGAAATGGTGTTGATTTATGTCTCTCAGCAAATTTCTGACATTTATCACATGCTCTTACCCTGGCAAAAACATCTCCAAAAAATTTTGGCCAATAGAAGCCAGCTTTCAGAATTTTATGAGCTATGGCCCTCCAGCTATAATGGCCTCCACAGATCCCTTCATGAAATTATGCTATAATATTCTTGACTTCGTTTTCTGTGAGACAAAGGAGTAAGATGCCTGAGGGATCTCGCCAGTATAGCCGACCATTGGCGACTATATAATTTTTTGATTTCAATCTCAGCGCTCTGTATTTAGTTTTATCACAACTCGGAGGGCAGCTGAGTGTAAGGAGATATTCTACTCTCTCCTTGTACCACGGACTGGTGAGGTACTTCATATGTGTCTTAGGGGAAGCTACCCCAATTCCATGTCGTTCTTCTTTCTCCTCAGAATCCTCACCTGCTATAATAGAAAAACTTATGCCCGGGGCTTGATAGTTCGATTCAGATAACATTTTGGCAAGCCCCTATCCCTTAATTAGCTTAGTAGGGCAGATGTCCAGGTCATACTCCTGTATTTTGGCAATCCACCTTCCTCTTTTTCCTTCACTATCCCATTGAATAAGGATATATTTTACAGCAGCTACAGGTACAAATGCAGTAATGTGGGATTGTAAGATATATACACGGAATGCTTTGAGGGATTTCACTAGGGCATATGCTTGCTTTTCCAATATGTTGTATTTTAATTCTGCATCATGGAGCACCTGACTGAAAAAGGCAATAGGCTGTTCATACCCTTCTTCATTTTTCTGTAATAAAACTCCTGCTATTGTATGAGGTGATGCAAAAGAAAAAATCATGAAAGGTTTATCATAATCTGGTCCAGCCAACACAAGGGCTTCTGCAAAAGCATTCTTTATCCTGGTAAATTCCTCCCGTGATTCTTGTGACCACTTTACCTCATTATCTTTCTTCAGCATATTTTTTATATGCCTAGCTATCTCAGCATAGTTAGGGATAAATCTTCTCAAGAAATTTATGCGCCCAAGGAATACTTGTACCTCTTTCTTATTTCTGGGAAATGCAATGATGTTTATAACCTCTACCCTCTTAGGATCTATCTTCACCCCATATTTAGTCATGATATGGCCCAAAAGCTTCCCCTCTTCTAATGCAAATAAAGACTTTTGAGGATTCAGAGAGAGAACATACCTTCTGCACTTCTCAAAAGTTCTCCGTAGATGTTCAATGTGCTTAGCATCATTCTTGGAAAACACAGTAATATCATCTAGGTAGACCACCAAGAATTTATCTTGCTCCCCGATAAAAGAAATATCCATTGCCCTCTGAAAAGTGGCCCCTGCATTAATCAGCCCAAAAGCCATCGTGGCGTACATAAATGTACCCCATGGTGTGGTGAAAGTGGTCTTCTTTTGATCCTCTGGAAGTATAGCCACCTGGTTATAACCAGAGAATCCATCCATCATTGACATCCTGGAAGATCCAACCACTTTCTGCAAGATGTAATCCATTTCGGGAAGTGGATAATTATCCTTTAAGGATGCTCTGTTTAAATTTCTAAAGTCCACACACAGCCTTATTTCTCCATTCTTATTTCACACAGGGACAAGGTTTGCCACCCATTCAGAGTATCTCAATGGAACAATTATTTTGGCCTTCAGCAGCTTTTTAATTCTTTCTCAATAGAAGGCAGCAGCAGGGGGTTTATTTGTCTGAGCTTCTGCTTATGGGGCTTTGCGTCTACCTTCAGTGGAATTTTGTGCTGCATAATATTGATATCGAAAGTCTTCAAATCATGATAGGACCATGCAAACACATCTTTGTAAGACTGAAATAACTTCTGATATACCTTTCTATATTCTCCAGGGATCTTCTTGGACAACTTGACAATTTTGGGGTCAGCCTCAGTACCCAAATTCAGGTCTTCAACCTGATTTTCTTCTACCACTTTGTCTGGTTGCAGTGGGACATCATTCTTGTCAAATAATCTTTCTAGAGGTACCAGCCCTCTAGGTATAATGTTTCCCTTTAGCTGCAACACTTTGTTTCCTGCCACTTTTTCTTCCCAATTTCTTTTTGAAATATCTTCAGATTCTACCTCTTCTTCATCATCAATCTCCATATTGGAGAATTCTCCCAATGTTTCCAGGAATCTCTTCATCTGTTCTTCGTCTTCAAATACCTGCCAGTGTTTGATGTTATCTGGGATTGAAGGCCGATAATGCACCTCAACTTCATATCTTAAAAGAGGGTTCTGAGGTGGTCGAAAAGTACTAGCAACTACAGCAAGGGACTTAGCCATCCTATTCTATTATCGAGGCATGAACTGGATATTAAATGCCAAGAAGAAATTCTCTACCATGTCCCAAACTTCATTCCTATAAGCCCTCAGCCTAGGATGTTTGGTCTGACACTAATTCCTGACTTTTCTGACTACTAGTTCTGAGTCTCCCAGAACTTTTAAACTTCGTATACCCATACTCTTGGCTGTCTGTAATCCCAACAGGAGTGCTTCATATTCAGCCACATTATTGGTGGCTTCATACTCTAGTTTAAAAGACAGAGGGACCCATATTCTTGTAGGAGATATTAATAGCACTCTGGCTCCATTTCCTTCTCTTGAATTTGCTCCATCAAAATGTAGTGTCCATATTTTTGCTTCTATGTTCTCTGAGGGCTTCTCACTCTTGATATGACAGAAGGATGGTTCATGAGAATAATCTTGATCTTCTTCCAGCATCAAGCATGAAAAATCTCCTTCTTTACTGTAAACTGGTGAATTTACAGAATTGTCAGCCTTAGTCACCATCTTGACAAATCTGGTCTCCCTGTACAATCTCCTCTCCTGGCCACCAAAAACTGGGATAGTGGCATATTTTAAATCCATCTTGATTGACCCACCGATTTTTGTTCCCCGGGACCTTGACAGCAACATGCCAAAGCGAGCTGGAATGTTAGCCACCACTATGTCCATTACCACACTTTTTACTGGGATTTGGGCCAAATTGACTACCAAATCTTTGATCATCCCCAAGCATTTAACTCTTTTGGAGTCAAATGAGTACAGATCCTTGTAAGGACGGGTGATTTGTAAACCTAGTTGTTCCATTACTAACAGAGGCATAATATTATGGGAAGCTCCAGAATCTAACATACAGTTATGTAATAGCAGGTCATGGATCACTAGAGACACATAGAAGGGAGGAGTAGAAGGATCTATCTCCTCAACATGTGGGCCAAAAACTACCATGGGTCTCTCTTCTTGAAGATTGAGACTATCTGGGATGACTGGTGCTTCAGGAGGGAGCATGAAATATGTGACTTGAGATTGATATGCTGGCTGTTTCAATAGTTCAGTCAAGGGAACTGGGATTTTGACCTTTTCAAGTTCTTTTTACGGACTGAAAGTAGGGGGGACTTTTCTATCACAACCTCTTTTGGCTCTTTATTTTCAATTGGGGGCTTGACTTCTTTTGACACAGACTCTATATTGGGAGGAATGACTACTTTTGAAGAAGAAGGAATTTGATCATTAGACTGCAAAGGTTTGTTTAGAGGTTGCTTACCTTTGTCTGTAGCTTTCTGCATCGCTGGTTCCTCCTGAGCAGGTACTTCCTTCTGGGGTAGCTATTCTTCCTTCTTTTGGGTACGAGTCCTCTTCCTAGAAGATCTGAGATCATATCTTCTATTAAAATGTGCTTGCATGAAATCATCAAATTGTTTACAATAATGATCAAATTTTTCCTCTTCTACGTCTCTGATCTTTTCTTCTTTTTGCAATGAGAACCTAGCTTCATCATTCCCTTGTAAAGGGCATTCTTCTCCATCACTATTTGAAAAGGAAAAATTTTCATCCTCCAGTTTATAGGCAGTGTTCTCAGTGGATTCATCTACTGGACCTTCCAGGTACAATGGGTGTGGCACTTGATCTTGTTGCTCCTTTGCTTCCCTTGGCAATATTTGCAAGGGTGGTTTCCTATATTGAGGATTGTAACCTCTGTTTGGAGCATTCTAGAAATTCTTGAAGGCTGAATTCTTGGCCTCCAATTCAAGCTTAACCATTTTCTTAATCAATTTTCTCATTTCTTCCATTTTTTCTGAGTCTCTGTCTTGGTTAGAGGTACATACCTCTTCTTTGCCCCTTCTTCTAGTATCTTGTTCAGATTTTCCTTTTGATTTACCAGTGGAGGAAAATTTTGCTTCCAACTCTAGTGCATCTGCCTAAGCAATATCAAGAGTAGCAGGCTTTCTTTCTCTGAGAGAGAAGCCAAATTCTGAATCAAATGCTGCTACAAAAACAACTTTAGCAGTAGTTTGATGGGGTTTCATATCAGCAGGGAGACTCGGATACAGTTTATTAAACCTCTTGATAAATTCTAACACTCCATTGTGTCTTTTCTTAATTGTATTGAACTCAATGAGAGAATTTCCATGATCTTTCTTCTCTCCCCATTTCCTAAGAAAAGTGTCTTCCATGTTATCCCAAGTGGTAATAGAACATCCAGCCAATGTTTTAAACCATTTTCGAGCTTCACCATCTAAAGATTGCACAAACAGTCTTAAGACCACATCCAAATGTTCAACATTAAAGTTCTCCGCAAAAGACCAGAAAGTCTCAAGATGTTTTTGAGCATCAATCTCATTTTCTCCATTGAATCTGGGCAAGATTTTTAGATAATCTTGGGGCATATCATTCAACACTTGGGCTAAAGCCAGGGGAGCATATTTATTCATCAAAAAGGTCGGAAAATTAGCCATTGGAGGAGGTGGAGGTAGTGTAATATTTTGATGAGTAAGAGGAGGAAGAGGAGGAGGAAGTGGAGTATGAATAATAATAGGAATATATTCAACTACAGCTTGAGGGGTTGAGGGGAACAAAGGTCTGTTAACAGCAAATACTTCGGTTACTTCCTTGACCTCTTCAACCTCGTGAGTAGGATGAAGACTATTTTTATTTCTGATACCCTCTCAGGGTGGACTATCTGAGTAATAATAATCAGTATCTCCCAAAGTGGAGTCAGGAATTTGCAACTGAGAATCTTGAGAGGAGGAGGAAGGAAAATATTCTATAGGCACTTCAGGAATTTGGGAACGTGTTGATTTCCTTTCCCTCCAATTTCTTCTATGTATAATTTGGTCAGGGTCAGACATTAAAGGTGTCTTTGGCTTAGACGAATCTGACCTCAGGTGTGGCTTACGAGGAGCCAGGACTGCAAATAGATATATCAAATAACAACTATGGAGTCGCCAAGGTGAGGGATTTACAACTCTCAACTCTCTGTGCTCACCTACTTAGAGAGTGAATATGATTTTTTCGAGGCCCAGGGATTCTGATTTTCTTAAATTCATCCCCGGCAACGGTGCCAGAAAGATGTTGTCGCTCCTAGAGATAGCCTAGAGTTGTGATAGATCAGTGCCTAGGACATCTTAGCATAGCAAGGAGCATATAATATGATGTTTGAAGTTGTCAACTTCAGCTCACATGCTATCTCCTATAAACAGGGAAATAATATGGAATGTGACCAAACTCTCAGAAACTGACACAAGAAAAGAGACACTGCAGAGGCAAGATGTAGAACTTCTAATACAAAAGCAACAGACAATTTAGAGACATTTTACTGCAAAGCGGGCCGATTCAGAAATACTTCACAGACATAAATTATCAGAAGGATTATGTAGTGAAAGAAGTATTAAGAAGATACTAGTTAACATTGAGCTGATACCCAGATATACAATACCAACATGCATGGGTTTACCAATCTAAGAATCCATACATGATAATAGCATTTTAAAAGCACCCTCCCAAAGCAACTAATATATCAGAAAGATGGATAGCTGAATAATTAAACAGAATATCATGCATGAGCCATATTTATAGCGCTTGACTAATCTGAGCATGGGCATCAACTAGGATGAATCCATACCAAAAATCGGTGAGCCACTTGCATTCCAAAACATGATACAGGAAATATGGATGAGATGGAATGATATATTAAATAACATATAAAAGAGAGTTACAGACTATGAAATACCAAAGACCAGAATCCTCTTTGACAGAGAGAACTCCTCCTCACTGAGACCCTATGGGCTCTGAGCCTTCATACAAGAATTTTACAAAATGTATGCAAAAGGCCTTTCACTGCATAATTTTCTGATAAAATTTGGAACCCTTACAATGCGCTTCTTCATGGTTTTTATAGGAGAAACTACAACCTAGAAAAAAAAGTAGGTGATTAACATTTAATTGTATTATTAAAAAAAATGGTGGAGAAGTGGCCGCCCATACTACTTGACGGCACTGTGTTGTTTGTACTATGTGGCCTGCTGACTGAAATAAATTTACTGGGTGGAAATTTCTTCAGGAGCACGATATAGGGATAACCATACCAACATTCTGTCCTTTCCTGAAAGAAAACTCAGCTGAAATAAAATCTGGAGGGTATTTTTTTTTGTGCATCGTACCCTTTGCAGGCTAGACCCTGAATTAAGATTGAAAATATTCAATATTAGACATTAAATTCCTGGATCTTCCACTAATACTCTTTGCCGCAACATTAATGTCTTCATCTACAAAAATCTGCACTTTGAATAACTCCGGAGGGTTTGATAGATTTTAGCCCTTGCTTCTTTAATGAAAGTCGTGTCGTAACAGCTTCCCAAACTTTCCTCCATAAATTTTGCCTCTGAAAAATTGTCCTTTGACGCGGTCTCGGCTTCTAGAATGGAGGTTGTGAGTAATGGCAGATTACCTCCATTCGCACCCTGTAAAATCCACAAACATGTTAGGAAAAACAATGCGCGGGAATGTAGGCACAGTAGGGGTAATGGTCTGATAGTCTCTGAGCGGTTGACTGGTGGAGAAATGTGGGACAATGGTAGGAAATGCAGCGTAACAGTGTGGAGTGATCGTGGAGAAAAATGCGAACATAATCGTGAAAATACGTAATAAACGAAGAAATGGACCAAATATAGATCTGGGGTGGCGGAATGCACGTGGAGAAAAACTGGGAGACAGGTGACACAATATCGGGACAGTGGGAAATGGATGACGTGGAGTGCTGACTATGGGAACCGATCAAAGACGGAGACAATCAAATCCTGACTATCCGATCTCAGGAGGATATCGATGGTTGGAAGAGCACCGGAGGCAATAGACTGTGGGTCAGGGGCGCTATTGGCTTGGGTTAATGTTCGTGCAGCTTCGGGGTATGACGATCGTCAGATGGAGACCCTCAAATCAGACGGTTGTGGTGAATATCGCTGCACAACTTTGACCGAACAATAATGCACGATGGAGAGAGGTTTCGAGGCCATACGCTATGACGCATGGCGAGCGCTGAGTGGAATCGCTGGCCGAACGGGAATTACCGCCTACCACCGAAAGGCGGTGCGATGAATAACGAGAAGTTTTTAAACAGTGGACGTGGGGCAGGGACCACAAGGCAGGAGAGATGCGGTACGTTGATCTATGGTTTGATCGGACGGTCCAGAAAGCGCCCGATATGCATTCGGTAAGCGTCTTTTGGCCTGATGCGTGGTTACAGCCTTTGGTCACGTGGAGTAAGAAGACAGAGGGGCCATGGCCGATAGGGCTAAACCTTTAATATTTCAAATATGAAATTTTCAGCCATTTATAATGAATTTTGGAGGCAGGAAATGGCAACGATAGATACAAAAATGATTTTCCAAGTCTGAAAAGGGGAATTTGAGAACTCTATGCCATATTTCCTGCGAAATTCTATGGGAAATGGATTATGATCAACAGGGCCCGTAAAATCTTGGTGTTACATCTCCTCGAGTTAGGGTTTTGGTTGTTTATGGTTTTCTCTTATTTATGAATAATAAAAATGCCCTTGAGCCTTATTGTAACACAGTTCAGAGGAACATAACTATCAATTGTATTTATTGAAAATTGCCCATGTGAAATTATAAAGTCATTGGGATACGATGATGGATTGCGCAATCAAGGAAGGATTATTTTCCTAATTAGTAGGGATTTAATTCCACAGGATTTGTGTGACCAAGGCAGGCTGAAAGAAGGTTGAGAATTTGCTAAGTACTAGACCAATTTTTCCTAGATCAGCAGGAGACAATTGGTAAAGTGCTTGCCGAGAATCTCAAGAGAGATTAAGCATTGTATTGTTTCATTATTACTTGACTTAATACACAATAGAGATAGAGGGTTTTGAGTATTTGCTTTTCCCTGATACATATTTTGTTGTGTGATTGATAATTTCTTTCTCCTACTTATATGTGATTGTGCGATCATGTTTTGTTTCCGCAAATCATAGGAAGGATTCAATATCTTGTTTTAGTACATTACAAGATCAGATTGAATCCCGTTGGTTATATTTTCTACATGAAATATGCCACTAGTGGTTAGTAGGCCGCTGCAAGGTCTGTGATAAAGACCAACATAAATGGAGGATGGATTTCACTATAATTTAGAGCCATAACAGAAGTAGGCACAGGCGTAATATTGATTGAGGTAACCCTAGTTTGAGGGTCGACATTGAGATCTAAATTTCATGTCAAGATTCAGTCAAATAAATACCCAGAATCTATGGATCAATATGAGCTAGGTCGAGTCTCTTATGGAGGCAAGAGTATTTTTTTTCTATGGGTGGATAGGGTTTGTTCTAAAACAATTAGAAGTACATAAGTATAATTCCCTAGTGAGGAAAATTTCCTAGAATGTTTAGTTCATAAGGTATGCCCTTAAGACTGTGACAAATTTGTGTAGAAGAAGATAGGTTGTGACCCTTAAAGCGAGATTTATTTCTGCAATATAGACCGCAGATCTGGAAGATGGTTTTCAGATTCAGTATATGTAAAGATAGGAGATCCAAAGGAGGGTTGAACATGAGCAGAAGATTGAGCATGTAGAAGAAATGTGCCATATGAAGAATGGATTGACATGCAGAGGAGTTGATTTTGGTGGTCTATTGATAGAGTTTTATACAGAGATTTGAAGCAACCTATAAAAAAATGGGTCAATGGATTGTCAGTGGCTGATCTGTGACCCTAGTTCAGTAATCTACAAATTGTTAGAAGGATGATAAGAGGAGTAGTTCAAATTCGTTCATATAATGGACAACAAAGATCAAATTGTCGATACACAAGAACAATGATTTTGAGAGGACTCAAACCATTGTTAGGTGGAAGATTTGAAGAGCCCTAGATGAAGACAATATTGTCGGCCCTAGATCAGTAAAAATAATTGACTGTGGTTGGGCAGATTGATGGTATTCCAAGTACATTTGGAGGGTTGTCAGGTGGTTGTCAAAGAAGAGCCCTGACTCTTGTTATTGTGAAGGGAAAAAAGATTGGTAGAAGGGCAGGTGTATAGGTCCTAAGGATGTGCATACTTTGAAGGACTAAAGTAGCAGTCAAGTGGGTTGGCCAACTAGCCCTAGTTCACTATATTGTAGAGGATTGATTCATTGAGAAGAAGGGCAGCCTCCATAGCCCTAGGCTTCTCATCTTGGATTCGTAGTATGGCAAAACTAGGCATACCAAATATTTGTTCACAAATGGAGTTGTGAACAACGTGTTACCACTCAAACTAGTAGTGGACCTAAAAGGGGTTCCTAAGAGGGAAAATACTAGGACAAGGGAAATGGTGGAGGCTTAGCCCATTGTCACCACAGCTAACGCTCCTTGATCTTCATGGAATTTCACCGATGGGAGGAGTCGCGATAGTTTAGGAAGTTACTTGTAGATTATAGGTCAATGAATAGGTGGGAAGTGACCCTAGAAACCCTTTCCCTAAGATAGAATAAAGAGTGGGACTTGATTTCCTTTTAAGTAAGGGAAATGATCTTTTAGGGAGAGAGGAGGGTGATTGAAGGGTTGAGGGAGAAGAATAAGACTTATGAAAGAAGTTCTCAATCCCTAAAATCCTTTGGGAACTTGGATTCCCAAATGGTCCTTGATGAAAGGCCTTTAACACCAAATGGGACCACACGGGGCCAAGTGGACCCAACCCAAGTTTGGGGATGGAATTTAGCAACCAATGATGTTCCTATACTAGAAAAGGTGAGGGGAAAAGATCAGTCAAGATTTTTTACTTCGATAGGTCAAATTGATCCTCCTAGGTTCTATCATTAAGAACACCTAGGCAAAACTTAATCCTAGAGCTAGGGCTTGACGTATCCAGAGAATCCACCGTCGAAATTGGCCCAAATTCCGACGAGAGTGAGGGGACCCACCAACATAGTTGCCTATAGGATATAGAAGTTTTCCTTTGGCTAGATTTTTGGGAAATTGATGCCCTAGGTGACCTAATGGGGCTAGACCTAGGGAATGTGAAAATTTCTTAATCTAAGAAACCCTACTATAGTATCTTGATTTAATTCTCCTACTTGAATTAAGTTACAAGTTAATTTCTCAAATATTCAATAAATTAGTGAAGTAAATACAACTAGCAACCTACACATACAGATCAAATATTGAATAACAGCCTCTTAGAGAAAGTGACACATAGGTTTTCTGGACAATTGTCCCTGAAAAAAACCTAATGCAGGAAAACCGGTGCAACTAGCTCTGGAGGGTTTTATTTATTATGTAGAATCCAAGTACAACAATCCTGGGCACCAAAACTAGCTCACTGGATAGAGAAATAAAAACGGCAGTAATACCTCTATCCTTGGAGACAGAAAATATGGTTGATTCACACCCTTAAACAGGATTTATAGAACTTGATCTCATCTTGGCATGCCACCCTAGCACTCTAGAATTCCTTGGCACTACCTAAAACACCTTGTCACTCTCTCCTTAGCACACCTAAAGATCATTGACACTCCTAGTCACAAACTCTTATTCATTCATTCCCATGCATTTTTAGCTAGTGCTCCCTTGTGTTTCCATATCATTCCTTAACACTCCTTGGCACGTGTTGGTACACCCTAGCACCTAGGACATATTGACATGTTGCCTTGGACTCTAGCATGCCTTAACACTGCCTAACATACATTGTCACTCCCTCCTTAGCACACCTATAACTCACTTACACTTCCAATCACAAACTCTTATTTGTTCATTTCCATGCATTTTGATGTTTTACTCCCATGTGTTTCCTTAACACTCCCAGTTAACACTTCCTTGCACGCGTTGGCACATCTTGGCCGCATGCTGCCCTAACACTCTAGCATTCCATAGTACTACCAAGCATGCCTTCTTGCTCTTCCTTAGCACACTTGGAACTCGTTGACAGTCCATGTCACACACTCTTATTCATTCATTTTCATGCATTATGACATAGTGGTTCCATGTGTTTCTCTAGCACTCCTTAACACTCTTTGGCACACATTAGCACACCCTGGAACTTGGCACACCCTGGCATGCTTTCCTAGCACTCTATCATGCCTTGGAACTACCTAACATACCTTTTCACTCTCTCCTTAACACACCTATAACTTGCTAACACTCCCTATCGCACAATATTATTCATTCATTTCCATGCAATTGAAACTAATCCTCCCTTTTGTTTCCATGGAAATCCCTACCATGTGTTGGTGTCACACACTAGCACTTAGCACATATTGGAATGCCTAACATTCCTTGGAACTTTCTAAGACATGTTAGCACTTCCTAGGATTCCCTGCACCCCTTGGCATTCCCTAGTTGTCTTTCCCTCATAGATATCCTTACTTTTTTTGCGACTTGGGAACCCAACCAAATCCTTGAAAAAATAATGTTGTGTCTAGCCCAAAGTCTCCCTTTATATGAAACTTCCTTTTCCATCCCCCTATCAAAATCATAAGCTTGCCTCTTGAAAGTGCTATTATTAAATTCTCCTAACGCACTTTTTCCATGGGACACCTGGAATTCACTGACACTCCCTGGAAGACACTCTTATTCATTCGTTTCCATGCAATTTGAACTAGTTCTCCCCTGTGATGCCCTAACATTCCCCAACACTCCTTGACATGCATTGACACTATCTGGCATGTGTTAGCACACCTTTTATTTCATTGGCACACTCTTGCACTCCTTAAATATCATTTCCCCATAACTACCCTTATTTTTTTTAGACTTGGGAACCCAACCAAGTCTTGCCTCGACTACAACAACTTGACCAAGTTTCATTTACTACAACTAGACTATGCCTTGTTCACCTAAGAATGGATTATAACTCATGTTAGGCCACTCATGTCCAATATTAACTCATCCCACTTAACAAGTTACCAAGTCAAGGCTCGCGTCCAAGCGTCGCCATAAAACAACTAAGCAACATAGATTACATCTTGACATGCCATAACACCTGGAATGTCTAAAAATCCCTTGGCACTATGTGGCACATGTTAGCATACCCTACATTCCTTGGCATGCTTTGGAGCTCCCTAACACACCCTATCATTCCCTGACATTCCCTGACACTCTAGCATGCCTTGGAATTACCTAGCATATAACCTTGTCACTCCCTCCTTAGCACACTTAGAAATCACCGACACTCCCTATCACACACTCTTATCCATTCATTTCCATGCATTTTGAACTAGTTCTCCCTTGTGTTTCGTGGCACTCCCTAACACTCTTTGGCACACATTGGCATGCCCTGGAACTTGGCACATATTGGCATGTTTCCTTGTCATTTCCTAACATACCGTGTTACTCCTTCCTTAACACACCTAGAACTCATTAACAATCCCTGTCATACACTCTTATTCATTCATTTCCATTCATTTGAAACTAGTGCTCCCTTTTTTTCCCTGACACTCCATAACACTCCCTCACATGCATTGGCACACCCTAGCACCCGGTATATCTTGGCATGTTTCCATGGCCTCTAGCATGCCTTAGCACTACCTAACATACCTTTTCACTCCCTCCTTAGCACACTTGGAACTTATTGACACAACTTCCTATCATAATCTCTTAAATTTTCATTTCCATGCATTATTTTCACCTAGTTCTCACTTGTGGGTCCCTAGCGCTTCCTAGCATGTGTTGGCATAACCTGACACTTGGCACATCTTGGCCGCATGCCACTCTGGCACACTAGCATGACTTAGCAATGCTTATCATACAATCACACACTCTTATTTGTTCATTTCCATGCATTTTGAACTATTTCTCCCTTGTTTTTCTGTGGCACTCCCTAACACTCCCTGGCACGCATTGGCACACCCTGACACCCGGCACATCTTGGCATGTCACCTTGGAACTCTAGCATTCTTTGGCACTACCTAGCATAAAATTTCATTCCCTCCTTATCGCACCTAGAACTCACTAACACTCCCTGTCACACACTCTTATTCATTCATTTCCATGCATTTGAAACTATCACTCCCTTGTGTTTCCCTAAAAATCCATAACACTCCCTACCATGCATTGGCACACCCTAGCACATGACACATCTTGGCATGTTTCTTTAGTCTCTATCATGCCTTAACATTGCTTAACATACCTTTTCACTCCATCCTTAGCACACCTGGAACTCACTAACACTTCCTTTCACAAACTCTTATTCGTTCATTTCCATGCATTATTTTGAACTAGTGCTCCATTGTGTTTCCCTGACACTCCCTAACATTTCCTAGCACATGTTGGAACACCTTAGAACTTGGCACATCTTGGCCGCGTTTCACTCTGGCACTCTACCATGAATTAGTGCTTCTTAGAATACCATGTCAGTCCCTCCTTAATACACCTAGAACTCGCTGACACTCCCTGTCACACACTCTTATTCATTCATTTCCATGAATTTTGACCTAGTCATGCTCCCTTGTGTTTCGTTGTAACTCCCTAACACTTCCTAGCACATCTTGGACGCATGTCGCCCTAGAAATCAAGTATCATACCATGCCACTCCCTCCTTAACACACATGGAACTCACTAACACTCCCTGTCACACACTCTTATTCATTCATTTCTGTGCATTTTGACCTAGTGCTCCCTTGTGTTTCCTTGGCACTCCCTAACACTCCTTAGCACACATTGGCACACCTTGGCACTTGGCACATTTTGGTATGCTTCCCTAACACTCTAGCATGCCTTGGCACTGCCTAGCATATCTTGTCACTCCCTCCTTAGCACACCTAGAACTAACTGACACTTCATTTCCATGCATTTGAAACTAGTGCTCCCTTGTGTTTCCTTGAAACTTTGCCCTCACACTCCCTAGCATGCATTCACACCACACCTTGCACCTAGCACATCTTGGTATGCCTTAGAAATTGGGTTGTCTTTGTATGCCTATCATGCCTTGGAACTATTTAAAATGTGTTAGTACTTCCTGGAATTCCTTGGCACACCTTCGTATTCCCTAACTATCATGCCCTCATGGATAGCCTTTCTTTTTTGCGACTTGGGAACCCATCCAAGTTATTGCAAAAATAATGTTGTGCCCAACCCAAAGTCTCCCTTTGTCTGAAACATCTTTGTCAAACCCCTTATTGTAATCATAGGCTTGCCTCCTAAAATTCCTATTCTTGCAACAATAACCAAAGCTGCATTTTTCATTTGACAAAAGAAGTTAGTACATAGGTGAGCCTAGGCCAACCCCTTAAAAATAGCCATAAGGCCTTCCTCTTTTGCAGATCCTTGACCATAAGGGTCTAATTGAAAAACACATAGTTTCTTTAAATATTTTTAGGTTGAGGAAAACACTTCAAGCCCTTGAAATTCAAGATAGCCCAATATTTACAATTGTTTACAATAATAATTCCATTATGCACACTTCTACTCTTAGAGTTGGGCAGAGAAGGAGAATACTTGATTGATGCAAACCTTGTAAATGAACAACCTTACCTACTCATTGGTTGGACTCTCCACCACCAGTTGAAGAAGTATTATATAAGTAAGAATTGCAATCATTTTCCTCAACTCATGGGGCACCTTTACATCTCAACCCATGCAAGTGGACCTAAGTCCATGGTACAACCCATCATACTCTAAGAAGGTTCTAATTATCTCCTCAAAACTAGGTCATAACACATCTTACAATGCCAAATGGTTAAGAAATATAAAAATTGTGGGTTTTTTCCTTCATGAAACATAATATAGCTAGTGCTCATCAAACACAATGCACTAACATCTCTAACACGCACTATAAGTACAAGATACTCGTAAGATGTGGCCTACACCCAAGCGCTTACACTACACCTCCATAAAATATTGCACCTTCAACTTTGGATGTCACAAAATAGTAATATCCTAACCCAATATGACCTATTTGTTAGGTTTGTGTAATTCACTCATTATCAGATCCTTGCACCTCCTTGACACTCCGTAAAAAATATATTCCAACATTCACCTTCTAAGCTCCAATAACTCCTTTTGCAACACGACAAAACCACCTATATATGTTGCAACAACCTTGCAAACTTCTTTAGTGGGTTCCACATATATTTCACATTTCTTCTTTGTCTTTCAAAGTGGTAGTGCGAAGGAGAGGGTATCAACTTCAATCAAGGAATTTTTAATTAGTACCACTGCTAAGTTTCCTTCGTGCAACTTTTAAAATATCTTAAGTTTTCTTCAAAAATTCTCATGGTGCTTAACTTGATTTTCTACAACTCTAAGTTATTCTACAACCCCACAAAATCTCTCTAAGTATTCCACCTCTTCAACCCTTGTTAGAGTCTTCTTAGACGTGCGCTCATGCCTCAAGAAGAACATAACACTAGCATCCTAAATGTGCATGCTCGTTCCATATTTTAATGCCTCACTGAAACCTCTTATCACACTGCCTAAAATGAAATGTTCACATCTTAAGGAAAAACACATATTTTATTTATGACAACCTAAACTATGTGAGTGACTTCGAGATGACTCCATTTTCTCAAGATGAAAACATAGGCTCTTACAACCCCATTCACACAACAATTTGTATATATTTAACCTAAAGAAATGCACACACCCTATTCTTTCCAAATTTGTCATATGACATTTAAAAGAATAAAACTTTTTAACTATTAAACCCACTTACCATATATTCTCTTTTATTGACACCGACCCAATATACAAGAAAACTTAAATATTTTCAATACAACCAAGTTAAAAGTACTTTCACATTATAATTCCAAAAATACAACATATATATCCCAACAAATTTTAATAATAAAACCAATACATAAAATAAATAATCTTAAAAATATATTATTATTATTATTATTATATGCCAAAATATAACAAAAATGCTTTCATCACAACCAAAAACATACAATAAAGCGTTATTTTTTCAAATACTATTTAAAAAAACTTCGGAAATAAAATTATAGTTTTTTTTTTTTTGGATAATTTACAAAACCCCTCCCAACCAACCCAAATGTTCCTAAGTAATATCTTTTCATTTTTCACACGGTAGGAACGAAAACGTTTACTTTCCAAAAAGTAACCAAGTAGTATCTTTTTGGTTTTCACAGGGCGGGAGAAAAAACCAGATGAAGAGAGTTGGGAGTTTGGGTTTTACCAGTGGTAGACCCAATATCCGATCTCGAACCCCACCATCAGATCTTCATTCCATTGACGACGCTACGATTGGTTCCATTTTTAACTTCATTGATTTTCCACCCCATTTTTAGTGTTCCACATAGAGAGGACTACACACACCTCAAGTATTTGGTTCTACTACTTTTTTTCACATCCATGCTTATATTTTTCAGCTTTAATCTCTGTGCTGCATTTTGTTACTATTTGCAGGGATGATGTTGGCTTTTGATGAGTTCAGGAGACCATTTTTCATAATAAAGGAGAAATAATAGAAGACCTAAAAGAGAAGTTTAGATGAAGGCCAGCATTGCGGCCAATAGGGTTGCTACAAGAACCCTCTGCACCTCACGCAGCCTCAATGGAATAGAAAATATGCTTCATAGCCCTGACGATAATGTCACCATCAGTAAGCTTCTGACTCATTTATTTATTCTCTATTTCTAGATCGGTGAAACCTCTTAAATTATGAAAATAAGTAGAATTTAATTTTAAAAAGTATGATTCATAAGTAGAAATTACTTTAAAAAAAATTTAGATATCCTGCAAAGAGTGAAATAGGCAGATACTCTGCAATCATTTTACTCTTTCTCACAAACTGTAAGGCCCAATTCCACAAACCTGAAGCAATTCCACGAGCCTTTGGGATGTAAAGGGGTAATCACTCAGTGAGTAAAAGAGAAAATCAAGCCTAGAGTGATTCTGCAAAACAGATCTTTTGGATGTACAAGGGTAGTCAATTAGCGAGTAAAAGACCATAGTCATTTATAACCTCCTTCGACAAATTGTATGAGGCATCTTCAAATACCACACTAAACTATCTTAGAAATTTTCCAGAAGCACTATATACTTAATTCATATACCACACATTTCATAATCTATGCTGGAATTCTGCAAAACTTTTGTTTTTGAAAAAATAGAAACCACACAAAATATGAATCTCCCTTTCCTTCAAAAGGCTCCCAGCTAAAATCTGAATGAAAGCCATTCTACCAAGTAACAAGGATAACAAATTTAGAGTACAAAACCCCTTGACATGTACTAAGGTCGTGATAGCAATTATTGATTTATTAGTCACAACAAATAAGGAGACTTGTAATGCATGCCATCTCCTACCAATTAGCACATCTAAAATTTTGAAACTGTATTGTCCAAGAAGCTTTTTATTTTCACCTATTGAATGTTTTGGAAAATGATCCTCAATGTTGGTATGTCCTTCTTGCCTTTATGAATGTCTAGTGTTCTTCCCAACCCTTAAACTTTTGTTGCTACCAATTCCTTTCAGGGATCATAGTGCCGTATGATGTTATTGAAGCACTATGAGCATGATCACAACTATTAGTGAAACCTTGGATACTACTACACCGACCATTTTATGCATCAGATTTTAATTCTTCAATAATTGGATACTACAATTAAGAAAGAAAATTAGGCCATTCTAGCATTTGTTTTGCAAGTTTTTACTATCTTCATTGTTTTTTTCATTTAATTACAGCAAATTGTTTTATTTGCTTCTCTAGTTGAAGACTTTGGTGAGCACAATGGTTTGAATGTATATCCTCTTTGTCATCTCTGTCACTAGAAAATTCTAGAACTTCTTGAATAACATTTAATTCTCTGCCATGATGTTCTTTAAGTCTTCTTAGAAGCATGAACCGACTTTCTTCCAAACACATTATAGTTGCATATTTATCTGTGTTTTGCTACAATTGAAAGGTTTGTTCAAGCAAAGACAGGTTTAGAATGCAGTCTGGAGAAATTCAAGTTCCATTTACACATTGACTGAGGTCAATTAGTTCAAAGGCTTTAGATGTCCATCTAGAATCACTGTGTAATAAGCCAACAGTAGAATTTAACTTTGATCCCTCACGTTCATCAATGTTGTGAGCAGAAGTCTCCGAAGATGTTGAAGCAGTTTCATCTGATATATTCAGCAAGGAAGAGCCTTGTGAGGGCATATCAATCAAATCTTGTGTGTGACTAATAATGACTGATGAAAAAAGCTCCTGGATTGATACATATTAGCCAGCAACAGACTTTTCCTCTTCCAGCAAAGCAAGCTTCAATAAACCCAAATAAACCACTAAAATTTTATTCAAGTGGAAATGTAATAGAAAAACACTATACCAATGTTGAATGGGTAATTTATCAGGCTAATAAGAATAAAATATACTTTTCATATAATTACTTATTTTTTAGCATCTTCCAGATTTTTGGTAAGTTCATAATCATATTGTGCTAATATGCATGTTGGAAGGTTGCAAAGTTAATTAATGTGCATGATTTGTTTTAATGTATTCTATTTATTTTTTTCTTTTTCTTTTTGGAAACAATGCTTATAGTATCTTACAGTATCTTACAGTCCTCCATTGGCCATGATTATGTGCCTGAAGGGTAATTTTATTCGATTAAAATCACCTAGGACTCGCACTTAGCCTCATCTGCACTCATTGAGAGGGCTTTTGAACCTGGGTTTCTATGCTAGGATGAGCCCAATCACCTTGTTGTTGTCTGCTAGACCACACATCCATGGACATGTTAGAATTTATGCTTATGGCTTCTACTACATATTCAAAATCCCACTTCACACTGGAGGTTTGCTAGATCTAGGCCCTGTGAGCTTTATCCTTAGGGCTAATCTGAATACTGTGCTCATTGATCAACACTGTAGCATAGAGTATTATTCCTATTAACACAATACTGAGACCTTTGCTGAGATTGGTGAGACTCCATGGTGTACTACAAGCTCTTGCTATGGTAGCGTCGAACCACACATACCGAATCATAATAGAAAAATGGCCTCGGATTTTCTTGGACCCATGCTCACAAGAGTCCAAAAGCAAAGGAATTGGATCCTGAAGAAATGATGTGGACTCAGACAAGTAGGATTAAGCCTCTGCGCTAAAGGAGAAGCTTCCAGAGGCCACTAAACCCACTCAAGAGGTAGCTAGATGCATTTTTTTATTATTTAATTATAGGAATTACAGTAATAAATTTTCCCATGAGGGACTTTTGTTGGCTTAGTTCTTGGTTTTTTATGGTAGATATTCTACCAAAATTGTTGACCTTTAACAATCAAAACGTTTATTTTTTGGAAATAAAAATGCAAGGGAAAATGAAGAGGAAATAGGAATTTATAAAGCTCTAAACCCCCTTCATTGAGCACTTGAGGCCTATTGGGGCCTTCTCGTAGGCCCTAACTTGTTTTAAAAAAAGTAAAAATAGCTTTTCCAATTGTCCTGGGACTAGCCCTGATCTTTGGGGGTTGTTCAACATTCTCTAGACAACATGAATATGCATATTGTGATCGTGCTCTTGAAAACACTCGATCAAGAGTATTTTGGGAGTGCACTACTGTAGATACTTTCTTGAAAGTTGAGCAAGGGGAGTGCTTCCCTACAATATTTCCTTTTCCTAGGTTTTTCTTAATGGAGACTTGAATGACTAACACATCTAGAAGCATATTTTTATCAAACATATACTAACAAATCTGGAAAGATATTATGATGTGGTTTTTATTATCAAATCTCAAAGTAGATATTATTATGTGAAATATAGAAGCATGTTATGTGGAGTACCCATTTTTTGGATTTCAAGTGGAATTTTGTGTTGTTTGGTCAATTATTGTGTTTGTACATTATTAATTATCTAGATTTCGGTTTTCCGAGTTTTCTAGGCTTCCTTATCAACCTTATCTCTTTGGTGAACTTTGTACTTCATAGATAGGGGTCTCTTTTTCATATCTACTATCCTTCACTCTTGGTCTTATATAGGTTTTTATTCTTCCAGGCTTAGTCCCTTATTTAACTTCTCGATTACTTTGTCTTCCCTGTTAAGTATATATATTTTAATGACCATAACATTTATTTCAATGATTGAGGTTCATTTTTCTTGAATCTATCCATCTCCATTTCTGTCTCACTCAGAATGATGTATTGGGAACATCACTAGTATAGCTTTCTATGGAGAAGGAAATATAACCAATTGATTTGTCAAAGTAATGTCTGTTATCTTGTTAACTGAGATAAAGTTGAAGATGCTGACAGTCAGGTATGAAGGGAGGGTATTAGGGATGGAAAAAATATAAAAGAAGTAGCATTTCCCTAGCCTAGTGGAATTTGTCTGGGATATCTTTGAACAACATCATCCGAGATTTTTTTACAATATTTTTTTATATTAGCAAATAATGGAACCTACCAAGAATTAGTGTAGTGAACATATGAAAGTTAAAAAGGCATTTCCCTATGTCAGAGTAAAATGAGGTAATAAAAGAGTACATAAGTTGAAAGTTCATTGAACAAATGTATAAATTAGGATGTGTGTATGAATGCCAAATAATGGAATAAAAACCCTTTTAGCTAATTCATCAATCCATTCTTTAGACACTCTGCTGTCCACTATGATGTAGGCTCTATCCTGCAGAGTAAACAAAAGAAGTTGGATGATGAACACAGGGTGGTCTTTGGTTGTTTACAAGGATGATGAGATTGTGGACCAGTTGCACTAATGCTTTGAGCTGATCTCCATAACTCAATTTTTGCAGCTTCCACAATTTGGTGTGTAGTCATATTGCAAATTCCAAAATTTGTCTAATAAATAATAGTTATGTAGGCCCAATGGTTGGCTCAATTAGTTTAATTATCTACCAAATGCATGTTGTTTATGGGGATCCCATAGGTCACAAGTTCAAAGCCAGTTGAGTCAGTCGGGGTTTCTAGCTGTTGTTGTGGTTGGTGGTTGTCCTCCGCTCCATGGTGGTCTTTGGTTGTTTACAAGGATAATGAGATTGTAGAGCAGTTGCACAAATGCTTTGAGTTGATCTTCATACCTCAATTTTTTCAGCTTCCACAATTTGGTGTGTATTCACATTGTAAATTCCAAAATTTGGCTAATAAATAATAGTTATATAGGCCAAAGGGTTGGCTCATTTAGTTGAACCATCTGATTGTTGATGGGGATGGCATATGTCACAATCCACTTTGTCAGGGTTTCCAGCTGCTGTTGTGGTTTGTGATTTTCCTGCTTTCCATCTGGATATTTGGGGGAAAGCGGGGGGGCGAGGGGGGGATCTTGGGAGCTTTTCTTGGCAAAAAAAAAAAAAATTATTAATCCTTTTAATATGAACCATGAATCATGATGTAATTTATCATGCTTAATCCTTTACGAAGTAAAATATTGAAATATATTTGCATTTATATTGTTTTATATCTTCTTTATCTTTCAAGGTTTCATTTATTTTTTTTAATTTCTAATTTTTGGGATTCTCACTTCCCAATTCCTGATTTGTTTTCCATCCGCATTCTTGCTTCTTGCAACATTGTTATCAACTACATGTATAAGAGGATTTCAGAGTATTTTTGTTGTTTACATCAATTCTTTTTCATCATTATTAAGAGCAGTAACAATAAAAAGACTATTTTTCCCTCCTTTAACAACTAATAAGCATAATGGGGACTTATTGCACATTTTATGGATTTCCTTGTTTTTTTGGCTTGGGTTATCATCATCGTTGTTTGAGCTTATCACTAGAAAAATGATTAAGTGAGGCAGCTGCTCCAAGCACCTCTACCAGTGCCTAAGTAGCACCTTGATGGAATCCAATTAGTCTCTTGTTCTCTTCGAACCAGCAGTGTACAATATAATCTCATTGACATTGAACTTAGTCTTGCATTGAACTAGGAATGCGGTCAAGCTTGCAACAATGTTCTATCCTTAACTCAATATCAGAAACCCTCTTCTCTTCCTCATGCTTCCACACTCACTTATCAAGCTATGCCATATCTTTTTCCGTTGCCTCCCTGATGGTTTCTCTCACCTCCAACATAAAAAATAGAGTACTATCCTCGAGTCGTTGAAATATCCCATCCACACTAACAAGTGACTCATGTATTTATTGTTTGAGAATCACATGTTCATTGAAAAATTTCACTTCCCACAAGGTTTCTTAGTATCATTCCACGTGGAGGACTCTTAATCCTTCCTATGAACATATTTCTTGTCAATCTGGACTTCCTCCTCAGAGGAGTCCCATCAAATCCCATCGTTTTTAATTATGCAATTGACAGGAAGGACCCTCTTCCCTCACAATTCCTTGAGGGAGTGTTTGGGCTTTGCTCCTCTCCTTTCTAGCCTTCTTCTAGTTGATAATAGATAATAGAGATTGAGATAATGTAGAGAGAGTGAATTAACAAGCCTAGTTCTTCTCCAAGTGCGAGAACAAACATAAAATTCATAAGAATTAAACTATGATTTATACTACTCACTAATGCCTACCACCATTGTCGCAAATTATGGAGGGATTTTCAAATCATTCCATAAATTTCATGTCCTAAAACTTAAGGCATCATGCCTTAGTCTTTCTAATTGAAAAAACTGGGATGTTTATGTGAGCTCCCCAAGGCCTAGTGTTTTTTCGAAGTCTCAACATTTTGACTTACTATTAATTTCAATAATTCATTATTCTTCCTTTGAACCTCACGTTTTGAAAATCCTAATGTCATATACTTGCCACTCAATGGCATGTTAGAAAGCTAATCAACAACCTTGTTGGTTTCTCTTGTAGCATAATGAATTATATTTCTAACCTTTCTGTTGAAAACTCCTTTTAATCCATTGACATTGGGGGTTCAAACTTCTAAATTTGAGAAGAAATGCATTCTGTCATCACAAAATTGATTATAATCTAAGAATTCCACTCCATTCCATTGTCGCTCTTTCCAGGCTAGGCCTAGGAAAAATTTAACTCCACTATAAGATTTGTCCAACCCCCTTGTCAACTTCCCATCTAATGAGAGGTCCTTATGATGCCAAAATCAAGGCTTACTCTAAATTTTTTGAAGAAATGGTACACCAATCCTGGATAGCCACTAGTGAAAGCCCCACTTCAAAATTTCAAATGCAATGCCTAGATACCTCACAATTACCTTGGCTCGAACATAAGTCTGAGCTATGGGAATCTAGTAGGCTGAGAGTCTAACTCTAACAACTAAAAAATTGTCTCATGGTCACTAACCACATCATCTAATGTAGAGCCAAAGATGTTCAAACAAGTATGAGCACCATCAACCAAGCTCTTCTTAACACTCATATAAATAAAGGATCGATTAGTAAAATGATTGTTGACAATGTCTGACCCAACAAGACGTAAGATGTCCTTCAATTGCCCATGAATGCCAGCAACTTCAAATAGGTGATCCAAGGCACCCATTTTCAAATATACAAATATGGGGCAAAGGGGCACCCTTGACAAATAGATTGATTTAGCAAAATTTTAGGGGAGAATGAGCTACTAACAAGGAGAAATGTTTATGCATTAGAGAGTAGTGTGTTCACCATGGCCACACATCGTGGTCCAAAGTACAATAAAAACCAACATGTTTGTGATGAAGCTCCAATGTGAAAAAAACAAGGTTGCTAGCCACTGTCTCAAGCCCATTCCAAGGCCTCTCAAGTCTATATTACATGTCTAGAATAATTGGACCTTGTACAAAACATGTATGCTCTTGTTGAACTACCTTCCATGCAATTGAGATCCATTTCTTTAGCCATGATCTTGTATGATACACCAAGGAAATTAATGAGGATCCAACCTCTAATGGTTCCCCTAGCTATATTCTTGGTAATGCGTTTACCAAGGCCTTGATTCAGAGATTTAGATAGACTTGTAGAAGAGAAATTTTCATCGGTCATACAATAGAAATAATCTTGTATTGTGTTCAACATGGCCTTGTAGAAATCATAACGAAGGCGATCCATTCCTGATGCAAAAATCACAACAAAGGCCATCCATTCCTGATGACTTTCTATTCTTCATATAACTAAGAGCTAAAAAAAACCCCTCTTTCGAGAAGTCACTATCCAATTTGACTCGATCACTGCACCAATAGATAGAAATCTTGCATGGAATGACTCTACAATGAGCGTTCCTGACATCCACCACATGATCCATAAAATAATTAAGAGAAAATATTTTGAAAATGCAATCAGAACATGCCTTTGACCTTTGTTTGATCCTTTGCAAGAGATCCATCCCACTAATGCAAACCAAGAGTCTTGTAACTGTCACTTTTATTTTCAAGTATTCAAAGTAGACTTTGGAATTTGGATCCCTCATCCTCTTCAAAAATCCACTATAGTTGAGAATGCACCCTAGCACCCTTTGTAATGCAGTCCCTTTCCTTACAAATTGTCATTTCCCCTTGAAGGACCACAATGTGGAGATCCATCTCAAGGAAAATGTGTATTTCCTTGAGTGTAAGCAAAGCATCCTGCAACTCTTCTAAGTTTTTTACTTTTGCAAGCCATCATTTTGTCTCACCCATTCTATTACAAAGAAGACATTTCTCATACCCATCCTTATTTTGCCTCTGATTTTCAAGATGATGTCATATGATTTGAAAGATCAAATCCATGCAGTGTGGTCATCTGCTTTCTTTGAATTTACCCCATTAAAGCACTGGTATCACAGATTGCTAAAATGGACCTATGGTAATGATGAAACCGTAAACCAAAAATAAAGTACTAACTCTAATATTTTAAAAGATTAAAGGGGTGAATCCACAACTAATATCCTGAGCTGTTTTTCCATCTAACATAAAGACTATTTGTTTCTTGTTTCTAACTAGGTCAATTTCCAGCATTGACATTTATAAAAACACTAAGATACACTGATGATTCTTGTTACCTCACAAACCTGCACTTTAAGTGGTAAAGCCTTAAAACACATGTACAACTTTTGGGGAACTAAGAGGGTTTATTTGTTGCCAGCACAATATTGTCTTCTTTTGATTTCAAATGTCTATTGCCTCGAACAAGGGGGGTTTCCTTAATTAAAATATGATATAGATTTATAAATAGATTGTGATGGAAGACTGGAATTAGTGGGGATAGTGCCTATCCAATTAGGACAAATGGAGTCAAGAAACAACCTTCAGAGGGTTTGAAATTATGAATGTGGATGGAACGATAGTGTTGTTACAACATGCCAAAAATTAAACATATGAATGTTTTTTTCTAGATTGCATAAATTACATACAGGGCCCTTACAGAGCTGATCCTTAATACACATTCATGGCAAAAAAATGGGTGATTGTACTAAAAAATTCAAATATGTCCTACCATGAACTGAAATGACAACAATAATTTGTCTAACTTAATAGTAATTGGCAAGGGAAATTGATAGGAATGCCTCCACCAAAGCCCTTCTTCAAATGACAAACTTTTCCCTAATATGAAGGCAAAAAAAGGGGTGATTGTACTACAAACTGCAAATATGTCCTACCATGAATTTAAATGATAGCAGTAATTTATCTAACTTAATAGTAATTGGCAAGGGAAATTGATAGGAACACCTCAACCAAATCCCTTCTTCAAATGACAGACTTTTCCCTAATATGAAGCCTAATTTTGTGGGAAAAATTTAATGAATTTCCAGCAATAGACAAACAAAAATGGATGCAATGATGAACCTCATATTACAAATGAAATCCTTGAACTTTCTTTCTCCAGTAGATCTTCAACTAGGCTCACAGGGGAATTTCCCATTAATCCATCCATGCCTTTATAATGGAGAGAGCTTCTGCGTGATGCCTTTTGTCATCCTCCTAGCCAAAATGTTCCCATGAAATGTGCTCATTTGACCAAATACTAGGGTTTGTTGTGCCACATGTATGTATTCTCATTGGAATCCTTTTCAAGTCAGTTTCTTCACATCCACTGCCATTAGAATAACATCATATGACAAATTAATGGTGTAGAAATTTATATAGCTGATATTTTATACACCGATATTCTCCTGATCACACACTATTTTAACTTCATGCACAATACAGAATCTCTTCTACCATTGAACATTAATTGCGGAAATAAAAACAATCGCATGCGCACATTAAAACCATAAACAATCACACATATGAACACAGTATTTTATGGGAAAGTTTAAGTTGAAAACCCCCAACTATCTATATATTATATTTCATAGAGATCATGTAACAATCATTATACAAAGCTCCTCACAAAGCTCTCAGTATAATCTCCAATTGCTACACACTAATCAAGCCCGATCTAGCAAATCACATGCTCCAATCTCTGCCACCTGATAGCATGCCTCTACTGCGCAATCACTGCTAAATAATGGATCTGAATGAACTCAAATTGGTCCTGCCTTTCTCACGCAATCCTCATTGGCATCTCCAATCATTGGTTGTTGCAAATCATGCAACAGTATAGTCACAACTGTTAGTCACACTGCTCTTTCACCTACCTCTTCACTGGTCTCCACTGAAACTGTCCATGCACTGTAGTTAACTGATGTATTCTTTAGTTGATTAATGAGTTAATAATTAGTGAATTAATTAATAATTAATTCACACCACTCTCACTAGTGTATCGATCAGTTAGACTAGATACAACTAGCTCAACTATGTTTAACTAAGTTAAACTGAACACAACTCCACCAACTACCTCAATAACTCCACCAAACTCTGTCACATGAGTTCTAACTGAAGTCTCCATGCAATAGCTCCACTTAACCCTCGGGAATAGTGTAATTCCTTCTGTCAGCTCCTGTGCCACATCTGTGCACTTAACTGAAGTGCTCCAAGAGAATAAGATAATGTTTATAGTCCAAATATTATTAAGAGCTAATAATATTCGACATATCTATTTTTAGACTGGCAATCTAAAAATAGATTCTTCCCAATATGTCTAAAAATAGAAGTCCATCTATTTTTTTCGACTTGACCAACCATCCACAAATAGCATCATGCAACTCATAGAATATGATCGACATGTCTAAAAATAGACTTGCACCAGAAATAGCCTGCGGGCCCACTTAGTGAAGGCGACTTCTTTCCAGTAAGCTCATCATCTTGTTGCAATCTCAACACTCCCTCTCAAAAAGATAGGGATTATCTGCCACCCCGATCCTGCCTCTGTGGTATTCAAATTTTCTCCTGGTGAGCGCCTTCGTCAAGATATCGGCATCCTGATCCTCCGTGGGAATGTATGAAAGTAACATGATCTTCCGCTGCACACAATCTCTAATATGATGATACTGGATGTCAATGTGTTTAGATCTATCATGAAATACTGGATTAACTGAGAGTTTGATTCAATCCTGATTATCACAATATATCACAGTAGGATCTAAGTGTGAACCGAACAACCCAACCAAGATCTTCCTCATCCATATAGCCTCGCATGCAGCTAAACTCGCTACCATATACTCGGCCTCTGTTGAACTGAGTGCCATGGATCTCTGCTTCTTGCTGTACCAAGAAACTACGGTCGACCCGATAGTGAAAATCCCTCCAGATGTGCTCTTTCTATCTGTTGGGATCCCTGCCCAATCTGCATCCGTGAAGCCACACAGCTTCACCTCATCTGACTGTCTGTACCATAATCCATATCCCAATGTGCCTCTGAGATATCTCAATACATGTTTTCCTACCTTCCAGAAGAGCTTGGTAGGCTTAACCATAGCTTGTGAAAGCTGGTTAACAACATAGCATACGTTGGGTCATGTATTGACGAGATACATACGCGACCCCACCAATTGTCGATAAACAGTGGCATCCACTACCTCTGCCGATGTAGCATCCTCTTTCCTCCATCCACCAGGAAGAGGAGTGTCGATAGGCTTGCAGCCATGCATGTTGAACTTCTCCAGTATCTCCCATGCATACTTGCCTTGAGACACAAACGGTCCATCACTACGCTGCCAAATTTCCAATCCCAAGAAATAATGAAGGAGGCCCAAATCCATCATCTCAAACTCTTTTGCAAGATCATCCTTGCATGAGAGTATCAACTGTTCATCACCAGTCAATATCAAATCATCTACATAAAGTACAATGATAAGCAACTTACCCTCCACTACAATCTGGTATAGGTTCGGATCCGCCTCACTCTTGGAGAATCCAAGTTTGGTAAAATAATTGTCTATCTGTGTGTACCAAGAACGAGGTGCTTGTTTCAACCCATACAGCGCTCTCTTGAGCCGGCACACATGCGACTTGCTTTTGAAGATCTCGAAACCTTCGGGCTACTCTATGTACACCTTCTCCTCAATCACTCCGTTGAGGAACGTAGTATTCACATCTATCTGATGAATGTGCCACCCCATCTACGCTGAGAGAGCAATAATCGTCCGTATGGAAGAATACCTTGCAACAGGTGCAAAGGTTTCCTCATAATCGATCCCCTCAATATGTGAGAAGCCTCAGGCAACAAATCTTGCCTTTTACTTCTCCACACTCCTGTCAGCTGCTTGCTTCACTTTATAGATCCATCTCAAACCTACCACTGATTTCCCTTCCGGCCTTGGGAAAATCTCCCATGCACTGTTTCTGACAATCGAATCATACTCTTCCACCATGGCATCTACCCATGTGGGGTCCTCCACAGATTCCTCGAAAGAGGATGGCTCTGTCACGATACACTTTCTCATAAGAGCCATGTATCCAGTATACCGTTCATGTGACTGTCTCTATCTGCGCTGTGATGTAGGTTCTCCTACAATCTTCTCTGCATCTTGAGCCAGTCGCTCAGCTTCTGTAGTGTGCTTCGGCCCTCTAATGGTTGGCACTGCATGAGTGGTCTCTTCTACTCCATGAACCTCCTCTTGTGGCTGATCCACATCCCGAGGCTCATCCTTAGGAACTAATAGCTCCTCATCTTCATGCAAGTGTGGCTCCCTCTCAAGCGAGCACTTCATGGCTTTCTCCTCATGAAATTTGATATCTCGTCGCACAATAGTCTTGCGACTGTCTGGAAAATACATATGATAGTTGTGGGGTGTATCAGTGTACCCCAAAAATATCCCAACCTCTGTGGTCAGCTCCAGCTTCTTCCTAGCATCCTTAGTCACATTAATGTAACAGGTGAACCAAAAATCCTCAAATGGGAAATATCAGGCTTCTTACCAGAAAACGCCTCCTCAGGTGTACTCATGCCAAGTATCCTATGAGGACAACGTTTTTTCACATAAACCGCAGTATTGCATGCCTCAACCCACAAGTGTATGGGAAGGCCCTGATCATGCAACATCGCCCGTGCAGTACCCACGATCGTTCTGTTCTTCCGCTCAACAACCCCATTCTGTTGTGGGTTATGAGGCGCTATGAGCTCTCTTCGAATTCCTTCTGCGGTGCAAAATTCCTTGAATTCGCCAGAGATGAATTCACCACCATTGTCGCTCCTAAGAGCCTTCACCTGCTTCCCCGATTCTTTCTCAACCAGTGCCTTGAACTCACAAAACTTTGAGTATGTCTCGATCTTCTTCTGCATGAAGAAGATCCAGCACTTCCGAGAAAAATCATCAAAAAATATCACATAGTACATGTGCTTTGTTGTCGAAGCTACTGAGAAAGGTCCACACACATTTGTGTGAATTCTCTCAAGGATCGTCGTGGCATGACTATCCTTCTCGTGAAAGGTGGCTTTCACAAATTTTCCCAAATTACATCCCTTGCACTGATCTGACTGCACAAGTGTACCTTTGGGAAGCCCAGTAGAAATCTGCTGCAAAATTTTCAAAGCTCCATGGTGAAGGTGGCCCAATATCTTGTGCCACAGCTCTCCATCATCCTGGCTCACCAATCCTTCTACCTTGCCTGCCATTGCTGCACAGCCATATACCTGCAAGTGATAAAGGTTCTTAACTCAAACCCCTATCCTCCAAGTTTCACCAGTTTCCTTACTAGGCAGGAAATCCTTTCCCTCGCTAAAGACAACATCATATCCCTTTTCTTCTAACATGTCCACCGAGATCAGATTCTTCTTCAATCCTGGAACATGCATCACTTCCTTCAATACAAAGGTTTTACCAGACTCCCTCTCAAAGGAAATGGTACCGATACCGGTCGCACTATATCTACCATCATCACCCATCTCGATGTGCACTCCAAGATCTTTCTCATCCAGATCAGTACATAAATCTTTGTCTTCGGTCATATGGAAAGACGCACCACTGTCAAGAAACCACACTGAACCCATCACATTTGAGACCAAGCATGCGATCAGTGAAAAATCCATCTCAAACTGCGAGGCTAAGGCCTCTCCAGCTGCAGATCCAGTAGTCTTCTTATTTTTCTTCTTCTTTGGAAAATTAGTGGCGTAATGTCCGTGTTGGTGACAGTGAAAGCACTTCACCTTGAACATGTCCTGCTTCTTGCCTTTCACACCAGATTGAGAAGCATTCTTCTTGCTCTTCCCCTTCCTTGCTTTGGCAGCCAAAGTGAAATTCTCTTCATCTACACTCTTCGATGAAGATCTGTCCCTGGTACTTCGCCTTATCTCCTCTTGCACAAGATCCGACCAAAGTCGCTCCCATCCTAGCAATTTCTCCCGACCATTGACAGAGTCCTTATAGGAATGCCAACTCTTCGGAAGCCCAAGGAGAGCCAAGCTCACCAATTCCTCATCATCTACAATCACCCCCACACTTCCCAGCTCATCCCTGCATTGGATGAACTTCGTGAGGTACTTGGGCATACTATCGCCTTTCTCCATTTTTATGTTCCTGAGTTTATCCTTGAGCACCAACTTCCTCTGGTCACTCTTGCTTTGGAATAAGTCTCTCAACGCTTTCCACATCAAGAATGGAGAAGCCTTACCATGAAGGCTGGACACTATGTGATCCTCTACACCTTCTAACAGAATCCTTCGACATTTTTTTGTCTTCTTTTTCCATGCGTCAAGTGCGGCAGCATCACTAGAAGCAGGTTTTGGAATTTCTGCATCTATAAACTCCTTCAACCCATTGTCATCCAGCATCGCCTCCATCCTGTCCTTCCATGAAATATAATTCGAGCTTCCCTCAAGGGCATACTCCAATCACAATCCGTTGAAATACATCTCAAATTCGACACCAAGAAAACACTGCTACAAATTCGAATTCCACCAACACAAAACTCAACCGCTTCAATGTTTTGCAATTGCTCCAATGATCAATATCGCTCCGATACCATGTAGAAATTTATATAACTGATATGTTATACACCAATATTTTCCTGATCACGCACTATTTTAAATTCATGCACAATACAGAATCTCTTCTACCATTGATCATTAATTGCGGAAATGAAAACAATCGCATGCACACATTAAAACCATAAACAATCACACATATGAACACAGTATTTTATGGGAAATCTTAAAGCTGAAAACCCCAAACTATCTATATATTATATGTCATAGAGATCTTGTAACAATCATTATACAAAGCTCCTCACAAATCTCTCAGTATAATCTCCAATTGCTACACACTAATCAAGCCCGATCTAGCAAATCACATGCTCCAATATCTGCCACCTAATAGCCTGCCTCTACTACGCAATCACTGCTAAAGAATGGCTCTGAATGAACTCAAATTGGTCCATCCTTGCTCACGCAATCCTCATTGGCATCTCCAATCACTGGTTATTTCAAATCATGCAACTATATAGTCACAACTGATAGTCACACTGCTCTTTCACCTACCTCTTCAATGATCTCCACTGAAACTGTCCATGCACTGTAGTTAACTAATGTATTCTTTAGTTGATTAATGAGTTAATAATTAGTGAATTAATTAATAATTAATTCACACCACTCTCACTAGTGTATCAATCAGTTAGACTAGATACAACTAGCTCAACTATGTTTAACTCAGTTAAACTGAACACAACTCCATCAACTACCTCAATAACTCCACCAAACTTTGTCACATGAGTTCTAACTGAAGTATCCATGCAATAGCTCCACTTAACCCTTAGGAATAAAGTAATTCCTTCTGTCATCTCTTGTTCCACATATGTGCACTTAACTGAAGTGCTCCAAGAGAATAAGATAATTTTTATAGTCCAAATATTATTAAGAGCTAATAATATTCGACATATCTATTTTTAGACTGGCAATCTAAAAATGGATTCCGCCCAATATGTCTAAAAATAGAAGTCCATATATTTTTTTCCGACTTGACAAACCATCCACAAATAGCATCCTGCAACTCATAGAATATGATCGACATGTCTAAAAATAGACTTGCGCCAAAAATAGCCTGCGGGCCCACTTAGTGAAGGCGACTTCTTTCCACTAAGCTCATCATCTTGTTGCAATATCAACAGTGCCCACAGTTGCGTTTTACATTATTCATGTTAGAATCAATTATCTTTTCATATAGAAGATAATAATAAAAATTTCTTCATAAAACACTTATACAAACTTATTGTACTTAAATTCACGACTTACATATTAGTGTGTGCCCATAGTTGGATGCTCACTAGATGCATTGTCTTGTTTCCCCACATGGATATACAATGACTTCCCTAAAACATTGAACCAAAAACAATTGCCTAAACCATTTTCAGGACCCTGAAACTGTTCTTAACTACTTGATAATTCTGCAAATTATCATTGTTTGGCCTTCCAAACTGTAATCAAGGCCTCGGTTTGGACCTTTATTACTTAGAAATTTAAAAACATTAGCCATCTGATAACCTTCTAAGTTGTAGGAAAGACCCTCCTCAAAGTATTTAATACGTAGTTCTTGTGAAATTTTTAATTTAACCTCAACTGTTGCACTTTTGGCATTTATACTTTAGTGGTCTTTACTGTTTAGAACATCTCCATGTAACCAAGCACCCCACTCCCAGGTAAGGGTAAGATACTCTTTAGGGCTTGAGTTTGTTCAACATCAAGGCTTGAAGTCATTTCAACTTTCAACAATATACTTGATATGATCTCAATATGTCTCTTGTGGGAAGCTGAAGTTGAGTGTGTAGGATAACAATAATTCCTCCCAACCAGATAGGATAAACCTGATTGAAAAAAAGATATAATACTTTTCTGAAAAGTTTTACAAATTGTATGATATAATTGCATGCAAGTCCTGTATCACCCTCCTCTTTATATTATTTCCATCCTTGGAGATTAATCATAAATTCCAGTAGTCATGTTTTTTTCGTTGTGCACTTTGATGACATAAATTGAAAATCTATCCGTTCAATGCAAGATGTTTATTTTCCATAGCCACAATTATGGTCACTATGCTTTGTCTAATAGGGAACAATTTTGCTCCAATGACAAAAATGTTAGCACAACAGACAGTGTTACCATTTTCTATGGGATTTCAAAAGTAGTTTGACCGAAGCAGTTGATAACTCCATTTGTAATCATAACAATGACAATTTATGACATTCTAGAAGTGCAATGGATTGCTATTGACTAGCTCACAATTCTCAATTGATGACCAACTTAAATCACTAGGTTGCCTAATCTGAGCCTTGAAATTTGAATATCAGTGATTCTCAAAATATCTCTTAAAATTTGTTGAATAATTAATGAAATAGAGCCATGACTAAGGAGGTCGTTGTTGTATAATAGCCTATAAAAGTTAGAGGAGGCTCAACACGTAGATTTGAAAGGGAAAACCATCTTTTTTGTTTTCCTACATGCCTGCAAAAGCCAACAGATCCTTCAATTCTAGTGTGTACATGCTTATATGTTAGGAGGAAGGTAGACACTATTATGTTAAAGACTTAAAGTCAAAGGATGATCCTATGAAAAAAATTTGGGTTGGTGGTTTTATAATGCTAGTTTTTAATCCTCAAGTTTTTTGTCTTTGCCGTAATAATGATATATAGTGACCATGTGGGAAAATTTTAATGAATTTCCAGCAATAGACAAACAACAATATGAATGCAATGATGAACCTAATCTCTCTTTCTCTAGTAGATCTTTAACTAGGAAAGCAGGGGAATTTCCCATTAATCCATCCATGCCTTTACAATGGAGAGAGCTTCTACATGATGCCTTTTGTCATCCTCCTAGCCAAAATGTTCCCATGAAATGTGCTCATTTGACCAAATGCTAGGGTTTTTTGTGCCACATGTATGTCTTCTCATTGGAATGCTTTTCAAGGCAGTTTCTTCAATTCCACTCCTGTTACAATAACATTATCTGATAAATCAATGGTGTGCCCACAGTTGCGTTTTACATTATTCATGTTAGAATCAATTTTATTTTCATACAGAAGATAGTAATAAAAATTTCTTCATAAAACACTTATACAAATTGATTGTACTTAAATTCACGACTTACATATCAGTGTGTGCCCATAGTTGGATGCTCACTAGATGCATTTTCTTGTTTCCCCATATGGATATACAATGACTTCCCTAAAACATTGAAACAAAAAAAACTGCCTAAACCATTTTCAAGACCCCGAAACTGTTCTTGACTACTTAATACATTTGCAAATGATCATTGTTTGGCCTTCCAAACTGTAATCAAGGCCTCGGTTTGGAACTTTATTACTTAGCAAGTTAAAAACATTAGCCATCTGATAACCTTCTAAGTTGTAGGCCAGACCCTGCTCAAAGCATTTAATACGTATTGCTTGTGCAATTATTATCTAACCTCAAATGTTGCACTTTTGGCATTTATAATTTAGTGTGCGTTTATTGTTTAGAACATCTCCATGTAACCAAGAACCCCACTCCCAGTCAAGGGTAAGATATTCTTTAGGGCTTGAGGTTGTTCAACATCAAGGCTTGAAGGCATTTCAAATTTCAACAATATACTTGATATAATCTCAATATGTCTCTTATGGGGAGCTGAAGTTGAGTGTGTAGGATAACAATTATTCCTCCCAACCAGCCGGGATAAACCTGCTTGAAAAAAAATATATAATGCTTTTCTGAAAAGTTCTACAAATTGTATGATATAATTGCATGCAAGTCCTGTATCGCCCTCCTCATTATATTATTTCCATCCTTGAAGATCAATCATAAATTCCAGAAATCATTTTTTTTTCATTGTGCACTTTGATGACATAAATTTCAAATCTATCTGTTCAATGCGACATTTTTATTTTCCATAGCCACAATTATGGTTGTAATGCTTTGTCTAATAGGGAACAATTTTTCTCCAATGACAAAAATGTCAGCACAATAGACAATGTTATCGTTTTCTATGGGATTTCAAAAGTAGTTTGACTGGAGCAATTGATAACTCCATTTGTAATCATAACAATGACAATTTATGACATTATAGAAGTGCAATGGATTGTTATTTACTAGCTCACAATTCTCAATTGATGACCAACCTAAATCACTGGGTTGCCTAATATGAGCTTTGAAATTTGAATATTAGTGATTCTCAAAATCTCTCTTAAAATTTGTTGAATAATTAATGAAATTTAGTCATGACTAAGGAGGTCGTTATTGTATAATAGCCTGTAAAGGTTAGAGGAGGCTCAACGCGTAGATTTGAAAGGGAAACCCATCTTTTTTGTTTTCCTACATGCCTGCAAAAGCCAACAGATCCTTCAATTCCAGTTTGTACACGCTTATATGTTAGGAGGAAGGTAGACACTGTTATGTTAAACACTTAAAGTAAGAGGATGATTCCATGAACAACATTTGGGTTGGTGGTTTTATAATGCTAGTTTTTAATCGTCCAGTGTTTTGTCTTTGTCGTAATAATGATATATAGTGACCATGTCCTTGATGCATGGTCAAATGCCTCGTTCCAGTGAACCTGCCACTACTTTTAAATATCCCACCTCAAGCACAAATTAAGTAGCGCAACTACACTTGAATATATTTCTGATCTATTGCTTATGCATATGTGACCCTGGCCCTCATGTTTGACAACTGCATTTAAAATTCCTTATTTTTTGTTTATTCATTGTGGAACGAGATGAATCTAAATGCTATAATTTCAATCTTGTTGTGTTAATTTTTTTCTTTTAAGTTTTCGGTAGATGAAGAAATTTCCTGAAACAGAATTTTTCTTTGAAGAAAATTATGACCATTATGGAATTATGCTTAACGTGGAAATTTTCAGCTAGACCATTTAGCGGAAAATATATAATGGTTTTTTTGCTTCAATGAATTGTTTTGAATTTCACTACTTTTAGATGTGAACACAAACATGAACTAGGTGACCAACAAAACTTCTTGTATATAAAGGCACTATAACAACAAAAAAACATGGTTTTCCTGATTCAGTTACAACCAATTAAGTAAACTTCATTGGTAGTAAAGGATTTCATATAACACTCAATTGAGCCATATTAATGGCTACCCTAGCAATATTTTACTCAAAACTTTCAAACTAACGTATTGTATAATTATCTATCAACTCATGAAATAGATTCTCAGAATAACTCAATTGTGTGCCATGCCAGAGGTTCCCAATTACAAGATTTTGAAGGGATTTTCAATGGCAATGAAAACCAACATTGATTATGCTTTGAATTTGTAGGCAAGTTTGACCTTCAAATTGATTTACTCAAACAATGAGTATGGTTGATCACATTGGCAACAATTTCATTTCCAATAATTTCTAATCATTATAACAATTTTGGATGGTGCCTTTGTATCATTTCCACTAAGCTGAATGGTAGAAAGAATGTCAAGAACCTTTTTTATAAGTTGTTGAGGTGCCAACCAGGAACAAAAGAAACAAAAAATATTTATAACAACCTTCTAATGGTTATAACAACAATTTGTAATTATCTTCATGACTCTTTGATTCTACAGGCTAATAGTGATAACCAAAGAAAATTGTGATTTTATCCTGCTCATTTCATTGTTACAGTTTCAAGATGATATTTGGGGGGTATTTAACATTTGCTAGCTTTCGTCGGGGGTCAAGCGGGAGATAGCTCCCTGTGCCTAAAAGGTGAGTTGAGGGAAAAGCCATTTTTCTTCTTATGTCGGGCACTGATTCCCCATGGTATCAGTGAATCAATCCCCACTCCACAATAAATACACTAATGGAAATAAAATCACTTAATTTTCCCTCCTTGTCTTGATGGAAGACATTAATTTCTCATTTTCTCTTTCTTAGGCCCCTGCTTATTCTTTTCAAAATTATTGTAAAAGTCCCAAAAAATATATTTTGTAGGTGTCTCTTCCTAGATTGGTTTGGTATGGAACTGGCCAATTCAAATTTCAGACTAGCTCCATGCTGAAGTGGTTGGTTTTAATACTGAACTGACTGCTGTTGTATAGAACTGGTCCTTGAACGAGTTTGATGCACATCTTGGTGCTATCTTTTCTTGTTATAAGCGTTAACCAATATCCATTTAGCAGCATCTAAGTTGCAATATATCAAGAAATAGGTATGCATTTCCAAAATGGAAGTGCACTGGAAATGGGAAACAAGATACGTACACACATACATATAGGATGTGATATTTTATAAATAGCACATTATATGAAACTTGGAAAGAAAGCATTATAAATAAATGAACAAATACATATAAATACCAATCATAAATGTCAAGAAATTTTCCGCCATCCCTTATGTTGGTATCCTCATATTTAGTATCATCATTTGCCTCTACTGCAATCTTCAAGGGACATTAGTCAACACCACCCAATTTTAATCAAACTATCTAATGTAGGCTTAAAATGTGGTAGAAAAAACTTAAAACATGCTTTATCAATGGTTTTTGCTTGATTGAAAGGATTCATTTTTGCTAAGGCCCCAACAGAGGAGTCCAAGAATAAATATCACTAACATCAAGGTACACAAAGGGCTTGGTGCTCTTGATTAAATGCCAATCCACATGAAGAATCTAATGAGATAGTTGCAATCCTACCAATCCTAAAATCATGAAAACTATTGAATTTTAAATGGGATAAGAAATTATACTTTCTCCAGGGCTTGGTGCTCTTGATTAAATGCCAATCCCATACCTTTAGACACGATAGAATCTAATGAAAATGTTGCAATCCTACCCATCCTGAAATTCTGAAAACTGTTGCATTTTAACTGGGGTAGGAAATTCTACTTTCTCCAGAACTTGGTGCTCTTGATTAAATGCTAATCCCATACCCTTACCTTATACATCAAAGTATCTAATGAAAATGTTGCAATCCTACCAATCCTAAAATCTTGAAAACTATTGAATTTTAAATGGATAAGAAATTCTACTTTCTCAAACGAAATCCGATCAGGTTAGAATTACTCTTAGACACCTTGAAATAATTAATCGTAATGTTTTAACTTTTAACATTTCCTTTATTTTTCCATAAAAAATAATGATAAAGTAAATGATAAAACATTACCATTAATTGCTAGCATTTTTGGTGCAGATTGACAGTAAAATTGTCTTTGTGATGCCATATGTCTCTGCATAGTTTACTATCTCCGATAATTTTATGAAGCTAAATAATAACTTGAGGCGGGAGACATGCCAAAAATATTTTCGTGAATGATGGGAATCCAATGCTTTACATCTCATAGTAGTTTGCTTGACATGTCAACCCATATCATGTGAAAGAGATGCCCAAATTTTAGCATCATCAGATCTACTTGAAGTACTGGAATGCTTTGTAGCACACACCGACGTAATAAAGTTATATATACTGTATGAAAATCAAACTAAAATCAGAATTAAAGAGATATAAACATTAGCTCGGCAGAAGCTTAGTTGTCTCAATACTCCATGGTGCTTTGTAACTTCAATAAAAATTATGAATATTATTTAACGATTACAGACTCTGATTATCTCAGAGTATCCATTTTGTTGTCCAACTTCAGATTTTCCATTATGTTAAATGTTTGAAGCCTCTTTTCCAAAATTCACCAAACTTTGGCTATGTCTATAGAAGAGGGTTCTTCTATTCTAGTCTGTAGACCAATAGCTACTGGTAAAGAAGATATTTCCAGGTAATTGTAACTTTTTTTCCCCAATGACACATCACAAGATTCTTATTTCTAAATTTACGATATTCTCTTACACATTTTCTTACATCTATGACACTCCAATTTTCCAATTGGGCATAGGTGAAGATTTTTGTAACTCCCATCTTACTTATGCATGCAACAATCTCATGAACACACAAATACCGCCTTCTCTTTTATGATCTATTTAATTATATGAATTGCACCAGTCATCGAAATGGTTAACCTCAAAAATGTGAATCGAATCAAAACTAGATAAAAACCGGATCAAAAAACTAGTTGACCAAAAAATACATAAATTATTCAAATTTAGGAAAAGACATGTATATTAATGTGCATCCATATGACTCACAACCATTATACAAAAATATTTCCATTTAACTTGTTTTTTCCTCGACACATATTTGGATGTTTCCCAACATGAAATTCCTAAATAATATGTTGTCCTGAAGCCTAGCATGCACCATATCATAGTTAAAATCTAAAGTCTTTGGCACCCTTCAACCTGACACTAGTCTGAGAATCCAATACCATACTAAGAGAATATTTATGCTAAGAGAGTTTACCATGCATTTACAACCACATTTTTTCTTAAGGGTGAAGGTGGTTATGTGTCTCATAACTCTGTCTGAAGGACAAATTTCCATATCATACAACAGAGGCAAGCTTAAAATGCTTGTTCTATAGCTGGAAGTATTTTTATGACATTGTTCCCAAATTTAAGCCCTTTGTTGAAGGACTTAACAAGGATGTAAAAGTGATTTATTGGGTCAGAATGTTGAATGGTAGGTATTCTTGTGAGATTATTTTCCCAGCATGCTCCTGCTAAATTGAAAAGGGTTTTTTTAGTTTATTGTTTAGGCCAAATATTGTAATAGCAGCACTAGAGCAACGATGCTAAGAGGTCACTTTATTTTTAATTTAACCATGAATATCTCTTTTACAAAGAAATATTTCTTAGCTTTGTTTACGTTAGTGGTTCACTAAGAACTTTTCTATAGTCTATTCTTTAAAGGGTGCTAGCTTAATGGAAGAGCACCTGCTTTACAAGTAGGACGTTGGTGGTTCGATTCCATCGTGCCTTGATATTCATAGGGAATGGAAGCAATAATTTTTTGGTGAAGGATGCTCTTTTGACCATCACCAATGAGCTTATGGTGACATTTTTCGACCCTCACCAAAATATGAAATGGTGACGGTCAACGAACACCACCATATATATGCATCAATAATGACGACCATGAAAGGTCTGTCACCATAAGTCGTTGTTGTTTATATGAAATGGTGAGGGTCATTGTTTGTCATTATAGTCATTATTCGTGACAGACCTTGATGTCACCAATGAGCTTATCATGACAGGTTTTGACCCCCACCAAATATGAAATGGTGACGGTCAACGAACGTCACCATATATATGCACCAATAGTGACGACCATTAAAGGTCAATCACCAAAAATTATTGTTTTTCAAATGAAATGGTGACGGTCACTATCCATATTTATAATCAATATTCGTGACGGACCTTGAATGTCACCACAACACATACTTTCGGTGACGCCACCTTTGGTGACGTTCAAGTTTTTGATGACATACGCTATTTTTCGTCATCATTGCTCATATGAAATGGTGATGATCACCATCCGTCATTATAAACCATTATTGGTGATGGACCTTGAATGTCACCACAACACCTTTACTTTTGGCGACGCCACCTTTGGTGATGAAGGCTCTTTTGAATCTCACCAATGAGCTTATGGTGACATTTTTCGCCCCTCACCAATGTCCTTTTTTCTTGTAGTGGGGACTTTAAAGGATAACATCCAACATGAGGTTCGCCTTTGGGAACCTAACTCATTGGAGAAGACATCCAGGTTAGCAAGAAAAATTGAAAGAAAAATTATGGAAACAAGGAAACCTACCAGTCACAAGTATAAAGATGGAAGTGTTGTTGCTCCTAGCCTTCCACAACCTACAAGGTTGACACCACAAAATTTGGAAGAAAATAGAGAAAAAGGGCTTTGCTACTGTTGTGATATAAAATAAACTAAAGTTCATAAGTGTGCTTAGAAGAAATTATTTTACACAGATTGTGAAGAGGAGGAAGAAGATGAACAAGAAACTTTAAAAGAAGAGGATATACACCAAGAACCAACCCTAGAGAAAGAAGAAATGAATCCAACCATATCTTGTAATTCAGTGGCAGGAATTACCACTCCCCAACCTCTCAAGATAGATGGACATATCAAGAAGAAAAAGGTAACAGTGTTGATTGATTGAGATAGTGCCCAAATTTTTTTTCATTGTAAGATAGCCAAGGAATTGAATTGTTTCCTATACCTAGCACCAGAGTGTCAAGTGATGGTTGCAAATGGAGGAACTATAAATTTCTCTGGAAATTTCCATAATATCAAGCTAACCATGGGGAAATATGTATTGAATATTCCAACGCTCTCCATTCAAATGGGTGGTGTTGATGTTGTACTAGGAGTCCATTGGTTACAATCTTTGGGTATGAGAGTTTTTAATTTTCAATAACTTTTCTTGATATTTTTTTGGGAAGGAAAATAAGTTGAATTAAGGGGTATTTTTTGGGTGTGTGTTATATTCTTTCCATGACTAGCTCTGTTAGTATGAATCCTTTGTCGAAGTGTACGAAAAAACACCACTTTAGCTACGCATAACTAATAGCCCTAACATCAAATATGACTGCCAATATCTTCAGATCTGTAGTTAGTTGATCAAGACAAGAGCTGCAAAAACCAGATCTATGCATAGAAAGACATTAAGCAGTAAAAAAGAAGGGTTTGCTCCATATATCCAATAGACAAGACAAGAACAATTTTTGAAAGAATTTTTTGTATTAAGGGCACCTGGGAGGAAAACAAGAAGATGTTTCCAATTCTCCTCAATGGGATGGGTTCTTGGAAGTCCTCAACACTTCAGATCTAGCATTTCTCTCTCCTGTTGGTGTAGAAAACCCAAACAAAGATAGAACTCAAAGAGAGCTCACACAGCAAATAATGGAAAATATGACAATGATAATGGCTCAAAGTCAGACCAAGAGTTTAGATCCAGAGTGATCTAATAGGCAACAAAAGGTGAAGATTGGTAGGAAAAACCCTCCTATTTATAACAAAATATTGGGTCATTCTAGATCTTGGTGCATGATTAAAATAACATTAACCAAATCTAGATCCACCTTTTATGGAATATTTTATTATATTTGTTGGAGGGAAAAAGTATTTGACTTGGGTCAAATCCCTTTATTTGTGAATAATAAATAAATAAATGATTTATTTATCATTTTAAGGAGGTGGTTAAAAGATATTCAAATAAATAATGATTTATTTAATTATTTATGGGTGATTTAGTCATATTTAACAAGGAATATTATTTAAATAAGGTTTAAATAATTATTCCTAGAAAATAATAAGATAAATAGAGATTTATATAATTAATTTCTTTGTTTTGGGTTAAACATGACCAGGAAAATCAAACAAATATAGGTTTGTTTAATATTTACTTTTGGGGTTTTCTGTTTAGACCATAAACAACCTAATAAATGTGTTTTATTAAGTTATTTTACATAGGGAAGGCAATTTTACTTAGGGTAAAATTGGTCTTACATGGTGTACTTGGGTCCATCTAATGATAGTAGGTTAGATGACCAAAAAATGGTGTAACATATTTCCCCCCAGCGTGCGAGTGTTAGGAGCAAATCGTATGACCGAAGTACGTTGTAAGAACTCAATCACCAGACATCAAAAGGGAAGTCGGAGAGAGAGATGTAAGGTAGACTAATGTGCTGAAGAACTAGACCCTGAGAAGACGAGACTTACAGGTGCAACAAGTCTCTTTTTATGAGAGGGTACCTGTGCTAAAGGTGGCGGGGGAGGCATACCTATGCCCACCGAGACAAAGTACAAAAGAATAGTTTGTCTAGTAAACAAGGGACCGAACCATAAAGTACAACCGGCATAAACATGAGCCAGATAGAAATACAATGAAGGATCCCACATACATGCTGTGCCTGGGATAACATCCAGGAATTATACAATAATATCTGAGTACATGAGATACAAATACAACCCAAATGCCCCCTGAAAAATGGGGAAGGGCTCGCAAAATCTGACTGATACATGCAAATCAAAAAGGCGCTGCAAGCGGCTAAGGCCGACATCATCAAATATATGGAGCTGCATCAAAGGCTGTAATGAAGAGGTCATCCGGGCATGTGGGGGGCTACCTGCAGGGCCACCCCCTCATGAGGGCTGAGACATCTCACACATACCCGGGAATCACCAAGAGCAGCTGCTGCATCACTGAACCATCAAGTATACGAATCTCGATCATGCTGAAAGGAGTTGGAGTTGAGAAACAATCAAGTCAAAGGGTAAGGAGAAAGCCCATTGCCTGATCCGAGGCACCGAACAAGAGTGGAAGCTGGAACCAAGGTACACCGCCCTCTAGACCAGCCTTCTGGAATGGATGAGTTGATGTCGACAGAAGGAGGTCTGCCATCAGTGAGGCAATGAGAGATCCTCAACTAAGGCGCGAGAGAAAATAGTCGAGCGACTGACAGACTAATTATACCAATGATGATGGTGAAATGGAGGGAACTTAGTAGCGAATGGACGAATTCCCTTGTTAGAGCATAAAGGGCAGGAATGACATGGCAGCGACTGACACAAGATCATGAGGGATAAGGGATAGTGGGACTGAAAGCCATAATGTGCGACACAAGAGAGGGATCAAGCAATGAAGGATGGAGGACTATAGCGGGGTACAAAGGGACTCGGGATAGACTCCATGAATGTGATGATGACTCAACTTGGATGCTCTAAACAAGGGCGACTCGATGGTGTTGCCACACAGAAAAGAGCCCATGGGGGACCCGAAAAAACATGAGTACAAGATGATAACTCATGACGAAAATCGACACAAACAAAGACAAGTATGGAGGCAAAGTGGTGCCCCAAGTACAAGTGTTGTAAGTGAGGAAATTCGATTTTGGGTGGAGGTGAAGTGACCCCTCTTGGACAAAATGTGTCCTGGTGAAGTATCAAATCAGAAAAAACTAACAGATACCCATTTGATGGCTTGGTGAGAGCTTTCCAACGGTGTGGATGGTTTGTCAAACGGAGCTACGGTATGGTCGCAGCAGGCGAAAGAAGAAACAAGGGTTCTCTTTTAATAAGGCAGTTTTCCCTCCAAATCCACTCATTTGCTAGTGTTGCTGTGGTGAATGTAGAGAGGAGAGAAGGCCCTAAATCTTGTGGCGAGCGTAGCGGACAAACCGACCGTTGGAATCGAGATCCGTCAGTTGCAGGTAAGAGGCCTAACCTTACTCTTTCATTTTGATGGATTGAAAGTTCAGATTAGGGCCCAGAATCTCAGGAACAGCCCCCCTTGCATATTTTCGGCCGGGTCACACTTTTTGGGCCAAAATCTGTGACCTGGGACGCAGGTTTTGAGCCAAAAGGTGCGACCTGTCCCAGGATTTGGCAAAAAAGTGCGACCTGGAAGATGAGGGGGTTTTAGTGCTGTTTGATGGCTGAGAGTTGGGTTTTTTGTGTTTGGTTACAGTATTCCCTATCTGTAGGCTGACAAAGATGATGTTTTTGTGCAGATATGGAAGATATACAGGTGAACTGGAGAGAGAGAGACCTGGGTACATTACGGGCAGAGATCCAGGCAGATCAGGGTGTCCGTCGTGTGTTGGCCAGGTTTGGGGTTCTGAAGTTTTTGGAGAACCCTTTGATGAGAGCTGGAGAGCCCTTGTTGGCCCGGATTATCAATTATTGGGATCCAGAGCATGAGGTCTTTGTAGTGCAGGGGCACAGGATCGAACTGACAGTCCAGGATGTGTATTTCCTGACAGGTCTCCCGCCACTTGGGATGGTGGGAAATACACAGCCAGTGTTACCGCGGGGGCGGAACATCATGGAGTTTGTGGAGTGGCATTGTTGACCGGGTCTCCAAGTCAAAGGGACGCTGATACCGATCGGGGACCTAGAGAGATTGGAGACCCGGGCAGTGGCCGCAGTGGTGCTCCGGATCTTGGGCAACCAGGCATTCCATCACATCACTGGGGGGCAGATGATGATCATAGAGAGTGTGTTGAGTGGGACCTACTATGGGTGGGCCCAAATGATGTTGGTGTCGTTAAAATGACAGTTGTCGCTTTGCAAGCGGCAAGTGAACCATGATTGCTCGTATGGGACTTTATTATGCTCCTTCTTTTTTGAGAAGATCCTGACCTTACGACCTCGTATACAACTCTTAGATGGTGGTCCGAGAGAGCCCAGGATGTGCCGGTGGGGGCGACTACTGTGTAGAGGAGGAGGAGGGGTGGTCGGACGGGTGTTTCGACCTGAGTTCTTTGCCCATTGGGATCAGATGCCGTTATACATAGACGACTATCCCTATAGTGGGATGAGTTATTGTGGGGATCCGGACCTACCACTTCCGCCTGGTCGAGTATGGGGACCCGATGGTAAGTGACAAGTAACTATTCTTTTTTGGGCATGTTAAAGTTAATGAATAGTAGATAGGGTACTGATTCATGTACTTTTGGTATGCAGATATAGCTCCGGTAAAACTGGCCGGATATATGGGACGACCGGCAGCATCTAGAGCTGCAGGTCTGAGTGGGTCGAGAGCAGCGCATAATGAGGATGCGGCCGCCCTTCTGGAGGAAATCCACCGTAGATGCGAAAGGTTGATGACCGGAGTGTCAGAGCGCGGATGGCAAGACTTGGATGACCAATACATAGAGCCATGTATTGGTCTACCCTCAGAATGGCGAGGTGTCATGCGGTGCATGGCGATGGCCAGTCAGGGGATACGTGATCTACAGGCTGCAGGAGCAGAGCCATTGGCTCGGGATCCACCAAATAGTGATTAGGAGTGGGGCAGGTGGTGCCCCCTAGTGTGTATGTAGGGGCAGGTGGTGCCCCCAATTTTGAGTTTTGTGGAACATGCTATGGGCATGTCGAATGTATCAGAGTAGATGGACTCTAAAACACATGTTTTGCGACACATATTATGGATATGCATCTTTTTTAATGATTATGAATGTTATTGTCTTGTATGAAATGCGTGTGATAAATGCCAATCTAGAACATGGTTTGCAATACTATCTACATAGTGATTTTGTTCTCGAGGTACATGGTTGAAAGTTATGGTTTAAAATTCACGTATCAAGAGTTTCACTCGTAAATATCGTCTAAACAACACAGGATTACGCACACGATAGACACCATTTAGTTGCATGACAAGAAGTAGGGAATCTAAACGAACATGCAGATGGAGGATGCGATGAAAGAGGGCATCGGCTAAGAGACCACGTACTACATCATATTCGGCCTAATTGTTGGTGGCAGTACCAATGCAGACCCCGTTTGAGAGCACAAGGGCATGCAAGGGGGTGAAAATGGCCCAACCTATCGAGGCTAGATTCCGGGAGTAACGACTTGCACCATCGGCGTAACCGATATAGGGTGGGGACGGGGGGTCTTACAGAATAGTGTTACAAGACAACAAATGGGGGGCGGAGGGACAATGACAGTAGCGTGAGTGTACAGAAGACATCGAGAGGCAACTGCGGGAGGGAGTGCGATGAGCAGGATGGCTATGACTCATATACAAACTAGAGGGTGGTATATGAGGGCTATCGGAGGTATGGCGGGGACTCGGGCTGTGGAGGTCAACAGAGATACGGGTGGAGTTATCTCATGTATGGGCGGAAAAGAGGGGGTCAAGGGTGGTCACTGAAGGGAGGTCAAGCGAAACAACAAGGGAGGATTCAAGGGGAATGTGCTCCAAGGATCTCAGAGAGGATGATAGGTAAAGAATGGTGGTAGTAGACTCCGTCATCTGGACATTAGGGGGGGGAATGTCGATGGGAGCGGGGGGATCCTCAAGCTGACCCAAAGCATACTGTGCGAGGATGGGAGAGGCGGACTGATTTTGTTCAACCTCATACTCGCGGACTACTTCTAAAGAGGCACGGTAATGCGTCAGGTGAGGACAATGGTGGGAATAATGGCCATGGATACCGCACAAAGCACAGGGTTTGCTGGTGCGAATAGTTTTGTGGTTCTTGGTTACGGACGAGGACGGGAGAGAGGGGTCAGGGACCGTAGACTCAAGGAACGCCACTTTAACCATGGGTTGAATGCGGGGCAATTCGGGACAAGTATGGGTGGCGTGACAGACGACATCGCACAAGGCGCAGGGCTTTGCAGGCGGAGGAGGAGCTGGGTCAGTCGGGGTGAACTTGTCTTTGGATGCCCCCTTGCGAGCTTTTCCTTTCTTTCCTGGAGCAAACACCACAGGGGTAGGGTCCTGGGGAGGTGCGAGGGGTATGTTGGCAACGGAGGAAGTGAGGGGGACCGGTTGAACCGGTGTCAAAGCGAGATAGGGTTTGGGGGGACCAGGTGGGGTAGCGGCTGGAGGGTCAAGGTACCAAACGGGTATGCCCAGGGTCAGGTTAGGGAGAGAGAGGGTGCCCATGACAAGGACCGTATAGACTCTGGGAGGGGGAGCCAGGAAAGGTATCTGACCAGCGGGATAGTGACCAGGAGGGACGGCTCCAAGCTGATTGAGGCCTGGGGGAACCGACCCGGGAGGATAGAGGGGTTCAGGGATACCAGCTGTAGGAGAAGGGCCAGAAGGAGGAGGTCCGGCTGGCGGAGATGAATGGCTAGGAGCGGGTTGCGGTGGGCGAGGTTGAGTCTGAGGTTGCTGACTAGCCGAAGCGGGTCGTTTAAGGGCGGCCCGAGACGATTGCATCATGCAAACATTCGATAAGCTGGGATCAAAGATATGAGGAGGGGGGGACCAGGAAAAGTTCCAAGCAGGGAGGAATCTTTTTAGACACCAGGGGAGACACTGGTCAGGGAATCGACGGTTTGCTTATTGGCTACAGAAGAGATGGTCGTCTCCGGGGGGGTCTGAGACGGTGGCTCATGGTAAGTCAACTGGTCGATGGTGACTATCTTTCCATTGTGAGGAAAAGACATCTTGCGAAAAACCGCGGATGGGACAGCAAACATGGCATAGGTGTAGCTTCGCCCCAATAGAATGTTTTAGTCTAGAGGGGCATCGATGACTTCGACGTCAACGCAAACGGTCTTGCCGGCAAGGGTGATAGGACAATTACGGAAAAGGCCAATGGGCTGGGAGGCATGGTCGTCCCACGCTCGAAGGGTGATCGTGGAAGGGGCCAACTCAGGAGATCTGAGTTTCTTCCAAACCGAAGCGGACATCGCACAGGTGGATGCCCCCTCATCAATTATACACCGAGAAACGTTGGCATTCCAGATTTTGACTGGGATTTGGAAGGCGATGGAAGCAGGGAGAGGAGGATGGTATGATTGATGAGCGTCGAAAACAATCATTTGGTCATCGGCAGGATCTACAGCGCCCACGGCAGATAGCAGAGCCTTCTTTTGGGAAGGGCACGACTGGAGGAGTTCCAATGTGGAAATGGCAGCGAGAGATTGCGCCAAATCATCTACTATGCTATACGCATGAGCAACTCGACTAGGAGCAGCATTTCGACATAATAGTCCCTTAGGAATCTTGGTATGAACCTCAACTTTGGGTTGAGGGATATGTAAGGGGCCATTGGATGTCGAAAGAGGCTCTGTAGAACCTGAAGAAGGGGACTTGGGGGCAGACTGAGCGGGAGGCTTGGGGTACTGGCGAGACCGAGTTTGAAGGTGAAGGTCGACGGTTGGGGATGGATCAGAGTTCATCATGAGGATCTGGTAATCAGAGGAACTAGAAGGGGAAGGTTGAGTGGCGACCTGTCCGTTAGGTGGTTGGGCAGCCACGAATCCTTGTTGGGGGAAAGGATCGGTAAACACAGCCGGTTGGTAGTGGCCACATTAGGGGGAGCATGAGGGGAGGCATGTTGTCCCGCAATGTGGCTTGAGACTCCCACATCTGCCGCATCTGTGGTAAGAGGGGACAGTCGTGTGTGTAATGACCGTAAACACTACAACATGAACAAGGCTTATTGGTGCGAAGAGGCCTGTCCTGCTTCGGCTGAGTGCCCTGTTGCTGGTTAGCAGTGTTAGAGTCAATACCTTGAGGATTGGGTCCACGCATACCAGGGGCAGATTGAATTGGGTTGCCTCTCCGCCTTCTTTGAGAAGGGGGATTAGTCGCGCCTTGCTGTGCAAAGACTTGCCCTGGAGGGGGCTGTAGGTGTTGTTGCAGGGGCGGAGGAGGCAGGGGAGGTGGAAGCGTATATGCTGGAAGAGCTAGCGCACCAAGCTGCGGATAAGGATAATGGTTAGTTTGGGCAACATTGAGGTAAGCAGGAGGTTGGGCAAAAGGATGAGGCATGTCGTATCCTGGATACATGCTACCTAGAGGGGGAAAAGTGCTAGAGGTGCTGGCCCCTCCCGGAGGGAGACCATAGCCCATAGGAGGTTGACCATACGGATGAGAAAGGTCTCCAAAAATACCGTCGGCGGAAGGAGATGCTCCCGGGGCATTAGCACCACCGGGCCTGGGGAGGTCAGGAAGGACGGTATAAACATAACCAGACTGAGCGTAGATCAGGTCATATTTCAAGGCTACTTGGAGGGTGGCTTCTTCAGTTTGAGGGAAATGGGAGGCGACATCTTTGCCAATGGGAGGTAAGAGAGTGCGAAGGAACCAGTTCATATAAACCTGATCTTCGAAGGGGGGGGCTTGACATAAGCTCCGTCTTCTTCGCCATTCCTGGACATGAGTGGAAAGGCGGGTTGAAGAGGTTTTCTTGAAAGAAGTCAAAAGCTCTGTACCAGTATCGTATCGGAGAGGGAGCTGGAAATAAGATAAAAAGGCTTGGGCAATGGTCACAAAGGTGGTATGGGAAGAGGTGGCTTGGTCAACATACCATTTAGAAGCTTCGCCGGTAAGCGTGCGTTGGAACAACCGAAGATGGATGGAATCATCGGTAATGGAATTGGAGGAACACCACATGTGGAAAGATCGGACATGGTTGGTTGGATCTTCTCCGGCAAGGCCTTCGAACTTAGGGATGTCGGAGGGGAGCTTGGTTGGCATAGCAGGCCAACCAACATCGTGGCGGATAGGGTCATTGATCAACTGATTGAAATCGGGGAGGCTGAGGCCTGCGATGTACGGCAGCAAGGGTGCGGCCGAGGTAGTTCCTATGGCAGTTCCGCTAGTAGTAGTTCCGGCATTAGGGCCGGGATTACTGCTAGCGTTAGGCCCTGGACTAGACATAGTGAAGGTGATAGGGGGAGAACCAGAAGTAAAAGGAGAACCCAATGAATCAGAAGAGGAGTCGAAATGCGGACTCGGAGGGGGACTGGCTCGATGACGGCGGGACGGAGCAGGTCGACCGACCGGAAACTGAGGGTGAAGGCCAAGAAGTCTCCGGGAGGTGCGCCTTGGGGGCGCAATGATGACAACACAAACACGGCACAAGGGGAAGAAGAACGACCACAAGGGCAAGGAGGTGCAGAATCAAGTGATTACAATGTCGAAACAAGGGCAGATAGGTGCAGTGTCAATTGATTTTAAAGTCTTTGCCTGGCGGTGTAAACCAAGCTCTTCTTCGCTTAGGGTGAGTGTGTGGCGTGCGTTAATTTTAATTTTTAAACCCTTTTCGTTTTGAGAGCAAGAGAAAAAGTGTGCTGCGTAACTGAAAATAATGCTGCAAAAATAGTATATAATGCTGAAATAACAGAAAATTAACAGCTACTAGTGCATCGATTCAACCCAAAAAGGTGGGTCTCTCAAAACTAATCTAAAAGAGGGAAAAAATCTAGTCAAAACACACTAAAAATATGCCAATAGATCTAGGGTCGAAAGGGACAGGGATCTAAAGGAGAAAGCTGCTGAAAAGAGGTGCAAATCATAGCCAAGAGGCAGAGGCAAGGTGGTTGGAGAAAAGGAGGAAATCAGCAAAAAGCAGAAAGGATAGGGAGGAGGTCCTAAAATGAGGTCCAAAAAAAACTACAAGAGGTGGTTTGAAAGGAAGAAGAGTTGATTGAAAGGGATCTGAGAATGAGGGATCAGATCTGAAAAAAGGGAAGGCTAAAACTCTGAAAAATCAGACACCTGAAATAGCTAAAACTCTTCCACCAAAAGTGGAGGGTACTGAAGCCCTAGGGGGCTAGGTTCCCACTTATATGAGCAAAACAGATCAGAAACAGGTCCAAGCAGAAGTCGGAGACGAGGAAATTTGTGGAAGAAGCATAATGAAGCTTGACAAAACCCGGAAAAATTGCGAGAGAAACGACGGAAAAAAACACGGGTCACGAGGTTCGACTTTGTTTTCTTATTCGGGTCGCGAGAAAAAGGGGCGAAAAGTGCGACACGGAGTCCGGGTCATATTTTGGTGAAAAGTGCAACTATCAACTGCTTTCCAAGACCGACGGCATATTTGTGGAAAAGTTGTCGTCTCGATTCTGCGAGTCGTGCTCATCCACTGCCTTGATAGGGCCAGAAACACGCGGAAGTTAGAAATTTTAATGTTTATGGTTTTATAGGTGAAAAACAACATGAAAATAGGAAAAAAAAAGCTGAAAAGAAACCCTAGGGTCTGAAGTAGTTGGATATGCAGGAATATGAAAAACGACGGCGGTCGTAATTGAAAACCCGTGTGGAGTCGCCAATTGTTAGTATGAATCCTTTGGCGAAATTAATAGAAAAAAAGACCACTTTAGCTACGCATAACTAATAGCCCTAACATCAAAAGTGACTGCCAATATCTTCAGATCTGCAGTTAGTTGATCAAGACAAGAGTTGCAAAAAACCGGATCTATGCATAGAAAGACATTAAGAAGTAAAAAGAAGGGTTTGCTCCATATATCCAATAGACAAGACAAGAACAATTTTTGAAATATTTTTTCGTATTAAGGGCACCTTGGAGGAAAACAAGAAGATGTTTCAAATTCTCCTCAATGGGATGGGTTCTTGGAAGTCCTCAGCACTTCAGATCTAGAATCTCTCTCTCTTGTTGGTGTAGAAAGCCCAGACAAAGATAGAACTCAAAGGGAGCTCACACAACAAATAATGGAAAATATGACAATGATAATGGCTCAAGTGAGACCAAGAGTTTAGATCCCGAGTGATCTAATAGGCAACAAAAGGTGAAGAGTCGTAGGAAAAACCCTCCTATTTATAACAAAATATTATTGGGTATTCTAGATCTTGGTGCATGATTAAAATAACATTAACCAAATCTAGATCCACCTTTATGGAATATTTTATTATATTTGTTGGAGGGAAAAGGTTTTTGACTTGGGTCAAATCCCTTAATTTGTCCAAAATAAATAAATAAATGATTTATTTATCTTTTTAAGGAAGCGGTTAGAAGATAATAAAATAAATAATGATTTATTTAATTATTTAAGTGGTTGAAATATAATTAAATAAATAATGATTCATTTAATTATTTGTGGGTGATTTGGTCATATTTAACAAGGAATATTATCTAAATCAGGTTTAAATAATTATTCCTAGAAAATAATAAGATAAATAAAGGTTTATCTAATTAATTTCTTTGTTTTTGGGTTAAACATGACCGGGAAAATCAAACAAATATTGGTTTGTTTAATATTTCCTTTTGGGGTTTCCTGTTTAGACCATAAAGAACCTAATAAATGTGTTTTATTAAGTTATTTTACATAGTGAAGGCAATTTTACTTAGGGTAAAATTGGTCTTACATGGTGTACTTGGGTCCATCTAATGATAGTAGGTTAGATGACCAAAAAATGGTGTAACAAGCTCCAAATGAGAATCAGGGGGGCGGTCATCCCCCTTATGCTTGTGTCAGGCATAGTAGGGGGACGGTATCCCCCCTGCATCGATTCCAAAGCAGCGCCCTGGGAAAAAAAATTTGGACCCTATATTAGGTGGGCATACCTGCCTATGCTTTTTTGCATGGGTTTGCACATGGTTTTGGGCATGATGGTTTTCTTCCCATGGTATTTTGTAGATCTGGTAAAGGGAACTACGATAATGTTATAATCAAGGGTTAATGGATTGGGGTTTATGAATGCTTCAACATATATATATATATATGTGTGTGTGTGTGTGTGTGTGTGTGTGTGTGTGTGTGTGTTGTAACATTGAAAGGAATATAAAGAAAAATCAAGCTGGTAGTCTGAGTTTTGGGATCCAGGGGAGAATATCTATGCATATATGTTTTATGTTTTATGCTCTCGATATTGTTTATTTTCTATTTTAAGAATTCGTTTGTAGATAATTTATGTACAAGGTTAAAAACTACATTTTGTATCATATTTTTTTCGGCTTCAAGTGGACGCCTTTCTTTGTTGTGGGGTTTTCTCACTCGGGCCTTTGGTAGACCCTGCTCAATGGGATATTTGTGGGATCGATTCTTGCAATGAAAGAATATGGCAAGCAATGGAAAGATAGAGATTGAGAAACTTAATGGTTAGGGTTTAGAGTTGTGGAATCTCAATATGGAGGATATGTTGGTGGATAAATATCAATGGATTGTAGTAGATCTAGGTACTAAACCAACGGCAATGCCAGATGAAGACTGGGTGAAGTTGGATCAGAAGGCAAAGAGCACAATACGATTGTGTATCATAGATTAAGTATTATTGAATGTATCTGTGAAAGCTATTGTAAATGCTTTGTGGGACAAGTTAGGTACTTTGTACCAATCTCAGCCTCTAGTGAATAAATTATTCATGCGGAAAAAGATGTATAACCTATGGATGTAGGATTCTAACTTGGTGATAGAGCATCTGAATGCCTTCAACACTGTGGTATGTCAATTATCATATGTTGATATTAAAATCTCATATGAATATAAGTGCATGAGTTTGTTGTGTTCTCTACAAAATTTGTGGGATAGTCTAGTTGTTGCAATAGGTATCCATACAGTAACCTTGAATTTTGATGAAATTGTCTCAGCCTTGCTTTCAGAGGAAATGAGATGGAAAGATATGGAGGGTCAGAATGGAGATTACTTGTATGTACGAGAATGGTCCCAAAATAGAAACAAAAATAAGTTCTCAAGTGGGAGATCTAAATATATAGGGAGATCTAAACCTCAAGGAAAGTCTGTAAAGGTGTGCTGGAAATGTGGAAAGGAAGGGCACTGCAAAAAAGAATGTAGATCTAAGGCTCGTGAAAAATGAAATGGACCTGATGATGCTCCTTCTACAGTGGTGAAAACCACCTCAGATGAAGGTGGGGATGTGTATTTGGCTTCTTCTTCAAATACACATGTAGATCATGAGGCATGGTTGATTGAATCAGGTGCATCCTTTCACTTCACTCCCCATCGGGAGTGGTTCTGCCAGTATGAGAAGTATGATGGTGTTAATGTCTTCTTAAGGGATGATATGAATTCCAAAATCGTCAGACTCGGAAAATTTAATATGAAGTTACAAGGTGGAAGGATTAGAACACTTACTGGTGTTATGTATATTCTTGCATTGGCCAGAAATATGATTTTTGTAAGCAAGATGGATGATGCAGGTTTAAAAACAATGTTTGTGAAATATACCTGCAAGATAGTTCAGGGAACACTAGTATTTATCTGAGTATTTTTGGATTTCAAGGCTATAGATGTATGCAGGCAGCACTATTATTAATGGGTGCAACAGTTATGTGGTTCCTAAAAGTGGAGCGAAAAGCCTAGCTGTCTCTGGAGAAAAGACCATGCTATGGCATCAAAGTCTTGGACATATTGGAGAGAAGGGCCTTCGGATACTGCATAGAAATGGTATGGTAGAAGGTATGTCTAATTTCTCTCTGGATTTCGATTTCTGTGAACATTTTGTATATGGGAAGCAGAATCGGGTGAGTTTTCCTTCTGGTGCTAAGAGGGCGAACAAGATATTAGAACTTGTGCACAGTGATGTGTTTGGACCTGTGTCAGTTCCATCACTGGGAAAGTCTGTGTACTATGTTTCATTTATAGATGAATTCTCAAGGAATACATGGATATATTTCTTGAGGAAGAAATCTGAAGCTTTTGACATATTTAAAGAATTTAAGGCTCTGGTGGAAAACCAGACAGAGAAGAAGATAAAGGCGCTGAGGACAGATAATGGTGGGGAGTTCTGCAAGAAGGAATTTTAAGAGTTCTGTAAGAAGTGTGGTATAGCACGGCAGAAGACTACTCCATACACACCTCAGCAAAATGGAGTTGCAGAAAGAATGAATAGAACACTGATGGAAAAGGCAAGAAGCATGCTCAGTGGTACCGGGTTAGGACAAGAATTCTGGGCAGAGGCAGTGGAGACTGCATGTTACTTAGTTAACAGATCACCTTCATCAATGTTGGAGGATAAGACCCCACATGAGGTATGGACTGGTAAGAAACCCTCTCTTTCACATCTAAGGGTATTTGGATGTGATGCATATGTACATGTTCCAAAGGAGAAAAGGACCAAGTTGGATAATAAATCTAAAAGGTGCATATTTATTGGGTATAAGGATGGTTTAAAGGGTTACAAGCTTTGGAACCCAGAAACAAGGAAGGTTGTGTACAACCGAGATGTGGTGTTTAGAGAAGTGAAAGATGTTGTTAAACATGAAGTCCTACCAAAGGAACCTGAGAAGATAGTGTTTGAGCTAAAGGAGGATGAATCAGACTCTACAACAGAAGAAGACTCAGAAGATGAAGAGCCACAAACTCCAGCTTTGAGAAGATCAGTTCGGGAAAGAAGGCAACCATAAAGGTATAGTCCATCTGCTTTCTGTTCAGGTTTTGCCTTAACTATAACTGATGATGAACCCAGAACTGTCAGGGAGGCAGTAGATTCAGAGGATGGAAAACTCTGGAAGGAGGCCATGGCTGATGAAATGGCATCCTTGCACAAAAGCGATGCATGGGATCTGGTGGAGTTGCCGGCTGGAAGGAAGCCCATTGGGAGCAAATGGGTGTTTAAGAAGAAGATGAATGTAGAAGGCAAGGTGGAGAAATACAAAGCTCGGTTGGTAGCGAAAGGTTATTCCCAAGTGTCGGGAATTGATTTTGGTGATATTTTTTCTCCTGTTGCCAAAGTTACTTCTATTAGATTACTTTTATCTGTTGCTGCTGCATTTGATTTTGAGATAGAACAGATGGATGTGAAGACAACATTTCTTCACGGGGATCTAGAAGAGGAGATCTACATGAAGCAACCTTAAGGCTTTATGGTGAAGGGTAAGAAAGAACTAGTATGCAGGTTGAAGAAGTCTCTGTATGGGTTAAAACAGTCACCAAGGATGTGGTATCAAAAATTTGATACCTATATACGGGGACTTGGCTTCACCAGAAGTAAGAAGCATCACTATGTTTATTTTAAATTAATTGGTGACTATGTTATTTATTTGGTCTTGGATGTGGATGATATGTTGTTGGTTGGAAATGACAAAGAAATTATCCAGGATTTGAAGACCCAATTGTTCTCCAAAATTGACATGAAGGATCCTGATGCTACAAACTATATTCTGGGCATGTAAATTAAACCAGATCAAGAAATAAGGAAGCTCTAGCTAAACCAGAGGAATTATGTCGAGACAATACTACAGAGCTTGAATATGCAAGATAGTAAACTGGTGAAGATTCCTATTCTCATAGGTGTAAATTTATCTTAGGCTAAACTATGTCCCAAGAAACAAGAAGAAGAATAGGACATGTCACGTGTTCAATATGCAAGTGAAGTGGGTAGCCTGATGTATGCAATGGTCTATACTAGACCATACATAGCGTATGCAGTGGGATTATTGAGCAAGTTTATGTCAAAATCAGGGAAGGATCATTGGACAATAGTGAAGGTGGTTTCCAGATATTTGCGTGGCACTAGTGATTATGTTATGTGCTACCAAGGAAGACCAAGATTGGATAGAGTTTTTAACATTCATGGCTTTGTTGATGCATACTGGGCTGGAGATCTGGATCAAAGAATATCTACAAGTGGGAATGTGTTTATCCTATTTTGAGGTGCAATCAGTTGGATGAGTAAAAGACAGTCTATAGTGGATCTTTCAACCACAGAGGAAAAATACATGGAAGCCACTCATGCAAGAAAGGAAGTAGTTTGTTTGCAGAGATTGTGTTCAAGTATGGGGTTGGTGCAACAAGCTATAAGGATATATTATGATAGCCAAAGTGAAATTTTATTTGATAAGAACATTGTGTATCATTCAAAGACAAAACACATTGATGTTTAGTATCACTTTGTGAGAGATATGGTTGAGGCTAAAAGGGTGTTGTTGGTAAAGGTGGACACTTTGAAGAATGTTGCAGATGCATTGACAAAGTCTGTGAGCACTCAGAAGTTCTCTTGGTGTAGAGAAACAATGGGTGTTGAAGAATTGGGCCAATGACTAAGCTCTTTTGTGGCCCCCTGTGGAAAGAAAACAACAAGGGAGAATGTTGGGTATGTATTATATTCTTTCCACGACTAGCTCCAGGTGAGATGTGGGGAGGTAAGAGGGGGGAAGACAACCTCCCTACGATTGCGTCTGGTGCAGTAGGGCGACAGTAGTCTCCCTACACGGGATCTGGGGAAATGCCCTAGGAAAATTTTTTTGGACCCTATATTAGGTGGGGGCGATTTTGCTATGGTTTTGTGCATGATTTTGCACATGGTTTTGGGGTAAGATGGTTTTTGGCCCCAGGTATTTTGTAGATCCGGTCAAGGGAAATACGGTTATATTCTAATCCAGGGTTAATGGATTGGGGTTTATGTATGCTTCGGCATGTATATATATGTGTTGTAAAACTAAAAGGAATATATGAAAAATCAAGTTGGTCATCCCGATTTGGGATCCAGGGGAAAATCTATGTGTATATTTTTTTTATGTTTTATGCTCTCACTATTGTTTATTTTCTGTTTTAAGAGTTTGTTTGCAGATAATTTATGTACATGGTTAAAACCTACAATATCGCAGGGAAACTAGGAAATATAATCAGCTTTGATGGTATGAAAAATATTCTAAAGAAATAACAATGGGGTGTAATTGCACAATTATGCTCACTAGAGGTTCAAACATCAAAATCATGTATTTCTCAAGATATCCAAAGAGTCTTGGAAAATCATTCCAAGGTGTTTGAAACTCCCAAAGGACTCCCACCTATTCGTGATCATGATCATGCTATTCATTTGATTCCGAAGTGTTCCTCCAAACATCAGGCCTTATAGATATCCTTACGTCCAAAAGAGCGAAATTGAACGTATGATTGCAGAAATGTTAGAGGCGGGTATAATTCAACCTAGTCAAAGTTCTTTCTCTGCTCCTGTAGTATTGGTACACAAGAAGGATGGATCATGGTGAATGTGTCCAAATTATAGGGAGCTCAATAAGCTCACCATTAAAGACAAATTTCCCATTCCTGTGACTGATGAATTATTGGATGAATTACATGGAGCAATTTATTTTACCAAGTTGGATCTTCTTTCAAGATATCATCAAATTAGAATGAATACTGAAGATATTCCAAAAACAGCATTTCGAACTCATGAGGGTCATTATGAATTTTTGGTCATGCCTTTTGGCCTTACCAATGCACCTTCTACATTTCAAGGGTTGATGAATTCCATTTTCAAACCCTTCCCTAGAAAATTTGTGCTAGTATTTTTTGATGATATACTAATCTACAGCAGGTCTTGGAAGGATCATGTTGAACATGTTGACAGGGTGCTCAAACTATTGCAGGAGAAACAATTATATGCAAAAAAGTCCAAATGTTACTTTGGAGTACAAGAGGTGGAATATCTGGGTCATATTGTATCTCACGAGGGTGTTAAAGTGGACCCTAACAAAATTAAAGCCATTAAGGAATGGAAAGTTCCCACAACCATAAAGCAGTTGCGAGGATTTCTCGGGTTAACAGGGTATTATCGCAAGTATGTTAAGAATTATGGGAGAATAGCAGCACCTCTAACAACATTATTGAAGAAAGATGCATTTTCATGGACTCCTGAAGCAACTAAGGCCTTTGAACGTCTTAAAGAGGCAATGTGCCTAGCACCGGTCTTAGCTACGCCAGACTTCACAAAAACCTTTATTGTGGAATGTGATGCCTCACGAAATGGAATTGGTGTGGTTTTAATGCAGGAAGGAAGACCCATTGCTTTTGAAAGTCGTCCAATCAAAGGAAAGTATTTACAGAAACCTATTTATGAGAAGGAAATGTTAGCAATACTGCATGCACTAAAGAAATGGCAAACTTACCTAATGGAAAGACACTTCAAGGTAAAAACTGATCATGATAGTCTTAAACACTTTTTGGAACAAAGACTATCTTCAGAAGAGCAGCAAAAATGGGTCACAAAAATGTTGGGTTATGACTTTGAAATAATCTACAAAAAAGGAAAGCTTAATGTTGTTGCAGATGCACTCTCAAGAAAGAATGAAGAGGTGGAAGCATTGCTTTGTGCCATTTCTATTATCCAACCAGATTGGATAGCTGAAGTAAGAGATGAATGGAACAAGGACAAAGATGTATGGACACTCATTCAAAAGTTGCAGCAAGATCCTAGTACATTTGATACATTTAGTTGGAAAAATGATTCCTTATGGTACAAAGATCGCTTATATCTTTGTAAGAATTCCCAACTAAAACAAAATATTCTTTTGGAGTTGCACACTTCTCCTTTAGGAGGACACTCAGGATTTTTAAAAACTTACCACAGGGTGAAGAAAGAATTTTTTTGGGATGGCCTTAAATCTGATATTCGAAAGTTTGTGGCGGAATGTTTGGTTTGCCAGCAGAATAAAGTGGAAAAAATTAAGACCTCGGGACTTCTACAACCTTTATCCATTCCGAGTCAACGTTGGGAGGAGATTTCAATGGATTTTATCACAGGTTTACCTAAGTCCGAAGGAAAGAGTGTCATCATGGTGGTAGTTGATAGACTTACCAAGTATGCACACTTTTGTGCATTATCACATCCATTTAAAGCAAGTACAGTTGCTACTACATTTATGGACATAATTCAAAAGCTACATGGAAGCCCAAGGGTTATTGTGAGCGACAGAGATCCCATTTTTACTGGAAATTTTTGGACGGAGTTATTTTCTTGTTTGGGTACTCAATTAGCTCATAGCTCATCTTATCATCCTCAATCTTATGGTCAAACTGAGATAGTAAATAAATGTTTGGAAGGATATCTTCGTTGTTTTTTATCTGATAAACAAACACAATGGGTCAAGTGGTTACCTCTGGATGAATGGTGGTATAACACTTCCTTCCATACTACAGCAAAAATGACCCCATTTATGGAACTTTATGGATATACTCTACCATCCAACAACAATTTATCCAACTCTTAAAGGATAATATCACTTTGGCGCAGAATCGAATGAAATAACACGCAGATCAACATCGCAGTGAGAGAAGTTTTGATGTAGGAGACTGGGTATTTTTACGGCTACAACCATACAAACAAATGTCCCTCAAGCAAGCTAAGAAGGATAATAAATTATCGCCAAAGTACTATGGTCCTTACAAGGTGTTGCAAAAGATTGGTATTATGGCATACAAATTGGAGCTTCCTGCTTCTTCACGAGTGCATCCAATTTTCCATGTTTCATGCTTGAAGAAGGTTATAGGTGAAAATATTCCAGTTCAAACAATATTGCCAGAACTTGATGAGGAAGGAAAAATCATATTGGAACCTGAAGCGGTCACGGAAACAAGAACTCGACAACTACGGAATCGATCAATTTCAGAGTATCTCATAAAGTGGAAGAACTTACCCACTGAAGATTCTACATGGGAGGATGAGAATTTTATACAGAAGCACCCGAAGCTACTCAAGTGTTGAGGACAACACTTTTTTGAAGGAGAGGGGCATGTTAGGTCCTTATAATATTATTATATCCCCTTTATTGTTATTTTTGTGCCCATGTAGTCTCCATATTGTTATTATTGTGCCCCATAGAAGCCTACTATTGTTATTGTTGTTCTCTTACATTATTATTGTTATGTAGGATCTGATTATATTGTGACCCCTTAGACTCCTATATATAGAAAAGAGGTTTTGTCATTTGAATCATCCAATAATTGCTCATTTATGTAATATAAAGTAGGTTTCCCCATCGAAGAGGATAATTTTTAAGTTGTTGATCTATCTTTTATTCCATTTTGTGAGATCGTTGCATAACGCATATGCTATCACTTTCCCATCTAGCGTCAATACCGCCCCTACCCCTTCTTGAAAGGAATTCGTGCAAACCACGAATTCCTTATTTGGATAAGTGATATTTAATATAGGGGCAGTGGTTTGTAGGTGATTTAACGGATCAAAAATTTGTTGACACTCACTAGTCCACTTAAAAAAATCTCTTTCTTTTGTAAGGAGGTGATGGGGTATGCGATCCGGGGGAATCCCTCAATAAAACGACGATAATATCTCTCCAGACCCATGAAATATAATATATCAGCTACATTTTTTGGTATAAGACACTCCATAATGGTTCTGATATTTTCAAGTTCTACAGTTGTTCCTTCATCTGAAATGACATGCCCCAAATACTGGATCTGATTTTTATAACAATCATATTTGGTAAATTTACCATACAATTGATTGTCTTGTAATACTTGCAGTACAGTACGTAGGCATTCCTTATGTTCCTCTAAGGTTTTAGAATAAATCATAATGTCATCTATAAAGATCAAGACAAACTTATCCAAAAAGGATGAAATGTGTCATGCATTAAACTCATGAATGTCATTGGCGCATTGATCAGCCTGAAAGGTAAGACCAAAAACTCATAATGACCATAACAAGTTCTAAACTTCGTCTTACAAATGTATTCTTCCTTTACCTGAAATTGATGATATCTGGACCGCAAGTCAATCTTAGAGAAAATTGTTGTGCCTTTGACCTAATCAAAGAGATCGTCAATTAGAGGCAGTGGGTACTTGTTCTTGACTATTAGTTTATTAAGTTGTCTATAATAAATTCATAGTCTCAATGTGTCATCCCTGTTTCTTACAAATAATACCTGATATCCCCAAGGTGATACACTAGGGAAAATATATCCTTAATCGAGAAATTACTGTAACTGCATCTTTAGCTCAGTTAACTCAGGTACACTCATATGGTAAGGGGCTTTGGATACTAGCGTTTCTCCAGGAATTAACTCAATTGTAAAATCAATGTCTCATTTTGGGGGCAACCCTATTATGTTCTCAAGGAACACATCAGCAAAATCTTGGATTATTGATATGTTTCCCAAGGTTGCAGTATTATCCTTAATATTAGAATACCCAACTGGGATGACATAAATCATACAACCCTTCCTAATGCATTTACCTAATTGAGAGGTAGTAATGGGGCATAACCTCATAGGTTTTCTAACCCCTTGGATGTCTTGTCGATAACCGTCTTCAGCAAGGTAACTAATGGACATTTCTTTACAATTTACTAACGACTGATGCCCTTCTATCCAGTCCATCCCAATCAACATGTCATAAAATCCTAGAGGAAATATTTTCAAATCATCCTTAGTATGCTCACTCCCTATCTCAACAGAAAAATTTGGTACCTTATCATTCACTCTTCTCTTGGCCCCGGTATCTAATTGTACAAGCCAAGGGTTTTTAAATTTATGAATTTTCAAACAACATTTTTCCACTACTTTGGGGCTGACATAACTTAAAATCTCACTTGAATCCACTAAAATAGACATATATTGATTAAATAAGTTACCTTCCACCTATAGCATAGTAGGATGATAATCTGTTTGATGATATTCTAGTGCAACATTGATCCTGGGCACACTTCTTGACACCTCCCCAACTGTATAAGCTTCTTGTACATTAGCAGCTTGCTGAGGACTGGCATGTTGGTGGAAATTCTTAATATAATAGAGTTCTCCACAGCCCCAACACTGTAGAGGGGGCTTCTCCATTTGGTTGTGCTTAGGCTTGCTTGATGCTTCTGTGTGCTTGGGTTCTATTTTCCATCTAGTTTTCTGTTGATTCCTTCCAAACTATTTGTTTGGCTGACTTTTCTCTATGTTTTTAAATTTTACAGACTTAGTGGCTCTAACATTCTGATAGATATTCTACCCTTTCCTATGGGGCAAACCTTTACCATTCTTCCCTTTTTTATTCTTCTGTGGATATAAAATTCGAACCTTTTGAATTGCTTCATCCATGGTCTTGGGATTATCGAATTGTATTCCTTCCTTCATGTATGCACGCAAACTACTCATAAAATTTTGTACTTTAGCTTTTTCCTCTCGAATATATGGAACGTATCTCAACAAGGACTGTTCATAGAAAATTCAGGCCTCTCGAATTGCTTCATCCATGATCTTGGGATTACCGAATTCTATTCTTTCCTTCATGTATGCACGCAGACTACTCATAAAATTGTGTAATTTAGCTTTTTCCTCTCGAATATATGGAACGTATCTCAACAAGGACGTAAATTTGGTCACATATTTTTCCATAGTTAGCTGTCCAAATTTCAAGTCGTGAAATTCTTTGGTTTTTTTTATCATAGATTTGTTTTGTCAGAAACTTATTTTTGAAATTATTTTAAAACTCGTCCCAGGTCACATATTTCTCATCTATCCTTTACACTGCCTTTACCTCCTCCCACCCTAGGGTAGCTTTCCCTTGAAGCTAATAGATAACCAATATTTCCTTAAGGTTATTTTAATATTCATAAACTTGGAAGTCTTTATTTATATTAATGATCGATGATTCCATAGCTTCTTCAACATCCCCATCAAATGTTGGGGGTTTTATTTTTCTAAATTCCCCCTATAGTTCAATTTTGTGTTTCTTCATTCTCCTTTGATCAGAAACATTACCATATTCTTTTTCATTATTATATTTGTTTTCTTCAATCCTGTGGGTGTGATTTCCTTCCATAGTACTCTCATTTCTATGTCAGTGTTCTTCATCCTCTCTGGTTTCATGGTTAGGACTGTGTTGAGAAGCCCGATGGTTATGTTTATCTGAGAGACTCTTTAAGATTCGCTCCTATTCATGCATTAGTCTTTCATTATCTGTTCTTAATCGAACCATATCGACCTTAAGTTGTTGGATAGTTTCAAGCAACATACTTATTTGGTTATGTTGCTCTACGCCCACTTGTACCCATATCTCTGGGTTTGCTTCAGGGATCGGTATAGAACTTGATTCCACCCTTGGTCTTGGTGGGGGTAAAATTCCAACTCCTCCCCTCATTCTGTTCTACTCTTCTATCTTTATGCACAACAACACACTCATCATCACTACAATTGCCCAAATTAGGTTATGGTGTTCCTTGATGATGGACGATCTGATCATCTCTTATGTTTCCTTGTGTAACTACCCAGTTTTCCCCGAGGTTTCACCGCTCATTTGCGATGAGCCTGTTGCCATTAGAGAGGCTTTGTCACCAGGCTTCCAAACTTTGAACATTTCCATGGCCCTCTCTCTTTACAGCGTAGAAACTTAGTTACACTCTTCTTTATGGATCAAACTCCTAGATCTGCTCAGGTTTACAGCTCCGCGACATTGTTCTAGCCTAAGGTTCATGACCCAAGGGTTTCTCGAAACAAATGTGTAACGATTTATCGGCTAGAAGGTACTTTTCAACTTGTTTCTTTTTCTGAGACTTGTCGTGAGTTGAATGATTTGGTTGTTTATTTTTCTGGGTTTGCATGCAGGATTCCATGGCCTCATTCCTGTTACAAGTGTTGTTTTACGATAAATCCAAACCCATTTTACTCATGGTTATTTGTCATTTATTTGAGAGCTATGGTTTTTCTTTTAGCCTTACTGCTTCTCTTACTTGCAGGTTTCCATTGGGTTTAAAACCCTCATCGAATTGCGCAGCAGTTTGGAAACAATTTCCTTGACAACTTGGCTCTACACTCGAGATCTCGTATTCTTCAAGTGCACAAAATTTTCCAACTTTATTCCTTCTCACTTGGGGTTAACTTGACAAGTTTTCCCTAATTAGGGTAGAACCCTTTTGAAAATGATTAGTGTTACTAATCGAGTGGCTCTGTAATTGTTTATGTATAAACATTCTTAGGTTCTATACTCTCAAGTTATAGCTATGTTTTGTTTTTTTGGAGATGTAAATATAATGAGTGCTATTATGAGACCCATTAGGGGAATTTTGAGGTCTAAAATTGGCCTCCAAAAAAAAATGTACAACCAAAATAAACTTTATAAAAACCAATAAGATTCAAAATGATGATGTCAACTGTGGGGATGATTCACCAATTTTGGAGTAAAAAAGTAGAAATATTAAAAATAATAAAATAACAAAACTATTTTTTCAACTTGTATTTTCAACTTATCTCCTTAAGGTTTTACTCAAATTTTGATCAGGAGTACTAGTTGGATGCAAAATTTAATTTCTCATCCAAGGATTGCCCATGTTACATACTTTTCATGGACCTTGCTACATGGAAAATGAGAAATACATGAAAAATGTGATAACGATCATGTTTTTCATGTATTTCTCATTTTTCGTTTAGCAGGGTCCATCGAAAGTATGCAAGATGAGTACTCCTTGGATGAGGAATCAAATTTTTCATCCAACGAGTGTTTCTGCTCGAAATTTGAGTGAACACATAGGGAGATAAGTTGAAAATACTAGTTAAAAAAGTAGTTTTTTCTTTTTTCCGTCTAAAATTTGATGATGTAATATAATCTTATTTTATTATTTCCACTTATTTTATAATTTTCTTAGGAGGCCCATTTTGGACCTCAAAATTCCCCTAATGATTTACAGTCTCAATTGTGTTGGTGTGCCGAACCGGCATTGAACTAATCTATGTAACTTGTTTACGGTTCCAATGTTTGGGATTTTAATCGTTTCATTGTTCCATTATGCCTTCGAGATTTCTTAGAGATATTTTTCAAGATTTATAAAGTTTCACATGACATGTTCTTCACAGAATCTTATTGAGGTAATTTTATCCTAAGTACCCAATTCTAGGTTTTCTTATCTCTTTAGTTTTATATACTTAAAGATTAGGGTTATAATTTCTCTAAGAATAACAATATTTGTATGTTGAGATTTTCGACTATTTCTTGTATTATGACCTTTTGGGGATGAATAACTCTACATTTTATTCTTTACTATTAAATTTAATAAATTCATAATGAATTATTCGGTAGTTGAATTTAAATGTGCTGGCTTCAAGACTGCACCGAGGTGGCTAAGTCCATTCAACTTAGGCCCCTTAGACCGATTAGAATTGCATTGTGTTTACAAAATAATTTTTTTTTTTTGTGAGAGTCCCTATTTTATGTTCTAGCAAGGGTTTCATTCTATGTTTTCTTTACAGTGCTTAATACAAAAGAGTTTTAGGTGACTAATTCTCATTACAATTCTATAACGATTTCTAGATTTGTTTTTCCCAAGAAGAAAACAATAGTTTGAACCTCTGCCAAGAATACTTGTACTCACACAAAACAATTCTCACTAAATCATAGTATTTATATATGTATTTTTTTAAACTTAGAACAATCATAAATAATTTGTAGAATCTGCTCTGTTGAGACAACACTCATAATCATTTGGTAAAGTTCAACTATTGACAAGAACGATTATCATTAAATTCATAGTAACTTCTTTGTCAACATACAATTGTAAACAAACTATATCATTTCATTATTATCATAAATAACTTTTCCTTTCAATTTATTTGCAACACATTCATTCGCATGCACAAAAAAAAAATATGTGGGTTATGAGGTAGTCATGGAATTCACATGGTACTAGACCACCGTACCACTAGAAACGAAATCACCTCTTTTTCTCTCCCCTTTTCTCTCCCCGGAGCACCTTTTACCAATACAGTCTATGACAACATTTTTAACAAGATCAATCCTCACACAACAAAATCCTTTTTTATTCAACCTAGGACTCTCACGGCTTTGAGGCTTCCACTGGTTTTTCCACCCACATCAATAACACATATGTCCTTCTTCTCCCCACACGTCTAGGCAGCGTCCTTCTCCCCATAGCGCATCGTGTGAAGATTTTTTCCTTCATGTCTTCTTAATACTTTTCGCTCTCCCTTTGGTTTCCCCCTTGGCTCCCTTAGAGAACAACTTTTATTTGCTAGGAAGAATTAATTGTTTTCACAACTTTCTCGTAAAATATTTTTATCTTTCCAAGATTTCTCTTTTAAATTATTATTTATTTAAAATTAACATAACAATAACTTCTTACCATTCAAAATTCTTCCACTTTGACCTATGAGTCCTTTAGTCTTTAAAGAACAAGGTAAATGCAAGTGAGTCCTTTAGTCTTTAAAGAACCACGTAAATGCAAGTAATTTGAAATATTTACAATATGTGGAAGGTGTTACAGACAAAGTATTATTTAAATAATTTAATATAAAAGTAAAAGTCACTTGGTAGCACTTAGCATTGCTTGGTTTGTTTTGCATGAGGTTTCAGTGTTTTATTAACCCTAAAACCAAATCAAAGCCAAATCAAAGGTGATTTCCTTACAAAGTAAAGTCAAAGTCGGATGGAGACTCATAAGAGAACATTTCTTTTAAAAAAATGGCCGAATGGAAATTTGTATTCTCAAAGTTCAACATAACTATTTGATTGTATTTGACAATTTATATCATTCATTCATTGCACAAATTTTCTTGAGATTTCGTTGCATCATTGGTAACCAAACTAAATGTTCAACGCACCCACATAGAGGAATATATTTTTAAGTGATAATTCATTAACTTCAAATCTCCGAACCTAATCTTTATAAATATGAATAAATATCAAATATCCCCCTGAAACAGGGATTTTTGTAGAATAAAGTCTCTAATTGCAATTAAAAAATAAAGATAAAAAATATAAAAATTTAATATTAAATTTCTAACTTATCCAGGAGAAATGAGATTACTGACTACTAAATGACCAAACACTCATGACACAAGCCAAAAGTAACATAAAAACTCGTTCATAGCAGAGGTGAAATCTAGAAGACCTAAAATACTGTACTTTCCCAAATATACGGTGGAATAAAAGAGATTAGAAAAATCTAGATGTTGATTTTTTTATTAAATTTCTTAAAATTGTTTGATTATTAAAATTATATTTTTAATATAAAACTAAATCTAACACTGTTAAAAATTTTAAATTATTGATATTATAAATACTCAATAAATAAAATTACACCAAATTTCCAATAAATATTTCAAAATCCAAAATTTTAAACATAGGGGAGGGACGCCATTACTTGGGCGCCCTCTGTTCCACGTCCACAAACCACATGGCCAGCACATGGAATCCTGTACGACACTTGCCAGCAAGCATCCACCACATCTTCTGGTTGGTGAGCGACTTAAATTTCCCCATTTTCTGTACTCCTAAGGTTTCAATCAGCGTGTTATGCAACATGCGGCATTTACCATATGCATTTTTGTTTGGGGCAAGATGTTGCTCGGAGAGCTCCGCCGGTGGCTGCGCACTGTGTCGCCAGTGCTGGTGCATGTCTGCCTTCGCTGTTAACTAGATGTTTGGCATGGCTGTCACTGTTGGGATGGTTTGTTGGTTTGTCTTGGTTTCGTTGATGTTGCTCTTGCGCCCTGTTGTGGACATGTTCGGCTCCCGCGACCGCCATAGCTTGCTCCTCCACTGTCAAACTACCCTCCTCAACTGCTCAATGTTACATGGAGTTGTCGACGACTTTGTCCCCTTTGCTGGTTTGCAGAAGAACCATGTTTTTAAGGTAATTTTTCGTTTTACAGGTTAAGAAGTTGTGTTTCTTGCATTATCCACTACTTTTCGAGAGATTTTGCCTAATTTATGCTATTTTCTAGCGTTTTGCAGGTATTGTCGAACTGTGGCGGGGTCTGGCTATCAGTTGGCACTTGCATCGACGTTTTCCTCTACATTTGGCATGGCATCTTCACCTCCCGATAGGAAAATAATTCCTACCAGCCCACTGTTGTGTTTTTCAACACTTGAAAACATGTGTTTATGAACACTTCTAATCTATTTCGATTCAATTTACCTCATCTTCGGAATGTTTGTTCATGGCATTGTTTTTGGCACTATTTGTTCTTCTTCCTATGTAGTTTAGGGTTTAGGGTTTCTTGAATTTAGAAGTTGCTTAGTTTAGGGTTTCTTGAATTTGGGCTACAACGAAAACTATGTTGAGCTTGTCTTACCACTGCATTGTTTGGGTTTGAATTGTCGTGTGTTATGTCATTTCTATAAATTATTTGGGTTTGAATTGTGGTGTGTTATGTCATTTCTATAAATTAACTTGCAATCCCCATTGTATTACGAGTATGGCTCTAAGTTGATTGGTAATAGACTCTCCTCTCCGATGCTTTATTTCTGACTCTACACTGTCGACAAGGGATACGGTGAGTAATAATGGAGTCGACGTGGGGTTTGGGAAAGGTGTATTAACAGTCAAGGGTATTTTATTGTTTTGACTATGGTTAATTTACATGGATCTTTAACAATGATTTAATGTGTCTGGAAAGTTATGAGACATTGACAACCAGGCGGTTCTGTGCTATTTTAGGCCTATATTGGTTTGGACTGGTGGTATGAATTGGTTTTAGATTACCATTACTTGATTTTTTTTTCTTTTCTCGCTCACGGTCAATCTTTAATTTGGGCTACAATGCAAACTATGTTGAGCTTGTCTTGACCACTGCATTGTTTGGGTTTGAATTATTTGGTTTTGAATTGTGGTGTGTTATGTCATTTCTATAAATTAACTTGCAATCCCTATTATATTACAAGTATGGCTCTAAGTTGATGGGTAATAGACTCTCCTCTACAATGCTTTATTCCTCACTCTACACTGTTGGCAAGGGATATGGTGAGTAATAATGGAGTCGACGTGGGGTTTGGGAAAGGTGTATTAACAGTCAATGGTATTTTATTGTTTTGACTATGGTTAATTTACATGAATCTTTAACAATGATTTAATGTGTATGGAAAGTTATGAGACATTGACAATCGGGCGGTTCTATGCTATTTTAGGCCTATATTGGTCTGGACTGGTGGTATGAATTGGTTTTAGATTGCCCATTACTTGATTTTTTCTTTTCTTTTCTCGGTCACAGTCAATCTTTAATTTGGGCTACAACACAAACTATGTTGAGCTTGCCTTCACCATTGCATTGTTTGGGTTTGAATTATTTGGGTTTGAATTGTGGTGTGTTATGTCATTTCTATAAATTAACTTGCAATCCCCATTGTATTACGAGTATGGCTCTAAGTTAATGGGTAATAGACTCTCCTCTGCAATGCTTTATTCCTCACTCTACACTGTCGGCAAGGGATACGGTGAGTAATAATGGAGTTGACATGGGGTTTGGGAAAGGCGTATTAACAGTCAAGGGTATTTTATTGTTTTGACTATGGTTAATTTACATGAATCTTCAACAATGATTTAATGTGTCTGGAAAGTTATGAGACATTGACAACCAAGCGGTTTTGTGCTATTTTAGGCCTATATTGGTCTGGACTAGTGGTATGAATTGGTTTTAGATTTCCCATTACTTGGTTTTCTTTTCTTTTCTCGCTCATGGTCAATATTTAATTTGGGCTACAACGCAAACTATGTTGAGCTTGTCTTCACCACTGCATTTTTTGGGTTTGAAAGTCTTGGGTCTTGTTATTTTCCATGTTATTCATGAATTTGGTAGTATTTTGTCTGGTTTGGTCTAACGAAATTAGACCAAAAACAATTATGTTCTTACATGTCTATCACTGTTTTCATCTTTAGCTACTCAATTTAAACAAAATATACTATTTTATGTTATGATCATGCCATTGATTCTATAAATGTTTCAAAAAGAAATAAAAATCTCCTAGTCTTTGTAGAAGTTTACCTCCAAACCTTCACATCATTCTCTTTCTCTGAACTGGAATTATCATGAACTATTCAATGTCATTAGTTCATTGTCTTGATGTTTCTCTCTTAGGAAATTAGTCTACTTTGTCTCTATTTACTTTGGCATTCATTCATTTTTTAACAAACAATGAGATATATAAATAATGCAAACTGATACTTTCGGCTCTGTTTACTTTGGCATTCATTCATTTTAAAGAAGCATCAATAATTCATAAGAGAATCATAATTTAGTGGTCATATTCCTGTCCTCCTAAAGCCAACCTTGATATTTGATGGTGTTAGAGCCCTTTTAAAAGCCTTACTTGCAAGCTCTGCTAACTCGAACCTTTTCACCTCAACCCCTGGATGCTTTGCCATGCATGTAGCACGTTCTGACGTGAAATAGTTCTTGAAAGGGCCAAACACACTAACATCAAGGGGCTGCAATCTGTGAGTGGTATGAGCGGGCAATGTTAAAAGGTCAATGCCCAAATTGTTTGCTTCCTCAATTGTTTTTAGAGCCATGTGGCTTCCATGTACATCTAATATCAATAGGTGTCTGTTATTAGGTGAGACACCACCTGGCACAGATGCAGCAAAGTGGCAAAGCCAATTTAAAAAAAGATCTTTAGTCATCCATGCATGGGGATGTGCAGCCATGCATGCTCCAGGTTCACAGTTTTGTATATAATTTTTCAACTGATTTTTATCTTTGAAAAAATAAAATCTTGGGATTGAAGCACCAATTGCATTGACACAACATAAAATGGTTATCCACTCCCTTCTCTTAGGCAAAATATTTGGCACGTTTCGGCTGCCTCTTTTGGAAATTACCCTCATGCCACAATTCCTTCCCACCTGTAAACCTATTTCATCACAGTTCCATATATGGTCTGCACCATAAGAATGTTTATCGTATGCACTAGAAAGAGTGTCATAGAACCTACATACAACTGCAGGGCGTAAATTTAATGCTCTGTCTCTGTCAAGGCCCTCAGTTGTACGCAATACAAGGTCTGGATGCCTTTTTTTAAACCCAAACCACCATGATTTACAAGGAAACCCATATTTGAATGGGTTTGGCCTCCCTTGACAGATTTGAGAAACTGTAGATTTGAGTTGTATCAACTCTAGCCCATGTCACAATTGGGCCATTTCTTTACACCACTCAACCACCTCAGCCTCCTCCTCTTCAGTCATAACTGTAACAGGCCCTCTACGTTTGGTGTGAGTGAGCCCATTTATCCAATAATGTATTGATGAAGGAGGAATAATATGCTTCTTTGCAGATGTCCGAATAGAATATCCATTGAACTCTATGTTGTCAATTGCAGCTAACATTTCTTCTTTTGTCCAACCTCTTATAGCACTGATCTTTTTAGTTGAAGTTGCACCTTGGACTGTGGTTGACGGTGGTTCTGTGGGTGATGGTGCCACAACATCAGTTTCAGCCACATGGTCATCCTCAACAACATTGCTTGAAGCATTGTTGACATTGACATCACCTGTTATTTCTTCATCTGATGAGGTGCATCGCAATTGGGCACCCTTGGTCACTCTTCTGCCACTTCTCCTTGTATGAGCTACATAAGTCATTCTTGTCATGGATGCAACTACTTGCAGGTAGCAGAAGCACCAATTGCTTTCAGTTATTCATAATTGAAAAGAAGCATTTCATACAAGCCAAACATCATTGTAACATCATCTCTTCCCATTTATAACAATTTATAGCAGTTTACAATTAGTTTGTGTATTATTGCTTGCATTTAGTTTAGAATAATTGAAAATAATGTTTTCATATGATGAATACAACTTCTATGCATAACTATTGCAGATATATATGTTAACTTCAAATGCTACAGTTTCTAATTTTAGCTACTGCAGATACATATGTTAACTTCAAATGCTACAGCTTCTATGCTCAACTACTGAGATATTTTCCACGGGCTTCTATGCTCAGCTACTCATGTTTTGTTTTTGGTTATTTGTTTCCAGAATCTAATCTCTATATTTGTTTGATATTTGTGTCATTTGAAGTCATTATGCACCCCGAAGCTGAATTGGGTAAGTTCAAATGATTGGATAAGTTTGAATTCCCGTTTGATTTTGTGTCATTTGAAGTCATTATGCACCCCGAAGCTGAATTGGGTAAGTTCAAATGATTGGGTAAGTTTGAATTCCAGTTTGATCTTATTCATCTTATTATTTTTCATCTGTAGTTGATTTGGGCAAGTTCATGAGATAGCAAGAGTTCCACTGTGCACTGCCTTTATATTTTTTAGATATAGAACATTCTAATCATAGTTACTGAAGTCATCAACCTATTAAGAGACATTGATCTTTAATAGTTCAACTAATCTATGTGACTATTAGCCAAGGGACTCTAAATTTTTTGAATCCATCAAATGTTACAAACTGGGGTAGTTTTATGGGATGTCTGATTGATGGATATATAGTTCTGCAGCTATCTAAAGCTATAGTTCTGCAGCTATCTGATATATGGATATATAGTTTGTGTGTCTATCTGAAGATATTCCCATGTTATTCCCCTCGAACACTTTATTTGTAGATTGGCTTAGTTACGTTTTTTGAATCCATCAAATGTTACAAACTGTGGCAAAAACTCAGGGATTGAGGTGTTGAATTTATGAAATCTATAATATGTTCACTCAAAGAATAACAGGGATTGAGGTGCATTATTTGAGTTCCTTTTGTCATAAACTCAGCCTATGGTTCTACTATCATGTTTCCTTTTGTCATTAACCTCTTGTAGAGATTGTTTGCAATTATGTTTTGGGGAAATTGTTTTGAGTTAAATGGGAGTTTGCTTGCAATTCTGTTTTGGCGAAATTGTTTTGAGTTCAATCTCCCATTTGGATGAATATATGTTCAACTATACTATTAACCTATTGTAGAGATTGTTTGCAATTCTGTTTTGGGGAAATTGTTTTGAGTTCAATCTCCCATTCAGATGAATCTGTGTTCAACTATACTATTAACCTCGTTTAGAGATTGTTTGCAATTCTGTTTTGGGCAAATTGTTGAGTTCAATCTCCCATTGGAAGACTGATTTTCCTATAAATTGTTTTTTTTAGGAAGACTGATTTTGATGGCATAAAAATAGTTTTGACTTAATTATGACCTATTTATAGCCTTCACACTGTCACATATTAAGGAAAGATGGGTTGTGTGTTGTATCTGGCATTCTGCTCCAAGAAATAGTAGGAAAGAGGAACCAGACTGAATGTGCCTTGACTTTAGAGGAGTATGTAATGTTTGCATAGGGAGGAACTGGTCTCTAAAAGTTGCTATCGAATTACTTTTTAGAGAACCCATTTTCTATGCAGTTTAATTTCAGGTTAAGGTTTTAATTTTAGGATATCTACTTTTTTATTTGATTGAACAAACTGTGTTTAAAGCAGTTTTCAACATATATTATTCTGCTCAAAATTAAACTAATTAAAATAGATACGTGAGGATCAAATCTCTCCACCTAAACCTTTAGACCACATCCTCCCAACTTTATCTAACTTAACCTTTGCTTTAATAAAATACAAGGAACCTCCCTTTATATGCCTGAACTTTAAGAAGATGTAAGAGGAACTAGTCCTATACACCTTAATGCATATGTAGTATGTAAGCTATGCACCTCAACCTTAGGATTATGTAATAAGCAAGGTTTGTTTTAAATGTTTATATTTTGTTTTGTGGTGTCATAGGTTTAAAATGAAGGGATTCGGTTATGTCATTTTAAGAATGCAATGCTTTTAAAATAATATATTGTTCCCATCTCATATTGTTAACCTCTTGTAGAGATTGTTTGCAATTCTGTTTTGGGGAAATTGTTGAGTTCAATCTCCCATTGGAATGAATCTGTGTTCAACTATACTATTAACCTCTTGTAGAGATTGTTTGCAATTCTGTTTTGGGGAAATTGTTTTGAGTTCAATCTCCCATTGGGATGAATCTGTGTTCAACTATACTATTAACCTCTTGTAGAGATTGTTTGCAATTCTATTTTGGGGAAATTGTTTTGAGTTCAAATCTGTGTTCAACTATACTATTAAACTTTTGTAGAGACTTGTTTGCAATTCTGTTTTGGGGAAATTGTTTTGAGTTCAATCTCCCATTGGGATGAATCTGTGTTCAACTATACTATTAACCTCTTGTAGAGATTGTCTGCAGTTCTATTTTGGGGAAATTGTTTTGAGTTCAATCTCCCATTGGGATGAATCTGTGTTCAACTATACTATTAAGCCCTTGTAGAGATTGTTTGCAACTCTGTTTTGAGGAAATTGTTTTCAATTCAATCTCCCATTGGGATGAATCTGTGTTCAAAGAATAATAGAAAAAAATATACAATTTCATGAAAATTAAAATTTTACGAAAACTGAAACCAAGACTTTTAAGAAAACTGAAATAAAGAGTCAAAAATGAAAATAAAATTGTAAGAACGCTAAAATAAAGACTCAGAAATTAAAATAAAATTGTAAGAAAAATGTGCTATAATTGAGAAAACTAACCTGAATATATTGTGTTATGTTTTGGGGTGTGTTCTATGCTGGGTTGTCTCCAAGGCTGGGTGTGTTCTGTGCTAGGTTGTCTCCAAGGCTGGTGAATAGTTTGAAACTGAAACATGTAACTTCAATAGTGGTTGGACTTCTTTTATAGTTTTTTGCATTTGAATTTTATTGGTGACAATGATGGACATGAATTGCAATGGCTTCATTTTGCATGTGTGATCAGGATTGAATATGATGTGATCTAATCGCTGAGAATTTGTTTTGGTTGATCCATGTGCTTTGATCTGTTTTCATGGGAATCATTTATTGAATTTATTGAGTGTCATTTATTGTACACACTGGGTTTAAATGTTGTTATTGAGTGGGTATCATTTATTGAACACAATGGGTTTAAATGTTGAATAACACATCAATTATGGCTGACATACATTTATTTTTATTATCAAGGCTGATTAGATGGGTTGAAGTGACTGGCTTTTTGTACTTATTGACTTGACCATTTTGGAAGGAAAAATGGTTTTATGAGTTTTCTAGTTGACATGATAGGATTTGTACTCTTGATATTTATTAAACTATTTATTAACAGTTGTGGGTTATTTATGGAAACTTGTGGGCCCAATCAATGACTTCCGAATTTTTGAACATAATTTAATATATATTTGAACTTCAAATTATTTCTTTAGGTTTAATTATTGGTTGTGTATATATCTATTTTTGGTGGATTGATGGGACGAGTACTATAGCAATCATTGGTCTCTGCACAACATTAGACAACTCTCCCCTATACCATACGCGAAAGAGACGTACTAATCTAATCTACAAAGATTCCCTGGGTCTAAATTAGACGTCGCATTCAAAGTAAATTATCGTGTTGTGAGCCACCACTGAAATCTATCCGTGTAAGGGAAGTCGTGCGTGTTTTAAAGCAGGTAATGGACACTTGAGCTGATTTTAAAGCGCGACCATAGTTTTGCCTAAGTCCACAGGTCATCATTTACGCGTGCGTGATGTCCTGTGAATGGACAACGCTCGGCAGGAAGCTCGATAGGTCCACATCATAATTAATCTCCAGCCCCACCTTGCTGTGCTACTTGCGAGAAAAAGTGGTTTCGTTGAGGGTTTGCAATTTAATAGATGAAATACTTGCGTCTGATTAGTTATTGACTGAAATGAAATGAATGGATGTGTACTGGGCGAAATTGTGGCCAAATGAGTAACCCTGTTTCTATGGTTTTTCCGAGGGCGACCTCTTTCTGTCATAATTTCCTTGATACTTCGTTTGGACTTTAATCAATCATTTCTAAAAGACGTAACAATTTCAAAAGTGTTAGAAAACTTTAATAAATTGATTCAATTGAAACCAACTAATTGAAATTTATTTAAATTTAACTTTAAACCAATTACAAGATATATATGTATGCCTTGCAAGGTATAATATCTGTCTTTTATAGGTGTAATAAATTGTTTTTTTAAAAGCAATGAGTTATAAAATAATTAGTCATTATAAGAATCTTTAATTTTAAAAGAAATAAAGTGACACCAATATAATTATATTGGTTTACCAAATAAGATAATAGCATAGGGAGATAAATGGAAAAGGAAATAATTAATCTTTAAAACACCGAGATTTATTAAGTGGGAAAATGTGTACAAATAAGATAATAGTATACGGAGAGGAATATAAAAGGATGATGTTTTTCTGTATGCCAACTATCCCGGGGGTTGGAATTATTGGCGCATTTGTAGGACACTGAAATGAATGGCGGTGGAGAGTAAGGGTGGTGAATATACATCACCAACTATCATCTCCTCAAAATGAACCTCCAATGGCAACCGCATGAAAGAAAATGAAATCAAAATAAAAATCCAATGGCATGGGATAAAATGAAACGCATCTCGATTTATTTCAAGTTCGGAAAGTGCCACCTACTGCTTTAATTTAATTTGGCCAATTCTTTGAATTTAATTGCATTACGAATTCCAAGAATTCTCTATCATTTAATTTGGTACATTCTTTGAATTTAACCGAATTGGAGATTTCAAGAAATTTATAAAATTGTTGAACACAGACCATTTATGTAGAACAAAAGCCATCTTTTTTATGTTGACTCCCTATCTAATGTCAAATACTCTACCAACTAGGAATAAAGTATAGTGAATAGGTTCAAATCTATTTATATCTCAGTGTCTTAATTATAACACGCCTGTATAGCTAATTAGGGATTCAATTTGACCTATTCAACCTTTGTGTGACTTATAACTCAACTCTAATAGATTTATCTTTATCATTGTCACGTGGTTAGCTCCTTCTTCATGAGTAATGGGGTTGATGCGACATCCTCTCAAATCATGGTGGTTAAAATAGGAAGGTCAACTTCTGGGTTGCATAAATTTTTTGTATATGCTCTATTTGAAGTCTTTATTTCACGATTGGAAAGTTATATGAGTTTGAATTAGCACCAACGGGTCTAGTACAAGTAAGAATTTTTTAACGAAAAACCTTTAGGAAATTCCTCAAACTACCTCTTGAAGGTTTATAACTCTAATTCACCAAAATGAACCCACCGGTAGAAGTGGTCCTATGAGTTAATTCCTCCCATTTTTCCACTTTGAAACCATCAATAAAGATGAGAAATAATATAATTATCTGATGTACATCACACCTTCCCATTTTAGGAGCCTTTTGTTCTCAAGATACTTTACAAAATGAGGTGAGGAAATTTTTCCTCTACCTTGAACTCCTTAGAGCATTGCTTAGCCTTGCTTCAAAGCTTTCCTTTCAACCCAAATTGCCCAAGATCATGCTAACCATATATTGTAATTTTGAAATTTTTTTACAAAATGGTATCATCTGCAACTCCAATTTAGCATCTAATGTCAAATCCTCTATAGAGGGTATGAGTTGTTCCTCTTCCTAACCCAACATTCAAGGCTCATAGAGTTTCAAATTTTCCACATTCATAACTAAGTAAATGCACATGTATTAGGGTATACAGATTTTATAGGCTTTATCTCACACCTTTCCAATATCTCAAAGGGGCCATATTTTAGGGCCTTTATTTTATTACCAAGACCCTATGACTTCTCCTTGTTGAAATGTAGCCATACTATGGCTCTAACTCTGAATGAATTCTTTGTTATGTGCTAATAATGCTTGGCCTTGTATTTACCCTATGATTTTTGCATTGTCTTTTGTACCTATGTATGGATATGCTTAATATTCGCAACACTTTTTCCTCTGCTTAATGTTTCTCTAGTTCATCTTGATCCACCACTTGCCCCTTTGATGTGATCTTTGAGTTGGAACCTCCATATTCTCTTATTCCAATATTTGTATTTAGAACCACAATGGGGAGGTTCATATTGTGGCTAATTTCTCCAACCTACTCTTCCAACCTTGAGGACCTCTCCACTATCAGATCTTGAGGGTTATTAATAGATTCATTGTCCATGGTTGGGCTTTTATGACTTTCTACTAAAACTAATCTACATCCTATACCAAATATGCCTACTCTAATACCAATATCATTTGTAAATTGTCATGGAAATTCCAGTAGAGAATTCATCACAACAGATATAATAAAAAAATATTGAAATCTAAAATATATACTATAAAGGTTAATTTTTCCTTATGTTTCTGTATTATTAAGTTCTTGTGTTAATATACTGTACATGAAAAATATAAAAAATGCGAAAAATAAGGAACAGATAAAAAAATCACTCACAAATCGTAAGACACCAAGTTATGATCTAGAAGCCCTTTTGAGTGAAAATCGAGTTGGAAGGTGAGGTTGCTTTACTCTCTCTCTCTCTCTCTATCTCTCTCTCTTTGAAAACAATCCCTCTTATTCTACCCTCTATTTATCTACTCTCAGTTACTCTATTCAATAATTGAACAAAATTCACTAGTATATAATCAAACCCATTTTTCCTCCTAATGACCTAGTTATAACATGGATCCATAACCAGTTAGGGGTTTCATTTGAACCATTGAACCTGTTGGGTCTCCGTTTTGATACCTTTAATACCCTATATTGTCCTCTATTTTTTACCATCTTTACCTCGAAACATACTCACCACTTGCCTACCTTAGTTAAAAACATGATTTTTAACATCCTTGTGTATATATGAGGTAATTTATATTTAAAGCATGGTTTTTATGTTTTCTTGTAGTGGAAATAGATTTATTTTATTTCTTATACTCTATGATTAATTAGATTGGCTCACATAAATGTTTAAACCATGTTTATACTCACCCGATACCAGTGTATTGATCCGGTAATCGTGCTCCTACTCATCTGGTACCAACATTATCGGTCCAGTATTGGCCCTCCTACGTATCCAGTACCAACGTTATCAATTTGGTACTCATGTTCTCATCTAGTACCCGTGCGTTTTCCTATCAACTACCCTAAAACAATTACCCGTGTTCTAGCTTACCCGTGTTCACTCATTCGATACCAACATCAGCGGTCCAGCACCTGCAATCATCTCAGACCAATCCTACTTTCATTCGGTACCTGCATTCATCCGATACCAATCCTGTGTTCATCCGATACATGTGCTCATCTGGTACCAACTATGCTCATCTGTTACCCATTGTATTCTTCCGATTACTGTGTGATTATGGTACTCGCATTCCAGCACCTGTGTGATTCTGGCACCCGCGCTTGTGTGATTTTGGTACCATATACGACTCTTCAACTTCGACGGTTCAAGTGAGATGCCTTCGATGGGACCAAGGGAACTAATGGTCAAAGGAATTACCTTTTTATGGAAAATCGAGACATGTATCAACCTCATGCACTGCGTGTCATGAGGATGAAGACGAATATGTCAAATTAACTGAATTGTAATATCTTGTAATGATTTTATACTATCTTATGTAACCTTGGTTGTAACGACCATTCTTCTATAAAAGAAGGCTCGTATATGATAGGTAGGAGTCAATAAGTAAGTTGGTTAGCGAAAGTTAGAGTTAGAAGAGGGAATGAGCTACAAATTTTTACTGTAATGTTATGCTAGAGATTTAATTTTGTAAACCTTCTTTTTGTGAAATAAATGGTATGAGCAGTAGTTGATAAATTTGTCGTGTTAATAGAGTATTTAGTTCTGTAAGTTATTCTATCTTTCCTGTTAACTCGGCAAGGGCCCATCAAAGCCAATAAGGTAAGTTTTTATTATATTTATTGTAAAATTAATTTGGTTTTATAGTTTAACTTCAAAGTGTTTGATATAATTCCAGTAACCATGTTGAATAGTTTTATTTTTTCATAAAGTAAGCTAGGACCATTAGTTTTGGAATCTTATGTGAAATTGGAAATGATTGCATAACAACATCGTCTGGTATTGCATACCAATTGTCAAGTACCTTGTTTCAGCTAATCAATACCCATAATTTTGGTACCAATTTGTTATTTTGCAAGACAAAGCAGGATTCAAGCATTAGGGGAATTTTGAGGTCTAAAATGAGCCTCCTAAGGAAGTTATAAAATAATAGTGGAAATAATAAAATAAGATTAGATTACATCATCAAAGTTTAGAGGGAAAAAAAAAATAACTATTTTTTCAACTTATCTCCCTATGGGTTTATTTAAATTTTGAGCAGAAACACTCATTGGATGCATAATTTGATTCCTCATCCAAGGAGTACCCATGTTTCATACGTTCGATGGGCCCTACGACACGAAAATGAGAAATACATGAAAAACATGTTTGCAATCATGTTTTTTCACGTATTTCTCATTTTTTTTGTAGAAGGATCCATCGAAAGTATGCAACATGGGTACTCCTTGGATGAGGAATTAAATTTTGCATCTAATGAGTAATCCCGCTTGAAATATGAGTAAAACCTCAGGAAGATAAGTTGAACATACAGGTTGAAAAAATAGTTTTATTACTTTATTATTTTTTAATCTTTTCACTTTTTTACTCCAAAAATGGTGAATCATCCCCCATCATTGACATCATCATCTTGAATCTTATTGGTTCATATAAAGTTTATTTTGGTTGTACTTTTTTCTTAGGAGACCCATTTTAGACCTCAAAATTCCCCTAATGGATATACTTCATTTGGGGTGCTGAAATACTAGAAGAATATTTTCAAAATCAGAAAAGACATCTACATCAATGGAATGGAACACTTAGGGAAGTATTTGATGTTATATTTCTTTTCTCCTTATGTTGTTAAAAATTATGCATTAACAATTCATCATTAAGACCAATATTTCACAAAGGTGATCGAATAGACAATTTGTTTTCCCATATAAGTTAAATCAAATGATAATTCCAAACTACTCATGGTTGACATATCTTTTCTATTTTAGAATTTAATTTTTTATTATTCATATAGATTTATAATTATCGATAGTTGCTCAAAATATAGTTACCAAAGCATACCGGGGGGATTAAAACAACGTTAATAGGTCCATACAATGATACCAATGAAAAATCAACTTAAATACTATAACCATAACACCAAAACATAATCTCCGAGCATCTTTATTAATACTTGCAAGATAATTGATGAAGTCTCTACTCATAGTGGAACACTAATTTAAAGGCGAAAGCATATATGAAAACTCTTATTAGTAGGACTTTAGGTGTCTTTTGTTTATTCTCTAGAAGCCTCATCTATTTTACATTAAAAATGACTCATTCATGCTACGTCATTTGTGTACTTATGAGTACCTTATGCGTCTAAGGCATTAAGCAGGTAATCTAAGTCACTCTGGAAGGTGTCATCCTATGCCTTTAATGGGATTTTTGAAGCCACTCCCCCATCTACCAATTTCAAAGGCAATGACCATAATCCAAACCTAAAATTATAGGAAACATGGGACTATAACCTTTAGTGTAAAATAGGTTTAAGAGGTTAACCCGTCAAGGCTATGGACGCCTGCTGGCAGCAGGTATTGATATGTGATATCGCTAGGAAAACCCATTGGGGCTATGGACACTCGCAGGAAATGGGGAATTCTGCCTAAAGAAGTGGAAACAAAACTAAAGCTTTTGTCTACACGTACGATGGTTACATTATAGTGTTACAATAAAGAGGAAGCATGCATGGATGAAGTCAAGGGTAAAAACAAACTCCATATATTTTTTGCTAAAGAATAGCCTTAAGGTAACCTTAAGACCTCTATGACTATTTTTTCATACTACATCTATGATCTAATTATCTTAGAAGTGGGACCTGTGATCATTGAGAATTAATAAAACTCAACTGCACAATTTATATGTAATACTTAGATAAATATAAGACTTGGTTGGTAATAACTAATTTTTCATTGGTTCATCATTTGTTGTGATCATAAAAAAGTCCTCCTTTTCTATGACGAAGGAGAGCCCTTAAATTTATAAAATGTTTCCTTCTTGAACATAAGACTGTTGAAGATTGATGAAATCATATGTAATGAGTAATTTGAAATTTCTTTGATGACTAGTGTTAGTTTTATGTCATTTTAATAAATTTGAGATGAATTATTCTTGTTCAGTATTTATCTCATTAGCTCCATTATTTTGTTTTTCAAGGTCCTTTGTACTGAGTCATCTCAGCAACCTTCCTCACTTCTTTAGTATGCCATCTTGCTTGCATGAGAACATGCAAAAGCTTAGGCATGGGGGAGTGGTTGTTGGGACCATTTTCAATGTCTTCATTTTATTCCTTTTCAGCGTCCTTCAACATATTCGATTGGCACTCATCAACTCCTACTCTTCCATATGACCCTCAACCTTTTTACCTCATTTTCTGACTCCACTTCAATTTCAAACTTCATGTACCAATGTGTTGTTTGTAGTTCTTCCAGTAGAACAAATTCACATGCAGCATCAGTAATTGCTAAAACTTACTCTGTGTTGACCCTCAGAACATGCTAAGATACAAAGAAAATCCTACAAGATCCCAATTTAAAGACTATACATTCATGCACCTTATTAAAATCTCATCCGGCACTGAACAAAAAGTCCCTGTATTCATCCGGTACTGGAAAACAATTTTCATTTGGTACTAATTTTTTTTTTGTGTTAATCCGTTAATACAATTATGAGGTCAGTATTTTATTTTTTGCTATTAAGATTCATATTAATCATATGATGAATATATAATTAACCTCATAAACCTTTATTACCATCAATTGTTAAACTACTATCCTAATCCTAAAAGTACTCACCTTTATTCCCCTATTTTCTAAGAAAAAAATCCTTTTTGTGATATGATTGAATGGGATAATCATGGGTATGATTGGGTAGATTCCAATCATAATTCGAGAAAATATATTATATGAATTATATATCATGATAGAGCTTCTACCTATGTGCGTTGTTTAAACAATGATTTTACCACTATTTCATAACCATAAATTGAATTATGATGATGAATGATTATCAGAACCTTGATATAGAGCGTCCTCTACTGGTCCAATCAACCATGTTCTATCCATTGTGTCTAACGTGCACTTGAATGAAATTTGAAATCATTAACGGAGATGAACGTCTAAATAAGTTCTACATATGATTTATCGCCATCATCATGTATGCGCTCACCTTGTAATTATGGAAACCATTTGACTGTTACCATCTCCTCTCAAATTATAAATTCTCTTCTGGATGGATTCTCCATCCAGATGAGCATCAATTCTCCCTTTCATACCATTCGACCTTCATTTCACTTGCCCCCATTGATTTATCCATCAACAACCCTGTCACATTGTTTCCATAACCTAACTTTTGGTACTCTATCATTTCTGGTACTCTATCACTACCGTCTCCGGTACTAAACTCTCCCCTAGTCCGAGACTTGTTCTTAAAGTTGGCATGGGAATAGATTGACATGAACCAGTGTTCCATTTTTATCAAGAAATGGATGAGTATTAGTTGTGCAAAGAAAGATCTGAATAATTTGGTTGGATTTTGTTTCTGGAGAAGTTTAAGGGATACCATGAGGGTGTTTCTCACGCCCTCACTCAAATTTATGATGACGAACATGTTAAGCTAGAGGTATGCAATTAGAGATCACAAAAGATATTATAGAAGAAGCCTCAGGAGTAAAGGTCTGATATCCAAACATCTGATATTTAGGAAAGAAGGCTCTATTTTTAAAATTTTGAGGAATGGTTCAACACTTTTTGCATGAGGACATGCAACAATAACTTAGGCATAGGGGAATGTTGGGTCTCCATTTTGATGCCTTTAATACCCTATATTTTGCTCTATTTTTTACGAGCTTTACCTCGAAACCTACTCACCACTTGCCTACCTTCTTCAAAAACATGACTTTTAGCATCCTTGTGTATATATGAAGTAATTTATATTTAAAGCATGGTTTTTATGTTTTATTAAAGTAGAAATAGAGTTATTTTATTTCTTATACTTTTATTAATTTGATTGACTCACATATATGTTTAGACCATGTTTCTACTCATACAGTACTAGTGTATTGATCTGGTACTCGTGGTCCTACTCATCCAGTACCAGCATTATCGGTTCAATACTGGAACTCCTACTTATTTGGTACCAAAATTATCAATTTGGTACTTGTGTTCTCATCCGATACTCATATTCTCATCCAGTAGCCCTGTGTTTGCCTATCAGCTACCTGAAAATAGTTACCCGTGTTCCAGCTTACCCATGTTCACTCATATGGCACCAACAATAGCGGTCTGGCACCTGCAATCATCCGGGACAAATCCTGCATTCATCAGGTACCAATTATGTGTTCATCTGGTACCCGTGCTCATCCAGTACCAGTGCTCATTTGGTACCAACTAAGCTCGTCTTATACCTATGCTCATTCGGTATCCACTGTGCTCGTATGATACTTGTGTGATTCTGGTACCATATACGACTCTTCAGCTTCGACGGTTCAAGTGAGTTGTCTTCGATGGGACCGAGGGAATTGATGGCCAAAGACATTAAATTTTTATGGAAAATTGAGATATGCCTCAACCTCATGCACTGTGTGTCATGAGGATGAAGTCGAATATGTCAAATGAACTGAACTGTAATATCTTGTAATGATTTAATACTATCTTATGTAACCTTGGTTGTAGCTACCATTATTCTATAAGATAAGGCTCATAGATGATAGGTAGGAGTTAGTAAGTAATCTGGTTAGAGAAAGTTAGAGTTAGAAGAGGGAGCGAGATACAGATTTTTAGTATACTATTATGCTGTAGATTTAATTTTGTAAACCTTCTTTTTGTGAAATCAATGGTATGAGCAACAGTTAATAAATTTTTCATGTTAATAGAGTCTTTAGTTCTGTAATTTCTCCATCTTTCCTTCTTAGCTTGTCAAGGGCCCACCGAAGCCAACAAGGTAAGTTTTTATTATATTTATTGTAAATTTAATTTGGTTTTATAGTTTAACTTCAAAGTGTTTGATATCATTCCAGTATTGATTTTATGTAAGTAATCTATTTTTCTGAGGTACAATTCATTAGTTTTATGAATACAAATTGTATTTATTAGCTTTCACATTTAAGTATTGATTTATATTTTAGAGAACAAGAAGAGTTAACAACAAAGATCTCACCATTCACCTACATGTGTTGTTAGTGAAGACTCTTGGCATACATTACCTGTACTAGAATGTAGAGTTACTTTTATAACTAGTTAAATTAGGAATGATTACATTAAGTGGAGTGAGTTTATTTTAGTTCAGTGATTGAAATCAGTTGCTACAGGAAAACATATTTGAATCTATCTTTTCATTTCATGACACTATAAATGGAAAGACTTATTACCTGAGCAAGAACCTTTATATTACATTCTTACTAAGATTTTATTTCTAAGTTTTTATTATTATTATTGTGTGAGGAAATTATATTCATTGTAAAATGGAAGCTTCCTATCTAGGCAATACTCAACAAACATAGGAACTTACCTGTTATCAGCACATATAGTGCATCATCCCTACTGATTATGACTCCTTGGTTGATAATTTAATTTGTGGCAATATACCATTCATATAATTTCCCCAACAAAACCCTCAATGTGAATTACAATTCAAATAATATAGATACTTCTTCATCATGGTCACATAGATAGCCTCTTTGGCATACATTGAATCCTCTTGAATCATGGTGGTCAAAATAGGAAGGTCAACTTCTAGGTGGCATAGATTTTACATATCGACTTTGTTTGAGGTCTTGCTTGAATTGTTAAAGAATAATTTGAACGATGTGTAATAACGCCACAATTTTTGGCACAACTGGAAGTTTTTTATCCCCAAAAGTATTTAGAGAATTACTCATGCTTTGGTTTGAAACACAATTCACCAAACTAGGACCCAAAAGTAAAAATGGTCTTGTGAGTTGATTCCTCCCATTTGTCCACATTGAAAGAATAAATATGGATGAAAAATAATTTAGTAATCAAATAAAAATCATACCTCCCCATTCAGGGCTGGCTCCTGGTCCCAAAAATATTTTACTTAATGATCGAATGAAAATTTTCCTCTTCCTTATCCCTCAAGTACCATTTAACATTCCTTAGAAGTTCTCCTTTGAACCCAATCTACCAAAGGTAATCTTCCCCTATATTTTATTTCTATAATTGTTCTACAAAAGTGTAACCTTTGTCAACTATTCATGAGCATCTATTTCCAAATAATCTATAAAAGGTATGACATGCTCCTATTCCTTATACATCCTAGAAGGCTCATAGAGTTTCATATTTTCCTCATTCATTATTTATTAAATGTGCATGTACGAGGTATAATGAGTATAAAGGAATTATCTCACACCTTTTCCAATATTCCAAAGGGATAATATCACAGGGCCTTTATTTTCTTACCAAGGCCCTATAAGCTCTCCTTATTCAATTGTAACCATACTTTGTCTCCCACTATGAATGACTTATCGATTCTATGCTGATCACACTTGGCCTTGTATTTTTCCTATTATTTTTTCACCATCTCCTGTACCTATAGATGGATTTGACTAATATTATCAAAAATTTATTTTCTATTGAGCCATCCCCTATAATATATTTCCTCACTCCTCCTTGTTTTTCATATGCAATATACAAAGGTGAAGGTGTTAGAGATCCAAAACAAATTTCAAATGGGGACTTACAAGAAGAAGTATGAATTGTTCCATTATAATAGTGTTGTATATATACCATATTTTGATCCCAAGTCTTCATTTGCTTCTTATTCTAACCCCTCAAAAGCTACACCAAAGCCTCGTTTTCTACTTTTGTTTGCCAATTTTTCTTTCGATGGAATGATTTATATCTCTTCAACATCGTGTCAACATCTTCTCCCACATTGTAATCCAAAATGCACCAAAAATATTGTGTCCTTGTCTGAAATGATGCTCCTTAGGATTCCAAAGTGCACCCAGACCTATCCAAAGAACACGTATGATTCTTATTTCTCATTGATGGCTTTCTTATAGGGCATGGGAAAGAATATATTACTAAACCCTTCAACTATCATGAATACATATTCATGTTTCTTCCTAGTTGTTGGTAAACCTCCCACAAATTCCATAGAAATTATTTCCCAAGGATGAGTGGATATAGGGAAGGGATGGTATAAACCTTATTTCCTATTAGTAGGCTTGTTTGTGTAGCAAATATTACATCATATTACAAACTTAGCTATGTATTATTACATATTATAATGATACAAATACCTCTGAAAATTAGCTATAGTCCCCCTACACCAAAATGCCTTGGAACCTTGGAGGTGTGAGCTTCTCTGATTGGTTGCAATCGATCACATTTAGGAACACAACTTCTCTAGCATGTAGAGTGAAAAATTATATATATGAAAATAAAATGAGATGTCACCATCATGAAAATGAATTTGGCTCTATAATTGATAAAAAACCTCCTTGAAGTCCTCATCCTATATATAATATTATTTGTATGCATCATTGGTGAAAAATTACATGCACATTAGAATCCTCAAAGTTGTGATATTTGATGTGGGCGGAATTGAAAGCATGATGGCCAAATTGTTTGTGGCACCCTTCTTTTACTTAATCATTATATTAAACTATCATAAAAACACCATCTAATTGTAATTCCTAGTCTATTGTAACTTACTCCATGCTCATTGGTACTGTAGTGGTTGAAATTTTTTGTGGATTACCATATGTTTTTCCATTAGATATTATTTTCAAATAGCTTGCACCAACACATATAACTTTTTTTCATAGGTTCAGTAGTTAAGAATCACCTCGTGACATACTTCAAAATAGTAGCATATAGGAATTCCTCCTTGCATAAGTATTGCTCCTATAGCATACTCATTCACATTTTTATTCACTTCAAATGGATTCTACAAGTTTGGTAATGAAAGTACCTCATATGTTGACCCTCTCCCCACTAGAAACTCTTGTCATTCATTTTTATGGCTTGGAGTGGTGCTACTACTACTGAAAATAAAGCTATGAATTTCCTCACGCGCTTCATTGTCCCATCAAATATTCTAACCTTAGAAGCATTAGTATCCATAGGCCACTTCATGATGGCCTCCACCTTGGAAATATATATCTTCATCTCTCCTCCAACAATCACATATTATAAATACACCAAAAACTGATTTACAAACTCATATTCGCTGAGATTTCTGAGTAATTGGTGCTTCTTTAATGTCTCTAGCACTTGGATCAAATGTGAGATGTTCTACTCCGAATTATCATTGTATAATAGTATATCATCCAACTAAAAAATAGCACATGGATATAGAAAAGGGTGCAGTATGTGATTCATTAACCTCATGATTGTATCTATTACATTGAATAAACCAAACACAATGACTAGCCACTAATACAAATCGTGTATGGTTTTGAAGGTGGTATTCTAGGTATCTTCTCTAACTTGAATGTGGTGATACCATGATTTTAGCTCCATCTTGGTGAAGTATTTTTCTTGTTGCAACTGGTCCAATAGATCATCTATCCTTAGCAAGAGGTACCTATTGTTGAGTGTTATTTTTATCAACACCTTATAATCATTGCATATTACCTAATAGGCCAATCATTTTAGGCATAATTATGATGGGTAAGGTACTTGGTTGAACAAAACCTTGTTCCAGTAGTTGCTACAACTACTACTTCACCCTATTTTCCTGTTACACACTAACTATTCAGCAATGTTTGGAAACATATTTTAAAAATGCTTGGATCTCATTCTCCATTTCCCTCTTGGTTGGTATCCTTTTAGGCTCCTAGAATAGTCCCATGTATGCATGTAGAAACTTGTCTGTTTTTCTATTTGTTCCTTAGTGCACCCTTCCATGGATGAATTTAATCTCGCAAAATCTTCTACAAATTGGTTTTGTCTTCAAAAGTAATACATATTTCTTTCTAGAACTGATTACCTTCTTAGCTTAGTTGGAATTTAGTAGTGAAATTTTGGACTTTCCCTTGTGCACGTTGATAGTGAAGGATTTTCCATCATTGATGAGGTCGTAATGATTAACTCTTTGCATGAAGACTGCATCTTGGTTGCACCTATAGAGACTTCCAAACACCAATCCACATACATCAATTGGAGCTATATTCTATTCTACTTCATAAATAAAATAATCATTAATAGTAATTTTTTTATTTTTTTTTCAAGTGGTATGAGTTCATCAGAGATTACATCAAGCTTGACATGTGTCTTGAGACAATGTGACACGGGGGAATCTAAGCCATCAAAATCACTTGGGGATCACACTCAACTTGGGCTACACCAGCCCTTAAAAAGACTAGATTTTTGCCCATGGAGTTTAAAATTGACAACCTTCACATCACGAAGTGACTTAACAGTACACCCCATCACCATCTATTCTACACCCCGTGGGAATCATTTATAGAAATATTATTTTTCACTATTTGGTTACATTTATTTTGGCATCATTATTTACTAATCCTAATAGATATGGTCTTAATGATTAGGAAATTTCAATCCCAATTTTCTTACTAGATCCTCTACAATGACATTTATCTATGATCCTTAGTTAAATAGAGCATCAATTTTCATCTTCTTGACATGTATCTTTTTTGGAAGAGTTTGGTCATCTCCTTCTCTTCATGTTGTTGAAGGTTACTCGGATTCACCCCCTTCACACTGATGTGTAGAAAATATTCTCATCCACATTTTGGTTACCTTGAACCCATTTTCCCAAATTTATGGCCATGGAATTTTTCTTCTTCCTATCCTTCAAGTTCTATGGGTTGATTTATGGATAATTTCAAACACTACTCCTATCTATGCCTGTCAATGTTACAATGATGATTATATTGGTTGTTGGGATCTTTGCACTAGTGTGTTGTAGCTACTGTCATTTTCTCCTCCTACATTCAGTTTCCTCTTCCCTTATTTGGAATTTTCCTAGTGTTCCTTTTCCTTTGACCCACTTGATCGCTTTTTATTTTGGCCTATTTTTTATTGCATTCCTATACACAAGCCTCCTCCACCATTCCAAGTTTGAACAACACTTGATTTCGTAGATGGTTGTGTAGACCCCATGTTGAGAATTTGGAGGGGCGGGAATTAATTCAAAATCTCTTCTTGATAATTACTTGTGAACTTACTTATTTTAAATATGTCTTTTCTTCTTAGCTTATTATGTATTTCATCAAGTCAATTAACAAAAACACAAGAGACATAAATTTAGGATTTTCGAGCCAGGGCCAAAACTGCTCCCTCTTGGAGAGGAAAACCCACAAGAAATTATTCTTACAGACTTTAATATGACAAGTACCATGACCATGACTCATACCCTTGACCCTTGTATGCCTCCAAGACCTTGTCTATATTCCTTGAATTCTTGAGCTGATCCTTCTTTTCTACACTGTCCTACACTATTTTGCACCAAAATTAGAAAGCTCGGTCTCTAGTCCTTGTTTTCTTCTTTAACTTGGATCCTTCTTGACTTCTAGATTTATACTCAAGATACTAATGTATAATTCTGTACCAATCCATTGTATGCATCCCTTTTAACACACTGTATAGATATCCTTTTATAGTACTATCCCTTATTACACTTATTGCAACCCTTTAACACAGCTTTATAACTGCATTTCAATACGCCCTAACATAAATCATGTAGCCACACTTTACGGTACCTTAACACAGTCAGGAATCCGCACTTAAATCCAGCTCTTCCACAGTCTTATGTACACACCTTGAAAAAGTCTCTTTCTCTACTTGAAAACAAGTATATCTTCCCTTCAATCCTTCACTTCAGTCATGTAACTCGCACCTTAAATCCACACTTATTGTAGGCTAAAGTTTGCACTGTTTGTTGTCTCAAATCAAGACTAAATCATAGTTTGAAATCCGCACTAAATCATAGTCTGAAATATGCACTAAATCACATAATTTTCTTGACCGAAATTCACTTTGTTCTGCGCAGTACCTATAGGGTATAAATAGATTTTTCCATCTGTAATTGAGCCAACCTGTCATACGATAATATAGCCAACGTGATATATGGTTATAGAGTTGACTTGTAGGGCACATCTTCCAGCATTGATGAGGTAGACATGAGGGTTGTCTATAGCCATTCCTTTATAGTTCGATGACAAGGTCTTGAAGGCATATTCTGATGACTAGACTCTTCATATACATGACTCTTAATTTATATTTATAACCAGAAGAAAAATCCTAATAGAAATTGAGAAGAATTTTATTGACCTATAATAAAAATCTTGCTAATGAAACCCATGAAGCAAGCATAACAAAAATAAATTTTATTATCTTTCTAGTGTTCTTTACATAGATACATAATTACATATTCAATATAAAGATCGATCCTAGTTACACTTTTCAACACTCCCTCTTGACTAGGGAGGTATTCATATAGGTACATGGTCACTTTCCAACTGAATAATCTCATAAGAAGAATCAAATTGGTAATTTCATTTGTATAGCATCATATCAACCAACATTGTCCTAGTGCAAGGCCTTGACTAACAACCCCATCTCTAAACGAGACAATGGGCTACAATGTTGGCTAGACACATGACTTATAAACACTATAGTCATTGTCTCTCCAAGGTACATACTCCACCCAGGTGTTCCCAGAGTATGACCTTCTTGGACTATTCTTCTCTTGGGTAGCTAGCCCTTAAAGAATATCAATCCCCGACTACTCTTACCTTGAATGCCATATCACATTCTCAAAGAGTATTGAATTCCAGATGATAACCCAATCCTCCATTTTGTCTTCCCAAGTGAAGACCATAATGATGTGTCTATCCATTCTCTCCACATGGCCTTCACTAAAAATTACGGTTGTTAGTCTTGGTCTAGTGAATGACACATGTATTATATAATCATATACGTTGCTCCCTCTTAACCCAGGAAGGACATACTTCAAGTTTCTTCCAAGCAAGAAACTTATCACCAGTCTCCCTCTCAACCAGGGACCTGCAGAAGCAATGGTGAGACACCCAGCTGCTCATGAATAATTCCTCCCCTCAATGTCATGGATTTCAATATTGAGGAATCTTCAACCTTTGGCTCCATAGTGCTCAGATCATCCATCACTTTCATCCTTGAGTCATGTCAGCTATCAGAAAGTGATTCATCCAACTTCCTTATCTGGACCACTTTTATGCCATGTTGCTTTTCTTCAAACCATCTCCCAAGGATTTTACATCCTTCCACATGATTGTCAGCCCTGAATAAGATTATCCAGATAAACATATACATATGAGATTTTAAATCAAAAGTTACCTCAGTGATGATCTTTCACCATGACATCTTCTTGTAGGCATCAGCATCCTTTATTCAGATTGAAACATCTCCTAAAGATATGTCTTATCAAAGGTCTTCTTCTTTACCAAACTGCTATCAAAGTCTACATATCCTCCCAGGAGATCTCCTAGTCACATATTCTTGTCTTCTGGATGCTAACTACCTCTTTACTGGTTGCACTTCATGATCTCTTCAATTCTTTCTACGCGCAAATTCATACCCAGGAACTTCCAGTATCTAGTTCCTTTTTTGTATACAACTACCTCATATACCATATGAGGACATATTTAATTTCATCTGTTAGTGGAAACCCATGCACCGTGAGAAATCCTCCTCCATAGATCATACTTCTAAAGATAGAAGTCCATTACTTGCAACCATATGCCATGACTTCACAACATCCAGTGTCAGCATATAAGTATATATATACCTCATACCTTTTTCCTTTATGTCATCATGTAGAAATTTTACTAGAATGAAGAACTTCATTCCATTGACCTACTTCATCAATATGTCATCACATCCTAATCCTATAATTCTATAGCATATAATTCTCAATGAAATATTTTGCTTTCTTTCTTACCAGTGAATCCATAGAGAACTCCATTATCAAATGTCAACACTTGTTTCCATATTGATTATTGAATGATGATCCTTGATTTCGATGACTTCCTTCTATCAATGTTGTTATCAGTGAGGTTTCTGGGATCTCCTTCTTCAAGTGCTCCTCCCATGCATCTGTCATGATGCTTTTAATATCCATTGCTTCCTATCCTACTATTTTACACCCAACAGAAATCACTTAAAGAGAAAGATGATCTCAGTCATAGTAGAGATCTTTCACTTCTTCTTTCTTATATTTCTTTGTATCAGGTTCTTCCCTTATATCTGTGACATGGGCTTCTTCCTTTTTCCTCTTATCCTTTCCAGATTTAGGACAATCCTGTTTATAATGCCCACGTTCATTACATCCAAAGCATCTTACTTTGTCCATATTTCTTATTTTATTCTGAGGACCAAATTTTTCGAATCTTCCTTTCTTCTTGGACACGGCTGCAAAGTCTTGATTCCCTTCACTTGATCCTATATCATCTTTGGCTTTCAATATTGTTTACTCTATTTTACATAGAGACCATAGATCATGGAATGTTGTTGCTTCTTTCTTCCCGTATAAACTTGAAGTGAATTTTTCCCATTCTTCTAGTAGAGCATTCAACAACATTGTAGTCATTTCATTATCAAAAATTACTTCTCCCAATTCCTGTAGTTAGTCTCTTATTTCAGAAATCCTCATAAAATATGAAGTGATTCCTTCCTCTCTTGATAATTTCATCTTGTATAGTTCTTGTCTTATAGAGATTGTTTCTCCTGAAGTACCCACAAGGAATAACTCCACCAATTTCTCATATATTTCTTTTGCAATTTTCAATTTTGACACATAGGGTATGAGTGAGTCCTGAATGGATTCTATGAGAATCCTCTGGGCTCTAATTTCTCCATTCATTTGTTTGATATGAGCTTAAGAATCTTCTTTTGAGGGTTGAATTGTAGATCCTTTAATGTACCCCATAACTTCGTCTTCAATTAGATTCAAGTCTGTCCTCTTCTTCCGTGCACTAAAGTTTGATGACCCAAACAATTGGTTACTTTCTTTGCAATAAGTTATTTTGATAGATTAAGATAATATCATAGATACTTACTTGAGTAGGATGGCATCCTTCTCCTATAATTTTCTTTGATGATGAAGAAGATAGAAACTCCTTCTTATATTAAGCTCTCCAATGAAGGTGTTCTTGAATCCTTGATGATAAAGGATGTTTTCCAAAAAGATGTTGTCTCTTCCAACAATGTCTTGAATATAAATCTTTGATGGGAAAGATTATATTTTTGATTAGTGGATCCTTTGAAGAATCTTCCCTGCAAACTGATATGAACTTTTAAGACAAGCTTTGATATTTTATTCCTTGAGTGTTCTTGTCAGGTAGCCCTTGTGATTAGCACCTTAGCTCTGATACCATGTTGAGAATTTGGAGGGGCAGGAATTAATTCAAATTCTATTCTTTATAATTACTTGTTAGCTTACTTATTTTACATATGTCTTTTATTCTTAGATTATTATGTCTTTCATCAAGTAAATTACCAAAAACACAAGAGACACAAATTTAGGCTTTTCAAGCCAGGGCCAAAACCTCTCCCTCTTGGAGAGGAAAACCCACCAGAAATTCTTCTTATAGACTTTCAAATGACAAGTACCATGACCATGACTCAGACCCTTGACCCTTGTATTTCTCCAAGACCTTGTCTCTGATTATTCCTTGACTTCTTGACCTGATCCTTCTTTTCTTCACCATCCTGCACTGTTTTACACCAGACTTAGAGAGCTCGGTCTCTAGTCCTTGTTTTCTTCTTTAGCTTTGATTCTTCTTGACTTCTATATTTATACGCAAGACAGTGATGTATAATTTTGTACCAACCCATTGTATGCATCCCTTCTAACACACTGTATAGATATCCTTTTATAGTACTCTCCCTTCTTCCACTTATTGCAACCCTTTAACACAATTTTATAACCGCACTTGAATACACCCTAACATAAGTAATGTAACCACACTTTACTGTACCTTAACATAGTCAGGAATCCGCACTTCAATCCATCTCTTCCACAGTCTTATGTACGCACCTTGGAACAGTCTCTTTCTTTACTTGAACGCGGGTATATCTTCCCTTCAATCCTTCACTTCAGTCCTGTAAATCACACCTTAAATATACACTTATTTCAGGCTGAATTCCACACTTATTGCTCTCTGAAATCCACACTAAATCACAGTCTAAAATCCCCACTAAATCACAGAATTTTCTTGATCGAAATTCACTCTGTTATGTGTAGTACCTATAAGGTATAAATAGTTGTTACCACCTGTAACTGAGTTGACCTGTCATAGGGTAATATATAACCTGATATATGGTTATAGAGCCGACTTGTAGGGCACATCTTCCAATGTTGATAAGCCGGTAGACATGAGGGTTGTCTAGAGCCATTCCTTCACAGTTTCATGACAAGGTCTTGAAGACATATTCTAATGACTAGACTCTTCATATACATGCCTCTTAATTTACATTTATAACCAGAAGACCAATCCTAATAGACATCAATAAGAAGTTTACTGACCTATAATAAAAATATTTCTCATGAAACCCATGAAGAAAACATAATAGAAATACATTTTGTTATCTTTGTGTTCTTCTTTACATAAATACATAATTACATATTCAATATGAAGACTGATCCTAGTTACACTTTTCAACACCCCCCACAAACTTGAGGAGTAGGTTTGGGTTCTCGGGAGAGATACCTAACATTATTTCCATCTTCTTGGATTTTATTGTGTAATATTGTACACTCTACCCCTATTTCTTCTTGAAGTAATTCCATCGGATCCGATGGTCCTTTACATATATTGTAAGGTATAACTGGGACTTTATGAGAATATTAAAATCCTCCTACTTAGTAAGTATTGGATCTCCCTCTACCTTCGTGATTTCCATATGGATTTCCCACCAAGTTAGGGCATGACCCTCTTATTTTGAAATGGGAAAAATAATTTTTATGTTATTCCTCTATGAAATGAATGCTAAAATAAACCTATGATAGTTGTAACTAGAGATTTAATTTCAAATCATAACTCTCATCTTCATATGGCTTGATATAGACCTTTGCCTCTATCTTGAATAAGGACTATGAATGGTTGATGACACTTAAACCAAGTTGTTCCCTTTTTGGTTCTTCCCTAGAATCCTCCTATGGTTTTTCCTCATACCTTGATTTTCTCTTTGATCTGACCTTTGAGTTCAAACCTTCATCTTCTTTGATTTTAATCTTGTTGTCTAAAGCTAGCATAAGTTCATATCACGACTTATTTCTTCAACCTATTCTTCTAGCCCTAAGAAGATTTCCTTTTACCGAATCTCAAGGTTTTTTAACAGATTCACTAGCTAGCCATAGATAGGGTTTTATGACTTTATACTTAAAATAATTTGGATTCCATGAAAATTCCCACGAGATACCTAAACACACCTACTTTGATACCAATATGATTTGTAAATTGTCGTGGATATTCCAGTGGATAGTTTGTCATCATAGATTTAATAAAAATTTACTCAAATCTAAAATATATACTATGAGGGTTATTTTTTCATTAGATATTTGGATTATTTTGTTATTGTGTTCTTCTTATGCATGAAAAATATTAAAGATCGAAAAAATAGAGAAAAATAAAAGCAAATGCTCACAAGCCATAAGACACTAAAAAATGATATGAGAAACCATTTCGAGAGAAAATATGATCAAAAGGTGAGACTATTTTTCTCTGTCTCTCTCTCTTTGAATGAAAAATGACGTGAATACAAAGGTACGAGGTTTATGGCTAATGGCATGTTATAGAACACAAACCCTCTCATTCTACCCTCTCTCTATCCACTCTTGTCTAATCTTCTCAACTATGAACAAATTTCACTAGAATAGAATTAAAATAGTTTTCCTCCGAGTGGCCTAATTATAACACAATCTGATAGCAAACTAGTGATTCAATTTGACCCATTCAACCCTAAATATGAGTTAAAACATGACTCTTCTAGAGCCGTCTTCATCATGATCAAGTGGCCAAGCTCTTTTCCATGATTAATGTGGGTGATGTGGCATCTTCTCAAATCATGGTGGTCAAAATAGGATGGCCAACTTTCTAGTGGCATAAATTTTGCGTACATACTCTGTTTGAGGTATTAATTGCATTGTTGGAAAGGTTTCTAGGTGTAGAATAGTACCAAGGGGTATGTTGTAGGTGATATTTCTTGAAACACTTCCAGAAATGCCTCAAACTACTTCTCAAAGATTTAAAACCCTAAATTAGCAAGCTAGGACCCACTAGAAGAAATGGTCATCTGAGCTAATTCCTCTCATTTTCCCACTATGAAAGCATAAAGATGGATGAAAAAAATATAATAATCCAATCTAGATCATTATCAAAAGTCATTGCTGCAATGTGACATTACAAAACAAACAGTAGAATGTGGTTATTAAAAAAACTACCTAAAACTACTATTAAAACAAATGTCAGGACAATGTGATTTTAATAACAACTTCATCACATTGTCACAAACAATCCAATGTCACATTGTGACAAAAACAAAATAGACATGACATTTTGATGAACAAAAAACATCATCACAATGTCGCATTACAAAACTAACATCAAAATGTAAATAACATGAACATGGTATAGAAAAATGAAGTCACAATGTGATGAAAGACATCCAACAACATATTATGAGAATTTTTTTTTTCATCACAATGAGTTTAAAAAATGTTGTTGGAAAATGCAATATTAAAATATTAATAAATGGAAAAAATGAAAAAATGACAACAAAGATGACGTATAAGCAACACCATCGAAATGAAAAAAGCCAAAAAATAATGAAAATAGCCTCGATGACATAACTCTATGCACTTAACAAACAATTTTAGCCTTGAGAATAATGGTTAACCATCATGGGCATATTCAACCATTTTCAATATGGATAGTCATAGTAAGTCATGTCCAACCATAGTCTACCATAGTGCACATGGATTACTATAGTTAACCATGGCTAACCATGTTCTATGGGTTTTAACCATGGTTAACATGGTCAACCATTGTCAACCACATTCAATCATAGACAACATTTTCAACCTTGGAAAACCATATTCAATGACACTCTATCAAAGACAATTTTAGTTTATTTTTGACATGATGGTCTACATGGTCAACATGGCCACCCATGTTAATCATGGACATCATAGGAAACCGTAGATTACCACATTTATCATACACAAATGCTAACAACCCTATGTCCACCCTTACTAAAGGATATGTTGACCATAGTAAATCATGGAATAACAAGATCAACCATGGTCAAACATGGTAAATATGTTTTCCATGGCAATCCTTGCTGACTGTTATCAAACATGGTCAACCATATTTTACCATTCCCAACCATAGTCAACTATGTTCAACAAAAACCAGTCAAAGTCAACCAAAGAGAACCATAGTCAACCATAATCATCCATATTCAACCTTCTTTGCAATAGTTAATTATGGTCAACTATGGTCAATTGTTGTCAACATGGGCACCTAAAATTAACCATGGGAAATTGTGGTCAAAACTTTGCCAACTAGTTTCAACCATGCTAAACGTGTTGTAACATGGTCAACCGTATTTATCCATAAGAAACATGGTCAAGAATTTCCAACCATGCTCAATTATAATTTACCATAATTAACAAAAGTTAGCCAAGGTAAACCATAGTCCCCTAATGCACCCCACTCACGTCGGTCATCAACTAGCACAACCACATTAATAAAGTAGTTGATATATGTCAATAAACGTCATTTTCCACTTTTCAAAAGCCAATTGTTGCCATAATAACTGAAAATTGACACATATCGACATATATCAACCACTTTATCAATGTGGTTGTCCTAGTATATAGTAGTTTACACTGAGGACTTAATGAATTAACTGATTGCGTTGAAAATTAATTTACAACGAGCTCCCACATGAAGAGTTTTCCATGTGATCTTGTGCTACTGCCCATTTTGTCATTTGGTTCTTCATAATTTCTTGATATTAATTTTCCATCCACCATTTGCAATTTCTCTCTATTTTCAAGGTGCAAAAAGGAGTATAGAAACTTTTTCCCCTTCTTATTATAGTATACCTTTTGATATTTTAATTTTAAATCCTGTTTATAAATTTGAGTTGTTAAATTTATAAATTTTAGTGATTGATAAACTTGCTAAATGTATTTATATATTTAAAAATTACAATTTAATTAATAAACAAGTTAAATAAATTATATCACCAAATTATAATTCTAATTAAAAAACTAGCTTTCCCCAAAGAAAAAAACATGTTTACACTATATTAATAAGTTATATATATATTTTTTGATAAGTTGGTAGAAATTTTTACATTTACATATGTTTACATTGTTCACCCAAAAAGAATTTGAACCTGGAAGCTCGAGGGACCAAAATCCTCGTTCACACAACTATCGCCTATATCAATCAGCGATCATTCCTATATCTGTATCCACTTATGTTGAATAAAAATAGCTAAAGGAAACATCACCAACTCAAAAGAAGTTACAACCACCCGATGGAAATTGTAGGAAATAGTTTTCAAGGTTTTAAAACCAGTTATCTGATTGCGGTCGTGACAATCATAGAACATTTTCTTAGGGTTAATTTTTACTTTCGCATTCATGAAAATATGTTTTTTTTTAATGTTTTAACAAGGTTGGCAGCATGGCAGCTAGTCCCTAACTTAAAGGAGAGCTTCTGCGTGCATTCAAAGCTCAAGCTCCTCATTTTACCCAGTTGAAGTTCCAGTAATAGAAACTCAAACTCGTTGCTGTGTCCAAGGTTAGAGCCTAAGCACAACTAGGAGAGTGGCCCTCAAAGGCCCCAGAAGGGGATTGATTAAAACAACAGAAGCAAGTGGAAGAATCATGCCTGACCAGCTTGCAGCAGACAGGTTTGCAGCCAACAGGCTCTTCTTTTCCAGCAATAACAAGACCCCAGGATTGGATTATTGCCTTCCACAAGAGGGCCCCCAATCTTCCATGTTGTAGGTTTCATAAGCTAACCAAGTAGAGAAGCTAGTCATATATTATGGAAAGGATGTAGTATTCCCATTACATGCCTAATTGATTCTATACAAGCATGAGATTGGCCGGTGACTAAAGAACAAGGTAAATCGACATAGTTGCTACGTATCAAAGGCATATTAGTCTATGTAACTATATTAATAGAGATCTAAATGTTTTACTATGAACACAATATAGATGTGATAGGACAGCTACTACTTTCCTGTTTTGAGTACCAGTCCAAAGCTGCCACCCCCGATCCGGGCTCCCTGTCGGATATGATATTGGCCTACCGGAAGAACGAATAAGCGACATAGAGGGCCTCCGAATGATACTACTTAATACGCAAACTCTTGTAAACGAAGCTTATAATACGATACAAAGGCAGGTAGGAGTGTGTAATGGCATTCGGGTAAAAGATATGGGGAATAGTGACCTCCTTCCTAGGAATGAGTGCCTCTTGGGTCCCCTCTTGTCATCAAGTGATTGAATCCTTTACCTACTGGCTCGACTAGTGTCACTTTATTCAATGCCCCTTGCCTGTGTCACCTTTCTGGGAATGACCGGTGGGGATGGGCTATGGCTGTGCCGCTCTCGTTTTGACTCGCTAGACGATGGGATGTCAAACATCAACAATTCTGTGGAAATCCAAGGCCTCTAATAAAAAACAAAAGCATTCAACAATATGCAGGAGCCAGTCAAGGACTTGAAAATCGATTTGGCAGTGTATTCATTGCAGGGCATAGTAGTACTCAAAATGAATTAGGTTTCAATGACCATCATGCCATTTTAACTACAACACTCAAGTCTCAGATCCTGCATTACTTGCTTGAGCAGAATCAAAATCATCTACAGCTTCATTCCCCCTCCACTCTGGGTAGTTTAATTAACATATCTGCTAATTGCTTAAATCAAGAATCCTCCTGCATTACTAGTGGCATCCAGGCCCAAAGCCTAGGAAATGTTCAGGGCAAGCGCATTTTCAAGCGATCTTTCAAGCCTCAGAAGAGGCCCAATGTAATCAAGGGCCAGTGGACAGCCGAGGAAGATAGGTAAGTATAAACTCCATCTCTTTAATTTCTGCAATTTTTTTGGACAGAGTAAGGGAATCTGTTGTCTCGTCTGTCATGGGAAGAGAATGAAAAATTAAGAGTTCCCTTCAAGAGTTCAAGGGTTGCACGGAATCCCACCCGTCTATCTAGCTAACCTTTGTCTAGGCCCTAACCTCAGGTTAGAAGGCGTAGAGGCAGGAAGAAGCCTTCCACCCTACTAGCTTGACCGAATAGTTGTAAGTCTTGTAACCACCGTCAAATCGAAATGAAAAGGAAAGGGCTAGCTGCTACTGTTCCCTTCAAACACTGGCTAGTGAGCAAATGGGCCTCGGTTTCAGAGGATGTGTGCGGGTCAGGCCGGGGGATAAGACAACCGTAGTAAGCGGATGGGCCTCGGTTGCGGCGGATGTGTGCGGGTTGGGTCGGGGGATAAGACAATTGAGTTGTATCCTGTCTTCATGGCTACTATGAAAGAAAGAAATAAATGGTCTCTATTGAAAATTGTTGTGCCCACTGCTAGAAAGGGTCTTTAGTAACATGAAATAATGAAGTTTGGCATTGCAGCTGCCTCTCTGAAGAATCCATGAAATTGATTTCAGGGTTGTGGATAGTAAGCAAATTTGCAGTCTTGTCTGCGGGAATCTGCAGTCTAGTTTTTCATGGGAAGAGAATGCAAAATGCAAAATGCAAAATCCCCACTGCTTCCTCGCAATCCATTTCCCTCCTTTTTCCATTTCCACAGTATTGCTTTTCATAACTGAAATCAATGCAAAAGTCCACCACAAGAATGAAGAAGCCCTGCCATAAACAGCAATACACGTGCTGCATTCTGTAATACACCTTATGCCTTCTGTCTGTCATCACCTTCTGCCTTCTGTTTGCCTTGCTCTCAGTAGCCAGAGATTTCAATTTTTTCAAGCCATGGACATCACTACACCTTATTCCTTCGGTTTTCCTCGCTCTGAGTAGCCAAACTGTTGTCCTCACTCTCAGCAGCCATAGATTTCAGTTTTCCGCTTTCCATATCCACAGTATTGGTTTTCATAACTGAAATCAATGCAGAAGTCTGCCACAAGAATGCAGAAGCTCCGCCACAAACAACAATACACATCCTGCCTTTTGTAATACACCTTCTGCCTTCTGTTTCCCTCGCTCTGAGTAGCCAGAGATTTTAGTTTTTTCAAGCCATGAACATCACTACACCTTCTGCCTTCTATTTTCCCCACTCTCAGCGGCCAGACTGTTGTCCTTGATCTCAGCAGCCAAAGCTTTCAAAATTTTCAAGCCATGGACTTCTCTCATGGCCATGGGCATCATCTAATTTATGACCATGCATGGTTCGAGAGAAGGGTTCTTTTGCACTTAGTTGATAAGCACTTTGGAATCTCCCCCCCATAGTGCCATAATCTCATATCGGGTATTAATACCTGCCCCATTATACCAATTGAAATGGTAATATGATCCAGATTCAATGACTATGTACGCATATAAAAGGAAACGCAATCCTTTTAAAATAAGAATATATTATTCAAGCCAAAAAATTTTGGAGCTAAAAATAACTATACAAAATCCTGGTCGGAGGCCTCAAATACCAACCGTCATAATTCCATAGGTTAAACAAAGAAATAATCTTTCATAATAAATTTCTGAATTTATATAGTGATAGGAAGTAATTTGTTATGCAACAGTGCTAAATAATTTTTTCCTGTGAGGGTTTCAATCCACACAACCAATTTTCAACATGATAAAAAAAAATTTGACAGAAAATATTCTGAATTTGAGCTTATGTGATCCATAGTAATTTTTCAAATATCTTTCGGTTATAAGACATGAGCCTATCATGACATTATCACCCTACATAACATTGGTCGAAACCCTTTGTAGACCTGGGTAAAATCAAACCATAAGAAAACATTAAGAACAAAACCTAGAAGCAATAAGGTAGTGAAAGTTGCATGAATTCCCAGAATCACGCAAATAGTTGTTAAGAATCGATATAGAAATTCCATAGGAAAATAATAGTTAGCATAGCTCATGGCCAAATGGGGAAGCATAAAACCCTAAATAAATAACAATATAAATAAAAGGAACAAGTTTAAAACCTAAAAGAATTACTTGTTACTCTCTAGGCCAATGTGACTCCCCAAGCTATAAGATAAGAACAAGGTTGAGGTGTTAAACTGGAAAATAGCATTTTTGAACAAAGAGAATTATGTTCAAGAAACGAAACTCACCATAACCTTTCACAAAGTAGTATGGTATTGTCCCTAAGCAAAAATTATAAACAAAGGTATGTAGCTCCATCACCATTAAATTAGAAGGGATCCAGACCCGCAAAGAAACCCTCATATCATTGTAACTAAGAGATAAAATAACGACAATTAATCAAATGACCATATAGATTAAGGATAGTGGAAAATTTACCTTTTTGTGATAACTTTTATGATCATTGAATGCTCCACAAACTGACATAGTCCCTCCTAGTTGTAGAGTGAAACTCTTTCCAGGTAGAAAACACAGATGAGAGAAGTGATGTGGTGGAAGGTGGAGGTAATTACCTCCATAATGACAGCCTTTCATCTCCATAGTTGGATGCTAACCCTAGAAGAAGATCCATAGATTTCAAACCCTAGAAGAAGATCCATAGATTTCAAAGTTGATCCCAAGCATAACACATCCCAAGAATTAATGTATGACAACAGTAAGGGGTCAAGAAAGTTCTAAGAGGTAGCGTTGATAAATTCCAATGGTTGAATGTTGATACAATCTTATGAAAATTAATATAAACGATATAGTCCATGAAACATGCAAAAAACTGATGATAATATGTGACCAATCCGAAGCTCTCAATAAGCATTGATGAAGGGCAGACATAATCGTTGCTAACCAAAGTTCCAAAGGGTACACACACACACAAAATCCAAGTAAGGGTTCGAACATTATGTCATAACACCTTCAAACTATATACGAATGTAATGAAACGATGCACATTACAATTCAAGGGAAGAGTACAAGTAAATTAAAATAAATTCATTAAGATAGTAAGTGTTAGGCCTCGTAATTGTCATGTTTAATTCACATTCTCACCCTATGATTACTCATGGTTTTCATTTTTATTACTGCCAGCCTCCATCTTAACTCCAAATCTATCAAGCACCGAGAGGGATCAATATTTAGAGGTGAAAAAATTGAGCCTCAAAAGATTTGATCCCTCTCGGGGCTTGATAGATTCAGAGTTAAGATGGATCTAGGTTGGATTTTTACACATTTAGAAATAGATTCTTTAAATCATTTTTTTTTAGAGCCGAGAAAGGTTTCAGCAAGGCATAAATTAAATCATTCTAATTTGGTGGTCTGTCACCCAAGGTAGAAATTAAATCATGATAATTTGGTGGCAAGAGTGATTCATTACACATGATTGCATCCATGGAGTTGAAGTAGATGAAAAGGTTAAAACAAAAAGGTAGAAAAAAATAAAATGCAGGAGCAAACGAAATCAAACCTAAAAATCTATCGCAATTCATACTGTGAAATCCTTTCCCACAAATATTATTTTCCACTCCGCACAGCTCTCGGAATCCTCTCTGTCTCACAAATATTATTTCACTTTTCGCATTGTCACGGAGATGCTTCCTCAAAAATACAATTCGACACTTTATTTGTGTTAAATTTATATATTTAGGGAGAGAAGTGGTTTTTCATTAGGGCCAACATTAGATTAATTAGATTAACTTTTAAATATTAAATGTTAAATATTACTTTTACATTTGCATTTATGTTTACGTGTTTACCTGAGATAGTCAATGCATGTAGTGTACTCAAATACAAACCTCGGGGATCCAAATTTATTAAATTTAATAATATTAATATTATAATATATTAATATGAATATTATAACTAATAATATTATTAGTATTAATCTGTTAATATTAATATTATGATATTTGGCCCATAGGCTTGATATATACTTAGATGTTGATTTCTAAGAATATTTGACATATTTTTATGTATTTACCATACCTATGTATACCTCTTTTATATTTATTTATTACCATACCTCTTTTATAAATACGCTATTTGGCCCATATTATTTAGCCCATGGTATTAATAATAATTTGTTCCATGGTATTTGGCCATGGTATTCGACCCATAGCCTTCACCTAAATAAAACCTCATTTTTTAATTTTCGTAAATATAAAAAGGTTTATGGAAAAAATATAAAAAGAGGTTTTATTTATTTACCATACCTTTAGTCTATTTATATTTTTATTTACTTACCATACCTCTAGAGTAAGTATAAAAAGAGGTTTTATTTATTTACCATAGCTCCAATTTATTTATTTACCATACCACCAATTTATTTATATTTTTATTTAATTAAAATACCTCCAATTTATTTATATTTTTATTTATTTACCATACCTGAGTTTTATTTATATTTATATTTATTTACCATACCTTTTTTTTAGTGTTCTTAAATATACTCTCATATTTCAAATGTTTACTTACATTACATTTCTTAACTTACATTTCTCATAGTACATTACACATGTGCTTTATACTCCGACACATCAAATTTTTACATTACATTTATCACATTACATCTACACATGTACCTTATACTGGGTTCTAGAGCGCCTCTCGGCGCAATCATTTTGCGCAATTTTTGGGCTAGTATATTAAACTTGAAGCATGATCAGGTAATTGTTCATTATTTAACCTATTTCCTTTATTTCGACAAGATTTGCATCAAAATGATAATTAATGATAGTGCTTGTGTCGTTTTAGGAAGACATATGAAATCATGATCAAAGATACACATGCATCAACAATTAATTGCACCAAGTTCTTTCCGTGCACTAACACTCCTACATTAACATTCCTGCACCGATTTGGGGCTTTGACATCTCGACACACATTTAGGGAAAACCGAAGATGAATATTTCCAAAAATGATGCTCTAACACCTTCCCATGAGTTGGATTGCACTGAGGTCGCATGTGTGGGTCTCTAGAAGCAAATCAACAAATCTGCTCAAAATCTGCATAGCTTCCAAACTGCCAAGTTTGACCTCGATTTGCGTGCAGTTGGAGGTGAATCTAAAAAATCCTAGAAAATGGGTTTTTTACGAGTATAACATATTAACCCAAACCATTTCCCAAGATTCACATTATTCTAAACGTTACATGCAGGTATTTGAATCAGTTTTATAAAAAAAGATTGTTTTTCCAGAATTTTATGATCTTGCCCAGATTTGCCAAAAAATGGAAAATTCATATCAGATCTGTATTTTCTCAATGGAACAATGGTTGTACTGGTATCCTATTTATGGGAAGTAGTTGGGATTCGATTTCTCATCTTTTTTGCAAGATATTGGCTTGTCTAAATCCAATTTTGAAATGTACAAATATTATAAAAAAAACAGAGTTATGTTAGAGAGGGGGGATAACAAACCATTTCTTTGTACCTTGATGTTGTTGAGTTGAGTGGTGGTGGTTATACCCCTTCCTATGATCAACTGGAGCTGGAATATAAAAGCTTGTGTTGTATTAAATACTAAGGCTTCATTAATAACATGCATCAATGTTATGTTTCCTTTTCCTTTTTTTACATTTTGTTAATGCTTCTCTCTGATTTGTAGTCTAATATTTATTTAAAGAGGGTGAAAATTGGTTGGTTTGGGCCCAACTAGTCCAGCTTGTCACACCTTTGTTAGTTACTGTTCTGTGGCTTGGAAATTCATAGTAAAAAATCATGGCGTGTGTTTTATAGTTTAATATTTGATTCATTTGAGACTTTGCACAATTTTGTTCATTATGCTTTGTTTTCCATTGGAATACATACATGTAATTTTGATTCAAGGTTGCATTAAGTTTTTCATACACTTTCATATTATGTTTTCTTAAATAAACCCTGAAGTGGGTTTTGGTCTTTTACATTTTTCTGATACAAGGCTTGCATTGTTAAGTTCTGAGCAGTTTTGAATTCAAAGTTATGGAATTGTTTGGCATTTTTCCTTTCACTCTCTTGTTGAATAATTAAGCATATAAACGAAAGGAAATTAATTTGGTCATAAGACCGAGAATACAAGGAAACCTTCTGTCTTAAACACTTGAAGAACCAGTAGTGCAAGAGAATAATCTTTATGTTTTTCCATTGACATTATTTTTTATCTAAAAGAAGCTCGAAAAGTCACGAATATAACATTTTGAGGCTGTACTAAGAGTTGATTATGATTGTTTAAGTTCCTTATTCGAAATAGAGACAGAGTATGGTTGTGAAGAATTAAAGCGTAATGGACTCTTGTGAGTTGGTTTGACTTGTTGTCATTAATTTTACTAAAATTGACATAGTGTTTTATTTCTTTTCCGAGTACAGGAACATAGTACAGGAACTGTTCTATCTTTCTTGTTATAGGAACATAGTACATGAACTATTCTGTCTTTCCTGGTACATGAACATAGTACAGGAATATAGTACATGAACTATTTTTTCTTTCCTAGTATAGGAAGAGAGTATAGGAACTGTTATGTCTTTCCTGGTACAGGAACATAGTACATGAACTATTATGTCTTTCCTGGTACAAGAACTGAGTGCATTAATTGTAATAACTAGAGAATGAGAATTAATATTGTGAAAGAATTTTTGATGTCTTATGTGACTCCCTTAAGTGCTCTTGTGGGATTGATTGGATTGAGACATGTGTTCTTTTGGTTATTTTTATTATTTGTCTAGTTTTAAATCTCAATTTGCTTGATAATTTAATGAGTGAAGTAGCTAGTGTCCAAATCGATTAAGTTCTCTTTCTTTTAATGAAATTCTCAAATATAGTGTGGGAATTGAATTGAGAATTTATGCAATGTTTTCTAAAACTTAGAAGGTTGCTAATGATTTTTCAGGATTAGTGATTCACTTTGTTACACAGTAATTTGTCACCGTCCCTGCAATCCCCATCTCGCCCATTGGAGGGTCATTTCTGTGACCAATAAGTAGTGTCATGCCTTGCAAATACCATCATTGCATCCCTTGCCATGAGGACAACATTCCTTCTGTTGATCATTTCCTGAGCAGACCCCTAAAAAAACCTATTTTTTCCTTGGCGCTGGTAGCCCATTATGTCCTCGGGCAAATGAAGAAAATTAACACTGAGCCTGCGCCAGTTGGCGCTCTGTCCTAGTTAAGCACCCATGCCAATCTGCTTATGGAAAGTTTTTTAAAAAAAGAGGCGAATTTTCGATTACAACAACTTCGTGAATGTGTCATGAGGAGTGGTTTCGACTGAATAACCATGGCCTTCCTCCTTTGGCCTCTTGTTTCCACCTTATGGGGAACCTCCCAAGGGATAAGGCCTCCCTTCCACTATTGTAGGGATCCCAACCTCCTCCTATCCTCTATAAATATAGCCATCTTCCATTGATGAAGGCGCTGAATGGTTGAGCCTTAGTAGCCTTAGTAGCCTAAATAGCGCTGAATCAATTGTAAGGAGATTATCTTCAGACAACCAAAGAGAGAGAGACTTGTCCTTTTCCCGGTGAGCTTTACCAAGACGTACTCCTCTGTCGACCCACCGAAGGAATATCCAGCATTAGAGCTCAGGTTGTATCTTTCTTTGTTCTGATTAATAATGAGCGACTTCGATTATGGTTCCACTCAGATGTTCATGTTTCATGTTATGAGTTGTATCTTCTCTGACTGATACATAATTGCATGTATTAGGTTTTACGCTTGTGTGTTTTTTGTTTCTTGTACGTGCAGGTGTTCGATCGCATCAAGTGAGAGAATTGTGATCTGCCAAAGCGAGGGACGAAAGCGCCATCTTCTCCACAAACGATAACAACGTGGGACTTAAGGTAGGCCTCTTGTTGCATCTTGGTCTTTTGCAATTAGGAACTTGCGTCTTAGCGTGACTCGGTTGTTGCTAGACCTGATCTGGGCTAGTAGGGATCGCCTTTGTCCGCAGAGGGGATTTAACTCTCCAACAAACTGGCGACTCCGCTGGGGAGACATTGATTGGAGTTTGTCTTGTCTTTTCGGTTGATTTTGGTCTTTGCCTGCTTGATCAGCTCTTGTGGTTCGCTTTTTTCTAGTGTTGAACCTCTGTTCAGCCCCCAATGGATCAAATCTGACCTTTGTTTTTCCGAATTTTCATCTTTCCATGGTTGTCTTGATTGGCGCGATTTCCACCCTGACAGTCGCGCCCATTGGCGCAGGTTGCCAGTTCATCACTCATGCCATCCTCTGTCTGGCACGGATTACAGCCAGACAGTCGCGCCATCTCCTGTAGGTGCTAGGGTTTTCCCTTGTTCGAAAGTTTTTTGGTCAGTACTTTGCTTCTGGGTTAGTTTTAGATTTTTCTTGAAGTGGTGAGTCTAGTCTTGGTTGGGAGAAATTCTTTGTTTTTTCATTTTCATGCGTTGGCGCTTGTTGTCAGTGAGTAAGTCGCACCAGTTGGTGCTAGTTGTCAGTGAGAAAGTCGTGCCAATTTCAGGGTGGGTGAAAATTGAGATTTTTTCCCTAAATCCTTCACCAGTGTGTCTTTCCCTTCCGGTATTTTCTATGTATGAGAATAGATTACATTGCTCATTGTTTGAAATTTCTTCTCTCCATGATTGCTTGATGTAAAAGGGAATGAATGACTTGTTTTGAACTCATGCTTTGAAAGTCCTTCTTGTGCTTGACCTCATATGTCTTGTAGACTTTTGAGGAATTTCATTACAAAGTGTTTTGAAACAACGATTGCATTCTTAGTGTTTGTTTGCATCCCTTTTGCCTTCATCCTTCATTAAGAAGATTTGTGTTTATTTAGTTTTCATCTCAAAGTTTGCTTTTGTTAAAATGCATTAGATCACATTGCATTGGAAAGTGTTCTTTTGAGATTTATCATTGAACTTAGATCACATTGTTTAATGATTGAAAACTAAATATCACATCGAGTGCATTCTATTTCATTAAAATCATGCATTAAGTAGATTCTCATTTCATCGAAAAATGCATTCAGTGCATTCTTATCATTTGAAAAGAAAAAGGAATTTGTCCATAGATTACAATTGCATAGTTTTCAGAAAATAGGATTTTGCATAGATTACATTGCATTATTCACATCGTTGAATGTTTGGAATTACTTTTGGATAGTGAAAGTCATCTAGTTTGGGAAAAGTTTCGTTTTCAGTATTGCTATTTGTTGCATCACTGTTTGAAGTTCTTCCCTTAACTAGATAGCATTCATCGAATTGAAAAGTTTTCTTTTCCCATATCGCTGCATATAGGAGATTGTCAGATGACATACGGTAGGGCCTTAAAACCGAAACATAATTTAAGATCAACCATAAAATTTATTTAATTTACTTTAAGGCAGCATTGAAACTTAATGAAATATTTAGAGGTCTAGGCTAGTGATGTGTTCCAGCGCGTTAAACCTAGTAGCTGTCGTTTGCCTCTTGGCTTTAGACAACACTAGTACGGACCTATGCTCCCTGTACCGTCGCGTATATAAAGGGAGACCCCAATAGGTTGCTATCCTTTATCCGTAGGAAGCCGAGTTTGCCGCCTTACACCCGTGATACACCGGACACAACATTCGGGGAGATTGCATGCACGTATGTCAAGTCCTTGGTTGATTTCTATTTCATTTTTGAAACCAAGGTGTATATTGCAGTTCACGGATATCTGGTACACCCTTTGCCTAGAGTTCCAGAGTAGTCACTTTGATCTTTACTGACTCCCTAAATTTGAAAATATCGTCAAGCACTTGTCCTTTCACGCTTGTTTCCAAATTGAAAGTGATAGAGTCATCTTTTACTCGTTTCTTGACTCTTAAAATATGAAACGGTAGAGTTTTGTTTCAATGTTTTGAAAATTAACTGCCCACGAAATATTTCTGGTTAAAGTTAGTTTCCTCAGGGTGTTGTTCTGAAGATCGTTTCTGATGGCAACTTTTCCGGAGTTCACCAACCAAGGAATCCCCTCCAATGGGAATCCGGGTCCTTTTCTTTCTTTTGGAAATGTTGGAACTCCTTATATGGAAACGTTGTCCCTTCCCGGGTTAACTGTTGGGTTGTCTGTTTGGTTTTTTTCAACCTCTGTGGTCTCGAATGTCTCAGCTACTGTTCAATCAGTTCCTCCGCCTGAACAACATCATGTTGATTCCAAGGTGGACCTCTCCCCCTCTTCGTTCGTTTCTACGTCCTCCTCTTCTACTTCGCTTGATGAAAGTCTAGATTCGAGTAACCAGGTGGCTAAGAATAAGAAGAAGAAGTCCAATAACAGAGAGGCTAAGGCTGCAGCTACTGCTTCTAAAACGTCCCCTCTTGATAAACCTTCCAACCCTTCATGGAATGTCAATTTCCCTTGCATGTTGTGCACAAGAGACCATCTTCTTCGAGACTACCCTGGCATTCCCAAGGTGCTCGAAGTATGGTCCAATGGTCGTCCACCGTTGCCTTGGCTTCTGGGAGTCAGGTTGGGGGCATGTCTTCAACTTCTGCTAGTAAGGCTCCTAAGAAGTAGGGTAAGCTTGTCAATCCCTGTAGGTTGTGTGAAGGGCACCATGCCATTCACCTTTGTCCATATATGGACGAAGCCAAGCAAGCCTTGAAAAACTTTACTGTTTCTGCACCATGCCTTCCAAATGGTTATAAACAACTTTCTTTGAGTCCTCCACCAGCTGATCCTACGATTGGTCAAGAGTCATCCTTGGTAAATCCCGCTCCCTCGGAAATTCAAATTCAGGAATCCATCCCCGACCAACCATTGGTCGTGGGATCGGTTGAACTGGCCCCGTCTGCGGTGCACCAGGTCTTTTCCGTTGAGAGTGGACCTCACATCCCTCAGGTTCTTCTTTTTTCTTCAGATTCCTTGGATTTGGAGAAAGATTCTTCTGTCCCCATACCTCAAGAAGCCGCTCCTCCGTCTCCCGTGATGGAGGTCCCGGAGGATACTCCTCTCGACTCCATGATGGAGGTCAGGGAGGATGCTCCTTTTTCTATCATAACACCAGGGGAAGACCATCTTAGTTCGATGGCAGCCCCTCCGAGTAGTTTGGTCGCTTCCTTTGACTGGAGTCGATTTTCAGGATACCGCCTTCCGTCTTATGTGCCTTTCGAGATAACGGTACATGCCTTTGGTCTGGTCGTACCCATCACCATTATAGACGAAGGCGCGTCTGTTAGTATTTTATCCTCAACTACTTGGAAAGATTTCAGTTCACCGCCGCTTGTGCCTGTTACGTAGAATCTGTTGGCGTTTAATAGAAGAACTAGTCAACCGTTAGGGATCCTTCCAAGGTTACCTGTTACTTTGGGAGGTAAAACCATCCATATGGACGTGATGGTTGTTCCAGGCCCCTTGGATTTCAATTTTCTTTTGGGGCGCGATTACACCTATTCCATGGGAGCGCTTGTCTCCTCCCTTTTTCATGTGGTCTGTTTTCCACATGAAGGACGGATCGTGACCATTGATAAGCTTTCATTCTTTGGTCCTGATGTGGTAGCTGGCCCGCCATCATCCCTTCCTGGTTTTTATCCACCCGTTGTATCTACCCCACCGAAGGTCAAATATGTGGCTACCTACCCCGTGCCTGCACTCAATGATGATGCCGCTGTGCATTGTGTGCTGGGGGGCATTGGGTCCAGACTTCCAAGATGTTTTCCTTCCATCGGACTTGAAACTCTTGGAAGCGATGACTTCTTATTCATTATGATGAGGTCTGTCAGAGTAGAGTTCATTTTCTTGTGTCAAGCTCCTTCAAAAATGAAACAAGATGACATTGGAGAAGAGTTCCTTGTCTTGTGCCAAGCTCCTTAAACCATGAAACAAGGTGTCCCGAGGATAGTTCTTCTTGTTCAATTCGAGTCTTTGTAAGATCTTGTAAAATCCTAGTCGAGTCTTTCTCAGATCTCATGCTTTGAACCTTCACTCCATCTGCCTTTCATATGGATTGAAGCTTAGGGGGCATGTACCTATAATTGATTCACCATGCCGGGGGCATGCTTACTTTTTCAAGCATAGTTTGTTTCCATTTCAAGCTTATGTAAAAATGAAACCGGTTTCAAGCATAGTTTATCTTTGTTTCAAGCTTGTGTAAAAATGAAACCAAATTCAAGCAGAGTTTCCTGATTTCAAGCTTGTGTAAAAATGAAACCATTCCCATTTTACCTCTTCCGATTGCCATTTTATCAGCCTATTTTTTCCAGATGAGCCTTGGTTTTCTCACTCCATCATCACTATCTGCTTGGCCGATCATATGCCTTCACATGGTTGTTTTACCCATTCCTGAGGAACTGCTGTAATGAGTGTCTTGTTAGCCAGCCTCTTGACCTTTACTTGTTCTGAGTAGTTCCACCATTACCGGAACTAGTAGCTACCGTTTATACCACTCGTTCCTCCAGGAGGAGTCACCTTTCAGCTCTTTTCTGACTCTCTAAACATGAAAAGGTTGCTGAGTCGCTTGTCGTTTTGATCTCGTTAAAGTGGATGCGAAATGACATCTACCCAGTATACGTTTACCCCTTTTTCGGGCTGGGATAGATTATTTACGAAAAAGGAATACCCTAGCCTATCGCGACTAGGAGATTTTTTCAGACATAGTTTTCTACCTTTTCAGATCTGAGGAACTGTTTAAGAAAAGGGACTGTTGGAGTTTAATTTTCCGCTGTCTTTTCAAACTCTCTAAACATGAAAAGACGTTGAGTTCTTCCTTTTTCAGACTCGTTAAACCCTGATGACATCGGATTCAGTCGTAATGACGATATTCGAGTTCCTCCTTCCTAGGGCTCGTTAAATGTACTAGGATGGATTCGTCCAAAGGACAAAATTATATGACAAGAATATGGTATCCTCTTCAAGCTTGTGTAAAAATAAAGAGGTACTCACCAGAAATGGTGGGGAAAAATGGAACCAGTATCGTCGTCATGTTGGCAGTATGTCGCTCTTGAACATGGCACTTGTCTGCATTCGTGTCGGGTTGGGGACATCTCATCTCATTATCTGTTTGCCTCCATGGGTTTGGATAATCATTTTTGACCTCTCATATGCTCTTTGCCTCGTCATCATGACCTCTGATATTTTGATGTCAAATACTGCCAAATCCACTGTCGTGTCGCTGATATGTTCAAGAGAATTTGACCTCTGCAGTTTCAACCTTCCTCTGATTCTCATCTGATCCTGATTCACAAACATTATGTTCCTCTGTATCTGTCGATGATGTGGGAAACACTATGGCCCACCTTCGATCAAGGTCACTTCCTGTCGACTTCAGCTCATTATCTAGGAAGCTGATCTAGAGACTCCCTTCTGGTACCTTGGAGCTTGCATGCCTCAATGGTAGGTTCTTCGCATTCGACGCAAGGTTTTCATCATTGGCCTTCGATCGGATGATTCTGTAGGTGTTCGATGCTAGCTCACTGTTCACATTTCGTGGAGTGTACCTATAGTACCTTGAGGGCCATTTTCATTATTGGTGGTACCTCTTGCGTCTGTTAACGACTTTCATCATTGGTTAGTAATCAGACGATGTTCTTACATGTTCGAATTCAGCTCACTTATTCACATGCTTGGACTTGTACTTTGTTCGGGTCAAGATGGACCAAAAGACCCTGGGTTTTGTCTGCTAGAATCCAGGCTGCGATTTTGTGGATTATTATCATTGGTTACATGACTCATTGATTGGATGGCTGCAACCATACCTGAGTCTATTTATCGATCCTTACTGAATGGCTGCGTCCATGCCTTGGATCTTGATTATTGTATATTCTGTTATGGATGGCTACGCCCATACCACATATATCATGTATTTGAGATATCAGTTGTATTTTCCTATGCAGGTTTTCCGACGGTAGTGTTTTCAGCTGGACACGTTCTCGTAAAGAATTTCACCCGTCTCTCTCTCTTGGGCCTCATGCTTTAGGGGGCATCTGTTACACAGTAATTTGCCACCATCCCTGCAATCCCCATATCGCCCATTGGAGGGTCATTTCTGTGACCAATAAGTAGTGTCATGCCTTGCAAATACCATCATTGCATCCCTTGCCATGAGGACAACATTCCTTTTGTTGATCATTTCCTGAGAAGACCCCTAAAAACACTTGTTTTTGCCTTGGCGCTGGTAGCCCGTTATGTCCTCGCGCCAATGAGGAAAATTAACACTAAGCCCATGCCAGTTGGCGCTCTGTCCCAGTTAAGCACCCGTGCTAATCTGCTTATGGAATTAAAAAAAAAAAAAGAGGCGAAGTTTCAATTACAACAACTTCGTGGATGAGTCAGGAGGAGTGGTTTCGACTGAATCACCATGGCCTTCCTCCTTTGGCCTCTTGTTTCCACCTTATGGGGAATATACCAAGGGATAAGGCCTCCCTTCCACTATTGTAGGGATCCCAACCTCCTCCTCTCCTCTATAAATATAGCCATCTTCCATTGATGAAGGGGCTGAATGGTTGAGGCTTAGTAGCCTTAGTAGCCTGAATAGAGCTGAATCAATTGTAAGTAGATTATCGTCAGACAGCCGAAGAGAGAGAGACTTGTCCTTTTCCCGATGAGCTTTACCGAGACGTACTCCTCTGTTGACCCACCGAAGGAAGATCCAACGTCAGAGCTCAGGTTGTATCTTTCTTTGTTCTGATTAATAATAAGAAACTTCGATTATGGTTCCACTCAGATGTTCATGTTTCATGTTATGAGTTTTATCTTCTTTTACTGATACATAATTGCATGTATTAGGTTTTACGCTTGTGTGTTTGTTGTTTCTTGTATGTGCAAGTGTTTGATCACATCGAGTGAGAGAATTGTGATCTGCCAAAGCGAGGGACGGAAGCGCCATCTTCTCCACAAATGAGAGCAACGTGGGACTTAAGGTAGGCCTCTTGTCGCATCTTGGTCTTTTGCAATTAGGAACTTGCGTCTTAGTGTGACTCGGTTGTTGCTAGACCTGATTTGGGCTAGTAGGGATCGCCTCTGTCCGCAGAGGGGATTTACCTCTCCAACACACTTTTAATGAATACTTTTGATTGCAGGATTGGAGTGGATAATGATTGTTTTTTGCAGGAAAAATTAGGGTTTTGTTTTGCAGGTTGTTGAAGTCTTTCTCTGGAATTTCCAGTGTTTCGTTTTGAAGTAGACGGACCCCAAATTGACATTAAATGTTGGTCCATTAATATATCATATACCACACCTAGCATTTTGGCGACGTTCCAGGGAGGGGATTGACCTTAATAACTTGCTAGATTTTGGTTTTCTATTTACCTATTTTTTCTTGCAAATTTTATTTCCTTAGAATTGATTCTTTGAATTTGTTTCTCTCCTGCAAATTTTTTAAGGTTTTTAATTTCTTGGGAGCTATAATAACCCCCTATCTATTCAACCACGTGCTAACAAGTTGAAAACATAGAAATGGTATTTCGAGACATTTTTCACTAAGGAGTTTCAGGCTAATATCAATCATCCAATGCACCTATTTCACTGATCAATTGGTGAGAAAATTCTAAGAACGAGTCTCGAATTAGTACATGGAGAACCTATTTTCATTTGGTAAGAAATGGCAAACATTGTTAGTTTTGAATTCCTTATCAAAGATCTAGGAGTGGCACAAATGCATAGTATTCCCCCATATGCACTACAAAAATTGCATGGTTTGAAAAATGAAGACCCAGATACATTATTGTTTCAGTTTGAAGTACTTTGTAGAGGATATGGTTATTGTAATAACCATAAAAGGTTGCAAGTGTTTCCTCTTATTCTAAAAGCAACATCTCTCCGATGGTTCATGAGCCTTACTGGGAACCACATTCAAACATGGGAAGACATGAAGAATGTATTCTTGGTGAAGTACCAATACTACTGCCAAGACGGTGAAGATATTTTTGGAATGATACAAAAGGAAAATGAAAGTTTGGAGGACTATGTGGAATGATTTCAATACAAATTTCAAAAATATAAACATAAACATGTGGTAAAAGAGACCTTGAAAACACTCCTACTCAAAGGAATCAAAGATGAATTTTTAGAACCTTTAAATCTAATAGGAGAAGGTGATGTTTTTAATTTACATATTATGATTTTTGTAAATTATGCATTAGGAATTCAAGAGGAATCTCAAAGATCGATATGAATTCTTCAGAAATTTCTTCTCAAGTTTTGGAATCTGCTACAAAAATAGCAGTTACAAAAGCTTCTCTAAATTTAAGATTGGATGATTTGCAGGAAGAACAGAAGCAATGCAAGGAGGATCACTCAATAAATTTTCCATCACTTCTAGGGTTACAATAAGTATTTAAGGAATCAAGTAAGGAAATAAATCGACAACCAGGTATAACTCACAACTCACCATTATTTAATATTTGGAATAATGTTTATTGTCCTCAACAGGTTCCTCAGTAGATCTATAACCCTACAGTTCCATGAAATACTTATAATCCTCCTCTAATTCAATACCCCACCTTATCGCCACATTGGACCTCTCCCTCGAGCCGAATATTCCCACAACCTCAAGGATGGTTTGAAGCCTCCTCTTTAGGGAAAGTCCCCATGCAAACTCCATTACCTATGCCACAACAACTACAATTTGTGTCCAACGCACAACCATGTTATCCTTCTCTATGGCCCCAATCATTTGTGAAACCAAATCCTAATTCTGATTATAAAGTTGCACATCAATTTAAAACACCTATTTTTCCTACTTACTCCCCTATTGAATGTAATGCCATATCTTTTAGATAAGGGAGAGGAGTGAATTTAGAAACTTCCCTTATTACCACACAACATTTACCTCAGGAAGAAACTTTAATCCATAAAGCATTAGAAGAGTAATCTATGATTGTAACTTGTTTAACAACTGTGTTGAAGCTCACCAAGAAGAAAACCCTAGAATTTCCCTTAACCATCCTTGTCAATATGAAGAAAGCAAACATCAAGCGGTGGAAGACTTATACAAGTTGGAGAACCTTGAATATGTGGGTCCTATTGAAGCTTGGTTCCAAACAATTGTTATCACACCCCATTCCCTCATTAACTTGAAACTCTTTTTACCATATCAAGTAAATAAGTTGGTTTCTCATACTCCAGTATGTTTTGAAGTTTACATTTTAATCCTGAGTGTGAGTATATTTAGTATTATTTTACACACATGGTTACATTGGAAGTACTCCTACACTTGAAGGATATCTTCCTCTCTTTAAATTAGGGTATGGTAGTATAGAAATAATAAATAAAATGCCATTTGGAATAAAATTGTTATAACATCACTCTTAAAGTTCCTAAGGCAAAAGTATTGAAATTTTCAATATTATGCACTCTTGGTGTAAGTCTTGTCAGAATAAATTTACGCTTAATACCACATATTTTATAAAGTGACTTTGATTATTGGCCTAGATAATTTATTCGGTCAGTTAGGGGGATTTTTATTGGTATATTTAATACTTTCCATTCATAATATTAAAAACCTACTTCTATCCTATTCATTCTAACAGACTGTCATCCAGGAAACCATTTCAAGTTTCTCTTAGAAGGTATTGATGAAGAGCCTCCTATCGAGCACCACTCCTATAAAACTCTAATTATCTCTCATGATAACCCTAGCATGATCAAATTAAGGAACATTTTACTCATTATCCAAGATGTTTTCTTTAAAATGAGTCTTTAGGGTAGAAGGACCAATCAATAAAGATTAGTAATTAAAAAAATTTCACGCCATCCCATGCTTTTAAGGAGACTATTTTCCTCCTCACATATTAAGTAACCTATTTAAGGTTAATTATGTTGGGAAAAATACTGAGAGGGGGGGGGGTGAATCAGTATTTACTGCATATTCAAAATTTTTTACTTTTTCACTCTCTAAAACCCATACGCTACTTTCCTTTATTAAACTCGCGTATATACGCGGATATCCTTCATACAACTCGCGTATTAGCAGAGATCTAAATATGAAGATATTTATTGACTTTGTTATTTGCAATATTCATTCATCTGATGTTAAGTTAACAGTAAACATGTGTAGTAACAACAGAATAAACCATCACACAAAGCATCACACATGAACACCAGGATTTTTAGGTGGAAACCCAAGTCGGGAGAAAACCACCGCTGTAGTTGCTCAGCCTTCAATATTTTATTATAGAGAAAACATCTTACAACATATGTGATGGCGCAGACTTGACCAGCACGCAGGCACCCACCTGCGCTCGTTTACCAGCCTCTCCTGGAAGGGAGCTCCAACCCCCTGACTCGTTTACCAGCCTCTCCTGGAAGGGAGCTATGACCCCCTGATCTCGTTTACCAGCCTCACCTGGAAGGGAGCTACCACCCCCTGACTGAAGGCTACAACCCTCAGCACCTCTGTGGACCACGTTTCATCAATTTTCACACTGGATCCAAAGCTTCCTCTAGGACACAACTTGCAGGCCACGTTTCATCATATTTTCAGACTGGACCCACTCCATTCTTTTAAGCTCAAACATACATCACCAACAGATACTTATCAATTCAGACAACACAGATCAGATAGCAGTAATACGACAGAACAGATCAGATATTTCATACCCCATGCTTCAGCAAACCCTAGTTTGCATACGCGCTTTAGTTTCACTGATGTCGCGTATATACGCGCTTCCGTTCACATAAACCAGCGTATACTTATGTACAAAGCTCATTTCATTGCGCATACGCGCTTTCTCTTCAGCGAAGCCGCGTATATACGCGCTTCCTCTGCGGCGAACTAGCGTATAGATCTTCAACCATTATAGAGCAACATACTTCTTCAGATCAGATATTCAGTTCAGATTTACCCTTTTACTTCAGACAAATGTTCGCCTCATCTCAGATCTAAGCCTTCCATAAACAGATCTAGCAGATACAAATACATTCCCGGTCTAGATTCCTTCTTCATCATTTTCTTTGACCAGGGCATCATAGATTCGGATCTGTCATCAAACCTTTGCCGCTTTCCATATAGATATGCTTCACGGAAAGTCTTCATTAGAAGCTCGAGACATCTTGCTGCCTCTTGGTTTGGGTGAATTTCTTTTCCTTATGGGTTTACCCTTTTTTGATACCATAGCCAAAACCACATTACTTGATGGTATTCACAGACGGGGTCATTTAGACGAATAATTACCCAATACAATGGGTCAATACCGCAAGTGGTTACCCCTGGTTTTGTATTTTAAGAGCGCTTTTGCCCATACGCGACTTGGCACGTTGATTCCCACGTGCATACGCAACTTCCCCTAGGCAAATCCGCGTATGCCTAGAGACATACTCTTTTCATCAAGATTTAGCACATGCTGAAATCCTTTCTTCATTGCCTTCTGTACACACTGTAGAGACATCAGATTTACTTCATCAAGACATATTCTATCGAGCACAACTTCATCAAGTAAGTTGCCATCATCTTCATCAAGTGGGTTGCCATGCAAGGACAACACTCGGCATCATATTGCTAACAAACATCATTTCATGTCGGTTACATCGTTTACCAAGTCCATCGGGTCAAGAATAAATTCATCGGGTGGTTCGCCGCCATCGAGGCCGGCCACATGTCAATAGTCGCATGTCTTCATCTTCATTCAGTGGGTTGCCATCAAGGACAACACTCTTCATCATATTGCCAAAAATCTCCCCCTTTGGACTTGATGACAACCACAATGGTGTTTGGTGACCACAACAGATAGGTATATTAAGAATACAAGGACACCATGTCACATTCCCCATTCTTTCTCTTCATTCAAACATTCAAACACCATGTCACTCTCCCCCTTTGACATCAATCGCAAAGGGTGGATCAAAACCAACATACTCTCCCCCTTTTTTTTTCTCCACGTGTGGAAGAAGTGTTCTGCAGATCTGATATATACTGAAGTGACCAAGCTCCCCTTGAGTTCATGCTGAATCTTCAAACATATTTTCCAATAAAGTACATGACTCTATGAAATTCCTATCACCAATGACTCATACTTACATCAAAGATCCATCCAAGTGTATTTACATATAAGGCTCAAGTACCCAACCAAGTGGGTTTACACATTTCAACTCAGCTACCCAACCAAGTGGGTTTACAAGATTTGACTCAGCTACCCAACCAAGTGGGTTTACAAATTTTAACAAGTCCTTACATGACTGAAATTTACAATTTTACATCATGGGTCTCAACATGATCTTTTCATCAAAATACAAATATGACTTTAAGACCAACACCAGAAAGTCCTCAAAAAGGAGAACATATTTCAGAACCATCATAATGCCAACAATGCATTATACTCTGCAAAGCTAATGCTACCCCCTGAATCTGTGCATCCAAGCAACCTTTCCATATGACTAAGGCTCCCCCTTAGTTTGTGCATCACGAACACTTTCACCAACAAATCATGAGGCACCTTTATCAAAACATTAGAAATAGAATTATGAGAGCGGGACACCACCAGAGATACCAAACAGCACTGCAGCTGTGCTGAAGAGAGCTGACTCCAAACAGAAAATTGTCAGCAATCAGACATACGCGGTTTTCTGTGCATGAACTCGCGTATATACGCGACTGTGTTTCATGAAATCCGCGTATCCACTACCATCTTCTATATTTTAACCAGATCTGATCCTCTGTGAGGCAAAGACATTGTTCAACTTCTTTCTGAGATATTTGAATGCTTCCCTGGAATACAATTAGATAGAACAGTGTAGTTGTGTCTTCAAGCGTCATCCAACGGTTGTAGCATAAGCACATTAGTAACAAAGCCTTCAGATTATTTGCAGCATCAATACAATCTTTCCAAGAGAGATTATCATACCAGAACAACATCTTCAAATATGTGCCAAGCAATCATCCATGTGGTCCAATATCATCAAGATCTTCAAGATTTAACATGAAGTAACATATGTAGGCAAAAGATCTTAACCATAATAACAAACTTTGCATGATCTATTCTTATTTCTGAATCAAACGACATCCAACTCATCCATGTGTGATCACAAAAGATACTTATCAGCAACCAGGGCTCAAAATCTCATCATAATAAACCATGTACCAAGTCATCATCATTTGAGCATGAGTATCACAAAAACCAAAGAATAAGCAGTCATATTGCCAAAAATGCAATCATTAGTATTCAACCTGCTGCTCCCCCTGAACCAGAACTCCTCCTTAACTGAATACGTTCATCAGCAAGTCATCAGAAACAATCTCTGCATGAACTGTCCTTATCTCCGAATTATAAGACATTCATCTCAGCAACAAATACTCTTCATCAAAAGCAAACAGGACTCATCCATAATCTTCAACATAAGAAACTAAGTATCATATCATCATAATTTAGAACTGAGAAACTAAGCTGATACTGAGTCAATAATACAGTTATTAACAGTCAGACTGATGCTCCCCCTGAACCTCTGCTTCAGATCTTCAGCTATCATAAAAATCTCTTATCATCAAAGCATACGCGACTGTGTCTGCTGAAACTCGCGTGTATACGCGACTTTTGTTCATATAACCCGCGTATGGAAAGTGAAGCATAGAAATTTTCACATTCCTTCATCTCCCCCTGAACTTGTACTTCATGTACCTGTCTTCTTCATATCAGATGCTCTGTCAGAAATACATATAACCAGAAGAATCAAATCAACCATGAGAGTCATCATAAATTGCTCCCCCTGTGACTTTACATTACTAAATCTCATAATGTATCCCACATCATTTCTGCAGTCAATAAGAAAAGTAAGCTTCAGAAGCGGATGACTGCAGTAGGGTCAGAATTCCCTACGTTTCTGATCGGTCCTCCATCTTTTTCCAGATTTGTTTGATCTTTCTATTTGTGTGCTGGAAGTTATCCAATTTCTCATATCTGTTCAACCTGCATTCCTTTTCTACATGTCCATACTTGGTACAAGAATAACATCTCATATGTCCAGAAAAATAAGCATAAGAATCATAATGAGTATTTCTAATCTTCCTCCTTTTACAATCGGCTGCTTTATGTCCATACTTGTTACATGAAAAACAATATCCCTTGAAGCTACCAGAGTACCTTTCTGAGTAGAATCTGTTTGTTTGTGGCTGAATTGTTCTGCTTCTGCAATTTGCTCCAACATGCCCATAATTATGATATTTAAAACATTCAACGTTCTTGATTGAATTCCTTTGAGAATTCATGATTGTTGGTTGATATTTTGTCTCTTTCAACACTTCAGGTTTTGCATTGACATCCTCTGAATTTTTAGCACTTCCTTGTGAGCTAGATTCTCCTTTAACAGTTTCATGGAAGCCAAAACCAAGTTTGATAGCAGGAGACCTTTGATTACTCAGAATATTGTCCAAAATATTAGTACTATCTTGAAACCTCAAAAGTTTAACCTTTTCTTCTAATTTACCTTTGAGAATGTTTACCTCAACCTCCAAGGTTTGACACTGCTTTGTCATGCTGTCTTCTTTCCTTCTTCCATCTTCTACTTGATCTTTCAGATTTAGAATCTCTTCTTTCAACCAATTTTCGTTTTCTTCACATGTTTGTTGCAGCTCTTCATTCTTCTTATTTGATTTTTCCAGATTTTCTTTGAGAGAGATGATTTCTGCTTCAAGGCCTTCCTTTTCAAATGGTTGTAGAGGTTCCTCATTCTTCTTACTTGATGCTTCTAGATCTGCTTGTACAGAGATGATTGCAGCGTCAAGTCCTTCATTCTTCTTGCGTGATTCTTCGAGATCTGCATTTAGATCGTTGATTTCTGCTTCTAGTCCTTTAATTCGATTGGATTCATAAGTATGAAACCTTTGATACTTGTCCACCTGTCCATTCAACATTTCTATTTGTTCTTTCATTTGAGAGATCATCTCTTTGTAGATAGAATCTTTCTTATCAATTTCCTTTTGTTGTTCTTCAACTTTGATCTTGATAGCTTCTTCTAGATCCACCACTTTACTTTTACTATCTTCACTATTGTTTGCACAACGAAGAGTATTACAAGGACCCCAATCACTATCTGATTCATCTTCTTCAATTTCTGCTATACAAGTTTTCTGAGATATCTTCTTGTTTCGTGTAGCCTTCTTCTTTTGCTTCTTTTCCATGAGTACTTTCAGATCATGGTTAGAATCTTCTTCATCTTCACTGGACACTTCATCATCATCTTCATTTGCATAATAACTCTTCCTCTTTTCAAATTGTTTCCCTTTACCATGTTTTTCTCTATAAGGACATTTAGCAGCATAGTGACCAACTTTTCCACACTCAAAACATTTGAAGGGAAGTTTACCTTTGAATCTTCCAGTACCTAGTTGGAGTTTTCTCACGAAATTCGCTTCTTCTTCTTCGGATACATAGCTGGGTTCTTTGACAACTTCCTTTTCTTTTCCTCTTGCAGACACCTTAAAAGCAACTTCTTTGATTTGAGACGGACCTCCTTGTCTCATTTCAAAAGCAGTCAGAATACCATGTAATTGAACAATAGTAAGAGTTTGCAGATCTTGCCTTTCTTCAATAGCTGAAACTTTAGAGTCAAATTTTGAAGTCAAGGATCTTAAGACCTTTTCCACCAGAGTAGTATCAGTTATGGTTTCACCCAAATTTCTCATTCAATTTACAATATCATCCAGACGAAGAAAGAAAGTGGCAATACTTTCATCACTATGCATCTTCAAATTTTCATATTCAATTCTAAGAGTTTGGAGTTTTGCACTTTTTACCTTTGTATCTCCTTCATGGCTCAGAATGATTTTGTCCCATATTTCTTTTGCTGAATGTAGCTGCATCACTTTAGCAAATTCTGATTCAGACATGCTTCCTAACAAGACATTCACTGCTTTGGCATTGATTTCATACTTCTTCCTTTCTGCTGCATCAGTAGGAATACTTGCTGGGTATTGATAACCTTCTTCCACGATTGCCCATACATATGCACCAAGACTTTGCAGATATGCTTTTGTTCGTACCTTCCAGAATATCAGATTGCTTCCATTGAATAGAGGTGGCTTTATAGACATCACTCCTTCTTGACTTCCCATTGCAACGGATCTCCTTCAAGCGATCAAGCTTCTGCAGAAGGACCTCCTCTGATACCAATTGTTGGGAAAAATACTGAGAGGGGGGGTGAATCAGTATTTACTGCATATTCAAAAATTTTTACTTTTTCACTCTCTAAAACCCATACGCTACTTTCCTTTAGTAAACTCGCGTATACACGCGGATATCCTTCATACAACTCGCGTATTAGCAGAGATCTAAATATGCAGATATTTATTAACTTAGTTCTTTGCAATATTTATTCATCTGATGTTAAGTAAACAGTAAACATGTGTAGTAACAATAGAATAAACCATCACACAAAGCATCACACATGAACACCAGGATTTTTAGGTGGAAACCCAAGTCGGGAGAAAACCACCGCTGCAGTTGCTCAGCCTTCAATATTTTATTATAGAGAAAAACATCTTACAACATATGTGCTGGCGCAGACTTGACCAGCACGCAGGCACCCACCTGCGCTCGTTTACCAGCCTCTCCTGGAAGGGAGCTCCAACCCCCTGACTCGTTTACCAGCCTCTCCTGGAAGGGAGCTACGACTCCCTGCTCTCGTTTACCAGCCTCACCTGGAAGGGAGCTACAACCCCCTGACTGAAGGCTACAACCCTCAGCACCTCTATGGACCACGTTTCATCAATTTTCACACTGGATCCAAAGCTTCCTCTAGGACACAACTTGCAGGCCACGTTTCATCATATTTTCAGACTGGACCCACTCCATTCTTTTAAGCTCAAACATACATCACCAACAGATACTTATCAATTCAGACAACACAGATCAGATAGCAGTAATACAGCAGAACAGATCAGATATTTCATACTCCATGCTTTAGCAAACCCTAGTTTGCATACGCGCTTTAGTTTCACTGATGTCGCGTATATACGTGCTTCCGTTCACATAAACCAGCGTATACTTCTGTACAGAGCTCATTTCATTGCGCATACGCGCTTTCTCTTCAGCGAAGCCGCGTATATACGCGCTTCCTCTGCGGCAAACTAGCGTATAGATCTTCAACCATTATAGAGCAGCATACTTTTTCAGATCAGATATTCAGTTCAGATTTACCCTTTTACTTCAGACAGATGTTCGCCTCATCTCAGATCTAAGCCTTCCATAAACAGATCTAGCAGATACAAATACATTCCAGATCTAGATTCCCTTCATTCATCATTTCTTTATTAGGGCATCATAGATTCAGATCTATCATCAAACCTTTACCCTTTCCATACAGATATACTTCACAGAGAAGTCTTCATTCAAGCTCAGACATCTTGCACCCACACTCATGGTTTGCACAATGAATTTCTTTTCCTTATATAGGTTTACCCTTTTTCAATACCATGAGCCAAAACCACATTACTTCCGATGGTATTCCTGGACGGGGTCATTTAGACGAATCATTACCCAATACAATGGGTCAATACCATGGTGGTTACCCCTGGTTTTGCATTTTAAGAGCGCTTTTTCCCATACGCGACTTGGCACGTTGATTCCCGCGTGCATACGCGACTTCCCCTAGGCAAATCCGCGTATGCCTAGAGACATACTCTTTTCATCAAGATTTAGCACATGCTGAATTCCTTTCTTCATTTCCTTCTGTACACACTGTAGATACATCATATTTACTTCATCAAGAACATATTCTATCAAGCACAACTTCATCAAGTAAGTTGCCATCATCTTCATCAAGTGGGTTGCCATTCAAGGACAACACTCAGCATCATATTGCTAACAAACATCATTTCATATCAAATTTACATCGTTTACCAAGTCCATCAGGTCAAGAATAAATTCATCAGGTGGTTCGCCATCAAGGACATCACATGTCAATAGTCGCATGTCTTCATCTTCATTCAGTGGATTGCCATCAAGGACAACACTCGTCATCATATTGCCAACAAATTATAATTAGAGTTACTTTTAAAATGATTAATTGAGGGATGAGAGGTCTCATTACCAGCCAACCTACCAGGATCATGGGTCCTAACTAGAATGACATTACCGCAACTAGTCACCAAGCCAGGGTAATGAATTTCAATTGAAAAGATTGAAGACAAGAGGTCTCATCATGAGCCGACCTGTTCATTCTTGTTAGTTCTTGTGAATGGCACTATTGTTAGCTGGTTACCAAGCCAAGAAAATGGCCATCAATTAAATTCTAAAAAAATTTAAATGCTTTCAATTGAATCTAAATTTATATCTAATAGATGGGACACATGCATTCCATGGGATTAAAAGGCATCCTTGTCGAGGTTATAGACACTTGTTAACAGGAGGGCCATTCCTGTCGTGTTAAAGTTAATTTTACACTATGATTTTCTTGGTTGTTCTTGTGTTTCCCTGAACTCATTATCATAACTCTCTCATAATGGTTTTAAGATCCTTTTAGTAATGTGCTTTGGAGTTCTATCTTTCAGAAATATGAAGGTTTTCATAGATGTGGGACCCTGAGTGTAGGTGATTCACTTTTCCTGAAAAAGATGAACTTCAGCTATATGCTTGGATAATGGTAATATGGGAAGGTATCATTCTTTTCATATTTCTTTTTCCCCATTTCCATCCATTTTAATGTCTTGGATTTCAAATAATGTCACTTCTATTTATAATAATGAGGCTATTAAAAGTAAAGTCCTACTAATTTGGACTTCTCTTTAGATGCTTTGTGGAAATTTGTATGGTTGGCTATTCTATCATGACACTATCCCTGCATTCACAACATTGTTAGCATTCCTATGGAAATCCTGGCATTAGTTAGAAAATAATGAAGATCAATCTTGACATCACTCAATCTATGGTTGCAAGTATTTCTTATCTTATTGATGCAAAGGGAGTCAACATCATATGGAACTTACCTACATTATCTTACTCAATTAGCCCTATAGTTTAAGTCAATGCAACACGACTCTACTAGGAATCCTGTGCCCTACAATCTTAATTAACTTTGGTCTTTATTAGAGGTTTTTCTTGCATGAGGACATGCAAGATAGTCAGCACGGGGGTATGTTAGACACCAGAATTGTCATGTTTAATTCACATTCTCCCCCTATGCTTACTCATGGCTTTCATTTTTATTACTATCATTTTTCGCAATTGTTGGGCTAGTATCTTAAACTTGGAGCATGATTAGGTAATTGTTCATTATTTAACATATTTACTTTATTTGAATAATATTTGCATAAAAATGATTATTGATGATGGTGCTTGTGTCATTTTAGGAAGTCATATGAAATCACGATCAAATATACACATGCATCAACAATTAATTGCACCAAGTTCTGTTCCTGCACCATCACCCCTACATTAGCATTCTTGCATAGATTTGGGGCTTCGACATCTCGGCACACTTTTGGGGAAAACCGAAGATGGTTATTGTCAAAAATGATGTTCTAACACCTTCTTGTGAGTTGGATTCCACCTAGGTCACATGTGTGGGTCTCTAGAAGAAAATCAACAAATTTTCTCAAAAGTTGCATAGTTTCCAAACTTCCAAGTTTGACCTTGATTTGCGTGTAGTTGGAGGTGAATCTCAAAAATATGAGAAAATGAATTTTTTACTACTATAACATTTTATCTAGAACCCGAACCATTTCCCAAGATTTGCATTAGTATAAATGTTACATGCAGGTCTTTGAAGTATTTTTATAAAAAAAGACTATTTTTCCATAATTCTAGGATCTTGCCCAAAGTTGCGAAAAAATGGAAAATTCGTATCAGATCTACATTTTATCAATGGGAAAATGGTTTTACTAGTCTCCTATTGATGGGAAGTAGTTGGGATTCAATCCCTTATCTTGCTTGCAAGGTATTGGCTTTTCTAAAGCCAAATTTGTAATGTACAAATATTATAAAAAAAACAAAGTTATGATAGAGAGGGGGTAGAACAAGCCATTTATTTGTACCTTGATGTTGTTGAGCTAAGTGCTGGGGGCTATACCCCTTTCCTATGATCAACTGGAGCTGGAATACAGAAGCTTGTGATGTATTAATGACTGAGGTTTCATTAATAAGAAGCATCAATGTTAGGTTTCCTTTTCAATTTGTTACATTTTGTTAATGCTTCTCTCCGATCTGTAGTTTAATGTTTATTTAAAGAGGGTGAAAGCTGGTTGGTTTGGGCCCAACCAGTCCAGATTGTCACACCTCTATTAGTTAGTGTTGTGTGGCTTGGAAATTCATAGTAAAATATCATGGTGTGTGTTTTATAGTTTAATATTTGATTCATTTCAGACTTTTCACAATTTTATCCTTATGTTTTGTTTTCCATTGGAATATATACATTTCAATTTGATTCAAGATTGCATTAAAATTTACACTTGCATATTATATTTTCTTAAATAAACCCTGAAGTGGCTTTTGGTCTTTTACATTTTTTTGATACAAGGTTTGCATTGTTAAGTTGTGAGTGGTTTTCAATTCAAGGTTATGGAATTATTTGGCATTGTTCCTTTCACTCTCTTGTTGAATAATTAAGCGTATAAACGAAAGGAACTTAATTTGGTCATAAGACCAAGAATACAAAGAAAATTTATGTCTTAAACACTTAAAGAACCAGTAGTACAGGAACATAATATTTATGTTTGGCCATTGATATTATTTTTTATTTAAAATCAAAGACAAGTCACGAGTATAACATTTTGAGACTATACTAAGAGTTGATTATGATTGTTTAAATTCCTTATTCAAAATAGAAACATAGTATGGTTGTGAAGAATTAAAGTGTAATGGACTCTTGTGAGTTGGTTTGACTTGTTGTCATTAATTTTCCTAAATTTGGCATTGTGTTTTATTTCTTTTCCCAGTACAAGAACAAAATACACGAACTGTTTTGTCTTTCCTGGTACGAGAACAAAGTGCAGTAACGGTTTTTTCTTTCCTAGTACAGGAACAGAGTACAGGAACTGTTTTGTCTTTTCTGGTACATGAATAGAGTACATGAACTATTATGTATTTCCTTGTATAGGAATTGAGTGCAGGAATTGGAATAAGTACAAGAATGAGAATTAAGATTGTGCAAGAACGTTTTGATGTCTTGTGTGACTCTCTTAGGTGCTCTTGAGGAATGGTTGGATTGAGACATGTGTTCTTTTGGTTCTTTTGATTATTTATCTAGTTTTAAATCTCATTTTTCTTGATAAGTTAATGAGTGAAGTAGCTAGTGTCCATATTGGTCAAGTTCTCTTTCTTTTAATCAACTTTTCAAACGTAGTGTAGGAATTGAATTGAGAATTTATGCACTATTTTCTAGAACTCAGAAGATTGTTAATGATTTTTCAAGAGTAGTGTTTCACTTTTAATCAATACTTTTGATTGCAGGATTGGAGTGGATAATTATTGTTGTTTGCATGACAAATTAGGGTTTTTTTTGCAGGTTATTGAAATATTTCTCTACCATTTCTAATGTTGCGTCTTGAAGTCCACGGAACCCATATTGACATTAAATGTTGGTCCATTAATATACCATATACTACACCCAACAATAGGTTGTAAAAATGACCAAAATTTATGGATGGGGAAATAAAAACATAAAAATAAATTTACCTTAACTATAGTCAAGTAATCACTTTGTCAATAAATCAATAGGGGTAAAAAAAAATTATGGAGAGATGTTACAAGTAGTGTTTGATGGGTCTCATTAATAGGTATATTTTGAAGTTTATTATGCTATCCTCCAACCCTTAAAATTATTCTTTTCTGACATTAATTCACATTTTTTTATCATAATATGCTTAATAAGAAGAGTAAAAGGTGTTTTTCCTAGTGTGTGGCATAATGTGATTACATTGTAGGAAAAAGAAGCATTTTTGATGCATTTACTATGCAGGGGCTTGATGGAGACAACCAAGAGAGAATATAGAGGATCTTTTCCACTTCCTTAACTCTCTAACTCGGCTTGAGATCATAGAATCCTCACTCACAAGCTCGAATTCACTGATATTCAAGTAACTCCAAGTAAATGTGAAGCTCAAGGAGGACCAGACCCACAATTCTTAAGATCAAGGAGGGAATCACTCATATTTTCAAGGGTGCTGCTATCAACTACCTTTTTGTATAAATAAAGCAGCTGAAAGGCTCATTAAGATTCAAATTTTCGATTTAGCTAAGAGTAGCTACTAATCATAGTTCTTGACATTCCTATTCTTAACTTTTATATGATATATTAGACTAATATTTTCTCCTAATGAGAAATATTCTATTGATCTTAATCTGAGCTAGTTTTAAAGGGCTGAAACCCATGGGTTTGGGCCCAACTCAGAGGCTTTAATCCCTCTTATGTATTCCTTTATTTTTCTTATTTCAAATAATTTCATGTATTTCTCTTGTTGCAATATATTTTAAGCTATGAAAACTTGTGATTGGAGGCTTCCCTATCACCTCTCTTGTGGGAAGAGTGATTAGAAATATTTATAATCTCAGTCCAAAACATTTTTTTATGATTTCTTGGAAATAGATAGATGTTAGTTGTAATCCTTTTTCATTTTTATTCTCTGCAATGTAGGTGTTATTTTTGTGATTAGAGAAGTGTTGTTGAATAGAATATATGTTAGTCAAATTCAACTCATATTCTCCATGATATTTTATCCTACTGTGTTATTCATCATTTGATCCATGTATTTCGCTAGTTGTAGGGATGTGTTGATCTGCAGGGGTGGGCACTAATTTCCATCTCCACCTGGACCTTTCCATCTTCTCCCTCTACCCTTCACACTTCCCCCAAACTCTGTTTCCATAGTCATTCTATTAAGGAAAATATAGGACACCGTGGGCATCAACCTTGGTGCAAGATGGACCTCTGTGAGGTCCTATGATTGGCCAAGGGGCTACCCCAAACTTCATTCACTTCCTGCTACCTTCATCCATCTTATCCATCCCTAAAGGCACCATTTATACCCTCAAAAGGCTCTCGGAACCCCTCCTGTATCAAAATAGGTCCTCCTATAGCAATACAGGGTCTCCTGTAGTAGCTCCTATTGTAACACTGTTTTTCTCAACATGTTTCACTGCACACTTTGACCTTACCCTAGTGAAGATGAATAATGACACCCAACTTGTGGTTTGATGATTAATAGAAGCTCTTAGACCATTCAAACCACCTCCTTTCATCATTGCAAGACAAAGTTATAATTAGTGTTTTCATTTATAAACATGTTAACGATTAGACCCCTTATTTTCAAGAAAATGTAAAGTAGATCCATGATACATGTAAGTACATTATTGATTTGATTAAATTTGCAAAGTAGAGTAGCTTTACTTCAGCAAGTAGACTAGCCCTTTCTCTTTCATGCAATGTCAATCAACATTAACTTTTGAATAAATGACATTTTCACCTTCATAGTTAGAATCAGGGTCAATTATGCTTTCATAAAAAATTTTCACTATATTTAGTTAGAGGAATGGTATTTGAACACCTTGAACTGATTCATGAACAAGGGTGACATGAGTATAACCCAACCTACTGTGCATATAGCATTGTCACTTCTAAATTTGTACAATCCCTAGGTTGATAATTTAAGTTGAGGAGCCCTTGGGACTTGAAACACTCTTGGTGCAATACCAGGGGTCACCAGTATGAAAGCCATGATTAATACACTATGGCATATTTAGGGAAAAATGAGAGATTAAAAAAGTGCATTACTTGTTCCACAGAGAAAACATGATGAGGAGAGGAAGGGATGTAGTGAATACACCACCTATGAGACCACCTACAGGGTCTGGTTCATACCATTCCTAGGATCCAATCTTGAAATGTGGGTTCAATTGGTAGATGAGCCACAAACCCCAACTCCTATGTTACTAGAAACAGTACAAAAACTTAGGGCATAGATGGCTAAGCTTAGAGCTGACAATGAGTGATTGATGTGAGAGCAAGAATGAACAATGAAAAGTATCATTGAGAGAAAAAATCACAATAATTCTATCCCAACTCCTGATAATGGGAAAAAATCCAAGTCATATAGATGAAGGGATTAAATATGCCAGAGAAAAGTCACACCCACGGATCAAAAGGAGATAAGGATGAGAATGAAGGAACAATTTGAGTTTGAAAATCCTAAGACTATGGATGAAGCTATCCGAAAGGAAAAAATATGTTATTAGCTGATGAAACAGAAAAGGGGAAGGTAATAAGAGTTAGACAAGAAACAAGGGGCAGAAAAAATTTTAGAATACGAAAACTGAAAAAGCTACCAATACAAAGAATTCACATACAAATCAACAAAATAAATTTTCTGGGAAAAATCAGCAAAAGCCTAAATGAAAAATGAATATAAAATAATAGAAATATTAAGCAAACCTGAATTGATTCAACCACAGAAGCCCCCATTATAGTGTTCGGTTTGTGGAGAACCTCACAGCTACTATAAAAATTCCCCCCATTGTGCAAGAACAAAACAAGCTGTAAACATTCAAGAAACATCTACAGTAGGAGAGGTGGTAAGAATTTTTCCAAAAATTAATGTCGCGTTGGAGGATCCTCAGGCTGAGTACCAACCTACAATGATTGAATTTTAAGGTAATATTTTTAGTAACATTGTACTATTTTAATAGATCCTAGAGCAAGTTTTAGTTAAATCACTCCTACAATAGTGGAGTTGTGTCATTTACAGGACAACAAGTTTAAAAACCCATGGCTAGTACAACTGACCATTGGGGAAAAAAGAAGAGTGTTAGCAAAGGTAGAGAATTGTCTAGTTGAATTAGTTGGTCATCCAATCAAAGTAAATTTGAACATGTTACCCCTACGTTCTTATAATGTCTTAATTGTTATAGACTGGCTCGAAAAACATTGGTCCCTTGTAAATTGTAAAGACAAGACCATTAGTTTCATTAATAAATAGGGTGTTAGACAAAAAATCTAGGGGATAAAGTGGCCTATAAAATTATGACCAATCACAGCCTCATATTTGGAAAAATTTATTAGGAAGGGTTGTCAAATTTATGTTGTCCAAGTGGGATACACCAAAACTAAGGATAAGATAGCCACCTTAGAAAGTTTTGTAGTTTTGCAAGACTTTGTTGACATGTTCCTAGAAGAAATCACAAGGTTACCTCCTAAGCGAGATATTGATTTTACAATTGAATTGGTCCCAAGAGCCACCCTAGTGTCAAAGGCACCCTACCATATGAGCATACATGAGTTAAAAAAATAAAAAATGAATTTGTAGGAGCTGTTGGATAAGAAATATATTTTCGCAATTGTATCACCTTGGGGAGCTCGTGTACCTTTTGTTAAAAATAAGGATGGCACCTTAAGACTTTGTACTTGACGATTTATTTGATCAAGTTAAGTTCAGTACTATGTTTTCTAAAATTGATTTACAGTCACGATATCACCAAATATGAATCAAAGAAGAAGATATATGAAAAATAACATTTAGGACTTGTTATGGGAATTATGAGTTTGTAATCTTAGCGTTCGTAATTACTAATTCCCAAACTACATTTATGAGCCTTATGAATGGTATCTTCCATCCTTATCTTGATAAATTTGTATCAATTTTTATTAATGACATTCTCATTTAATCAGATAACATAAAAGACACTTGCATATAGTATTATAGAGAATATAAGAGCATCACCTGTACACTAAGTAAATTAAATGTGCCTTTTATAAATACCAGAAACAATTTTTGGGACACATAATTACACAAGTGAGAATAAATGTGGACCCTAAGAAAATTAAGACTATTATGGAGTGGCCCATTTCAAAAATGTTGTAGATAACTAATCTTTTATGGGCTTAGCAAGTTATTATTTCCACTTTATGAAGGGATTTTCCATAATTTCTTACCCTATAACCTCCTTGTAGAACAAGGGGAAGGATTTTAACTAGACAATGAAGTTACAACATAGTTTTTAAGAGCTAAAACATATGTTAACTACATCCCCTATTTTAAGGATCGCAGACCCAGAAAAAGTATTTGTTGTTCCCACCAATGCATGCCAAGAAGGAGTCGGAGGAGTGTTTATGCAAGGTGGTCGGGTGGTGGATTATGAGTCTTGGAAGTTAAAAGAAAATGAAAAAATATATTCTTCTTATGATTTAGAATTAACAAATGTAGTCAACACTTTGAAGCTATGACAACATTATATAATAGGAAAAAGGTTTATTTTAATGATTGATGATAGCAGTTTGACTAGTTTCTTTAAACGACCCAACCCTAATGCTTGCCAAGCACGATGCACTACTTTCTTAAGTGAACTTGATTTTGATATAAAAAAATTAAAGGGAAGGGAGAATCAAGTGGCATATGCTCTAAGTAGGAAGTTGAATTGTGTGTATGCAATTTCTAATAGTCAAGTAAAATTTGACTTTATAGATCAGATTAAAGAATTAGCCCTAAAAGACCCAAAATACCAGTTTTAATGGTAGCAAACTAAGCAAGGGAAAAGTTCTGGAAAACAATAAGATTATGGAATTAATGAGGACAGTTTGTTGACCTATAGACATAGGATTTATGTTCCCCACCAAAAAGTTATCAGATAGATAATTTTAGATGAACAACACAAATGTCCCTATGTTGCCCATCATGGTTACGAAAAAATGATTACTTCTTTGAAGAAAACTTATTTTTGGCCTAATATGAAGAAGGATGTGTAAAAATATTTAGCTGAGTGCTTAGAGTGTGAGCAGGTCAAGGATGAACACCAACACCCAACAAGTCTACTTCACCTATTACCCATTCATAAATGGAAATGGGAAATTATTACATTAGATTTCATTACATGTTTACCTAAGTAAAAAAGGTAGAATTATTCTATTATGGTTTTTTTGGAAAAACTAATTAAATTGACACATTTTATTCTTGTAAAATCCACTTACAAAATTATTCAAATTATTGATATATTTATGGAGGAAAATTTTCGATTACATGGTATACCTAAAGTAGTGATTTCTGATAGAGATGTGAAGTTCACCTTTGCCTTTTGGAAGGATATTTTTACTAGATTAGGTACCCAAGTGAAATTCAGTAATGCTTACCATCCATTGATGGATGGGAAAATAGAATGAGTAAATCAAGTATTGGAGGATATGTTAAGGATGTACATTATGCAGAATCCAACCAAGTGGGAAGACTACCTCCACCTGGTAGAACTTGCATATAATAATAGTTATCATGCCTCATTAAAAAGGAGTCCATTTTAAGTGTTGGATGGATGGAAATGTAGAAAACCTATTAACTGGAACAACCCCAAAGATAAGCTAGTATTGGGACTTGGCATATTAGTAGAATTGGAACATATTGTGAGAAAAGTATGGTTGAATTTGAGGGCTTCTCAAGATAAAAAAAATACCTACACATATAGAAGAATAAACTATAGACAATTTCAAGTGGGAGATCATGTGTATGTGAGGTTCAAACCCAAGAAGGGCACTTTGAGGCGGGGAAGCTGTGAAAAATTGTCTCCCTAATTTTGTGGCCCTTTCTAGATTTTAACTTGAATTGGGTCTATATATTATCAATTGGTTTTACCTAGTCACAAACATATACATAACGTATTCCATGTTTCTCTATTAAAGAAGTACACATATGATACTAAACATATTATCAACTAACATGATGTGCATGTAAAATATGAAGTTAAAATGATTTTTATATATGTATTTTGATTAATGAATAATGTAAACTAATGATAACTATCATGACTATGAATGTAGGTCGAACCAAATGAAGATTTCCTAGTTAAGCCTCTATGTATTCTTCATTATAGAGAAATAATTCTACAAAAGTGGGTTATCACCCAGGTTAAAGTGCAATGGAGACACTTTAACCTAGAAGAGGCCAACTAGGAAGATGAAAGTTTAATGCATGAAGAATATCCCAACCTATTCTAAAGGGGAAAGAATAAACAATGAGGACAATGTTTCACTCGAGGAGGGGGGGGGTGGATGTAATACCCCTCATTAGTTTATAAATATTTTTAATTTACTTTTATTGCAATGACTTGTCATACTATGGGCCATGTGGAAGGCCTAGTGATAAATCTAAATGTTCAACTTTATTTTAAATCTCATTAATAAATTAGTTATGCCAAGACATGGAAATTATGAATGGAAAATACACTAAATGAGAGGTTCATTTACCGGAAAATTATAATACAGTTATTCCTCTCCCTAGAAATAATTAATCTTAGTTGGAAAAAGGAGCCAAAAGGGTATGGGGAAAACTTGAGGCAACTAAGAGAGGAGATTGGAAATGAATTTAGTACCTTAGACATGTCAATGTTGTTGAGGGAAGGAAGGAAACTGCCAGGAATGAAATTCTTGAGTTGGTTGGCTAGTGGAATCCCTAATTATACTTTTGGATTCTATGAAATATGAGGCTGGACCTAGTGTGGCTAGATGAGCCTTAGGAAGGTCCCTATTAAAAGATTTCTCTAGAAATGGAAAGCGGATCGGGGGAGTTCTGGCAGTGGATACTGTTCTCATTGGTTGGGAGGAGTGATCTTATTCCTCTGTGTATTTCCTAGTATCCTAAGCCTAAACAATCGATAAGTGTTATATGAATGTTCTATTTTTTTTTAATTTCTAGATGCCTAAACTATTTTATGTGATTACAATGGTGTAGTTTTCTTCTATAAATAATATGTTATGAGTTACTGTACAATGAACAATGGTATGTTATGATTACTGTAATAGAATGGTATAACTTTATTTTGTAAGAGAATATGTGATTTTGTGGCAAAATGGTTACCGAAAATCCCATAAGTATGATGTGTTGTGCAAGTGTGCTTTAAGTTATATACCTAAATCTTCTTTATTTTGGCATCATAATTAGTCATATGTGTTAGTACAGAAGCATATTAGTTCCAGACCGAACAAACATAAGTCTATCATATGGAACGATACATATATATATATATATATATATATATATATATATATATATATATATATATATATATATATATATATATATATATTCCACATAGGTTAATAATAGGTGCCAGAGAACTAGGTCCCACTTTCCCATTGGAATAATGGTAATAATGTTCAAGAAATTGTTAGAAGAACTGAGTTTGAAAACTGGTATAGTAAATGTTTTATTTAAATAAATTCAACAGAAAGCCGAAACATTAGATTTGAGAATAGACTTCATTCTAATTTAAGTTAAAACCTACAATATTCACAAATAAAAATTACAACAAACAAAAATAAATAAATAAATAAATAAATAAATAAATAAATATATATATATATATATATATATATATATATATTTATTTATTTATTTATATATATATATATATATATATATATATATATATATATATATATATATATATATATATATATATATATATATATATATATATATATATATATATATATATATATATATAATTTCTAGCATAACATTGTTTATGAGAAGTTACAGGAGAATTTCACATAATCATTCAAACTATATAAAATTTACCACAAGATTAAGGGTTGAAAGAGTTATAATCATATGTATTACGAGTTGAAAGAGTTATTCCAAAATAAGAGTTGACACACTTCTAGCGGAGAAAATGATTCAAAGACCCAAAGGGCTGAGAGAAGCAATACAAGGGTTAATACAATAAAATTGATAATTATAAATAGTAACGACATACAAGAGGAAAAATGAGTCCTTTTAAAATAAACATATATTATTCAAGAAAAAATTACTAGAGTCGAAAAGAAATATACAAAATTATGGCTGGAGGCCTCAAATAGAAACAATAATAATTCCATAGGATAAACGAAGAAACAATCTTTTATAATAAATTTCTGAATTTACACAGTGACATGAAATAGGTTGATATGCAACAATACTGAATAATTTTTCCCAGTGAGGGTTTTAGGCCGCACCACCAATTCTTAACATGATAGAAAAAAAATGACACAAAATATTCAAGACTTGATTCCATCATGAAATTCTAAGACTACATAACATGGGTCGAACCCTTGCAAAATTGGGGAAAAACAAACCATACGAAAACATTAAGAACAGAACCTAGAAGCCATAAGCTAGTGAAATTTGTATGCCCAGAACAATGAAGAGAGTTGTTAAGAGCTGAATCAAGAAATTTCAGAAGGAAAATAATAATTAATAGATCTCATGACCGAATGGTGAAGTGTAAAACCATAAATAAATAATAAAAAAAAGAAAAGGAACGAGTTGGAAACCTAAAATAATTACATCTCACTCTATAGATTGATGTGACTCCCTAGCTTGCAAGATAAGAACAATATTGAGGTGTTAAAATGGTAACTAACATTTTTGAACAACTAAGAACTCATGTTCAAGAAACCATACTCACCATAACCTTGCACCAAAGGGTATTGCATGACAATTGTAAGGGTTCGAGAAATTTCCAATAGGTAGCTTTAATAATTTTCGATGGTTCAATGTTGATACAATGTTATGAAAATTAATATAAACCATATATTCCATGAAACATATGAACAACTCATGATAATATGTGACCAATCCAAAGTTCTCAATGAGCATTAATAAAGGAAGACAAAATCATTGCTAACCAAAGTTCTCAAGGGTTTATATATATATATATATATATATATATATATATATATATATATATATATATATATATATATATATATATATATATATATATATATGGCGAAGGTAGTTACCTCTGTAATGAAACCCTTCCATGTCCTCCATCAGATGCTAACCTTAGAAGCAAAGCCATAGATCTTAATGTTGATCCCAAGCATAACACATCCCAAGAAGTAATGCACGACAACTATAAGGGTTCGAGAAAGTTCCAAGATGTAGCTTTGATAAAGTTCAATGGTTCAATGTTGATACAATGTTATGAAAATTAATATAAACCATATAGTCCATGAAACATACAAACAAATATGATAATATGTGACAATCCAAAGCTCTCAATGAGCATTAATAAAGTAAGACAAAATCATTGCTAACCAAAGTTCCGAAGGGTTTGCATATATATGTATATATATAATCCAAGGAAGAGTTCGAAAATTAGGTCATAAAACCTTCCAACTATATATGAATGTAATGAAATGAGTCACATATTAATTGAAGGAAATAATAAAAGTAAATTAAAATAAATTCATTAAGATGTAACATTGACCAAACTTTATGGAGTGGGAAACATAAACATAAAAATAAATTTACCTTAACTATGGTCAAGCAATTACTTTGTCAATAAATCAATAGGGGTAAAAAAACAAATTATGGAGAAATGTTACACTTCCGGAGGCATTTAGGTGTTGACCAAGGAATCAAATAATTGAAATAATTACATTAGTAGGGGTAAAAAACAAATTATGGAGAGATATTACACTTCCGGAGGCATTTAGGTGTTGACCAAGGAATCAAATAATTGAAATAATTACATTAACATTGACAATGTTGATGATGCACATGATTACGGATAAATATATCCTGCTATCGACAAAATTTCAAAACAATTACTCCACAAAAAGTAAAAATTCAAACAAATGACAGAGTCCGCAAATATTGAAAATTCATCGAAAATATTTGTGGATAAAGATTTGTTCATGCCTAGAGTTTACAGTGTACACATGAAAGAGAAAGGACATTGTTATTATTATTATAAATAATTCACAATGTAAAGGATGTATGATAAATATAGAATGTTTTTTATAACGACAAAGCAAAAGGAAAGTCCGGGAATATCAAATTGCATTATTGATAAGTTAGATCAAGGTTGGGTCAACATCCTTATCGTGAGTCTTATCAGTCATTGTTAAGAAAAATTCAAAGGGAGCCAACTCACTAGTGCCAACCCCACCTGGCCTAGATGGAATATCTTCCACAATTTTAGGTTCCAGTGTTTGTCTCATCACATCATTAATTAGCATGTAGCGAGATGATTTGTGTTGGTGGATCTTTGAAAAAAATTATGATTTATAGCCATATAGACCAGACAATACACCATCCAATTTAATATTGAGATGCTCAAGGCTATGATACCAAATATATTTTCAAACATAAGACATTGACATTTGCATGAAATAGAAGAAATGATCATGAATCATGATGATGTTCCAAAGGTTCAGATTGTCTAGATTGTCTAAATCAGAGGCTGATTATGCTTAGGCATATATGTTAGTCCTATCCTGTAATTTGGTAGCATCAAAGAGAGCATGGCAAGTGTTTTGTAGACCTTATTAAAGTCTTATGAAAATCAAGGTAGATTTGGAGCAAGGATAACTAAGCAGGAAGGAATCATCCAACCATTTCTACTAGCTGAAGAAAACACTAAAAGCAAGAAAATTTTTAGAAAGGGGAGAAGCAATGTAGGTTCAAGCCTGCCACATCAATGTAGGGGAGAAGCAATGACGTTTATATGACGTTTCATCTGCCTGCCCCATTACGTTAATTATCGAAAACTATAGCTCTGATGTAGTTGTGGGTCGACGTCACCAATGATAAAGAAAATCGAAACCTAAAAATATACTTTGCAAATGCCAATAAAATAAATATACGAGATAAAATAATGCAAAAAAACCAATGCTAAACGTTAGTTATATGCAGTAACATAATAAAAAAATTCTTATATTAATAATAACATAATAATAAAATTCTTATATTAATTTTTTATTATTATTGTGTTCTTTAAAACAGAAGAGTGGTGTAATTCGTTCCATATTTTATATGGAGTCAATTCATAATATATATGTTCTTGTAAATCATTTGACATAAGAAACATTAAATACATTAAAGTGAAAAATGCTTCATGTTTTAAACTCAAAAAAAATTAAATTTTAAAATATTCGATTCTTCCCACATTTAATAAAATTAAAATTGAAACAAATCTATATTGATTAAATAATAAATTTAAAATTTAATCCCCATATAAAACTAAATGGCACACCCTATAAATATATATGAAAATCTTTTTATTAAAAACTAATATACCATATTATTATAATTTATGATAAAATTGTAGGGTGAAATTTCAATGCAATTTAGTGTAATTACAATTCACTTAAGGGTAAAAACCTGAAGTTGGGAAACACTTTTTTGCGGATGGATAAAATTTGGGTGAAATTTTTAATTTCTCGTTCGAGAAAATAGTCAACTCAATTTCTCGACCGAGAGTTTTTAGAACTCTCGTCCAAGAGATTTTTAATGTTTCGCCTGAGAGTTAGATTGGGCTTGACCAGAGTTAAACTACTCTCGAACGAGAGTTAAGTATTTTCTCGTCCGAGAGTTTTATTGACATAAATGCTCGAGTTTAATGATTTATACAACTCTCGAACGAGAGTTTTAAAACTCTCGGCCTAGAGTTATTTTAACTCTCGTCCGAGAGTTTAGATTCTCTTACACTCTTGTCCGAGAGTTTTATGCTTATAAAAAACTCCAAAATCCTGTCTATCCCGACATTCTGCAAACCTTTGGCCCGCGCAAACTTGTACACTAGAGCACAAGCCATGTCGTGTTGGAGCCACCTCAGCGAGCGAGTCCGCCACCATGAACACCCCTGATAGCGACAAATTGGATATCTATTGCCAGGTAAGTCTCGAATTTGATTTTTTTAGGGTTTGTATTATGTGGTAATTCGATTTATGCCGCAGCTTCAACACAAACAAAACTTCATATCGGTCTCAATTTAACTGAAAATAATGCATCAATTGTGTTGATCCTTCTCATAGGATTCTCCGTTGCCATCCATTAGAAGAGGCCTGCATTTTCTCCTACTCCGATGTGTCCACGGCAGCTAATTGCTCCATAAATTTGTCCTCTGTATTTAACATTCATATAAGATCAGAATCTCATAGGTCCCATACTTGCCATTCTCACCTTGTACTTGTATTCTCTGTGAAAACAGAAGAAAAGCTCTCGGCAGTTAAATTTTCCAACAACAAACCCGATGTTAATGGCGTTGGATCTCAAAGTAATGAGATAAAATCTACGCCCACGCTCATGTCCACTGCTACCCTTCCCTTAGAAGACCCTGTTAATGGCGTTTCTTCTGCAATTTCGACCGCTTCCCAGCTACTGCCTTTGGCAGTAGTATTATGCAATGTTGTGGATGATCTTATCAATAATTTTATTGACAATCCACTGAGGCCTTCCGTGGATCCAAGATTTGTGTTGGTTGGAAACTTCACGCCAGTTCAAGAAACTGCACCAATGGAATGCACCCTAACCTTATCTCCAAAAATGTGCCCTAACCTTATCTCTGAATTTATCTCAGAATTTTCCCTTAAGAAAATTCTGAATTAGGCCATGGAGAAACCTCATAACACCTTTTGGTCATACCTCAAAAAGGGTCAAATTAGAGCCTCATGACAGACCGAAAGACGGCCTCAAGAAAGGTCAATAATATCCTCAGAAAAAGGGTCGCAGAAGGCCTCAGACAGGCCGAGAATCTCCTCAGAAAGAAATGTTGTAGAAGGCCTCAGACATAATTAAAATCACCTCAAAAACATCTGCAAATCTGCCTTAGAAAATTCTAGAAATATTCTTCAAAAAGGATTTCAAAAGACGTTAAAATTATGCCTCAGTATGGGCCTCAAACCAAGCCGAATATGTGCCTCAGATCAGCCTTTTGTCTAGCAAAATTTTCACAAAAATTAGGGCTTAACCAAATCAAAATTTTTAACCTTATTCATATTTCCAATATGCACTAAGTCTCAGATAGCTCCCACGAGTTTGTAGTAGAAGAATAATCCGAGTTGATGCTCTATGAATGTCATCGACTGCCATATATAAGTTTGGAGGGAGCCCTATACGAGGGCCGACCTGAATAATAAAAATTTTCTTATTTGAAAAGTCATGTCTAATTAGGAGTTGACTTGGGGGAATTAGGGCCAACTTGGAGCAAGAGGAAAAAAAACAACTTCTTTCAAAACATTTTTTGACCCATGGACTTATGACAATTTTCATTACAATTTTTGACCCCCTTCTAGGGCAACAATGAAGTATTAAGACCATAAATTCTTGGGGCAGAGGTGTTGGTCCTAAACCCATCTTTGGGGCATCAATCTTCAAAAACTAATATCTCTCCAACTAAGAGGACCCACAAAATGTGCCACCTATCAAACGAAATGGCCTTGCAATGACTACCAATATAGACAATCCTTGTACCCAAATTCACTTGATTTTTGCATGCAAATCATCAAACGAATGCAAGCCTATAAACCCTTTGAAATCAATAACAAACTCTTCCAACATTACAAGCACTATTGGATACCATAAAGCATCAATTGTGTAGACATACAATAAGATAAGTATTGATCTAGTGGAAAGATATGCAACTAGAAGATCCACATGGGAATATACAACTATTTCCTCACCTTGACCCTTAAGGACAAAGTTGCTTTCAAATGGAGAGGGCATGTAAAGGTCATAGCCTAAACCCCTTATTTATATAACTTATTAATGTATGAGGCAACCTTCATTCAAGAAGGCCCATTAAATAGCTAGCTAATAGTCACCCATTACAAAAAGGGCCCAATTTGTCAAGAGGGTCCAAATTAGTTAGTATGCTCTGATTATAAGTACGACCTTCAGTAGTTTAGGCTCTCTATGGATAATTATCTATTACATGGAAGGTTATGAAATCTATTGTCAACGACCTTGATTTTATTTGGAGCACAGTTCTTGCAAGGTACACCCTTGAAGAGGAAAATTAAAATAGCTCTATATATCTTATAATAAAAGAGATATTTGTTATCGTTTATCTCTCTTTCTCTTGTATTCCTAGATTTTTCACTACATTTAGTGATTTTCCAAAGTTTTGGAGTTGATTAAAATAAAAAGTGTGTCAAAGTTCTTTCTTAGGCATGTAGTGAGAAAATAATTTTGGGCACAAAATCAAAAAAGAAAAAAATATATCTTTGTTGGTTTGTTTTGGAAAAGAGAGTATATCAGCGTTCAAGTAGTTTGAAATTTTCTATGCAGAACTTGCAGAATGCAATTTCAAAATTAAATTCCTCTTGAAAAATACCCTATCCTAGAAGAAAAGAATTTTCCAAAACGAAGTACAATAATTGGAGATATCATTTATGTAAACTCAACATCTTTTAGACTTTTTCTTGGAAGGCGGAAAGTTCAACTGATTGGATATGTTTTGATAGATTGCAAAAAATTCTTCCAATCTAGTGACAATAGATCTAATTATCTTGCATCATTTCATGATTGGGGTCATAATAGCCAATCAAGGGTGTATATCAGAAGTTGTGAACATTTTGCAATTTCAGCATCAAAACATACCTTGCACAAGTTATTTTCTTTCTATTTTAGGAGACCTTTCCTTTGGTTAGCACGCTCATATATATTTAAACTTTATTTTTGGATTGTGTTCTAATGCCCTTTAATAACACAGTGATCTATCCATAACTGGGTAATACTACAATAGAGGAACAATAAACATAGGAAATAAGTGGAATCACATTGTGTGAAACACTTGTAACCCTTGCTAGTATTTCTTGCGGTACTACGACATAAGACAATACTTGTAAACAAAATCTCAACTCCATGTACCTTTAGGAATATAGGAATTACCCTATGTATACTTGAAGCCCTCTTTCGATAGGCTAACCAACCATCCTATTGCTCCAAAAGATGTAGAACAACACTCGAGGAGACTACTCACTAATACCTAGGTAGTCAAGTTATACAACTGGAGGAACGATTGACCCACCTTAGTTAGTGCCATGAGATATTAGGCCATGTAATATTGTCAAGCCCTTATATGTCAAGGATCTATAGTACCTGTTATCCATGATAACCATTAGGTTTATCTTGAGTGAATTTGAGTAAGTCACTTAGGGTTGGATAGGATTTTTAAAATTTGAGATTTAAAAAAAAAATTGCATGTATGAGGGTATTTTGGTGAGTTTGAAAGGTCATCATTGATGTAATAGGTGTCATTTTCAAAGACAAATCTGAAATTTGGGGGTGCATAAGTCAATTTGGTCATTATGGTGAATTTAGTACATTTACAGACTTTCGTAGAAAATTCAGTTTAAACAAGTCAGGTTTTGCTATGGAAGTTCTAGGCACTTCTGTAGCAAATTCACCCTCCCGAACACAGGATTCGCCATGAATTTCATTTTTTTTTCTAATAGTGGGGAAAAGGTTGCGGACTGTCATTAAAGGTTGAATCAAAGGTTTGTGAGAGCATATTGGCTCATCATTGCTCCATATTGTTATTTGCCATCATTTGTAAGCACATACATATGCTCGGTCATGACATTTTCTTTCCACCTCTTCATTTTGATTTCCTATTTCAAATACGCTTAAAATCCTCATCGTTGTAAGCTATTTGATTGTCTTAGTATCGGTCTGGAGGTCTAGGGTTTGTTTAGCAGCCTTCTCGGGCTAGGTCCTACTAGTGTCAAAAGCTTTGTGTACTGCGTCAAAATGTTTTGCAAGTGTCAAGGAAGGAGTTGATCATCACATTTTGAAGCAATGGAATCACAAAAGAAGCCGTATAAAGGTGGAGTTGTTGTTAGGTATGAGCCCATGGACATGAGACTGCTTGAGGAAGACCCCACCTTCTCACAAGCATTTTCTAGTATGGGTTGCCTTCGATTTTGTCAAAAATTGTAGGGATACCATGCAAAAGCTTCAAAGGATTTTGTAGTAAACTTTATAGGCACAGGGTCGAAAGTGGGAATTTTGAATTTTTTTGTGTCTCTAGACACAATTGCACAAGCTACTGAGATCCAAAGATTAGGGGAGTCATGGTTCAAGGTAAATAAATTCAAATTATAGAATTGTGATGAATTTTTAAAAGAGGAGCATGAAGGCATTGATATGACTTCAAGTATCTCTCGAACATGCCTTAAGGAGAATTTTTCCAAGTTCTTAATGGTGATTCAGAAATATTTCACCCATGAGGGTAGATTCCATATGTTTTATCAATACCACTTCAAATTTCCACTACACTTCACAGGTAAGCAACCCCTGGATCTGCCTTTTTATTTGTTTAGGAGTTTGAGAAAAATGACAGGCAATGTTCAGGCCAAACCTGAAACCAATGATACCTCCATCTTTCATCGTGCTATTATCAAATTTTTGGTACTTGAAGAATTAAACAAACTGAAAAGAGATTTGTCTACATTCTTGTTTTTGAGTGGTTATGAGGTTGGTGTCCTTACTTGCAGAAAAACACCAAGATCTAAGTCCAATACACCAGGGAACGACAATAAATCTAAAGCATAACCTGTGGTTGACCATGAGGCAGAGATGCAACCAATGGAAGAGCCTATGGAGCTAGAATTTGAACAAGTGCAGAAGACTGTAGTGCCAAAGAAGACTTCTACCAACAGTCAAATAAAAACATATACAAGGACCCACAGGAGACTCACTAGAAGTCAAAAATAGGGAAGAGGCAAGTTAGCAGACATCTTAGAGGCAATTGAAATTGAAGAGATTCCTATTGTAAAGCATGTTGAAATCAAGGAGACAGAGACCAAAAAGAAAAACAAAAGGGCTAAGAAATTGGACTTTTCACAAGAAGACTGAGGGTTTATCTTTAAACCTAGAAATCCATTTACTAGGTCACAATAGTCCAAGGGAAAGATGTCTGAAATGATACCTAAGAAACCAGAAAAGGAGAACCTGCCATTGGAGGAGATATCGGAATTACCTTCAGAAAAATCAGAGTCGAACAAGAGAAGGAAAGGTAAAGAGCAAGTCCAAGAGAAGGCTGAGATGGAGCTTCTACAAGAACATATGAGGGAAGCTAGAATAGAAGTCCATCTCTCTTAACTCAAATAGAGAAAGGATAAGATAACAAAATGTCACTGAAACACTATCTCTCTCTAGTCTTATTCATGCACCCCCTAGGCAAAGAAAGAGAAGCCTCGAGGTGTTCACACTTGACTACAAGGAGTTGATAATCACCAATGTGGAATAAGGTAACAAGAATAACTTCCAACCATCATGACTCAATAATTTTTAAACTACTTAAGAATATAGTAGATTTGTCAGATGATAAGGCCCACGTACATGTTTTTAATGTACAATGCATTTGAACCTAACAATATTTGAATACATTATAGATTCCATTACATGTTTACCCATTATGGTTTTTATGAGTTGTGATTGACTTATTATAGCATTAATTTGGAAATGGGCATTCATAATTTTACTTGGGAATTTTTATCATACAGATCAACAACAACAGATCCACACAATAATTATAGACAAATTGACCTACTATCACTGTCAATTTGCCTCTCCATTTGGATTGGTTATTCATAGTCTTAGGGGGGTGTCCCTAGGTTTTGTATGCTTCCCCAGAATCTCTAAATATGTAATAAACTCAAATATACAACAAAAAACAAATAACTACCCTTGAAAGCCCAAGAGCACTCGAGAATAAATTATTATGATTAAGAAAAAACTCAATCTTTTGAGATCAAATTTCCTAAGAAAAACTAGATCGGTACTCGAAAAGAAAAGAAAAGAAAAATATGCTTCAAGTGAACGAAATATTCAAAGTAAAGGTATAAATGAATAAGTTATATCCTTGCAAGCAATTGATAATTAAACATCCATGTGAAAAATAATGAACCATCAAGGCATAGGGTGAGAAATAGTAGAGAAACAGAAGGCAACAATTACAGTGTTAGGTGCCCTTCAATAGCAACAATCAACATTTGAACTAGTAAATGATCAATCACAGTTTTGGTTCCAAGCACAACAAGAAATTCAGTGAAACATTTTGGGAGTAGAATTTCACAGCAATTTGGTAAGGTACCAATTAAGCTATAGCAGATCCAACTTGGGATTTGTTGGTATTGCAAAAAATTACAGGCGACTAAATAGAGATACTTCACAAAGAAATTTCATCTTATGCTACCTAGGATGTGGCTGACTGGGATGACTTCTTCGATCTAATTTGTGCTTATTTGGATGGTGGATGCAACCCAAAAACCGCAGGGAAGAATGATCCTATATAATCTGTACGACACAAGCAATAGAAGAAGAAAAACACTTTCTTTACAGTCCAAACTACAAAACCATTAGAATTAAATATCCCACAAAACCCAAAATGAACTAGGAAATTTCATAACTGAAGTATGAGCTGTTCAAATACTAAGATCTTAAAAACCCAAAATCCTTGATAACATCTCTTATTATATACAAATTAATTTAGATTTTTGTATTTTGATTCAAGGACAAAGTGTCCTATAAACCTGGTAGGCCTTTAAAGATGTTAAAAGAAAACATAAACATATATCTATGTGCAATGGAAAATGATGTAGGAAAATAGAGGCATCTCCACTCTAGCACACATGATATCAATATATGTGACTGAGTCTATAAAGTAACAATAAAATGGAGCAGGATTTGGGTTTAGTCAAAGACTGGGCATTCATATGAGTGAGTGAATTGTTAAAGGGAAGAGTAGCAATGGGTCATGTAGTGGGTAGTTTTCTAGATGGCCATTGAGTTATAGAGGAACACCTAGGAATGCCTAGACAAAGACACATGAATTTGCACATAGGTGTTGAAGAAGTAGATAGAAAACTGCAAGATGTGAGAGGATATATCCACAAGTACACACAAGATGATACAAATGACAAACTATTACAAATTTCGTAATACCTCTGGGGAAATATTTATAAATTTCTTTACAAAGCTTTGGTTGCGCCTGTGGGTAGCAACTGAAGATTCAGGTCTTCATTCATTTTATTTATCTTAATTCCATAGTAGCATGGGAACATTGCTTCTGGTGGTTGGGGAACTTGTTCCCAACTTTTCCCATTTCTGGGAGCTTAGGAGCTGGAGTGAAATGTTTTAGAATTGGTGGGTGGTTTCTGGAGCTTAATGAATGCTCTAGGAGCTTCTAGATGGTACTGAGTCATTTCCAATGGTGTTTCTTAGTCTGCTCTGGTGATCAAAAACCACCAAAGGTTCCTGGCTTGTCGAGGAGTTTATAGCTCCCTGATAGGCTGGGAACTTCTGGGTGTTCCCAACCACACATGACCAAGGTAAACTGCCATACACCCTCTTTTCATGACATGTCAGTGCTCTTGGGCTGGAAGACTACCACTGATTCCCTAAGAGAATTTTTATAATAAGAAAAGCCTTAATCTGAACTTGTGAGTCTTGGAAGACTTGGAGGCTGGAACAATTTTGAGATTGTGAGAGCTTCAGCTGAGGAGTGCTTGTTTCTAGCCTTTTTTTAGGGATATGTAATCAATGTTATCATTGTGATTCATGAGTAATAGAACTGTGGCACAATGTTTCTGAAATGTGAAGCGTATAATATCAGTATAACACAATATATTTAGATAATGGACTCTACTATGTTGTTCAATCTTAATTCAATTATTCTAAGTTGAAATCGAGATGCCAAAGTATAAGATCAAACCTGGTGAAGATTGCTTTTGGGCATCTTGGATATAATAACTACTAGCTTTCCAAAACTCATGAAATGTTTTTTTCTTTCAGTTTCATGGTGTTTATATCTGAACAGTTCAGTGCCAAAGAAAAATTGGAGATATATAATTTTTTATACCTTGAGTGGATTCTAAAATCTAATTTTGATTGTTAGATATGTATTGCCTTTATCCTACTTATTCTAAATTTGCTGGAACTTCTGCCTAGAGTGACATGACTGAGAATCAGACATATGAAAACTTCCTTGCAATCTCTGTGACTCGTGACAATTTTCAGATTTGGTTGCTATTTTTTTCTAATACTGTATTTCAAGGTATATTTCTTGTCTCCTGTATTGTATTTATACATTGTTCTTCCATCACCACGCCACTATCTTGAATCTGGTTTATTCAAATTAAGTCCAAACTCTTGGCTATAGCTGATTCCAATTTGTATTTAGAGTCTACAACCATCATTTGAAGTGTGCTTCCATTCCCATTGTTTGGAGCTTAGCATTTTCTATTTTTTTTCTTGCCTCCTTTCATGGTGTCATTTCCCCGTCATATAGAAAAAGAAGAGCTTCAATTCCTTTTCTCTTTACCTTTAGGCTTTCATCATTGTTCAATTTTTGTTTGCTCCTTTGTACTTTTGTGTCTTTTCTTTTTGTTTTTCTAACTAGATGTGTGATGTGTTCCTTAATCAGTTGTACACTGGGTTGCATAGAGTACCGTGTGCTTTATTATAATTTTTTCATTAGCTGTCTTGAAGTTATCACAGCTTGGTAGTTTTTCAATTCTCCATTTTGGTGGATTATGTAATACTTACATTTTATAATTAAATAAATAAATGGTATGTCGCTTCATTGAGTCTTGAATGGTATCAACTTGTTTATGGCACGATAACGTTCTTTTTCAAATTTTCTAGGTTTCCCTCTTTTATCCTTGTTATGTATTTTATATTTTTTTTTTATATATATTTTCTGTACATTTGGTTTTGGACACTTGTGCCTGCAATTCTGAAACTCGCACAACATAGCTTAATTCTCAAAATTATACTGATAAATGCTTGTGATTATGTTGGGGCTTTTATGGACTTCCATACCGTTAGAAATATGCCCAATCATTATTCGTTTGTTCGCTCAACATGGAGAATGACTTGTAATTATATGGATTAGGACTTGTAATTATTATAGTAAGTTGGGCATGTTAGAAGTTAAAGTAGTGATATTTGAAGCATACATTTTTAATTAATAATGGATGGGTTTATGTAAGTAATTTAATTGAATTGAATGACTAATGCCAGAAAATACAGTTTTTTAAATAAGAGATAAATGATTTAATTATTATTAAAGAGAAATAGTTGAATAGTTAAATATTCAAGTTTCAATTTAAGAATGAGTGTTTTATTTTTAAGTTTCTAAGCAAACTAGTCATTTAAAATTGATGGAACTACTTTCATAGATCCATCTTAATTCTATCTATTAAAAATCTTAAACATCAAGTGAGATAAAAAAATACAGGCACAAAACTTTCAATAGGTAAAAAAAGGTAAGATGGATCTATGCAAGTTTATATTATTATTATTATAAAATTTTAATATTTTTACATTATTTATTTCAATGTCTATCATTTTAATTTCTTAGCAATACATTATGTTAAACATATCATCAATGTGCAAATCCAAAGGCTTAGAATATGTACAACCCCATTGACTAAGCATGAAATTGCTACATGGAGAAGGTCCTAAGCAGATTTGTGACAGTGGTTTTAGTAGGTCCTAAGCTAGGCATATGTGCTAACAAGATGACTAATGGAGTGAGTTCTGATTTAAATATTTCCCATAGACCTACTCAATCTTCTAATGGCGACTTTTGACCTCATGTAACAACATATGAAATCATTGGTTGATGACATGACTGTCGATTGATAGTTTGTTTTATAATTTGTTTATGAGGGGCATAAATTTGATTTGATGCTATATCAACAATGGCATCAGACGAGCCCTCCAGATACCTCTCTGTGAGAGGAGGATTATCAAGTACATTGGATATTTAGTTATGTCATGTTTTCAAGTAGGTTATATTTATTGTTCTTTGTGAAAAATTGATTAATGTGAAATTTTTTGTCCTGCACAAGTGGATGCACTCATATGACTCGTGTGCCTAGACACCAAATCGAACAAGAGGAGCCCCATAGACCTATTTCCATTCGTCCCCAATTTCTTAAATCCCATTCTGAGGGGTATATTATACACGGTATACGTACACATTAGATTGCTAGTTAAAATGTTCAAGTTTACGTTATATTCAATGTTAAACATGTGATTTTTCTTTTTTCAAATGACATTTGTTTAATGTGAAAACATTATGCTCCATAGGTGCAAATGTAGAAGTTGGGGTTGACCCTATTGCTGCTGAGGGACAAAGGAGAACAATGTCTCAGCTTGTGGCATCCATCCCACACTTGGATAGATCTCATTCAGGTAAAATATAAAGGAAAATTTATTGTTTGATGTATTTTTAATGTGAAACTTATTTTGTGTCTCATATACTTATGTGATAAAACCATTTAATGTTTTGTAAAGTGGCTAGTAGAGACCTTCATTCCTCGAAAGGGAACAATCCTAGTTCGATGAGAAAAGAGGATGAGATAGTTTTTCCACGAGGTATTTTCAAATGACCAAACAAGTTTTTTAAATACAAATTTTCCTTATAAAGTATATAATTTTTAATATGTCAAATAATTTAACATGTTACAGGTGGTGGTCATCGCCCTCCTAGGGGGAGAGGTCGTAGGGTTCATGAGTTCACTCAAAATCCGAGCTATGATCCCCTCTACACCCATCCCAGTGATATTCTTGAGGAGATTCTTTTGGAAGACACCATCTCCTTACTTACTGTTGATGGAATGAGGGAGCATTCCATGAGATTGCGCAATGAATTGCAAAGTTTCAATCTCTCTGCCCCTAGTTGAGATTGTCTCCAAGTTTTTTTGCACAATTTTGAGAGTTTGATAAAGACTTATCGTGGGGTTGGCCCATCAACCCAATTTTTTTTTGACATGATGCGTAAGAGGAGAGCGTCAGTGATTGGTATCCACTCCTATAATGAACTTAAAAGTAGGGTCACTAAAAAATGACCTTGTCACTATTTGACTTGCAGCCTAAAGACAAAGACGTCTGAAGATTGCAAGATTCAATGATTCCAATATTGCACCTTATATTTATGAGAAGTTCCTATATGCATACGGGAAGTTCCCAAATAATGATGAGGTGACGCAATATTTTTTAGGATGTTGTATGCTCAATTCCGAGAGCACATGGACCCTAACTATACAAATACAGGGTCAAAATTCTATGGAGTTGGAAAAGGTCATACATATGAACGACCTGATTCTATGCGAGATGTTGGGTTTAGGCCTCCAGCACCTCGTTTAGCACCTCGACCACCTAAGATAGTTACACTTCCAGAGGAGTTAGCCCTTATCTCCAGTGCTGCATCTCAGATGAGGGAGAAGATACAAGAACATATTGCAGCTGCTTTAGGAGGGGTGGAAGTCGGCTTCGGGACAACCAACCTTCATCTAGTGTAGGAGTTCATTCATTTGTGAGTATTCCAGATGACGTGTTGAGGGAGATGGAGATACACGAGCTTCTAGAGTATGCATTCTCTTGTAGAGACCACTATGAGAAAGCCATTAGAAAACAGATGCACACCATGGGCGAGGTATGTACAAGCATGTTTTGATCTATTTTAAAATACACATTTATAAGATGAGCTAGAGTGCATGTAACATGCTCTTTTGGTGTATATACTTTTAGTCTCCAAAATATTACACCAATATATTTATTTAATTTATGCAGTTTACAACATTCTTATATCAACATTTCTTTTCCCCTAATCCTCTTTCTATAGATCATGGACATGATCATGTACAGGTGCCACATTCATTACTATCTATCTATATTTTTGTACTTCAAATTGAAAATGAATTTATGTCACATAATTTTATACGGTATGAGTCTTAACATTATGGAATTTTTAGGTTAGCGCTACACATGAAGGGCTTCTTGAAGACATGATACCTTCATATGTTCGAGTGGTCTCACAGGTATTATCTATCTAGATTTTTCGTTAAATTGCAAGTGACTTTAATATGAACATAATTTTATATGGTGTGGCTCTTAACATTATTGAATTTTCAGTTATGTGCTACACATAAAGGGTTGCCTTAAGAGATTATTCCTTCTCAGGTTCCATTCGTGACACAGGTATCGATAATTTTCATTAAGCATATTTATTATATTTATTTTTGCAAACTATTCTATTAACTTTGGTTTCTACTTTTCAGGCTACAGATAATATTGAGATGATGCAAACTGAGCCCCAAGGAGATCATGTAGGCTTTGGGTCAGAGAGTCTACACTTTTAGGTGAGTTGAATTGTATAGTGGATGTAGGAATCTACCAAAAAGTTAGAATTTTGTTTCACATACTTCCAATGTTGTTATTCCTTTCAATAGTTGACACACGAATTTATGCTATCGAATTGAAATTATGCTAAAAAGGTAGTCTGATAATGTCATGAAGGGAACGATTAATGCAATTACGTTATTTGTTTTATCATTTCATGCTTTACTTGGAAATGCATCACCTTGGAAATGAGTGATAGAAGATTGAACAAGTGATGGGTGATTCACAATGTCAACTACATCCCCAACATTGTCATTAAGGATGAAGCCACAGGCTTCACTTCCATAGTCAAAATTTTAGTCTTGCCATGTCCCATGCCTTCCAAATCTAAATCTAAAGCATTTTCATTGTCCCATGCCTTCCAGATGATCTAAAAATCAAACCTTTAATACAAAATAGTGTTTGGACTATTAATATATTAGGAAGCCTATGTAGACCAAGCACCTTGCCAAAGTCTGGGTTGTATGCTATGCTATGACCTCTAAAGTTTTTCCCTTCAATTTTTATACCAAGGATGCTTGGACCTCCAAGATCCTTAAGGAAGAGAAAATACAACTGACCCAATAACTTTTAATGATTTACTCGTCATCATCATCCTCAGCACCAGCATTCAAAGAATTCAACTGAAAAATCAATTTGTTCTTTCTTTCTTCATAGGTTAGTTTCCTTGTTCTCTGCCTTCACGCTGGACATAATACCATGCCCAATTCTGGGCTGTTTGCTATGCTATGGTCTCAAAAGTTTGTAGCTTCACATTTTTATACCAAGGATGCTTGGGTCTCTAAGATCCTTAAGGAATAGAAAATATAGTTGACCCAATAACTTTTAATGATTTATTGATCATCATCGTCCTCAGCACTAACATTCAAAGAATTCAACTGAGCAATCAATTTGTTCTTTCTTTCTTCGTAGGTTAGTTTCCTTGTTCTCTGCCTTCACGCTGGACATAAAACCGAGCCCAATTCTGGGCTGTATGATATGTTCTGGCCTGAAAAGTTTTTCCCTTCAAATTTTTATACCAAGGATGCTTGGACCTCCAAGATCCTTAAGGAAGAGAAAATACAACTAACCCAATAAATTTTAATGATTTACTCATCATCACTGTCCTCAGCACCAACATTCAAAGCATTCAACTGAGCAATCAATTTGTTCTTTCTTTATTCATAGGTTAGTATCCTTGTTATATAACTTCACGCTGAACATAATATTGTGCCCAATTCTAGGCTGTCTGCTATGCTCAAGCCTCCAAAGTTTGTAGCTTCAAAGTTTTATAACAAGGATTCTTGGACGTCCAAGATCCTTAAGGAAGAGAAAATAGAGATGGCTGAATAACTTTTAATAATTTACTCATCATTGTTTCATTGTTCATTTGCCTGTTTTGTGGTCAGTTGTTTTTAGTTCTGTGGATGTGTTCTTGAATATATTCACTGGTAAGAAGGGACCTATCTTCAGAGGAGCCCGAGAGTGCTTTAAAGTTTTAATCATTTTTCTAATATATTGACACATTTTCTATTGAATTGATAATGTTATGAGCGGCAAGAGTAACTTTTGATGCAATTAATGATGGGGTGAAAAATGGTTTGGTAATATGTTTATCAAGGAGTGTAAAAGTTAGATTGTACATATATGCTTTTGGTGATTTGTTATTCACTTTCAAGTTTCAACTGTTATTTTTTGTCTCTCAGGGCGACGTTGTTCTCTACCAGCCCGCCACTGAGTTCTTACCAGTGATAGACAAGGTATGGACTAAGTCTATTTGATATTCTATTTTATGTTGCTTTATATTCATTATAGAGAGGAAAAAGGCTTGAGTTTGTTTCATAGCTGCAGATGTATTTAGCAGTGTTAAGTCCATGTGTGCTCTATTTACCAGTTTCGAGCTTGTGCATTGGAACTTTTGCTAGCATTTTTGTTGGCTAATATTTATCAGATTGCACCTTTTGTGAGGAATTTGTTTATCGGGCAAGGGATTAGGGAAGTGCAAAGCTATAGTTTCATCTGGGTATACCTTTTGTGCAGGTTTTTGCAGTGCTGGTTGAGAAGACAAAAAAAATTAGTGGAGCCTTGGTTGAAAATCACAAATATTGTGTTTATGTACATTACCGTCGTGTTGAAGAGGAGGTGAGTTATGTATTTGACATGCAAGGGGGGAGTATTAGTAACTAGATCTCCATGTAGTTCTTGTTATTTAATCTCTTGAAATAAGCCTTTGTTTTATTTTCACTGTATTTAGTGAAACGATTTCATTTGATTCATTTCCCTGTAGGTATGTACAGGTCTTGGTTGCCAAATTCAAATTCTTAGGTTTCCGAACTTTCAAATTTTCTTTCTTTTATACTTTTTCCTTCTCTAGATTCATTTCAAGCCTCCGTCCAATAATTCTGTCTAAATTTTATGTTGCATTTCAACGCCTGATTATGTTGGAACCAAACTTTAACCAGGACTGGAAATTGATTCCCATGGATCACTTGAATAATTTCTATTGTCTAATTAACATTTAACACATTTGAATACTTACCTATTTTGCATATGTTCTGGAGCAGAGTTGGGGTGCACTTGCAGAGCATGTAACAGGTGTAATTAAAGAGGGTGATGCTCAGGTTTTGGAATGGAAAATGTGCATAGTGATGTCAGTAATGAAGGGTGGTTAAAGCCATTTAACTGATCACCATATCTATATGTAATACGCAATCATTTTGTATTTCAAGGAGAAGTTTTTGATAAATCTATCTGGTTGTCGTTGTAATTGAGAAATGCTCCAATTGCATGGACATGATAAGTTATGGTCATTTTTATTTCACCAGTTTGTATTCTCAGATAGTAAAGTCATAAATGTTAAGAGAAAGGGGAAAAAATGAATAACAACATGGTGTTTCATAACAACACATTTGAGGTTGTACAAGAATAGGATAGTCCTCTTCACAGTGCACACTAACAAATTATTATCCTTTAAAAATAAAGACTTTAAAAGTATATTTCCACTATCATACATATATATTACAAAAATTCTACTTTACAAAAGTCCATTTTCCAATAGCATTGTAATAACTCAAAGGTTCAATATGTATGCATGAAATATAGACATACAAAAACTAGGTGAAAGAAATCATGTTTTATCACTTGGTATTTTTTTCATTTTGGAAAATAAGGCATATTACATTTCCTTCATTGTCACTAAAAGAACTTGGTCTCATCTTGGGGACCTCAGAAATAAATTTTCAACATCTACAAGGTTAAACATCTTCTTTTAACTTCTTGCTGGTAGAATTATGATGGCACACATGGATCTGTTTTGAAGAACTTAGCTACGATAGGGTGATTGAGTAATTGTAAATTTGTCAAACCAATTTTCACATAAACCATTAGATAATATACTTTTTGAACTTGAATGTTATTTGTTTGTTATTTTTTGATTGTGTTTCTTTTGATGATTTTGTTTTCAATTGAATTTCCATCTTGATTCTATGTTTCTTTTTTGATTTGAAGGAACTATAAGGGATTATGAGCTCCTGGACTATGAGGGACTATGAGCTCCTGGGACTAGAGGAGTGAGGAAGCTAGAGAGGTTCCAATGGAGGTGAACCTGTGATACCCAAATTCCAATCCAAAGGATATAACCAATGAGGTGTTAGTGGAGCATTTTTTGCAGCTCACTCAGTGATACATGAGGAAAAATGAGGACCAAGTTTGTGAATGAATGAGATGAAGCAATAGGGCACATGATCAGGAGCTCATGAAGAATTTCAAGTGCAGGATTGTTATGCAAGATAATAAACGCCACCCCAAACCATAATTTGATTTTGTATATTTCCATAAGGGTCATAGTGGAAGTTAAGGAGCAGGGAAATGATTTTGTTAAATTGTAAGCCTCTAGAAGGCCCAATGTGGTAAGAGGATGAGATTCCTCGCCCCTCTTAGGGTATTCTTTTGTTTAGTTTTAAAATTATCTATCTACAAAATGTTAATGAAGAAACTAGTATATTGTGAATATCAGGCGAGAGAGGCAGTCAGGCTCTGAGAGGTCATTCCATGTAATCATGTTTTTTTCTTAATTCAAGTTTCACGTGCATCCATGATCCCCATGCGTTTATTCCATACATATAATATGTTCAATCATTGTGCATTTTTTAATGAGGTAATGTATGGCACTAGTTTTATTTCAAGTCGAGGGGATCTTAACCAGGGAGAGGAGAGAGTTCCTCGAAATCTGAGGTTGTCAACTGAGAGGGTGAGCTACTAAGTCCCAAGGACAAGAGGTAGAAGTACAATGTTGTAGGTTCGAGTGATAAAGTTGTGTCGACATATGAGACCATGAATAGTCGATTGGGTGAATAAAGTAAAAATTTAGGGTCTAGACTTGATTTGAAGTCATGCAAGAAGAGAGCTCTGACTAGCCCGTCCTTTAAATTATTCAGGATCGAATCGGATGGTCGAGCCCTACTGCATTTAGGACTAGTTGTGAAGAGATTGAAAGCAGGACATCCATCCTGTTTAAGAGGAACATTTTGGTTTAGCCTCCAAAGAAATTTTTGTTCAAAGTATATAGTTGGAAGATGGCCCGGTACACAGCTATCGATAGAAGTGAAAACACCATAGGTGGGATTTAGTGTAAGGTTGCTGCAAATTTTATTGAGGAGAGACTAGCTTTTGAGGGCCTATAACCCATACGCTCAAGGGATTCAAGTCACTTGGAGGTCGAAATTGAGAGACCCGTAATTGTTTTGTCATCAAGAAGAATGGTGGGTGGCAAGTAAGAGTAGGAATATTAAACAATCATTTTGAAAAATAAAAGTGATATGAGTATAGAAAATTAGAGATGTGAAGGAAACAACATCACCCATAGTAAAGAAATTGGGGAGGAAACACAAAGAGGAGAGATTTTCCTTACTACAAGGAGATGGAAAATAAAAGTAGGAGACCTCCATCATGAGAAGAGACAATAATGAAGAGATTAGCCACATAGAATCTAAACTACAGGAGGGTCTTCACATGATGGAGTACATGACCCATACCTTCTTCAAAAATCACTTTCCCCTATAATTTTGAATTTACACACCTAACTCCTATCTTTATTTTACATAGTAATTGAACACTTAGTACAATTTATCATTACCATAAATCACACACTAAAATTTATGTGCTCATATAATTGGAGAATTATTGCTCTTAAGGGGGAAGGATTTGCTAACTTTTCTAATTAATTAACTTAACCCTATATAAATAATGAAATAATAAGATTTTGGAAATATAAAAAAGTTATGAGAAACCCAAAAGTCATCTTTTCATCCCTTTAAACCCAAATTCTAGAGTTATGCACATTCAATTGCTAATTAATGAATAAATTTCTTGATTACTATTCTTATTGAATACTAAATGCACTCATGACATGTTACGAGTTTATTAAGTACATCTCTAATGCTAATATGATATGAATTTGAAACAAATTTTGTATGTGCATTACTTGTGTACTTAGAATTGTGTGCATTAATTGTTTTCCATGGAATGATTTTAAGGTTGGTGTGATGCAAATATGATGACATTTGATATCAAAACTAAACTAACAATACAAGAATATATATGTAATTAAATATTCATTCATCACCATCATATCCATGCAAAAAAAGGGGCGAGTTAAGATCATCTAGGAGTAAACATCATGGACACATTAAATCACCATAACTTAATTTTCTAGCAAAGCATCCTTATCTAGTAGATCATAATATATTGTTCATACCAACACACATCTAACCATCCACATGTCCATTTATTTGAAAGCAATCCACAATATAGTCTTAAACTATATAAAGTCCAATACATTGTAGCAATTATATGTTCTAACCCTACAATCCAAGTTCATTGTTCATATTGAACAATGTGTTCCACTCATATGAAATGTGAAATTGGAAAATTTTCCAGAATGGCATCATGATCATCTATCTATAACCTCCATTATTGCCATTTTTTTCTACTCTTCACTTGCTTCAACTGAACCTGAGTTTCTATGATCAAGTGACTATATTGGGCATAAATAACCTCTGGCTGGTAATCTTGAAAAATAATACGATCTTTACATTTATTTAATTATTCAAAGAAATGTTCCATTAACACCATTGAACCGATTGGGTATGTATAATTTGATGGATCATTTTACTCTTGCAGCAATGTGAATTTATACGTAGTGCATTGTAATAAATAATAATGCACTTTTTTCTTGATTATTTTCTGGTGCAATGACAATAAAGACATCACCTTCTCTAACCATATCAGAAACATGATCATAATCATTGTCAATCACAACCACTTAATTGTCCATTTCCTTGTCAGTCACGTTTCCAAATGGGGGAAATGGTGTCAATTATTCATGTTTCCATGGTTTAACAAATTTCTTAATTTGGTTTTCACAGTCATCGATGGACTCTATCTGATCAATACATGTAGAAGAAAAGCAAGATCACTTTCATTTCTCAATGCAATGTATATATGTCATGTTATTACTCCTAATGGAGTGTAAACTTCTTGTTTGAGGGATTGCAAGGAAATTAAATGGAAACGATCTATCAACATCACCCATTGCAATATTCCAAAAGTACCTTCTTGAGAAAAACACACACATGTATGAGTCAAATTTTGACCAATATTTAATATTTTTTTATAACAAAATACACACACATGTATACACATATATCTCTAGACATGTATAATATATTGTTAGTTAAATGTGTATGCTTACCTGTGCACATCAACCATCCTTGGGTTCGATACATGACTTGTCTTTGCACCAGTTAACAACATCTAAAGAATTTGCAAGTCGGGAACATGAGTGATTCAATTGATACCTCCTAAGTGCACGTTTTACGCATGCCCCAACACCATCGTGCTCTCCTTTTCCATGCCATGTCTCAAATAAATTCCATGTATGTCAAATTTTGGTTCTCTTATGAAAACGAGACAACCAAAAGACTAATCTTGCTGATTTAAATTGACCAGCACAACCATCTGACCACACCCAATGTTCTTTAATAGTGACCCCTCATTTCAAAAATTCACTATAAATAACATTAAAAACAATGTTGAAAAAAACATGTATCATGTGTTCGATCATAACTGATGTAGAAATGGTACTCCTTAATCACCTCACGATTATTTTCATCTCTATCAAAACCATCGATATCAAGCTCTGCATGTCTATACAAAATATGCACAATTATAGATACTTGGTCTGAATGATAATACTAACTTTGTATCTCCTTTTGTGGACTAAACATGTAATTTTCAGCGATTCAACCAACTATTGATAATATTGTTCCTTTTGGGAACACATCACGTGATTTCTTAAACTGTAAATCCTGCCATCGTGCTATATGACAATGCTTAATATATTTGTATATTTTCACCCTGAACTTCTCCATAAAATATGTCACTGAAATGTCGTCGTCAAGTGAAGTGATCTTTTTTGATGTTGTGCTTGAATCCGCAACAAAAGTGTAAGTAACATTTTCATATCACTTCCAATTCAGACTAAGATTTGACAGTCTGGGATCATTAGGATCAATGGGATACTTTGCATCGTAGAGTACCAAATGAGAACATTCTGGGCATTTTCTCCCAACAACACATTCTTTTTTATAAAATAATTTATTATTCGCTTGTGCACATAATATCTTCGATAAAAATTCATGAACACTTGAAAGAAGGGGGTCATTTGAAAAATATTTTGTGCCAAAATTTACAAATGTCTCATAAAATAATTGGAATTATACATGGTATCGACAACAACATGTGTCTCGAACAGTGATAGGCCTGATATACCATGGTTTAATATTCACAAATGTGCTAAGGGAAACCTTCACATCAGTATTACTCTCCATAAAGTTCTAGAATAATACTACATGACTGACCTGTGTTATATGTTTGGCATGAGTTTCATAAACTCCCTTAGATATACGATGTCGCACAACATCCCTTTAATTTGGTGACACACGAGAATTTAAATTCCAAAACTATTTTACCCTATCCCTCACACCATCAGGAAGTCTATCATGATATGGATGCCTATAGATATTAGCCCAACATGCAAGTTCACCATTCTCATCTAATTGAATTCTAAATTTTTTATGCCTCCATAAACTTTTTCTTGATGTATTAAACACTTTTGAAGTTGCTGACATCATGTAATATTCCCAATTAGCAATGGCTAATTGTAATATTCGATTTTGGTCAATTTTTCTGTAAATAGTTAGATTATGAATAAAAGTGAGTAAAGGGAACACAAATCACTCTAAAATAAGGGGGGACTTCCTAGTAGATGCACGTTGTAATCAAGGGAGCCAAATTGAGCACGCAGCAAAGGGATATTACCATGGTATCGTGGGTGGAGGCGGCCATAGGTTTTGAGAGTGGCCCACGGTATATAAATAAGATAGTTTCCTCATTCTGACATCATGGGAATTTATGCATTTTGAATTTGGTCATTGAGACTTTGAGCACGCTGGCTGTTTAGCCTATCTGCAGCGCTGTTTAGCGCATTGAGTGTCTCTGCTCGGAGATCTCGCCCTTAGCCCCGAGGGACTTCGATTGCCTACTCGGGTGAGGTAGTCCCGTCAGTGTTTTTGTAGGAGAATCGATCCACTATATTTGTGGAGGAGCAACGCGTCTATTGATTGCGCAACATCTATGGAGGAGCAGCGCGTCTATTAACTACGCAGTCCTGAGTGGGAGGACGCAATCTGTATTGGGGATTTCTGGATCAGCGGTAATCATATTATTGAAGATCCAGACAGTGGCAGTGTGATCAGTGGGAGGAAAGCACAGATCCACAAGGAGGAATTTCGGGACAGCTACACAGTCATTTTCAGGAGCTGGAAAGTAGATCCAATACGCAGCCATTCCATGCAGCATTCTGAGAATAGATCTTAACTTGCCTTGTGAAAGTTTAGGTGCTATCACTTGATCACCTATTGTACTCCTCTATATTTATCAGATTAATAAAATGGCTCAGCGTTCTCTTGGTATTTCTTGAGTATCTGTGCATTCTTATAGAAACGCTATTGTATGTTTGCATTTCTGTTATTCCTTCCCTTTGTATTTCAATTTCTATACAACTTTTTTTCTTTTCCCCACAATCTTAGACAGAGTCTGAAAAGGGCCAGATAGCCTCCAGATCACATCCTCTTTTCAGAAGTCAAATATCTGGTAAATGCCCTCCCAGTCCATCTCTGGTTAGAGTTTGCTTGTGTTTTAGAGATATCCCTGGAAAGGGATATTACAGTGGTATTAGAGCATAGATCTGGCTCAGCCTGTGGAGCTAGAAGTCTATGTCATTGGAATAAAAACCCTACATCTGCCACAGAGGTAGGAAGTATAGAGATATTGAGCGTAGGTTGAAGAAAACCTACGGAGAAGGAGAATGCGTTTGAGTGGTGGACACATAACAAGAGGCACCTGCGGCAGAAGTAGAGTAGGGAGAGCCGATGGCGGAGGAAAGTGATGCAAAATAGTTTGGGGAAGCACTCGTCAAATCAGTGCAGGATCTGGCGAGGCAGATAGAGGTGATGGGCCAGAGATTCACAGCTGTGGAGGCTAGACAGTGTGAAATCCCAAAGGGTTTCCAGGTTGGTGAGGGATCGAGCACATCCCACCAATTGTAGGAGAAGGTTGCCACTCCGCACCAGGCATCACATGCCCCCACTCGTGCTACTATGCCCACTTTTCTGAGTGCAGATATTGGGGCAGGAGCACAGGAGGAATTAGAGTCTGACTGCATAGGTGATTATTTTGCTGAGTACCAGGCAGTTGGGCAAGAGTTAGGGGATGTCATTTTATTCAAAGACTCTGTTTAGATCAAGCAGGACAGCAGACCCCGCGACCATCATAGAGGGCACCGAAATTATCATGATGGAGACACCCAGCGCACAACAAGCCGGTTCCATTTGCCTATGTTTGATGGTTCATCAAACAGTTCGACAAAGTCTTGGGTGGAGAAGCTAGATGTATATTTCCAGCTCAACCAGATGGCAAAAACGGAGGCCATTAAGGTGGCCACGCTGCATTTGGAGGGTGAGGCTCAGGATTGGTGGTTCCATGGAAGGGTGACACTTGGGAATTCCCCCGTGACTACCTATGCCGAGTTCACTTGGAGACTGATAGAGAGGTTTGACCGGAAGGAACCGGAGGAGCACTTTGTTGAGATGACAAGGCTCAAACAAACCAGGAGTCCTGAGAAGTATATTGTAGATTTCCTGAGGATTTCAGTGATGGTGCCAGATATATCCGCAACACGGATGATCTATATGTTTGTTGAGTGGTTAGCAGAGCCACTTTGCGGTCTAGTCAAATCCACTAGACCAGCCACACTCCTGGATGCCATTGGCAGAACTAAGGATTTGTAGGATGCCTTACCTCGGACCAGGACACCTTACCCCCAGAAATAGGCTTTCCAGCCAAAAGGGAAGGATGTGAGGATTCCGCCTCCAAAGGGGAATCAGGGTAGGGTACAACTTGATGATGATGCCCGGAGGGAGTTGAAGAAGAAGAGGTTATGATTTACCTGTCAAGAGCCATGGGCACTAGGTCACAATTGTGCTACTGGAAAAGCACATTTCATTGAGGTCTTCTCCGAGAGTAGTGGGGAAGAGGATAAGTATGAGGATGGGGAGGCAGGATAAAGTTAGACAGAGCGGGACCATTTTCCACCTCCACCACCAGGGGAAGGAGGTGCAGCTTTTGCACCCACAGGGGGGATCCAGGCGGCATTGCGAGGAGTACCCAAGTATCTGATGCTGCGGGTCTGAGGGATAGTGCATGGGCAACGAGTTTCAGTTTTGGTAGACAGTGGAGCAACCCACAACTTCATCAATGCACAAATGGATGAGAGGAGAGGCATACCGACAGAGAGCTTCGATGGATTTTTAGTATTGGTCCCAGGAGATCAGATGATGCAGTGTGCCTAGTATGATCCAGAGCTAGCTGTGACGATGGGTACCTACACAGTGACTGACCACTTTTTCATGGTTAACATACTGGATACCAATGTGGTATTGGGTGTACAATGGCTGATTAATTTGGGGAAAGTCACCATAGATTGGGAGGCCTTGGAGATGGAATGGGATGACAAGAAGACCGGGAAGCATGAGAAGATACATGGGATGCACACTTACCCACCTCAGACTGTTTCAGCTCACCGGATGGAGGTAGACTTCCGGAAGGGAGACATAGAATGGGAAGTTGAGTTGCGGGCATCAGAGACAGGGGCTACCAGGTAGATAGTTCATCCAGATATACAGGCCATCCTCGACAGGTATGAGACGGTATTTGGAAAGATACTGCTGGGACAACCACCGGATCAGGGGTTTGAGCACACTATTGAACTAGAGCAGGGCATCCAGGCCGTTATTACCACACCCTATAGGCACCCCAAGGCCTATCGGGATGAGATTGAGTAGGCCATCCAGGAGTTGTTGGCTTTCGGACATATTCGGCCTAGCACCAATCCTTTTGCTTCTTTGGTGGTGTTGGTCTTTTTTGATGATATATTGATATACAACAGGACTTGGGAGGAGGATCTCTAGCACATAGAGGCAGTACTGCATATCTTGGAGGAGCAACAGTTCTATGCTAAGCTCTCCAAGTGTGTGTTTGGGATGACAGAGATGTTTTATTTGGGACACATCATAGGAGTGGATGGAGTGAGGGTCCACGAGGAGAAGATCAGGGCCATTAGAGACTGGCCAAAGCCAAGAAACATGATGGAACTTCGAGGATTTGTTGGCATATGCAAATATTACAGGAAGTTCGTCAAGAGTTTCTCTCAGCTTGCAATACCCCTTACAGATTTGATGAAGAAGGGGGCATTCAGTTTGTCGGATACAGCGTAGTGGGATTTTGACAGGCTCAAGGAGGTTATGAGCAGCTGTCTAGTGCTTGCATTGCCAGATTTTACGCAACCTTTTGTTTTGGAGTGTGATGCGTCAGAAGAGGGGATCGACGCAGTCTTGATGCAGGGAGGCCACCCTATAGCCTATGAACGCAGAAAGTTCCTTCCTCATGAGCGATTGTATCCTATATACGACAAGGAGATGTTGGCCATTATGCATGCATTGGCCAAATTTCGGCAGTACTTAGTGGGTAACAGGCTCCAGGTAAGGACTGATCAAAATAGCCTCAGGTTCTTTTTGGAGCAGAAACAACTACAGGAGGGGCAGCGAAGTGGATCAGAAAGATCCAGGCTTATGACTTCGACATTGAATATGTCAAAGGGAAGAATAACGTGGTAACTGATGCACTTTCACGTAGGCCAGCCACGTTGTCTCTGATGAGCTTGGATATAGATTGGAAGGCTCAACTCTTGGTGGAGTACTCAAAGGATAGATTTTCCTATGAGGTTCTGGATGGTCAGGTGATAGATGACAGATATAGGGTGATAGATGAGATCATCTACTACAGAGATAGGATCTTCTTGACGGAGGGCTCCCAGCTCAAGAAGAAGATACTTCAGGCATCTCATGACTCACAATTCTCTGGCCATTAGGGGTTTACCAAAACCTACCGGGATATCAGAGAGAGGTTCTCATGGAAAGGCCTCAAGGGGGACGTGCTCCAGCATATCAGGGAGTGCGAAGTTTTCCAGAGAAACAAGGGGGAGATGAACCATCCCGTAGGCTTGTTGCAGCCTCTTCCCATTCTGGAAGGGAAATGGGAGAGAATTTCAATGGATTTCATCACAGGGTTGCCCATGGTGCAGGGCAAGGACTGTATATACGTCGTTTTTGATCGGCTGACGAAGTACGCACATTTTTTCGCCATATCCGCACGTTATACAGCAACACAGGTGGCAGAGCTATTCTTCAGAGAAATTTTCAGGTTGCATGGTCTTCCCAAGACCATCATCAGTGACAGGAACAACCGTTTTATGGGTGGATTCTGGTAGGAGCTTTTTTAGCTGGTAGGGACGGAGCTGACACCGAGCACTAGATATCACCCGTAGACAGATGGGCAGAAAAATATATTTAACAAGTGGCTGGAGGGCTACTTGCGTAACTATGTTAGTGGGAAACAGAGAGCATGGCTGAAGTGGCTGCATCTGGGGCAACACTATTACAACAATACATATCACATGTCCATCGGTATGACACCGTTCTATGCTTTGTATGGGTATCATTCTTTATCTTTTGTTGATATGATGTTGGGTGCTAGCAAGGCTCTGAGAGCCAAATATTGGATCCAAGAGAGTCAGGACATTCTCCGTGCTCTCAAGGATAACATGGCTACAGCGCAGAACCAACAAAAGCGGTATGCCGACAAGGGTCGGATGGTAAGACAGTTTGAGGTAGGAGACTTGGTCTACCTACGTTTACAGCCATACCGGTAGTCATCACTGAAGCAGAAGGGAGATGAGAAGCTCAAGCCTCGTTTTTATGGACCATACAGGGTGATATGCAGGGTTGGACAGGTTGCGTATGAGTTGGAGCTGCCCCAAGGCATCAAGATCCATAACATTTTCCATGTATCATGCCTAAAGAAGGCATTGGGGCAGCAGGTGACGGTGAAAAAGGAGCTTCCGCCTACAGATGATGAAGGACATTTGGTATTACAACCCGAGGCCATTATTGATACCAGGGAAAGGCAATTGCGGAACAGGACAATCCGGGAGTTCTTGGTGAGGTGGAAGAATTTTCCGGATGAGGATGCTACTTGGGAGAATGAGAAAATCTTGCAGCATCCATCACTACAGTTGCTTGGGGACAAGCAACATTTTGCCAGGGGAGACTCTAATATTCCCAATTAGAAATGGCTAATTGGAATATTTGATTTTGGTCAATTTTTATCTAAATAGTTAGATTATGAATAAAAGTGAGTAAAGGGAACACAACTCACTCTAAAATAAGGGGGGACTTCCTAGTAGATGCACGTTGTAATCAAGGGAGCCAAATTGAGCACGCAGCAAAGGGATATTACCGTGGTATCATGGGTGGAGGCGGCCGTAGGTTTTGAGAGCGGCCCACGCTATATAAAGAAGATAGTTTCCTCATTTTGACATCATGGGAATTTATGCATTTTGAATCTGGTCATTGCGACTTTGAGCACACTGGTTGTTTAGCCTGTTTGCAGTGTTGTTTAGCGCATTGAGTGTCTCCGCTTGGAGATCTCACCCTCAGCCCCGGGGGACTTCGAGTGCCTGCTCGGGTGAGGTAGTCCCGTTAGTGTTTTTGTACGAGAATCGATCCGCTGTGTTTGTGGAGGAGTAGCGCGTCTATTGACTGCGCGAAATTTTTTGAGGAGGAGAGCGTCTTTTGACTGCACAGTCCTGAGTGGGAGGACGCAGTACGTATTGGGGATTTATGGATCAGCGTTAATCATATTATTGAAGATTCAGACAGTGGCGGCGTGATCAGTGGGAGGAAAGCACAGATCCGCAAGGAGGAATTTTGGGACAGTTACACAGTCATTTTCAGCAGCTGGAACGTAGATCCAATACGTAGCCATTCCATGCAGTGTTCTGAGAATAGATATTAACTTTCCTTGTGCAAGTTTAGGTGCTATCACTTGATCACATATTGTACTCCTCTATATTTATCAGATTAATAAAATGGCTTAGCGTTCTCTTGGTATTTCTTGAGTATCTGTGCATGCTTATATATGCGCTATTGTATGTTTGCATTTCTGTTATTCCTTCCCTTTGTATTTCGATTTCTATACCACTTGTCTTTTCCCCACACTCTTAGATAGAGTCTGGAAAGGGCCAGATAGCCTCCAGATCTCATCCTCTTCTCAGAGGTGAAATATCTGGTAAATGCCCTCCCAGTCCATCTTTGGTTAGAGTTTGCTTGTGTTTTAGAGATATCCCTGGAAAGGGATATTACACATCAACCGACTTGATGCATATTGTTTCACGAGTACACCTGTTAAAATCTCTCTACGAGCACTCTTTTCAACTTGAGATCAATTTTTGGCTAGTGTGGCAAGCGCCGACGTCACATGTTTTGATACCATTTGATTTACTAAGACCTCCTTTTTCCGAATAATTCCACAACATTTATGAGAGATTTGTGCTTTAAAAATATACGTAACATATGAGCTTGTGCTATGATAAATTTACCTTCAAAAATATGTTTAAACCCCCAATTTATTTTATCTCGAACTGTTTTTATAGGCACTGGTGGTCCCAATTCTTCAATTTTAGTTGGATCCATATTCTCTAGAAAGTTTTAGTCATATACAAAGTTCTTGGAACTTCCAATTAATTGCAGTGAAATGCGAGGTGTGGTAGTATCTTCTTGTGGTTCTGATGTTGTCACTACATAAAAAAATATATTAAATTCTAATTTGAAATTGACATCTATATATTTTTAATTTTAAAACTATCTTGAACTACAATGTTTTTAAAAAAAAATAAAAAATTCAAATTGAAGAAACTATTGACTCACCAATGAGATCGATATCAATATTCTCTTGGACATTTATGTTTTCAATATTCTCGTTGACAAGTTCCTCAACATTCTCTTCGAAATTTGTGTTTTCAATATTCTCGTTTACAAGTTCCTCAACATTTCTCATTTCCTCGTCATTGTCATGCACCTCTACATCTCTTTCATGATTCTCTACCTCCACATTTTTCCCTTTCCTCTCACCTTTTTTTTTTGTAATCTCTCATTCCTTTCCGGTGAATTATTTCTATTTCGATCGTGCCTTGATTTTCAATTCCTTTTGCTTCCCATGTTCACAAAATTGGAAACCTAAAATCAAATTCTATTTGGAAAAAATACCCAAAAATACATAAAGACTTCAGAATAAGTACTTCATGCCTTCAATAAGAGACAAAATTAAATAAATAATTAAATACATAAAGACATTTTGAAAAAATACTTCATGCCTTCATAGAGACATTTTGCAAAATATCAAATAATTGAATTCTTATAAAAAATAAAAATGTAATTTTTTTCCCCATAAAATTTTCACTTCCCTTTCCTGAAAATATGTGCTCTTTAAAAAAAAAATTTGCACCCAAAAAAACTTCGCACCCTAAAAAACTTCGCTTCTTTGGTTCAGAATGGTGTGTGGAATATTGTGGATTTAATCTTTCGAACAAGAGTATTTATATACAACTCTCACCTGAAACATCACGACGATACGATGAATCTTCGTAGGATTCTCTCGACCGACGGTAAAATTTTTCGATTAAACTTCTTGCCCGAAAGTTTAATATACTCTCATACGAGAGTTATATAACTCTCGCGAGAGATTCTGCCTTGTTGCCAAACCAAAAAACTATCATGTGTCAGGTGTATTTCTCGCACGCAAACTCTCGGCCAAGAATTTGTAAAACTTTCAGGCGAGAGTTTACCCGCACGATTAAATTTAACATGTGGTGGTTTAAATTCTCGGTCGAGAGTTTAACATTTCTCGCCCAAGATTTTATTAAATGTCTCACCTGAGAGTTTCTGGTCAATGAAAAACCCAGAAAATTCTGCAGTTTTCAGGAACCTGCAGCTTTGGAGGGGCGAAACACCTACAAAAACAGAATTTTATCTTACGGACATGGTACCATTAGATTCATATGGGAATCTAGTTTCTAAGGATGTAATATTTTTGGAGTTCCATTAAAAATTTCAATTCGTTATTAATTTTATACTAAATTGTGTCACTGTGGAATTTCATTGTTCTAAAATTTGCAGTGAATGAAAATTCAATAACTTTAAAATGGAAACACTAAAAAAATTAGAAAAATCATATTTCAATTCCTCTCCCTGTCTTCTTCAAAATGGTATTCTCATTTTTCTTATTGATGATCACATTGAAAAGAAAATGCAGGGCTCATAAAATGTATTGAAACATCACTGTTTGTTTGTCTTCGTCCATTTCAAAAAAAAAAATAGCATTTAATATGAAATTACCGAAAAATAGTCATTGTATTAGTGCAGTCTGTGTAGATTATGATGATATGGTTTATTTCCGAAAAATGAATAATCATCCCTAAAAAAATTTAGGGTGAAAAAGGTGACTAATTATGTTTGCCTGGAAATTTCAAGTATATGCAGTTAGTAAACAAAAAATTTACCCCTCTATATGTCAATATTTAAAAAAAAAAAATATGAGTATGGAGGTAAGACAATTCTCTACAAATCTTGTTTTCATGCCAAAGCGTAATTTTCATTGAAAATATGAGTTTAGTGGAGTTGAAGTTGAAAAAACATAGAAAATTACAATTTTCAATGTCAAAAAAGGGAAAAAAGTGTTTCCCAACTTCATGTTTTCACCAATTTTATTTACAGTGGTGGCAATACACTCTTACAGTGGCGACAATTCACTATTACAGTGGCAACAATTCACTATTTTCGCTACTGCAAAAACGAGTTTCCGCTGCAAGAGTGAGTTGTCGCTCTCTCTCTCTCTCTCTTTAAATTTCCAGTATATATGTAAAAGAAAAACATAGTAAATAACTAAAAAATTATGGTAGAAAAAGAAGTTCGCTTATTAATGGTTAACTATAGAAATTTTTAATATAAAATATAGAATTTGAAAATGTAGATAAAATTTAATTTTGAGATGAGTTACAGTAGCGGAAATACACTCTTAAAATGGCGACAATTCACTGTTACAGTGGCGGAAATTCATTGTTGCTGCTACTGTAACAACGAGTTGCCGCTAATGCAACAACGAGTTTCCACTACTGCAACAACAAACGGATTTGGGGACGGAGGGGACGAGGAAATAAATTAATGTTCCAAATAAACGTGAGTGAATTTACCTTTGGTATTGTTCTAGAGGCAGCCTGGTATTCTGTAGAGCTCCACTCCTGGTATTTATCCTTTTCCACGCCTGGTATTTTCCCCACTCGACCGAATGAACACCGTATACACCTCAAACCATCCAAATTTCACCACTTGACTGAATGAACACCGTATATATCTTTGAATTTCACCACTCGACCGAATGAACACTGTATACACCTCAAAATTTCACCACTCGACCAAATGAACACCGTATACACCTCCGAAATTCACCACTTGACCGAATTTCACACCTCCAACCATCCGAGTTTCACCACTCGACCGAATGAAAGTGGACTCCCTTTCGTCACCACTCGACCGAATGAAAGAGGACTCCCTTTCCTCACCACTCGACATAGTGAAAAAATAAACCCTCGGTCAACAGAATGAACATATAAACCCTCGGTCAACGGTTTGAGCTCCAAATTCAATTCACCTAGAACACTAGTTTCGGCGGTAAATCCAGTCTGTGGATTGCCCTTTTCCTGACAGGCCACATGCGGCAGATAGCAAGGCCATATGAAACATTTAATCTCATTAATTCAAATGGAGCTCTGTCCCATTCAAATTCAAATTCGAAGGGCGAGTTGTCACTTCGGCTCTGGAGTAGCTGCATGACTTAGCTGGCTCGCTCGTGTCTCACTGCGTACGTTGGCCTAAAAACAGAGGGTGAGTACTGAAACAGAGAGCTCACTGTCTGCTGGAGCTGGACGGCGTGTGAGTTAACGGACGTTAACATATATTTCGATAATGTTTGGGATGGAGGGGACAAGCTCTCTAGAAAGCCTTGGTCGACGGCGAAGGGGCGCAAAACCCAAAGGACATTTCATCAAATGATTAGCCCAGTCCATAAGCATTGGGTTGTACAATAGTCTACCGCCCAAGGAGGAGGATTAAAATTTAATAATAATTACGTAATAAGAGAAATAAGGATACCACCAATGAAATTCATGATAAATAAAATACAATATTTTAAAAAAATAATTTAATTATTTTTGTGATAATAATTTAATTTTTAATAAAATGCAAATTAAAATTCAATACACATAGAATGTGTTATACCTTCCATCGATAGGTATAATAAGGCACAACGAGAAATAACTCCCACCATATTATTTTTCACTTAATAAAGTACATTAAACACTAGAAAATTTGGCAGAAATTCCGACGGCCAATTCGTCGCTATTCCGACACATAGTCGTCGCAAGAGCGACAGTTCGAGGGCGGAAAAACCGTGGTTTTTCATGCCATCGCAGTTCCGACGCACGTAAAAAGTGTCGCACTATCGACACTTCTTCCGTCGCTTCCGAACAAGTGTCACTCTTCCGAAGTCTCACAAACCGTTGCGCCTCCGACGTTTGTAAACTGTTGCACTTCCGATGAAATGTGGTTCGACGTTTGGAACGTCGGTCTTCCAACGCTTGTAAACGGTCGCAATTCTGACCCAACGTGGTCCGACATTTTGGACGTCGCTCTTCTGACGTCTGTAAGATGTCGCAATGCCGACGATATGTGGTCCGACGTTTTGAACGTCGCTCTTCCGACGTTTGGAACGTCGCTCTTCCGACGTTTTTAATCTGTCGCAATTCCGACGAAATGTGGTCCGACGTTTTTATACTGTCTCTCTTCCGACGTTTCTAGGTTGTCGCAGTTCCGACGTCTACGAGGAATCGGTAGACCGACGGAGGGTTCAATTTAAAAAAAAAAAATTAAAAACTTTAAAAGACAAGAAACGCTGTTTTGAATATATTATATGAAGTAAGACAGTCCATGAAGTCATTACATTTTCACATCTGAAGATTGGAACCCAAATATCCATCCAGAAAAGTGGAAGTCCCACCCCAGAGAATGATAGAAAAATACCCCATGTCACATACAGGGACATGATATAAAACCCAGTAATGGTCCACATGGATATTATCTACAAATCTGAGAAAGCATCCAAATATGCCCGAGGCATCTATAAGAAAGTGAAATAGCAGTATGTAGAATAGTAAAGCAACAGATAGAGTACCGACGTCCATTGTTCCAAATACAAATTAAAGTACCCAAAACCCTGCAACAGAGAAAAACGCTAATCATAATCATGTGAGGAGTGTGATATGTCCAAAATATAAAAAGACCATCAGACCATATCAATAAACCAGCAACATAGACCAGCATCGCTAGTTTTGAAGGCAGAGTGATAAACATTAATCATTTTTTTTTTCACAAGAGAAAAAACGTTGCTTTGAATATATTATATGAAGTAAAACAGTCCATGAAGTCATTACATTTTCACATCTGAAGATTGGAACCCAAATATCCATCCAGAAAAGTGGAAGTCCCACCCCAGACAGTGATAGAAAAATACCCCATGTCACATACAGGGACTTGATATAAAACCCAGTAACGGTCCGCATGGAGATTATCGACAATCTGAGAAAGCATCCAAATATGCCCGAGGCATCTATAAGAAAGTGAAATAGCAGTATGTAGAATAGTAAAGCAACAGATAGAGTACTAACGTCCATTGTTCCAAATACAAATTAAAGTACCCAAAATCCTTGAACAGAGAAAAACGCTAATCATGTGAGGAGTGTGATATGTCCAAAATATAAAAAGACCATGAGACCATATCAATAAACCAGCAACATAGGCCAGCATAGCTAGTTTTGAAGGCAGAGTGATAAACATTAATCATTTTTTTCACAAGAGAAAAAACGTTGTTTTGAATATATTATATGAAGTAAAACAGTCCATGAAGTCATTACATTTTCACATCTGAAGATTGGAACCCAAATATCCATCCAGAAATGTGGAAGTCCCACCCCAGAGAGTGATAGAAAAATACCCCATGTCACATACAGGGACTTGATATTAAACCCAGTAACGGTCCACATGGAGATTATCGACAATCCGAGAAAGCATCCAAATATGCCCGAGGCATCTATAAGAAAGTGAAATAGCAGTATGTAGAATAATAAAGCAACAGATAGAGTACCGACATCCATTGTTCCAAATACAAATTAAAGTACCCAAAATCCCGCAACAGAGAAAAACGCTAATCATGTGAGGAGTGTTATATGTCCAAAATATAAAAAGACTATCAGACCATATCAATAAACCAGCAACATAGACCAGCATCGCTAGTTTTGAAGGCAGAGTGATAAACATTAATCATTTTTTTTTTCACAAGAGAAAAACGATGTTTTGAATATATTATATGAAGTAAAACAGTCCATGAAATCATTACATTTTCACATCTGAAGATTGGAACCCAAATATACATCCAGAAAAGTGGAAGTCCCACCCCAGACAGTGATAGAAAAATACCCCATGTCACATACAAGGACTTGATATAAAACCCAGTAACGGTCCACATGGAGATTATCGACAATCTGAGAAAGCATCCAAATATGCCCAAGGCATCTATAAGAAAGTGAAATAGCAGTATGTAGAATAGTAAAGCAACAGATAGAGTACGTACCGACGTCCATTGTTCCAAATCCAAATTAAAGTACCCAAAATCCTTGAACAGAGAAAAACGCTAATCATGTGAGGAGTGTGATATGTCCAAAATATAAAAAGACCATCAGACCATATCAATAAACCAGCATCGCTAGTTTTGAAGGCAGAGTGATAAACATTAATCATTTTTTTTTCACAAGAGAAAAAACAATGTTTTGAATATATTATATGAAGTAAAACAGTCCATGAAGTTATTACATTTTCACATCTGAAGATTGGAACCCAAATATCCATCCAGAAAAGTGGAAGTCCCACCCCAGACAGTGATAGAAAAATACCCCATGTCACATACAGGGACTTGATATAAAACCCAGTAACCGTCCACATGGAGATTATCGACAATCTGAGAAAGCATCCAAATATGCCCGAGGCATCTATAAGAAAGTGAAATAGCAGTATGTAGAATAGTAAAGCAACAGATAGAGTACCGACGTCCATTGTTCCAAATACAAATTAAAGTACCCAAAATCCTTGAACAGAGAAAACGCTAATCATGTGAGGAGTGTGATATGTCCAAAATATAAAAATACCATCAGACCATATCAATAAACCAGCAACATAGACCAGCATCGCTAGTTTTGAAGGCAGAATGATAAACATTAATCATTTTTTTTTAAGAAGAGAAAAAATGCTATTTTGAATATATTATATGAAGTGAAACAGTCCATGAAGTCATTACATTTTCACATCCGAAGATTGGAACCCAAATATCCATCCAGAAAAGTGGAAGTCCCACCGCAGACAATGATAGAAAAATACCCCATGTCACATACAGGGACATGATATAAAATCCAGTAACGGTCCACATGGAGATTATCGACAATCTGAGAAAGCATTCAAATATGTCCGAGGCATCTATAAGAAAGTGAAATAGTAGTATGTAGAACAGTAAAGCAACAAATAGAGTACCGACGTCCATTGTTCCAAATACAAATTAAAGTACCCAAAATCCTTGAACAGATCAAGAAAAATGCTAATCATGTGAGAATTCTAAGTAAAGTTAATCTATTAACATTGTGAATAAAATTACACCGAAGTCAAAAACATTGCCTGGCCATACTCATGGAAAATTTGTCATCAAAAAATTAAGAAGACTGCCCTCATACGGGGAAACCAGTCTTGAACGTTTAATTTATAGAATTCAAAAATATTACAAAGGTCCAGCACAGTAAAATAATCTAAAAGTAGCCCAATTAAGTGGGCCTGCTAAGCAAGAAAAAAAAATTAACCAAACTACTCCTCCGGTGGTTCCTCCACGATTCGGCACCATCCTTCGGAAGGTCCAGGATCGCTAGGTGCTACCTCCACATGCATGCCACGGCTCCCCTCCTGAAGGCCCGATGCTGGCCGAATTTTTCCGAGCTCAGACCTGCCGGACGGGTGCATTCTTCCTCCGTTTGGGCCTCCTCGCGGAAGACCACAGTGACTAAGCCTGTGATTTGGGGGTGGTTGAGAGAGCAATTAAAGGAAAATTGTGCAGTGCGCGTCGTGGGAGAAGGTGAACTAGCGGTGGGGAAGCCAGGAGCAGGGGAATCGATACGGTGGCCAGATCCTACAAGCCGACCCTGCCCACTCCTAGTATTTGGATATCGACCTAAGCAATAATCACTGGACTGGCCGGAAGTCGACTCTGTTGAGGGGCTGGAGGGAGCGCGCCGGGGTTGACCTCTAGTGCTCCCCTTGCGGCAACGCATCCTATGACGCATGCGAGGCATGGGTGCAATCTCAGGCGCAGTGGGCACAAGAGGAGACAAAGAAGCAGAATTCCAATTAACAGAGGAAGATAGATAGAGACAGAACCGAGAGAAATGCAAATATGCAGCAAGGTCTAGGCAGCAGTTCAGCTGGCCACTTCTCCTTATCGTCATAGTTAGCAGGCAGTGTAATCCAACAACCGCCTTGTCTGAAAAACCATGGTTAAACGTTGTCGACACGACGCAGTGCAATCAAAGGACGCCGTCATAATTAATCTCTGATCATTAATAATGAGAGCCGAAGGCCGGATCATATTGGAGCGTGCGGAATCGCTAAGAGGAGTGGAGGTCGATCTTGAACAGTGTTAAAAATTAATTAATGCGGATTTGATGTGAAAACTTAATTGAACAGCGTTAAATGTTAATGCGATTGATATGAAATCGCCATATCCATGTCCCATCACCTTAAACACCATCGAATGCACCCGCAGCCGGGAGCAGGGCAAGTTTTTATTGAGGACACGTGGCAGAAATTGATTGGAGCGGATCTTTGTTTGGGCCGCTCACGCAGTGGAAATCCGGACCCGTAAAATATTAGGGCGAATTTGATAAGAAATTCGCGTCACAAAATTGGCCAACGTCAGCAGGCTATTTTGGAACGCGAATTTGGTTTGAATTATGGTTTATCGCCGTTTGAAGTCCGGCGGGCTCGACTCAAGAACAATTTTGTTTGATCCCATCTTATAAAATTTTTGTTGGTTTTCTTTGATAATACACATATTTATAATAAATCATGGGAATACCACACTAAACATGTGGAAAAGTTATATAAATAATTATTGAGAACCGGGGTCGTGAAAACTGTTCAAATATAAAAATCATGCTTAATAAAGAGACAAAATTGTTGTGCTTTCGGAACCTGACCCGAGGATTGGACATGAGTTAACAAACAAAAGGATAGCGGAACCAGACTTGCACCCATGGTCAAGCCCTCTACCAAAACCACGAGCGGAATCACAAAAGCGGGTTGCCCATATCGCACCGCTTTTGCGGAGTAGGCGGTATTTCCTATTCGCGAGCGATTCCATAGGGAATGCAACACGTGGCGAAGTGACCCCGGCAAACAACCGTTTAACCCACGCCATCGCACGTTAAAGCCCGACGTTGGAAGCCGAGCGAAATTGCCAAGAGTCGTTGATTTGGAGAAGGGCCATCGGACGGTGGTCGCACGTTGAACTTGCCCGGAGGTTTACTAAGGTGTGCGGAGGATAGCCAGGTACGATACGAGTGTTTGATTGGTTATTGATATATATAGGTGGGGCCGGAGTATAATGAAATTTTTTAATTAAACGATTGGCGGATAATTAGCATAAGTCTGGAGCGTGATTGTTGTAAGGCTGGGTAGTGAAATATAGAGCCGAAAGTTCATTACAAGTTATTTATTTAAAAAGAAACGTGGAGTATAAATACAAAGTGTTGAAAGTTAAACATTGGTTATAAGGATTGGAGATAATATAAAGTCGGGAATATAAATTAAAGTCCAGCCATTGTGGATAGTATTTATTTATCAAATTCTACGAATTTGATAAATAAACCCGAAGAAAGAAGAAGTCAATTAAGACTCAGGCTGGAGGAAAAGAACGGGGTACACCAAGGGAAAATGCTGACACAGCGATTGTAGACACACCAGCTCTCCTTGGGGGTCCAATTTCAGTTTTTTTGCGTCACACGATGATCTCTCTTCTATGGCATTTACTTGTATTGAAGATCACTATTCTAGGAATAAGGAGTTATTTTCTCCAAAAATAACCCTAGCCAAACATTGACAATGCATCGAGGATATCTTTCTATGCTTCATAAGTACATATGTTCTACTTCTAAATCATGTCTTGGAAGTGGTTGTTTTGCTGGAAATTATTCACCAGTTGGTTTCATACCAAAGTATTTTTCACATTTTCAGCATCCAATACATGAAAAGATAATGGTTTAAAACAACATAAATATTTGAAATTTTGCAAGAATTGTCTGGCACACTTTGAATATGAATTTTGAAGTCAAGTGCATGATGCTGTATAGGATCAAGTGTCATTTTGAATACCAAATGTTTCACAAGAAGCTTCTCAACATGCTACCCTGCAGTAAGGATTAAATGACGATATTGCATCAACTATTTCCATAATAAAAGTGCACCTCGGCCATAAGACTAAACAACTACAAATGTTGTAGATCTAACAAGACCACACAATCAAATGTATTGCACAAAGCCAATACTGTATGAAAAATGAAAAGGAGTTTGCAACCAAAAATGCCTTAGGCAACTAATTCAATTAGATACACCAAACCATCAGCAAAAAGGAAAACCAGCCTACTCAAAAGGCAAGCGTTTACCTCCTTTGACAAAATTTTGAGTTCCGAAACAAGGGCCTTTATTGTCTTGTCAATGCCCCTAGTAATTTGAACGAGGTTTGCACCTGTTGCAACAACCTAAACAAAAAGGTTTCATTTCAAATTATTTTCCACAAATTTAAGATACAACCATTGTTAGTTTTGTATTTCCTAACAAGCTCATAAATTTTGACAAAAGAACCAAAAATTTTTAATACCTGATAGCAATTTTTTCACTCAAAAACTATCTTAGATTCAATAAGCCCAACCCAAAACTAAAAAACCAAACACCATAAGACCCTACAAAAATGAATAGATGATCTTAATCCAGTACTATCGACAAAAAGTTACCTTTACACCTTCACTTATTAAACCCTGTGCTGTTGAATTTTAACTTCAACTACTGCAGCAGAAGGACGGATGCAGCAGCAACATTTTTTTTTGGAGGTTGCTTGCATGCCATCCAGAAATTTAATTCAACATTTAAAATTCCTGCAAGTTTTTTTTGTAGATGGTCGCAGCCATATTTCTGTACAGGATTGTATTTAAACACAACAACCAGCATTAACGCAATTCACCAACCAGAAATTAAACAAACAGAAATTTACCCGCCAGTTTTGTAAATTCAAAAGGACACATGGAGCATTAATATTGGATCGCATGAAATTGAAGGGAATCTGAAAACCTGAAAACCGGACCCGAATTTTTTATAAGGCACATTGGATTGAGAATTCGCGTTACAAATTAGGCAGACGTCAGCATCCCATTTTGGAACGCGAATTTGGTTTGAAATTCAATCTGTTTAGACTTTTGAAGTCCGACGGAAAGGGTTCTTTATGTTTTGATAATTTAATTTTATGTATGCTTTAATATATACATATGTTTTAAACATATGTTATATATATATCATATGTGAAATGAAAGGTGGGCCATAGAATTTAGTTTTAATTTTATTTTTTTAAAAAGAGGGTTTATTATAATATGTTTTATATGTTCCGGCATATAAAAATAAAAAGGTCGAAAAAGCTTGGTAGTTTTTTTTATAGATAGTACGTAAATTTTTTATTACATAGCGGTGTGTAAAAAGTGAAAAACTGAGTGTAACTTTTTAAGTGTGTATGCACAGCAGTGCGAAAGGGAAAAACACAGCAGAGTGTTTTAGAGACAGAGTATGTTTGTTTTGAACATACAGTGAGTTGGTTTTATGCACTGCGTTTTGTAGCGGTCATAATTTTGTAATCCCTCTCAGTGAGGAAGTAGTGTAATAGTTTTTTTTTGAGTTATTGAAGGGAATAGAAGTTTGTTTTCAAAGTATTGAAACTCTGTCTCCTGTCAAAGAAATTTTTATTTTCTCTGTGTTAGAGGAAGGGAGATTTATTCTCCATTCATTGTTCGATAATTTTTCAATATTCCAACATGTGCAAGAAAAACAGATGTTGTGGTTCCATCCCTAGCTAAATCATTTGTCTTTGCCACAACTTGCCTTACCAACTTGGCCCCAATATTTTCAACTGGGTCCTCTAATTCAACCAATAAAAAGGCCAAAACCATAGCATTGAGATACATTTCATTACACTGTCAATAACAATAAAATTTGACTCAGCCATAACCCTTTCCTTTTATTGTTGTGAAAAACTTTATGCATTACTCTAATGTGGCTAGTCCATAGGCCAAGTAGACCACTAGGTAACAAATATGTTTCCTTTCACCTTTGAGTTTTCAAATGATGCCTACCAAATCTAAGACATTTAAGAGGGGAACTAATACAACGTTAAAAAGAAAACCAGAGCACACATCTACAAATTACCTCCTTAGCTACTGTCACACCATCATTAACTATTTTCGGAGAACCATGCTTGCTCTCCAAGACAACATTTGCCCTTCGCCCCAAGGGTGACTCCAACAAGATCAGCAAGTTTGTTCACACCGCCTGCAAGACAAATTGACAATGCTTTCAGTAAGTGTGCAATTGAATGCGAGACCATATGCCAAAACAACCCTCCATGAAAAATTAAAATAACACATTAAAATCGAATATAAGTGGACAAGGAAAGATCCACCGCAGTGAAGTTTCACGTGCGGGTGACCTTCCTTTAAACATAATTTTTTCTCTGACCTGCAATTTTTTTGTCACTGAGCCATCCTTGTTGAAGTACAACTCCTTTTCCATAGCTCTTGTATTAACTACCTTCTCTCTATCGCGTAATCTCAGATTCCCTCTTCTGCTTGAGCGATTAAAGGAAATGGGTGAAAAAACTGAAAGAGAAGACAATTGTCTACCATAATTATCAAACATTGCACCCAACTTCTTCCCCTTTCCATTGTTACCCAATGAGGTAGATGTGGAAATTGTTCTCATACTACCCAAAGCAGAGGCCATCTTCTCTTATCCTGAATATAGAATTACAATATCTTCATATTAGTATGAACCTTAAAAAACATGACTCCCATTGCTAAAAACCACTTTTAAGTTGTAACAAGCAAACTAAACAACTATCGCAACTTTTGGCAACTTCTGGAGCATTAAGAGAGAAACAACCAAAGATAAATACAACCACAATCCTCATTTTAATGAGACCGGACTATATATTTGCATTAAGATAATAGAAAGAAATCACGGCTATATTAAGGCCACCACAAAACAATCTTTAACCAGTGTCTCTCGCGGCCTTCAGGTTGCCATGCTAGAGGTTGCATATTTTTAATTTAAATTCTTGACCTCTAGTGCCCATCTATGAATGCATCCAATGGGATATCTACATCAAATGCTCCTTTATATCCCCAAAAACAAATTCCCTACTACAAGAGCACCGGTATTGATGGATCACCCCACACCATCCCACCCACTAGAAACGGTGAAAAAGGAAACCCGAGAAAACTTCTGAAATATCTCAAGATGACTATATGGGTGGTTCTTATGAATCAACCAACCATTGAGAACATGCTCATCAATCCAAACCATGAGTATTATGTGACGATATTCAAGCAGGCACTGAATCGGATTTTTGAAGCTATGTTAGAGAAACCCTAAACTCTCACTGAAAATAGGTGAAATGTGGCACCACTCAGAGATTGACATGTGCCAATTGGTACAAGTGGTAGAAAATTGGCATGCTCAAACAACGAGGTGATGCGGGAATGACATGAGGGATAAAATATCAGAAAAGCCCCAAATCTGGAGAACTAAAGCTCATCACCAACTTGAGATTGACAACTTTACATGATGTAACCTATGAAATCGTAAATGGAGAAATCATAGTAACAATAAAGTAACCTATGTAACAATAAAGTCGGATTCATCCTGGGAGTGGTAATGGGAGAAATCATAGTGAACAACAGGAAACATGCATAGTTGCTTACGATCAAATAGATGAAAAAACACATACAAAAAACCTAGATAATAATCGTGAACAAGCTTAATATTGAATTATGAACTGTAAAGGAACTTACAAAATGTGACATTACAAACCTGGTCAAGCGCACAAGCAAAAATATCCTGGACATGACCCTGGTTGACAAGTTGTATTGCTCATGATGCAAGACGATTTGTACCTGCACTGCCAAGTCAATCAAAATCCATCGTTATCTATACAATAAATACAAGTAATTGATGTAGTATTTTTTACTCTAAGATGCATTCTTATGATAATGTTAGAACATATGTTGAAAATGTCAAAACATACCTGAATAAGCTCCTCTTCGTTTCAAGAACAATTTATTGGAGTCGCATGAACTTGGAACAAGCCTCCCACGATCTGAAAGAGTAGCAACTAAGTCAACGGTGACTTTTTTGTTGCTACACTGGATCGAGGGTGGTTTGCTCCAAGATTAAATCGCTCCAATAAATTATTCTCTACTAAACAGGGCCAACCACGTGAAGGTGGAAGCTCTTATGGCCCCTCCCCCCCTCCCTCACATCACTCTCAATTCCCCAATACCCAATCTATATTTCATTTTTTACTTTCATGAGCATAAAAAAAATATTCAATAACTAATAAAAAAACAATTCAACAAAAGTACGCAAGGAAACATTGCAATTAATGCTTGACATAAAAATAGTATGATAAATGAGTTTTTTATATAACGCAAAAAACGTTCCAAGTATGGTAACGTTTGTCTTATAATAATACAATATTTTACATTGTCAAATTTTCTTTTTCTTCTTCCTATTTTTAAAGCTCCTAATTACATCATCAATATCATCGTGCTCTGCTCCTATTTCGTGCCTTTCAACCCGCACTGCTGACCTAGTTGTGTATTCACGATGTCTGGGCTCATCCAGTGACGGGGCATCGCCTACAAAAACAGATAATATTAAATTTTAATTCTCAGTTTTTAAATATCATTGAACTAGTTCGGTAATATTAATAAAAAAAATTGCAATGAGATTATTTACCTGGTGCACCAGTTGTCGCCGCTGACCTAGTTGCATTGTCACGATGTCTGGTCTCATCCAGTGACGGGGCATCGCCTCCAAAAGCAGATAATAATTAAATTTTAATTATCAGTTTTTAAATATCATTGAACTAGTTCGGTAATATTAATAAAAAAAATTGCAATGAGATTATTTACCTGGTGCACCAGTTGTCGTCGTTGGGACTGTTGCCCTGTCTTCCTCTCTCGTGGTAAGATCCTCAAGGGAAACATTCTTCGTCATTTAAACAAAAAACGTTATAAGGACAACCATCAAGGTATAATTAGAAAAAATTATAAGTGGAAATTAATTACCGTCACGGCCCTCACTGATAGCAGCATTGTCGGCCTGGTCCCCACTACAATGATTAGGTTGCACGAGAGGATCATCTACATCTGGCTCTAAAACTGGGTTATTTACCTCATCGGTAGTGTTGCTCCCCTGATTTAAACAAAGTTGTTAGACATTAAATTTATGGACGAAAACAAAAATATTGAAAGGTTAATGTTTTACCTTATCAGGCATTGTAGATCTTGGGACCTGCCCCAAGCTTCTGCGACGTTCAACTACAGCTTGATAGCCAAAACGGAAAGCGATATTTTTATCTTCCTCTGTAGTTATTGTTCCGAAGTCATCACCATACATTATATATGATTGTGTATTTTTAATCATATCTAATAGGATTACAAAAACGTTGGAAGGCGATACAATTAATTATAAGATGTTTAGCTACTTAATTACAATTCTTGCAGCTAATTTCAAGTAGCCACCCTGGTCGAGCTTGTGATGGCCCTTTTTCTCAATCCTAGCTTTGGTTGCCTTTGAGGTGTCGGGCAACCTAGCATCAAAAGATTGAAGTCAGATATGACGTAGCACACTTTTATTTTAGACATAAAGAAAATTAAAGCTATTGAATTAAAGTTGTAATTTACCTTGCGGGTCCGGTTGGCATTTTTCCTTCTTTCTTTGCCCTTTTCTCTTTTCCATCATGGATGAGTGCTCTCCACTCACTCTCTGAAACTGCGAGAGGACGCTCATATCTAGGGTTAAATTGCAATTGCGTCCTATAGGTGTCCCTGGTATATTTCAAATATTTGCCGGCTACCTGAGCCACCGCTTTTCTGTCAAATGTGCCGACCCCAAAAGGGCTTCTAGATAATCTAAAAGTTCTTTTTTCAGGTTGGAATTCTGGGAATTCCACCCTGTACGTATGGTTGGGCCAAAAATTACCAACGCATGGCTCTCCAGAATCCTGTAGAACTCATTGTTTCCTACACAGAATAAAACGAAAAGAAAAAGAAGATATTATCATTAATTTAAAAATAAAAATCATGATAAATATGTTTTAGATAAAGTACATGAAATAGTTAAAATATTAAAATTTACATGGGAGTTGTACATGCTTTATAGGGACACCCTCATCGTTCACCAACAACGTGCCATTAATGGTCCCTGTGGAGCTGACACGTGTAGCTCCAGGAAACACAATAATGTAGTTGGCCATATCAGCCTCATCATTGCCAACTCGTTCAGCGGTTGGCTGGGTGTCTGCTTGGGCAGGGTTTGTTTCTTGGCTGGCACCTAAAGGAGTAGAAGGTGTACGAGAGGGTTGATGGGCAATCTCTTGCCCTTGTGTCCCACTACCACCAACACCGGGTTCAGCAAGTGCCAGAAAATGCTACATACAAAAGAACTTTTTGTTAGTTTAGTCAATGTAAAAATTAAAAATCAAACTATCACAATTCATCTCATGAAGAACAAAAAAAATATCCTTTTGACTTTTTATTATTACCTGATATCTTTCTAGCTGCCTCATAAGATGTTGTATCCTCTCTTCTGTTTCAGGTGTTTGAGGCGCGTCTATCAAAGCATTAAATTACGACCTTGCATCTCGTGCCTTTTTTTGCAACAAGAACACTGGAGATAGGGATGAAGAAAGCTCTTCCTCAAAGAGGGAATCATCAGGCGTACCATGGCTAGGTGTCTGCATATTTGAACAAAATTAATATTATTTCAATTATGTAAATAACTAAAATACCTCAAGATAGAGCAATGCTGGCACTTTACATGTTCTTCCGCTGGCCTCTTTCCGCGATCATCCCGTCTCGGGGTTGTTCCTGCACTGCTCTGATCAGTCTGCCACATTACAATAAAATTATAAATGTAAAAACTTGAAAACAATATCTAACTTGAAAACACAAAATGAAAACTGAAATAATTTCTAATAAGACACCGGAAGACAGAGTTAGAGTTTCAAATATGCCTTGCATTGAATTCAGTCCTGGAAACATGTCATTGCACATTAAGGCACCCGAACATTCAATCCACAAATGATATATTTAAGTAGGCTTCTCCTATTCTGGGAAAACACCATACCTATAATGCATTCACTTGCATGTATAAAGGGAAAGGAAAACATGTTTTCATACAACGGTGACCAAGGCATCTTGGGGAAAGGTATCTTCACTTTTTATTTATGTTGTTCACCCACACCACTCTCGTGTTTTCACTAATCCTGTTTTGTCATTTTTGGATTCAAATTAAGTTAAGGCCTTAAGTATTTTTGACCTTTCGGTGTAGTTTTTATAAGTGGCATGTATGGATTTTCCATTAATTCTGCACTTTTTCTCTTCATGCGCATGTTTCCCTGGAAATCAAATGCATGATTTAGTCCCATACATTTAACGAGTTGTTGGATCAACTCCATAGGAAATATCATGTTTCCTATTCAATCAAAATTTATCTCAGTTAGGGTAGGTAGGAAGGTTTTCCCTTTGTATTAATAGGGCACTTCTAACTTGCATTTTTATTATATCTTTCAAATTTAGTGTCGTTTCAATTAGGGCATGATTTTTTGCAACTTTCAAGGTGAGAATGAACAAAGACAAATTTTTGTGATGGATGACTGTATATGACTCCATGGCCAGAGGAAAAGGCACTAATCTACTTCTTCAAATATCTATAGTTCTCATTCACCTCATACGAAGATGGTCCCCGATTTTGAGCCAAATGTTGCAGCAAAAAGTTCCCCCCCTCCATAATTTGATAGTCAATGGAAATTTCTTAAATTGATGATGGGGCAAGATTATGGAACATTGGCACATACATATGTAATGGATTCCAAGATCATGATATATGTTTGCATGTGTTTATGGCAATGTTCCACCAAGTCCCCTGGAGGTGGGAGCGAGGGGACGAGGGAGCGCGGGAGCGGCCTATGCAAAAGCTCCCTACCAATTTTCAGGAAACGTGGGGGGACGTCGGGGTCATAAAATTTATAAAATTTAATATTTAAAATGTAACTATATTTTTGCAAGGAATGTATATACAGTCATCATACACTTGCATCATGAAAGATAAATCATAAATGATAAAATTACAAATCGATGAATGATGAATCATATAATTGAAACAAATTTAAAAGTTAAAAAGTTAAAACATACATCATACAATCATGCATGTAAGTTTGTAAGTTTGTAACTATATAATCATTAATGTAACTACTAACAATGTACAATGAAAATAAAGTTTAAGATATCATATGACATATTATATCAAGATTCAAAATAGAGTTTAAACTGAAGTTTACAACTCAAGTCCGAAACATAAAACTTAAACGCAAATAAGTTATGTCTGAAACATAAAACATAAAACATAACATATGAATATCAAATGATATCATCATACTGATAAATGAGCATAAATTCTCAAGTTAATGCCCCACTAGTCTCTGCATCCAACTTCTGCACGAATATATCAAGATCAACCATGTCACCATCAGAATCAGAATCACTTGGATTCTCAAATATGCTAAGTGGCACATCAAATTTTAACACGAAACCATAAACTAAAAGGGGCGGTGAGGGGACGTGAGGGGGCGTGAGGGAAACATTCCCTAGAAGTCCCCAAGACCCCGGAGCGCGAGGGGGTGAGGAATCTAGACCCCTAGGTGGGGGGGCGAGACCCCGTGTAACACTGGTTTATGGAGGTGGTGGAGCAAAAAAGAGCTCAAATAGAGCTGAAATTTTTCACATAAAAAGGATTGTGGGCTTGACTAATGGTTCCATTTAAAAAATGATATCTAGACAGAGAATAAGTGTAGCATGAAAACATGCATTGAAAATCCATCTGAGTTTGCATTGTATTACTTATGATGGATTCAAATTTGGGTTTCAAAATTCCAGGTTATGGCATGATTTTGTCGAGAAACCCTTAGTTGGATTCTCATGTTGGTTTAATTTATATTTTAAGTTTGTTTTGCAATCTTTGGGTGATAGTAACTCATGAACTAGGTTACCAATGTGTAACAATCATATTTCAAGAATAAAGTTGTGATTTTTTTATAATATTATTATTATCTATTAGCTACGAGTATTGACACCTAATGCCTGGAATTTTGACATCTTGATAGCATGGATAATTTCAAAAATGTTTCTAGTAATGTTAACATAATAACTATCATTACATGTCTTCACTTTTTTCACCATAATAGACCTGTGATATGGACTCATCACACAACTTCATATACTATGTCCCAACAAGTTCAAACTGGTTGAACCTACCTCATAGTGTGGTTATTAAGGACAAGTTGCTTGATATATAACTCGATAGCATAGACCACGTTGCAGTTCTAAAAAGAATCCTCAAGTGTCAGAAAAACTTCACAATATGTTCTACTATAAAGCCTTTTGGGATACCTGAAATAATATATGTATCATTGATGACTTTTAAAGTATGACAAGATCCAGAGGGAAAGGAAATCAATGGAAGAGTGATCCACCAATGAGAACCTATAATTTAGCATCAGATGAGTTAGAGTATAGGAAATTGAAACCCTATAATTTTAATTAGTGATGAAGGACATCACATAGGTAATTATATTTTCATGTAGAATAATCTGTTAATTCAAATTTAAACTACATAATATGAAAGGCATACCATAAATTTTTCCACGTAAGTCCAAACAACCTATAAAAGGGAAAACCTTCTTTTTCCATGGGAAATAATTTACCTTTCCTTTTTCAAGGCAATCTAAATCACAAAAAATATGAACTATACTGCACACATTCTTGGATAATGTGAAAGTGGAAAAGGAATACCCTACACAAGTGATGCACAAATGTACATTTGAACACTAATATATTTTTGTAGTTGAAATGCAATGCTTGTTTTCATTTAAATGTAGGGTTTTTAAAGCAGGGAGAAATAATGGCTGCCAAATTAATAAGCGTTTCTTTGGGAAAAATTTAAATCTTGTATTGGGTGATGAAGATAATAGATGGTATTGAATCTTGATTCTTGACATCTAGAGAGAACCCTACAGCCTAACACAATCTAATGGAATTGACCAAAAAAACCCAAATAGAGTCAACCCTACTATAGGAGGAAGGACCTGCAGTAAGAACTTACCATTTTGCAAGAGTGAAAGCGATCTTTGTTGCAGAGAGTGAGAGAGGCGACGCGAGGCGTCTTGAGGGCAAATCTTTGTGAAATTTAGGCGAGGGCGAATGCGGGCGAATGCGATACAGAAAGTGAAGCGAATCCGGAGCGAATTTTGTTGCAGGCTGAGAGAGGGCGAATGCGGGGGCGAATGTTGATGCAGAGCTGCGGGGCGAATGCGGGGCGTCGCTAATGAATGCGGGGCGAATTAGGGCGAATGCTGAGGGCGAATGCTGTTCTGCAAGAGCGGAGGGCGAATGCGCGCGTGATATCAGATGTTAATGTAGCACACATGTACATTTGAACACTAATAGATTTTTGTAGTTGAAATGCAATACTTGTTTTCATTTAAATGTAGGGTTTTTAAAGCAGGGAGAAATAATGGCTGCCAAATTAATAAGCGTTTCTTTGGGAAAAATTTAAATCTTGTATTGGGTGATGAATATAATAGAGAGTATTGAATCTTGACTCTTGACATCTACAAAGAACCCTACAGCCTAACACAATCCAATGGAATTGACCAAAAAAACCCAAATAGAGTCAACCCTACTATAGGAGGAAGGGCCTGCAGTAAGAAATTACCATTTTGCAAGAGCTGAGGGCGAATGCTGTTCTGTAAGAGCTGAGGGCGAACGTTGAGGGCGAATGCTGAGGGAAAATGCTGTTCTGCAAGAGCTGAGCGCGAATGGGCAAATGTAGTTCTGCAAGAGCAGAGGGCGAATGCGCGCGTGATATCAAACGTTAATGTAGCTATTGCGAAAAATACGAAACAATAAAATCATTATGTAGCGCGCATATAAGTTTCGAATTTTTATGTAGCGCACATATAAGTTTGGTATTTTTATGTAGCGCGAAAATAACTGTCGTTATACCGACGGCAGAAAAGGCGTCGCTATTACGACCGGTGCCTCCAAACGTCGCAATGGCGACACCTAGACATTGTGTCGCAGTTGCGACATTTAGAGTCGTCTCAATAGCGACGCTTTGGGCCATGGTATCGCAATTGCGACGTCTTCCTCTAAACGTCGCAATTGCGACACTTTTTTAAGTGTTGGTATTGCGACACTTTTCTATAGACGTCGCTATAGCGACGGTTTTGGGCGGGATGGAAAAAATTTGGGAAAATTTCCGACATTTGGTCAAAAGCGTCGGAAACGAGTGTCGGAATTTTCGCCAAATGTAGTAGTGAGTGGAAGAACTTAACCACTGAAGATTCCATATGGGAGGATGAGAATTTTATACAGAAGCATCCAGAGCTACTCAAGCATTGAGGACAACATTTTTTTGAAGGAGAGGGGCATGTTAGGTCCCTATGTTACTAGTGTAGTACCTTATTTTTGTTAGTGTAGCCCCCATATTGTTATTGTTGTACCCCTGTAGTCCCCATATTGTTATTATTGTGCCCCATAAAACCCCGCTATTGTTATTTTTGTGTCCTTAAATTATTATTTTTAGGTCGGCTAGGATTATATTGTGACCCCATGGACTCCTATATATAGAAAGGAGGTTTTTTCATTTGAATCATCAAAGAATTTTTCATTTATGTAGTGTAAATGAGGTTGCCCCCTTGAAGTGGTTGATTTCTAAGGCGTTGATCTCTCTTTTCTTCTATTTTTGGAGTTGGTTTCATAAAAGAGGGCCCTTTAAAGACAAGTAATAGTACTAATCTAGAAAATGCATACAAGCATATACTTGTGAATGAATCATTGATCAACCAGCAAAATAGTTCACAAAGAAGAAATGATTGTTAAAGCAAATACAACACACCTTCAACAAGATAAGTATCAAATCCACCGAAATAGTTCAATTTCCTTAGTATAGATGGAAAGAAAATACATCGCAAACATTCAAAGAATAGTCTTACAATATTCATGACATATGTATGAAAGCGTGTTGGCTCAACAAGCTTATGAATTAAGTAAAATTTCCAAGATACATCAAGACAGTGAACACCACTAGCCCCAATAGTGAAGTATGAGATCAGTAAATCACTCCTCCAAAACAACTATCTTCTGCTCCAATGAATGGTAGGAGGAGCTAAGGTAAAAATTCCTCCTTCATGTGGAATGAGGGTGTATATATAATAAATAAGGTGATAATTCACCTCCCTTGTGACTCTTGGACTACCCTCCTAATTTTTTGACTTCTCGAAGACCTTTCAACTTCCTACATGACTTTTCACATTACATGGATGACTCTTGTACTTCCACTTTACATTACATCTCTCTAATATTTAATTTACATAATTCAAAAAATGATGTGGCACATGATGACTCATGACATGACATGACATGACATTGATGAAATGGCAATGGTGTTACTAGTTTCTTTGTTTTCTTGAAAGACGGTGCATGTTCTTCTTCTTCCTCCTCCCCATGACTCAAAGATAAGGAGTCTTCAATTGGATCTTGATCTTTTATCTTCTATTGTAATCTGGTGTTCCTTCATCTTATCGCATGATGATCATTTGGTTTTTTCAGTTCCATTTCTTTATTCTAGCATGCTCTCCTTCTCCATATCCTTCATCATCATCTTATCATAGTGTGAAATAATACCTTTGACTGCAATCCACTACTGAAAAGACAACATAACTCTGATAAAACCCTAATCTAACATGTTTCATGAAATCACTTGTTAGGGCTGGAACTGGTGACTGGTTGAGTGATTAATTCAAGGATTACGTATTTCCATAAGTCAAAGTCTGGTACCGAGGCTTGATACTGTGCAATACATAGTTTTGGAGGCCTAGGAAGACATACTACGCAGTTGAGGGACTCAAGGGCTCAAGCTGGAGGCTTTAGAAATGAGATTACATAGTGCACAGTTTTGAATGCCTAGGATGAGTGACTGTGTAGTTGAGGGACTCAATAGTTCAAGCTTGAGGCTTATAGTTTCCCAATGCGCAGTTCAGACATGAGAAGAGGTTGGGAGATTGCGTAGTTGAGGGGTTGAAGGTATCAATATTGAGGCTTGAGGCTTAAAGTTTCCCAATGCACAGTTCAATATGGACAAAGGCAAATTGATTGTGTATTTTTGCAATTCAAGACCTCAAGGGCAAAGCCTAATGCTTGAGACTACGTAGTGCGCAGAGAAGGTTGGATGGAGGCAAGGATTGTACAATTATGTAGCTCAAGGACTGGGACTGAGCACTGAGACTATGTAGTGCGTATTTATGGAAGGAAGATACCATGCATTGCATAGTGCCAAGAGGTAAGGTTGTTTCTTGAGGACTGATATTGTGTAGTGTGCAATTCAAGAGTGGTGTATGAGGCTGAGTGGCCGGGTCAGGGAGTTTTCCTACTTTTGACTAAGTGTGGGATTAGTGAGATGAAGTTGAACAAGAACAATACTTTAGCATGATCACACACTTATTTCACTTGACAACATAACAAAGGGTACTCATAACACATGAACAACATACTTTCCTCAATGCGGCAACATTGTGACAATTCACTCCAAGTGCAACACTCAAGATACACTTTGTGACGACAATGAAGACACTTGTGCGACAATGCTTGAAACTTTTGTAATTAGTGTGATACATTTATACATGGTAATAATGAATCATTAGGACCAATTTACCTCTTGAAACAAACCAAAACTACATTTTATACAATAAGCGACACTCCCCATGCCAAAATACGATATTTTCTATATGAAGAGAAAAGTGCGAATAACACTTGTGATATGTGAAAGATAGTGAAAAAAACACATGCCAAAGAGAATATAACATGAAAACAACACTGATTAAAGTGAAATTAAGGAAAAGCGACAGTCAAAAGCATGAAAATGACACTCGCTAAAGAGAAGGTGCGCACAAGCGACAGTTTGAAAAACTCACCAAAATTGAAGTACAGATGCATCCAAAAGTGAGATACTATTAATGAAAGTGCACAATGACTATCGACATTGGTTGAACATTGCATAGGCATAGCCTTGATGGATTCTGCTAGGCCATTTAAATCTTGCGTGAAGGAATGTGCTCATGAATTCATTACATATTAAGCATGTGTGAGAATTGGACTTTGACAATTACAACCCAAGAAGGGAGCTTAAATACTTAAAAAAACATCAAATGACCAAGAATTGAATACAAAAAAACCGATCGCAAGATCCACATTAGGCTCCAAAATCCAAGTATAGGAAAAATTTTCGAGGGTGTTTGTCGCAACGACAACACTTGGCGACACACTGGTGGAACTCCAGCTTCTCTTCCTTGGTAAATTCTTTGTGCAAAGTTTATTTATTCAGGGAGTGTTGATTCACTTTTCGGATCACTCTAGCTTCCCCACTTACTCTATATGTAAACATAGTTCCCTTCATTCCTTCTCGGTTCACATAAAAATATGACCAACAATATCGCAACGTTTCAAGACGAGAGAAGGGTAATGTAACACACGAGCTTTACATTTTTAGAGTATAGCTTTTCATATTTGGTGTTGCTCCAGTGCTATTAGTTCTATGTAGTACCTTGGCGGATTCGCTTCAGGAACATAAATATTTATCTACTTCTAGTGAGCCTTGACAGTACCCCGACAGAGTTGATTGCTTCACCTCCCTACATAGGAAACCTTTCTATTCTTTCACCATTTATTTATTTATTTATTATAGGACTGTGCATCGACACGTATTCATCTCGTGGGTGGAAGAGGGATCTCGACTTATTGAGAGCAGAAGAGGTTGTTCCTTCATAGAAGCATAAATAATACCTTTAATACTGGTTTTATCATTTATATTTTCCCCTTGTCTTTCTCTACTTGATTGGATCAGCATGGAAAACATAAAAATGTAAAGAACCGAACATAGGCATGAGGTTTCTAGAATAGACATGGATATCATGGTTTGACACAAATATTTCTTTACACAAGGATCGTATTTTTCGTCAGAACCTCAATGAACAAGGGATAACAAAAACAGAGAAGAGGGACTGAAGGTTAGCCAAATGTTTCATTGTCACAAACCCTTTTTCTATTTCTCCATATTGGATTTTGAGCCAAATAAAACATCCTTCATGCAAAAGAAAAGATGATACACAACAAGGAAACAAAACCAAAAGAAAAAACAAATGGAGGCTAAACCGAAAATATAATAAGAGACAAAAGTTAGAAAACAATCTAAGAGTATAGAAAGTGGGGGAAGAATGCATGTGCAAGGGAAACTAATATGCAGCTAGACCTACTCCTGACCTAACCAGCTAGAAGGTTGGGTTCACGTATAATGAAATTTCCAATGTACCCACCGTAGATGCTCTCAGCCTGCATACACAAATATATGATCGATTAAAAATGATATAAAGTAATGTGCAATAGAAAAGATATGATTTTGAATAACTTGCATAGCAAATTGAAGGTCTTTCCTATTAGCATAAATATATTGTTAGAAAATTATATATTACAGAGCAATGGAACACATAAAATATTGTAGAAATATAAAAACAAAAACTCAAAAAAAGAGAGACATAGATATACATGGTTCACCCAATTTAGGATGCATCCATGGAGAAACAACCAATCCTTCCTTTTATATTATCTAGAAAAATGAAGAGATACAAACTACAATATATCCCTTGTAATTTCCTCTTTTCTCTCACACATCCTCCTCTCTCTCTCTCTCACTTAGAATAATAATATACAGTCGAAATAAAATTCACTCATATAAACCAAGGGTTTCCTTCTAGGGAAAAAACCCTAAATTAACATAACTTCTACTATCATATCATCGACCTAATGAATGGCCCAGATTGACTATGAAATTACAATATTTTACAAGGCAATTTTTCATCTACTTTTATCTTCAGGGGTGCTTCCCCTAAACCTCTGATCGAGGGGGGGGGGGGGCATATTTAAAATTAGTCATCGCCCCCCCTGGACCCCCATGACGGCTATCATATAGGCGGTGTTTCCACCCCATTTAGGAACTAGGGTCCAACACAAATAATACCTATGAATCAACAAGATAATAAGCCTCCACACCCAACAATCTCCCAATTGTATAATGATTAAAGAAACTCCACCATTGCTTCATTTTTTGAACAATGCTTCCACTTTGGAATTGTATATTTCTCATATTCGTCATCATACTTGAAGACCAATTGAAACAAAGAAGAATATCAGTTTCTCCATGGTTACAAATTTTGTTAACATATCTGTAGGATTCTGGAAAGTCTGTATATTTTCCAGCTCAACTATCCATCTTCCAACACTGACCATGTGAAATGGTATTTGATTTGTATATGTTTAATCTTGGAATGACATGTTGAGTTCTTTGCAAGATGAATGTCACTCTGGTTGTCACTGTATAACCTTCCCATCTCTTGTTGATTTCCTAATTCATCCATAAATATTTGTAACCAAATAATTTCTTTACTAGCCTCTATACTAGCAACACTCCACTTCTGCTGTTGAAAGTGCAACAACACTTTTAATTTTTTAAACCCAACCAACAGTTGTTCCGCCTATAGTAAATAGATACCCTATGGTTCTCCTCATGTTATCTTTATCACTTTCCATATTTGCACCAACATATCCCTTTATATTAATGTTTGAACCACCAAAGCATATTTCTTGATTTGTGGTACGGTCAAATACCTTAGAATGCATTTCACTACCATCCAATGTTATTTTCCTTGATTTTTCATGTACCTACTTACATTTCCCATGGAATGTGAAATATCAAGCCTTGTACATACCATTGCATACATTAAGCTTCCAACTGCTGATGCATATGGAACTTTACACATATAATCGATCTCTCCTAAACGTTGAGACACATCTCCTTACTTAGTTTGAAATGGTTATCAAAATGTGTACTAACTAGTTTTTCATATTAAATATTTCCAACAAATTTTGTATGTACTGACTCTGAGACAACGTTAATTTGTGATTTTTCCCGTCAATATTTATTCTCATACCAAGGATTTGTTTTGCAACACCCAAATCCTTCATTGAAAATGAAATTTCCAATTTTCCTTTCAGCATACTTATTTCATTCATGTTATACCCTATGTTATAGGCCATTGTTTCACATATGATCGATAAGCCTTCAAACAGGATCATTCACATCCTTTGAACACTTTTTCATCATCCCTACACAAATCCCTAAGCATGAATCTCTCAAAAACCTAAATTTCTACCTGAAACTGCTTCATTTTAGTGATTTTTGGGCCCAACACACACTGGCCCTTTAGAGAGTAGTGTTCACCAGTAGGTTGGCTCTCTTTGGACTTATGTTAATCACCAACAAGTTGCCCCTTGTTGGAGGTGTGTTGATTCTATAAATTCAGGAAAAGTAAAAATAGTCCCAAAGCTTCCTCTTCCATAAGCTTCCAGGAGTTTTTATAACTATTTACCTTGGATGAAAGTCTTGAATCCTATCATATCCTACCTTGGATATTTCACCCCTTATCCCTTGACCTCATCCTCCCATCAAGAGTTGATTCCAAGCCTAGATAGGTAAAGGGATAAGAACTCTTAACCTACCATCCTCTTCTATATATTTACTGCCATCCACAAGCTAGGGGTTGGGTTTTGGAGATAGATTCTACCCTCATGCTGCTGCTATGAGAGTCATTATTCCATGAATTAGGGTGACATAGAGGTACAATTTGTGGCAAGGAAAAGCAAGTCAACTTGAAGGATATCTTTTACAAGATAAAATACTATATTTGGTTGTAGCACTCTCCATTTATATTAATACAAAGATTTCATTGTTTTCCTATATGTGATGTTATGATTTCATGTATTTCAATTCCATGTTGAGCCATTGAATAAAGTGATTAGATGATACTACATAGATGTCATAGATCGGTGGCTTGTGTTGTTTGGTTATGAAGGTTCTAATTATAGCAACCAGAGCTAGGATTGGAGCATACAAGCAAAGAGAAGAGTGAAGCATACAACAGATTCCAAGTAGGCTTCACCCCATTGTCTATTTGATTTAAGGAAAATATTAGCTTCTTTGCTTTCTATTGTTCTATACTAGGCCATCAAGTCTAGGGAATATACTTCTATCTGCAGTTGTATATTGCACACAAAAATTGGTGACTCCACTATGGAATGATGTATTCCATTGGTAGTTTCCTTGTCCTTAGTTCTTGTTTTACCTCTTCTTCAGAACTTCACTGTCTTATTCCGTAAAAAAACAGACATAGGAATACCATTTCATTGAGTTTCAATTGAAATTTTATGTCGAAACCTTGAATCCCTTGATCAACACCCCCTATGGTCTAGAGACAGAGCATTAAAACACTCCTAATAATTCTCTATGCTTGTGTTTCATAGCACTGGTGCCCCTATAGAACCTGCATTGGCCCCTATTCATGAATAAATTTTCTTTTGCTTTGATTTTCTCTATGTCCAGCTTTGTTCCAACTTCTCTTCCTTAAGTATTTGAGTGTCTTGTGGTCTATCAAAAGCCTCCATTTTTTTTGAGTGCCTTTGATAAGAATTTGTTTATATTTTCCTTTGTTCTTATTAGGTCATTAGCGAACTAGTTTGTTTGATCATTGAGTGCTTGAATGAATTGGTGTTTTAGTCATCATTATGAAAAGTTTTCTTTTATCAGTGATTATACATGAATCTTAGTTTTCATCATATTTGAAAATTAAGTGAAATTGAAAAGAAAAATCTCTTTGCATTAGCATATAGGGTTTTGTGTGTGCATCAACATTGGAACAATTACATTAAAAGGGAATTGCATTTAGCATATTGTTTGCTACATTTTGCATGTTGCATACTATTTTTCTCTTCCCTCCTTTAGATAGATTTTCATTGAAAGTGAAATATTTCATTTCTTCATGCTAGCTTGCATTTTAGGGAATTCCAGTGAAACTCGCGGTGGAGCCTAAAGCCAAACAGCGAAGAAAAACATTAAAATTTATTGAAACAACCTCAGGAGCATTTGTAACATTAACATAAACATTTAGGGCTCTAGGCTAGATACATGTTATGGCACCATTAAACATAGGAGTTGTCGTTGTATACTAACGTTGTATGATGGGTTGATATCCCATTTCGTGTACGTAAGTGTATCAGATCATTCTCCGTGTACCTTCGGGTATATTGGATGGCGTTCCATGCATGATAAGTATATGGGAACACTCTCATCAAATGGTTACACATTAGACAACACTAATAAGGACTGTACTCCCATGTGTTGTTGATTATATTTTAGGAGTCCCCTACAGGTTGTTATCTTTGCCAAAGGTAACCGATTCGGCTGCCTTGTATACCGCGATACACCAAATACAACATTTAGAGAGATTTCCTACACAGACGTTAAGTCCTTGGTTCGCCAAGGTGTATATTGCAGTTCATAGTTACTTGGTAAACCATTTTCCTAGTTTACCCCTTTGTTTTATCTTGTTTCTTTAATTTCTAAAATCAATTAATTAACTGCGGAAAAACATCCTCCTCGTGGAAAAAATCCTTAGTGGATATTAGGTTGAGACTAATGGCAATATTTCCTGAGTCTACCAATCAAAGAAACCCCTCTGATGGGAATCATGTTCCTTTTCCTTCTTTTGGAAATATTGGTGTACGTGTGGTAACATTGTCCCTTCCCAGATTTGCCATTGGTTTTCCAGTTTGGTTGTTTTCGAACCATATGGTTTTGAATGTCCAATTTTTATCTCAACCAAGTAGTCCTCCACCTGAACAAGTTGATCCTAATGTTGACCCTTTTCCTTCTTTGCTTGTTTGGTCTTCTTCCTCTCAATCCTCTTCGTCTGGTGAAAGCCTAAAAGTTAGTATCCAGGTGGATAAGAAGAAGAAGAAAATGAATATTATGAAGAAGAAAAAAAATCAATGGGGAAACCAAGAAACCACTGCTACCCATGCAACTAGTATGGAGGAACCTTCAAATCATCCCTAAAGTTACAAAGTTAACTTCCCTTGCAAGTTATGTAAGGGTGACAACCTTCTTAGAGACTGCCTTGGTATTATGGAGGTATTAGAAGTGTGGTCCACAGACTCACATCAACCTTGGTCATCAACCTCTGGAGATCATGTTGGTGACAAACCATCAAATAGTGATAGTAAGGTCCACCGGAAAAAGGGTAACGTTAAGTTTCCCTGTAGGTTATGTGAAGGGAATCATCTTATTAACCTTTGTCATTATATGGATGAAGCCTCAAAAGTGTTGGAAAACCTTACAACTTCTCATCCATGACTTCTAGATGGTTACCAGAAGCTTTCTCCCAATACTCCACTAGTTAATGAAGTGATTGATCGAAATCCATCTCCTATCAACCCCACACTCTCTGAACGTGAATCCCATGAGTCCATTCCCGACCAACCATTAGTTGAGAAAATGGTTAGCTCGATTCCAAATTTAGTTGACTATACCTTTCCCATAGAGAGTGAAATTCATACCGCTCAGGTTCTTCTTGTTTATTTTGAATCTACCAGAAACAGGGGGATTTATCCCATTAAGTGTGTAGCTTGACTCAAAAATAGAAGAAAGAGATATCAACGCCTTAGAAATAAGCCACTTCGAGGGGGCAACCTCCAATACATTACATAAATGAAAAATTCTTGGATGATACAATTTTAAAAACCTCCTTTCTATATATAGGAGTCCATGTGGCCATAATGTAATCCTAGTGGGCCACAATGTAATCCTAGCCGACCTAACAATAATAATTTAAGGGCACAATAATAACAAAATGGGGGTTACAAGGGTACAATAATAACAATAAGGGGGTTATACTAATAACAATAAGGGACTATACTAGTAATATAGGGACCTAACATGCCCCTCTCCTTCAAAAAAGTGTTGTCCTCAACGCTTGAGTAGCTCTGGGTGCTTCTGTATAAAATTCTCATCCTCCCATGTAGAATCTTCAGTGGGTAAGTTCTTCCACTTGATGGGATACTCTGAAATTGATCGATTCCGTAGCTGTCGAGTTCTTGTTTCCATGACTGCTTCAGGTTCCAATATGATTTTTCCTTCCTCATCAAGTTCTGGAAATATTGTTTGAACCGGAATATTTTCACCTATAACCTTCTTTAAGCATGAAACATGGAAAACTGGATGTACTCGCGAAGAAGCAGGAAGCTCCAATTTGTATGCCATAGTACCAATCTTTTGCAACACCTTGTAAGGACCATAGTACTCTGGCGATAATTTATTATCCTTCTTTGCTTGCTTGAGGGACATTTGTTTGTATGGTTGTAGCCGTAAAAATACCCAATCTCCTACATCAAAACTTCTCTCGCTACGATGTTGATCTGCCTGTTGTTTCATTCGATTTTGTGCCAAATTCAGGTTATCCTTTAAGAGTTGGCGAACTTCTTGCTGATGCTCGATGTGATCTTCCACTGCTTGAACCTTCGAATTTTCCCTTAAAGATGATGTGATGGATGGTGGATGATATCCATAAAGTGCCATAAATGGGGTCATTTTTGCTGCAGTATGGAAGGAAGTGTTATACCACCATTCAGCAAGAGGTACCCACTTGACCCATTGTGTTTGTTTATCAGATACAAAACAACGAAGATATCCTTCCAAACATTTATTTACTATCTCAGTTTGACCATCAGATTGAGGATGATAAGATGAGCTATTAGCTAATTGAGTACCCAAACAAGAAAATAACTCCGTCCAAAAATTTCCAGTAAAAATGGGATCTATGTCGCTCACAATAACCCTTGGGCTTCCATGTAGATTTTGAATTCTCTCCATAAATGTAGTAGAAACTGTACTTGCTTTAAATGGATGAGATAATGCACAAAAGTGTGCATACTTGGTAAGTCTATCAACTACCACCATGATGACACTCTTTCCTTCAGACTTAGGTAAACCTGTGATAAAATCCATTGAAATCTCCTCCCAACATTGACTTGGAATGGATAAAGGTTGTATAAGTCCTGGGGTCTTAATTGTCTCAACTTTATTCTATTGGAAAACCAAACATTCCGTCACAAATTTTTGAATATCAGATTTAAGGCCATCCCAAAAAAACTCTTTCTTCACCCTGTGGTAAGTTTTTAAAAATCCTGAGTGTCCTCCTAAAGGAGAAGTGTGCAATTCCAGAAGAATCTTTTGTTTTAGTTGGGAATTATTACAAAGATATAAGCGATCTTTGTACCATAGGGAATCATTTTTCCAACTAAATGTATCAGATGTACTAGGATCTTGCTGCAACTTTTGAATGAGTGTCCATACATCTTTGTCCTTCTTCCATTCATCTCTTGCTTCAATTATCCAATCTGGTTGGATAATAGAAATAGCACAAAGCAATGCTTCCACCTCTTCATTCTTTCTTGAGAGTGCATCTGCAACAACATTAAGCTTTCCTTTTTTGTAGATTATTTCAAAGTCATAACACAACATCTTTGTGACCCATTTTTGCTGCTCTTCTGAAGATAGTCTTTGTTCCAAAAAGTGTTTAAGACTATCATGATCAGTTTTTACCTTGAAGTGTCTTCCCATTAGGTAAGTTCTCCATTTCTTTAATGCATGCAGTATTGCTAACATTTCCTTCTCATAAATAGGTTTCTGTAAATACTTTCCTTTGATTGGACGACTTTCAAAAGAAATGGGTCTTCCTTCCTGCATTAAAACAGCACCAATTCCATTTCCTGAGGCATCACATTTCACAATAAAGGTTTTTGTGAAGTCTGGCGTAGCTAAGACCGGTGCTAGGCACATTGCCTCTTTAAGATGTTCAAAGGCCTTAGTTGCTTCAGGAGTCCATGAAAATGCATCTTTCTTCAATAATGTTGTTAGAGGTGCTGCTATTCTTCCATTATTCTTAACAAACTTGCGATAATAGCCTGTTAACCCGAGAAATCCTCGCAACTGCTTTATTGTCTTAGGGACTTTCCATTCCTTAATGGCTTTAATTTTGTTAGGGTCTACTTTAACACCCTCGTGGGATATAATATGACCCGGATATTCCACCTCTTGTACTCCAAAGAAACATTTGGATGCTTTTGCATATAATTGTTTCTCCTGCAATAGTTTGAGCACCCTGTCAACATGTTCAACATGATCCTTCCAAGACTTGCTATAGATTAGTATATCATCAAAAAATACTAGCACAAATTTTGTAAGGAAGGGTTTGAAAATGGAATTCATCAACCCTTGAAATGTAGAAGGTGCATTGGTAAGGCCAAAAGGCATGACCAAAAATTCATAATGACCCTCATGAGTTTGAAATATTGTTTTTGGAATATCTTCAGTCTTCATTCTAATTTGATGATATCCTGAACGAAAATCCAACTTGGTAAAATAAATTGCTCCATGTAATTCATCCCATAATTCATCAATCACAGGAATGGGAAATTTATCTTTAATGGTGAGCTTATTGAGCTCCCTATAATCCGGACACATTCGCCATGATCCATCCTTCTTGTGTACCAATACTACGGGAGCAGAGAAATAACTTTGACTGGGTTGAATTATACCCGCCTCTAACATTTCTGCAATCATACGTTCAATTTCGCTCTTTTGGAAGTAAGGATATCTATAAGGCCTGATGTTTGGAGGAACACTTCCTGGAATCAAATGACTAGCATGATCATGATCACGAATAGGTGGGAGTCCTTTGGGAGTTTCAAACACCTTGGAATGATTGTCCAAGACTTGTTGGAGATCTGCAGAAATAGATGATTTTGATGTTGGAACTTCTAGTGAGCATAATTGTGCAATTACGCCTCGCTGTTCTTTCTTTAGAAGCTTTGTCATGACATTATAGCTTATTATCCTTCCTGGCTTCCCCGCAATACCCCGTAATTCGACTTCCTTTCCTTCTGAAAAAAATTTCAAGAAAAGTTCTTGAAAATTAAAAGCTACCGTCCCCAAAGATTGTAACCATTGTACTTCTAGTACAACATCAGCACCTCCCATAGGAATGGAAAGCATTGGACTAGTCAATACATATTCCCCCATGGTTAGCTTGATATTATGGCATTTTCCAGGAGCAATTTATAGTTCCTCCATTTGCAACCATCACTTGACATTCTGGTGCTGGGTATAGGAAACAATTTAATTCCTTGGCTACCTTACAATGAATAAAATTATGGGTGCTACCTGAATCAATCAACACTATTACCTTTTCTTCTTGATATGTCCTTCTATCTTGAGAGTTTGAGGAGTGGTAATTCCTGCCAATGCATTACACGATATGGTCAGACTCATTTCTTCCTCTTCTAGGGTTGGTTTCTGGTGTATATCCTCTTCTTGTTCATTTTCTTCTTCCTCTTCACAATCTATGTAAAATAATTTCTTCTCAGCACACTTATGACCTTTAGTGTATTTTCTATCACAACTGTAGCAAAGCCCTTTTGCTCTTTTTTCTTCCAATTTTTGTGGTGTCAACCTTGTAGGTTGTGGAAATCTAAGAGTAGCAACACTTCCTTCTTTATAGAATTGAATGGTAGGCTTCCTTGTCGCCATTATTTTGCATTCAACTTTTCTTGCTAACCTGAATGCCTTCTCCAATGAATCCAGTTCCAAAACGTGAACTTCATGTTGGATGTTATCCTTTAAAGTGCCTATGAAGAGATCGATCCTGTGTTCCTCTGGAATAGCAGTTACCCTTATATTCAATTTTTGGAAGTCCTCAATGTGCTGCCCCACTAAACCCTTTTGTTTGAGATTTATCAATTGGCTAAAGAAGGTTTTTCTCTTTGTATCCTCATAATGTGCTATCATTTCCTCCGTAAAAATTGACCAAGTGACAATTTTTTTACGGGAGCAAAACCATCGATACCATACAAATGTATTTTGTTCTAAATGTAAAGTTGCAATGCGTACCTTTTGTGTGTTTTGCACATTATGGAGATCAAAATATTGCTCCATCTGTAGTATCCATGTTACAGGATCCTTTCCATCAAACTTCCCTCATATCCATTTTTGGAATATGGTGGTTCTTCCTGCCAACATTAGAGTTTATGAAATCATGATTGACATTTATTTTGTTCTCATCATGAGGTTCTTCTACTATCTTTTCACCATTAGGAAACATTTCTTGTATCAACTTTTTCAAACCTTCGATGTCTGATTTTAGATCATTCTTCATGTTTTCCATGTTTTCTTTCATGTCTTCTTCCATGCCATCCATCTTAGCTTCCATGCCTTTCTTCAAACCGTCCATCTTTGCTTCCATGCCTTTCTTCAAAACTTCCATTTCATTTTTTGTTGCTCTTTGCGAGAGTGAAATTTGTTGCACTTGCTCTTGTAATTTTGATAGATCATGTTGCAATTCTTCATCTTCATGAATCATAGTAGAGCCTTCTGAAGGCTTAATGGGTGTTGAATTATTTTTAAGGGGCATATTTTAGAACCCAATACTGATATATATTCTACAATATGCCCTTGGAAGCAATTCAAATTGATTCTTCAAACAAGACTTATGCAATTCACAAAAAAAATACACAAATTTTTCTTGTTTTTGAGGAGCTCGATATTGAAATTGGATTATCTTTGTAATTGCAGCACTTCAATATTTGAATTTTGGTACCAACGTAACCCTCTGAATTATATTTCGAATGCCACAGGTCTGACCTGATTTGGATTCTCCAAGACCAAGTTGTGTCCAATCTCCCACAATGACCTAATTATGGACTGGTTCAGTACAGCGAACTTCTACGACTTTCCACGTGTCACTGTTTTGTCTTTCGGCTCTGAAATTGATTTCCAAGAAAATAAAGTCCATTTACTAGTGAACACTTTTTACTGCACTCCAATCTGATGCTCAGAGAGAGAGTTATGAATATTTTCCCACGATCACCTCTTTCAGATGAAATTTAGGAGCCTGAAAAAGCACTATCTTCCACAGATC